>JAIFGZ020000375.1:0-680697 GCA_019925245.2 Oryza australiensis
GAGTAGGGTATTACCTCACGAGAGGGCCCTGTAACTCGTTTAAACCTTGTTTTCCACTTAACCCATCGAGCTTGATGATCTTGACTTGCACCCCAAATTTCTATTGCGAAACCAAGTTTCGGCGTCTGCATCCAATTCCAAAGTGACATCAGGTTGGAAGGATTCATGCACTTAGGATTATGAATCATAGATTCATAGTAGCTCTGCCCGCAAAGCATTTGAATGTTGAGAACAAGTTGAGCCGTTATGTTTTTGGCATTAGCAGTTGTTCTAGTATTCTTGGATGGCGTGGAAAGAGCGTTACACGTGTATTTTTCAAGGGCTGGCATCTACCACCTGTCTGATGAGTTTGCTTATAGGATTATGGAGGAATGGTGGACATGTTTGCCCACAAGATTAATTGGCAGTACCTTAGCAAAAATGCCTGTGATTTGTAAATCAGGTAAATATAATTTTCACTTATGAGAAACTGGTCGATTTAAACGATAAATCAAAACAATACAAACAAAACAATGGCAAAAACAAAGTTAGAAATCATATATAGCATCGAACCTGGTTGCGTCGCTTCATACGTCAAAACGAAGAATCCCTTATGTATATCTTTTCATAGCCTCACAAATCGACGGTGTCTATTTCATAAATTGACATATGTGTATTTGCTATATATCATCGATCAAAAATTAAAATTATAATTATAGATGAAAAGCATTTGCAAAGTAACAAATTAATGATACACACATTACACATTGATAATTTTGAAAGGAAAATATTCATGAAGAGAGAAATTTGGAAGAGAAAAACGAAAAAAGAGAAGGGACTACCCATATTTATGGTGCCATAAATTTTACCAAAAACAGTCAAATGTAAATAACATACGCTTGAGTAACTACATTATAATTACATTGTAATTTTTGAAAAATACATTGTAAATTTTAAAAAATACATTGTAATTTTAATACTTACATTGTAATTATGCTAATATTCAATGTATAGGAGGTGTTGGACTAAGAATTATTAATTACTAACATTGTTTATCAAAATAGTGTTGACTAAGAAGAAGAAAATGAAAAGGAGTAAGAAGCTAAGGGATACAATTGTTTCACATTGGCTTATATACGCACATACGAATGCAAAGCCCATCGATGGTTGGTCCTAGATCTCACTAAAATTAATTACGAATTGTGGTGGTAGATTTTTACCAATAATGAAAGAGAAAAGAAGGAGAGAAGAGAAGAGATTGTAAGAAGAGGGAGATGATTAGGATGATCAGACAAAGAAAAAGAGAAAAATAAAAAAGGAGGAAAAAGATGCCAATCTTGGGGAGGCGCCCGCGGCTTGGAGTAGAGGTGCGTGGGACAAGGTGGCGGGATGGTGGGTCGATTGGGTTGGGTTGAGCTGGGAGTGGGTGGGAGGGGTTGGGCTAAAAGGGTGTATAATAGTTATTTTAAACTCACATTGAATTGGATACACGTGAGGTACAACCAACTCAAACCAACTCAAACACGGATGTACCAAAATTCCAAGCGTAAAACATCTTCAATTTTATAATAGTAGAGATAGATATTTGCTACCCATCTACTCTGGCTGAATTATTTTGATGTGTCAACAGGATTTTGTGACCGTCCGATTTATCTTCAAGATTCGTGATGGATTTTATTGGGCCCATAGGGTTTTCTACCCGTTTTGTTGTGGATCCAAAGTTCGAACAGTAGGAGTAGGGCGATGCTTTCCCCGATCCCCGCCATCTCGCTGGCTCGCTCCTCACATCCTCCACTCCCTCCTAAGCTCTTGTAGCCTCCCAAATAGCCGCAGATCTCGCCGGCCTGGAGGGTAGGATACTAGCAGCCTCGCCGCGTGCCCTCGTGTCTTCCCTCTCCATATCTCCACTCCACCCTCTCCCTCTCCCTCTTAGCTCTGTTTCCAGCGTCCCCGTAGGTAGATACGGTTGGCCGGAGGGGAGGAAGAATTGTTCGGCCAAAGGGGAGGAAAATCTAGCATAGCAAAGGATGTGAGTCACCACCACGCCCTCTCTCTCCCTTCCCATCTCGCCCCCCGCCCCTCTCTCTCCCGATTCGTTCTCGTCCCCGGTCTCCCGTTGGCTGATTCAGCCATTTAAAGCCAAAGTTCTGTATAGTTACACAAACGAAATTTAGAGGGAGAGACGTCCTCCAAATATTTTTATAAGAAAAATTATGAGCGCGTGAAGAGTGGAACACGGAACCTCGAGGTTGGAACCACACACCTTTTGCTACTGCACTATCAAGGTGCATCTTAGTTTCACTGGATTCTTGTTCGTTATGCTGATTTGCACATGTCATGTTGGCAAATTTTTTTTCACCATTATATTGTGATCTGCACTATGCATGCCATGTCATTTTCTAATCGGAAGAAAATGAGAAGAAATCTTGCTTATTTCTGTTAGGTGCTACATGTTCACAAATTAGAAGAAAACGAACAGGTTTCTTTTTTAGGATGAAACTAGAGAAGGTGAAGAAAAATGGTAAGTTAGTTTTGTAATTAAGCAAATAATCACCGAAAATGACTAGTTAGCTTAGTTATGTTAAATAAGGTTCGTGCAACAAAGAAAAATAAAGAGGATTAGTGCTCTTTGGTTGATCATCAGCGGGTGTTAGTTCTATCATATAATATAATTTTGTTTTGTCTAAAAACGTAGCTACTAAAATAGAATTTTTTACTTTTTTGTTTGTCACTGGACAGCCCACGGACAGCCTGCCTTTGCCTGTTTCTTTTGGATAGATAATCTGAAGGAAAGATTACTGCCTAGTGCATGTAGATGTAGTTCACTAATTAGATGCGTGATTTGATCGGCATGAGGCAGTCATAGTGTGAAGAATATTTTTGTATGTACTTTGGTTTGTTTTTCCTCATTTGCCAATACAATACTATTATGATGAGTTCTGGAGGCTACACTTTTATCATTTAGTGGCCAAATGTGTCTAGGCTCTTGGTATCCTTGATGAAAAAAAAAAAATGCTTACATCTCGCAATTTAAGCGGAATACGCACCACTCACAGCATCCTTTTATCCAGACGACTCATAACATGTCGATGTTACGGGCCATCACAACTAACTCATCTCAAATGGATTTAAAAAGAGACCGACAAAGATATAGTTGCAGCCGTACATGTCATATGTGCATAATTTTAGAGCCCGTCACGGATGACACCATCCGTGACGGCCAAACTAAAAGCCTCGATAAAGATAATAAATGTTATATTTGTCGGGCCCCAATATAAACCTCTCATCATCGATGTTTATCATCGGTGACTGCTCTAGATCATGGCCCGAATGAGATAACAATTAGGCTCGTCATCACCGATTGCCTTCTGATGGCCTTGACGTTAGGCCTCCGTAGGACAACTCAATACCCATCAATGTTGCGGGTTCGTTGGCCGTCTATATATTTATTACACTTTATAAATACCCCAACCAAAAAGTTGGAGTGGTTATCCCATAATCGTTCACCGTCTTGGTGGGAGGAGGAAGAGGCGATTTTTTGTCATTTTTTCAGGAAATTAGAAAGTGCAAAAGTAATTGAAAAATAGTAGTCATTTCTCATAAATCTAGTAGATACTTATATACAAAAATGTTAATTTAATATTTTTCTATTTTTCACTCAACGATGGATTGAAGTTGGATGTATGGGAAAAATGTGTGTGTTATAGCAAAGATTATCGAAATAGCATGGTAAATTTTATAAACGCCATGGAGGAGGATAGGAAAAGAAAAATAGCGATTACATGTGTTGTCCATGTGCGTATTACAAAATGAGACTCTATTTCAGAAAGCAGTGGGCGACACGCTCATCCGATATAACGAGGAGTCATGGAGGGGTACACATGTTGGGTGAAACACGGAGTGCAAGAATCACGCGCAGTGATGCACTGCCATAGGAGTGATGCACAAAATCAAGAAGATGAAGATGAACATGACATGTTTGTACCTTCTCCACCGGGCAAGTGAAAGGGTTCATGTGGATCACAATATGCCGCAAGACATGTTACGTGACGTTGAGGACCTAGCCTACAATGAAAGAGATTCCATGAAGTTCAACAGTTGGTCGGGCTGATTCTGAGAAGCCTCTATACGCCGGATGCAAGGTAAAACACACCAAATTATCAACTACCTTGGAGCTAATGAAGCTGAAAGCAAGTAGTGAATGGACAGAAGAGTTTCACACAAATTTTGAAATTTTGAAGACCATGCTTCTAGACGAGAATACATTGCCCGAGACGACATATGAAGCAAAGCAGCTTTGTGTCCCCGGGGTTAGAGGTCCGTAGAATCACGCTTGTCCAAACAATGTAAAGATACCGTATCACAAGCAATATGTGGACCTAGATGCTTGTCCCGTCTCGCAAGGCTTCTCGATACAAGAGAACAAAAAGTGGCCGACGAAGGAAAGAAGTCAAAGCGGGGTGGTCCGACGAAAGCCGTTTGGTACCTACCTATCATCAATCGTTTCAAGAGAATATTTGCCAACCCCAAAGAAGCAAAGTTAGTACGATGGCATGCCACGGAGAGAAGGAACGATGATATGCTAAGACACCCAGATTCCATTCAATGGAGGAATATTGATCAAAAATACCTGTGATTTCACAATAGACCCTAGAACATGAGAGTATGTTTGTGTGCGGATGGCATGAATCCTTTCAAGACATGTGCACTTCTCATGGCACGTGGCCGCTTTGATTGCAAACTATAACCTACCGCCATGGTTGTGCTTCAAAAGGAAATACATTATGCTATGCCTGTTAATCCAAGGACCAAAACACTACAATGACATTTATGTGTTCTTGAAACCCTATGATCGATGACCTTGAGACTCTCTGGAAAGAACGTGTGGAAACTTGGGATGCGTTCGGCCAGAGAACTTTAACCTACCCGTTCAATTGCTCGCAACATTAATGACTATCCCGCACTCGGCAATCTTTCCTGAGAAACCATGAAAGCAAGAAGGCTCGCTCCGACCGTATGGAACATACACGTAGTGGTGGTCAAGAAATCCGAGAAAGATGGTTTACATGGGTCATAGGAAATGGCTCCTCTCTCCAACACACATTAAAAAGAAAAAAATAAACTTTTTAATGGTAAGAGGGAACTTCTTCAGATTGCACCCAAGCATCTCGAGACGCGAGATGAGGTCCACAACATAGTCAAGGACCTAACTAATGAGTTTGGCAAGAAAAAAACAAAGTAAGGCAACGAACAAGGGTATGTGGAAGAAAAAATCCATATTTTGGTGACTTCCTTACGGAAAGATATTGAGGTCCGTCATTGCATTGATCCGATGCACGCCGATAAGAATGTGTGTGAGAGTCTCGTAGGGATAGTGCTGAATATTCCCGGAAAACAAAGGACGGGTTGAACGTGTGCCTTGATCTACGGAGATGAATATTCGCAGTGAACTCCCGTAATGTATGCGCAGACAGAGAGTGTACCTCCCTCCAACTTGCCACACATTGGCAAAGGATGAGAAGATCGCAATGCTATCATGCCTCGAAATATCAAAGTTCCATCAAGCTATTCAGCAAGGATAAGTAAATATGTCAAATTGGGCGAGCTAAAACTGGTTGGAATGAAGTCTCATGATTGTCACATGCTCATCACGCAAATTTTGCCAATTGCTATCGAGGCATTCTACCACCCAAAGTCCGCCACACGATCCAACGTTTGTGTGCCTTCTTTAATGCACCTGTTAGAAGGTTATAGATCCCGAAGACCTAGACGGATTGCGTATCAATATTGTCAATACCCTCTCGTCATATGGAGATGTTTCTTCCTCTCGTCTTTCTTGATATCATGACTCATCTCCCCGTACATCTCATGAAGCAAACAAAATTATGTGGCCCGCATTTCTAAGAGAAATGTATCCGTTCGAGAGGTACATGGGAGTTCTAAAGTCTTACGTGAGAAATGTGAGCAAAACCAGAGGAGAGCATCATTGAAGGTTACACGACCGAAGAGGTTATTGAATTTTGTGTTGATTATATGGCCGAGGTCGATCCTATCGGAGTACCTCGTCTCGTCCTGGCGGGAAGGTTGTGCTTGGCACAATAGGTAGGAAAAGAGTTGTGCTCGATCGAGCCTCCTATTCACAAAGCTCATATCGTTTGCTCCAACATATGCGAAGTTGCCCCATACTTTGAGTAGCATTTAGCAAAAATCCGACAAGAGAACTTGGGGCGATCGACACGTGGATTAACAGAGAACATAACTCTGCATTCAACGAATGGTTCAAGAAGCATATTACAACATCAACGGATGATTCAACCGAGGCAAGACGGTTGTTGGTGATGGAACCGTGTTGGGAGATAGACACATGTCAAGGATACGATAACAATGATTACACGTTTTACACCATACAACAAGATGACAAAAAGTATAGTGCAAAATAGCAAAATCCGTATAGATGCATTCCAGCCAGGATCAAGTTGGGTCCAAGACATACTAGGGTCGCATCGAACGGATCCGGGAACCGAACTATGTGAGATTCAAAGTCCCTCTGCTTTCGATGCCGTTGTGTGAATATACGCACGTGTGAAAGTCGACAAGGAAGGTTTCACTTTAATATATCTATCCAAGGTTGATATGCCGATGAACCATTCGTGCTTGCGAAAAATGTCGAGCGATATTCTACATAAAAGACCCTACAAACAAGAAGATGCACATCGTTATGGACGGCAAGCATCGACTGTAAGGGTTGACAACGTCGTCAACGAAGAAGAATACAATCAAAATCTTTATGTCGACCTCAAAAATCGACCTTGACGATGATCCCCAAGAGGATGCGCATATGCTCCTACGATCATACTAAGGCATAACCTTGTGACTAATGACTTTGTACTTATTTGTTTTGCTATTTGTTGTAATGAATGAAGTATTTTGTATTAACCAGACTTTTTGTAAAATAAATTATTGAACTTTACTGAATTATCTAGTGAATACTATGAAAATAGTAATTCATATAGTGAATTTAGTTAATTTTGATATTTATTTAGTGACTTAAATAAATTATTAAATTGTACTAAATTATTTATTAAATTATGTGAAAATATTAATTTAGTGAATTATATGATAATAGTAATTTAGTGAACTTTACTAAATTATTTAGTGATTTACTATATTATTGAATTTCGTAGTGAATTATTTAGTGAAATAAATAAATACAAGTGAAAAAATTGTATCTGACGGGCTTTATATGATGGACCAAAAAGGAATATGTCTAGAGCAAACGGGCTTAAGCTTTGTGCCCGATGAGATGATTAACTCACTTATCGGAGTTTTAACTTAACAACCATCACCAATGAGTCATCGGTGACGGGCCTTAATTTCATACCGACGTAGATGGTTAATTTACTAATCGGGTTTCAAGTTAAGGCCCGTCATCGATGAGTCATCCGAGACGGGCCTTATACCAGGCCCGTTACCGATAATATTTTTTTGCCGGCCGTTAGGCGCCAAATCCTTCATCATTCGTGACGGGCTTTATATTAAGCCCGATTGAGATGATTCATCTCAATCGGTCTTAATGTAAAGCCCGTCACCGATGTAATTCCAAATTTGGTCAGATCTATACATTAGCGCGAAAATTTTCTAAGTCCCTCACTCACTCAGAACCTCGTGCCTTCGCAGCACGCCACCGTCGGCCCTCGCGCCTCCCTCGAGCCCGTGCCGTCGTCCCCGAGCATGTCACCGACGTCCGAGCACCGCACATCGTCCCTTTCCTCGCCGACATCGAGCACCGCGCATCATCCAGAGCATGCCAGCTAGTTTCCATGCATATAACCTAGCCCTTCTTGATGTGCCATGCATGTGTGTATATCTGAGGTTACTCGTCATCTTTGCTGTCCCCGAGCTCGTCGCCATAGACTAGCCATCTTCTTCCCTCGTCGTCGGCCACCGTTCAACCCCTAGTCGCCACCGAGCGTCGCGGCCATCTTCTTCCCTCGTCGCCACCGAGCCAGGTTAGTCTCCATCTCCTCATTTGCCCTAATATTGTCCGAGGGTATGTGTGAGATATGTTGCCCTCATTTGCCCCGATGTTGCCCTCATTTGCCCTGTGTATATGTGAGATATGTTGTTGCTGCATGTGTGTATTGCCCTGATGTTTGATGCCCTAATTGTTGCTATGAAGTGAGATATGAAGTGTGTATATGTGAGATATGAAGATGTTTGAAAATGCGGTATGCTGTGATGTTTGAAAATGCATGTTGTGATCTTGTGTATGTACATTGTGAAATTTGTGTATTATTCAATGAATGTTGTATAATGTGACCGTTATAATGAGACTGTTAAGCTATATTTGGATAGTGAATGTTGCAAAGCTATGTTTGGATAGGATTTATTAAAAGCTATTGCGCAAAAGCTATGTTTGGATAGGACTTATAATAGGTTTATAATTGCATGATTAAACAAGCAAATTAATATACTTAGTTTGGAAAGCTTTAAAAGCAATTTCATAGATTTATAAATAAATTCAACGATTTATTTTCCTTCCTTTCTCATATGTTTCAAAAATACTTTCAAAGATTTATAATCCTCCCTTTCTCATCCCTTTCAAAAATACTTTCAAAAAGTTTGAGAATTTTGACATATGACAAATTATTGAATTTCCTCATCTCCTCTTCTTCTTTCTTTATTTCCAATCATTCTTGTTCTTGATTAAATTAATTTTTCATTTTATGATATTGTAAGCTATTTAGAGGATGTCGTAACGATGGAACACGCGTCGGTGATAACTAGTGGATCCACAAGGTCACGGACCCCTAGGAGCTGCAATAGAATCCCAAGGGAGAGGTACACCATAACGAGGTGGACCTCCTAGGAAAGACGATTGCACCGAAGCACGTGTGCAAAAAATTAAGCTCAATTTGTGGGATTATAGGGGCGAGCTTCACGATCTTGGCTGATAACGTGAAGGACGTGCAGTGAAGTGAAGAAGGAATCTACATGGCTTCGACTATCCCCACCGATGAGGAAAGGATAAATACTATAGCCTTCAGTCGATGGGACTTGCTTGGAAGAGCTTCAAGTCCAGCTAGTGAACGAGTACATCAACAACCCCATCGCCAGTGGAGCCTTTCTGGGGAAAGCCCCTACATCACGCAAGAGGTGTGGGAGCATTTCGTCGAGAAGAAAAATAGTGAGGAAGCCCGAGTGCGGATCCTCGTCAAACAAAGCAAGTAGGCGCACTGCGGATTCCATGTGTGCCACAAGATACGATTCATGTACAACAACAAGTTCAAGACTATGATCGAATTTGAGGTTTGTGATCTCAATTGTGATATGTACTAACTACTTTGAATTATATATATATTGACTAATTTTGAATGTACATGTAGGAAAATATATCCAAGTCTCACGCTACTAGCTTTGACGGGATTAGAGAAGAGATAGCACTTTATAGTCCATGATATATTAAATTCCAAAGGAATGTGTTCAAGTACAAATACAGGGTTAAAGTCAAAGAAATAAAATAGCGGACAAATACATTTTGTAATTAATGACAAATACATGTAAATATGTAATCAATTCTGATATTATTAAATTACAATTTTGATATATGTGTTTTATACTTGTAATGTGAAATATGTGTGAATAATGGATGTGAATAGATTTATGAGAGTGCCAGATGTATGTAAATGTATGTGAAATACCTCTTTCGTCATTTTGCAAAGCAGCATGGCTAGCAAAGGCTAAGGCTAGCCAAAAATAGAGTAGTTTTTTTGGGGAAAGACTCATCGGTGACGGGCTTTAACTTAAGCCCGATGGCGATATTAGTCATTCGTGATGGGCTTAAGTTAAGGCCTAATTAAGATGTTAGTCATCCGTGATGGGCACTAATTAGGGCCCGTTTGAGATTATATCATCGGTATCGGTCCATTGTCGATTGGTCTTTGGGTCAAACGTATCGGTGATGAGGGCTGTTCTTTAGGCCCAACAAAGATGACACACATCGGTGACGGGCCTTTGCCCAATAGAGATGACTACTCACATCGTGACCTTTGCGCCGTGACGACGCCATACCCGACACGAGGAGGGTTACCGCCCGATTGAGATGAGGATGACTGTTTTAGTGACGTTGCTTTGCATCATTGTATGTTTTTTTATCTTCTCTCAAAATTGTTATTGTTTTTCGCAGCGAAAGCTACCTATTGGCCTATAGAGATAGGGGACTTGTTAGCCAACCGGAGGTGTTTGGTTTGGTCAAAAAGAGCTAAGTTCAGTGATTGCTAATAGAAGCGAAGGTGAAATCGTTTTGTTTGGAGCTGTAATACATTTGCTTGGCTTTACCACGTATATAATGAATATTTAAGAAAAATTCAAAGAAAACTAGTAACATGACTAGTTTTGTTAAGTTTTGTCATTTGTCATTTTTGTTAGATTTGTTTGCCAATTTAAATTAAAGTTAAATAAAGTGGGGTGAGGAGAGGTTGTGCAGATCACACATGGAACATTTGTCATTTATCTTCTGCTGGCTTTGTATTTTGTCTTAACCATTTCACTATTTTATATTTCTTTTTTGTTTTTGTCTATTTTTTTAATAATTTTGGTACATATTAATCAAGTTGATGCGCTGTCTCCATGACAGTAACTATAAAATCATGTTATTTAGGTCATAGCCTATCTTTTACTAGTTTTGTATTTGTTTTTGTTTTTCTCTGATTTTTATATTTTGCTACATATTAATCAGGTTGATTTGCTATCTACATGATAACAACTATAAAATCATATTATAAAATCATATTATTCAGGTCATAGCCTATCTTCTGTTCGTTTTGTATTTTGTCATAGCCTAATTCCTACACCATTGAAAATTATTAGTTAAAAACCGCAAGTAAATGGTGGTTGCTGCCGCTAAGGAGTTCATACATGTCCTGGGATAATCTTTGTGCATAACATAAGAAAATAAGGATTGTCACTGGCAGTCTATGGATGTATACAAAGTGATTTTAGGGTCTCTAGAGAAGAAAGACTTGCCGTGTAATAACTATTTCGTCAAATAGAGCGTCTAACTCAAAGTTATGGAACATGTTTCTGCAGGAATACACATGCTCGTCTTCTATACATACATCAGAGGAGAGTGTCTCAAACAAGAACATGCATAGAATATATGATTAGAGCATCGCTAATCTTAAAAATAAGATATGCACAGAACATCCTCGACTAAATTTTCTAGGTAATTGAGTCTAAAGGCCTTTTGTATTTACCCATGGATTGGATCGAGTGGCGGACTCAGAAATTTCTAATAGCCTGGACAAACCACAAACAAAATAATCAATAATAACAATTATGCAAACATGTCAATCACTAATATGAATAAAGTTTTATAACTAGTCCAGCCACAACCCATAAATACCTCCGGCATGCTCCAATAATACAAATAAATGGCCCGATCCACTAAGATAATGGGCTTGAAGTCTTACTAATAGAGGATGAGCTCGGACATGGGCCCGGGATCACGGACCTTGGGCCATCCACTGGATTGGATTGACCTAAACAACTACATGAACACTCGACTAACTTATAATTGCATTTTTTACAAGATGAAACAAGTGCGTCGGTACTCTGTTCTTTTTTTGTTCGGTGCATGATGGGTGCTAATGCCCATGTGGCAAGGAACTTACTCTATTTTGTTCCTATATGATGTTCTATTTTCCAGAGATATACTATTCTGAACTATTTTTTATGTAGAACTTATAAGTTATCAAATCCAGGAGCCGTAGGTCCCTGATGTACCACCATCGATCTCCTCGTGTACAACCAACGAAGATGAATTAGCTGGAGCTTCTCATGTAGGTGACATAGTGGAAGGAGAACCAATTTCTTGCTCAAGAGGTGGAGTGGCTAGAGGTAGATGAATAGAATCATCATCGTCCTCATCTCGAGTCCTCTTCCTCAAAGATGCTTTTATCTCGCAAAACCTAAAATGTCTAGTCTAGCACGTGGGCTAGCCTCATCAAAAGTAACTTCACAAGTTTCCACAATTCTATTGTTGCAGGGGACATAAACTCGATATGCACGAGAATGAGCAGCATAACCAAGAAAAATGTCATCGAAGACCGAGATTCGAACTTGTCCAAGTTTCCAAATTTGAGAACAAAGCATTTGCAACAAAATACTCAAGTGTGAGACACTTGGTCGACGACCAAATCTGAGCTCATATGGTGTCTTGTGCAAGATGGTTCTCAAAAAACACAATTTGAGACAAAGCAAGCCAGAAATAGCCTCGCCCGTAACTTTCTTGGAGTAGCAAACTCATCAAGCATAGTTATTGCCATCTCCACAAGTGTGCAGTTTTTCCTTTCAAGCACACCATTTTGTTGTGGAACATATGGTGAGGAAAACGGATCTTTGATACCAGAAGAAGCACAGAAGGATTCAAAAGCAGAATTTTTGAATTCAGAGCCATTATCACTACGAATTGCTCGAAGAGATCCAGAAACTCCAAGGCCGGACAAGAAGCAAGATCTCGAAAGAAGCCGAAAGTCTCTTCCTTTGATTCAATAAAATACACCCAAGAGTAACGAGAGAAATCATCAACAACAACCAAGATGTACCATTTCCCCCCCAACTGACTGGACTCTAGCAGGACCAACTGTATCCATGTGAAGCAATTGTCCTGGTCCATCTATCATGACCAAAGTTACAGGCTTGTGGGAGGAAGCTATTATTTTGCCATGACGACAAGGAGCACAAATAAGATCTATTGAAGTTTTCAACTTGGGCAAACCTCGAATTAAATCCATACCACCGATTCGAGACAAATGATCAAAACCAATATGACCGAGTCATCGATGCCGAAAGAACAAATCTCGGTTGTCGGAAGCTACAAGACATCGAGAAGGTCCAAGAGGAGAAGCATCAAAGTTCGCAAAGAAAATTCGACCAACTCGAGAAATGTCAAAACAAGAGATTGAAGAATCAAGAACTTGGGACCTATCTTTCTTGAATCGTACCTCAAGATTTTCATCACAAAGTTGTGACATAGAGAGCAAGTTGTATTTGAGTTTGTTTACAAGCGCCACATCATTCGAGTGAATTTTTCATTGAGTCTCGATTATTCCTTTTCCCCGCATGTCCAAAGCTCGCATCCCCAAAAGTGATGGTCTCATCATCGGATGCATGAGTGAGAGAAGTAAACCACTTAGCTTCACCGGTCATGTGACATGAACAACCAGGAGTCCACAAGCCAAGAGTCACTCCTCCCCGCTAGAAAGTCCTACAAAGAAGACAAATCAGATCTCGATGACTCAGTACTAGGGTTAGTGAGAAATGTCTTAGGAATCCAAGACACGAGGAATAGTAGCAATTTTAGAATTACCAATATAATGATATGCATGTTGATCCCGCCCGTTCGCCCCAACCCCGCTAGGTCACGTCAAAGGTGCATATCTCAACGAGAAAAGTGAGACACACCATTTGATCGACAAAGTGATACACGAACTCAAACCTCTCGGGGACTATGGGTAGTTCTTAAAGTCCTAAGGCGGTCTTGGCGCTCCTTTCCCTTTCTCAAGCGTAACCCAACCAAATGACCAAAGCTTTCCCACAAAAGGTGCACTCAAACTTAATTTTTTCTACATACTTTGTTTGATTTAGGTTTTTCTCACTTGTTTTAGATCTTTGGGTGTTGTGATTGTTGATAGCCGTTAAGTAATGATTCGACCGTCATAGACCTCGAAAATAAAAGGAATTAGTGTTCGCTACAGGCATTTAGGAGTTGAATTAATAAAGTTCCACATGTCCTTGGACTTTAGTTACTGCTGGGAACATTTATCACATAATTGAAGCAAAGTCGAGCTCACGTGGCGAAGAAACCCAACTCCAACCTATTGGCGATCACCACGTCGGATTCGCGGATCGAGGTCCCACAAGTCGGTTGAAACCAACTTAGGATGGGACCAAACCACCGGAAACCGCCTTAAGGGCTCACAAGTCAGAGGTGGAAGAAAGCCGATGGTGAATGGCGGTGATGGGGGTTCGGCCGAACCCTGGTTCGCCGAACCAACCCTGAGCCCGTTGCCCCCGACCTTCGACGTGTCACTTCCTCATTGGATGCCAAAGTCGGTTAAGTGGGTATGGCGGTTAACAACCACCATACAACCGTCATTGGAGGCCTATTTAAGCAGAAGCTCACTTCACTTCAAAGGCACACCACAAGAATAAGATCCTACAAGTTCTATCTTAGTCATATAGGCTAGTGGAGTTAGGAAGTAGTTTAGAGTTTTTTTGGGTTCCCGAGTCCCCTTTGGAATTCGGGTATGTCTTTAGTACTGTTCTTCCTTTGTACGACTTTGAGCTTAATAAAGATTATATCTTCTAGTCCATATGAGTGTGGTACTTCTTATGCTTTAATAGACAAGAGTTTCATTATTAGTTTAATTCATAGTCTTATTGTGTTTAGACGAGTAACGCTATTGTCACGGACACAGTCCAATGAGCCATTAGAATGTAGGTTTGCTTCTATCTTATCCCGGGAGTTAGAAGTATTTATGGTAATATAAGCATGGTGCTTAGATTATTTGATAGACATTGCTTATGACCACTTCCCACGGGTGAGAGGTAGGCGGTAGGTGGTCAAAGCCCTGTCCGTCTTTTGTATTCCTCCACGTTCGGATTTGGTGTAGGGCGAATGGTAAGAAATCGCTTCATGGTGGCGAGCCGGCCACCGCGGCGGTACCCCGTAGTCCTGGGAGCATAGAACCTGGTTTAGGCATGACTAGAATAATTAATTAAACTATGTACTCGACTAGAAGAACTATAGGAATCGACTCTATATACTACTCTTCACTTAGCACTAGTGTGTTATTTATCTAGGACTCTTACGTGTGTGTCACACTACCTTAAACATATTATTACCTTACCCCGTTTGACCGAGGTATCTCATCTATAGCTTATGAATACCCATGACATCTTAATATTCTCTTCAAGACCATAGTCTTCCTTTGGGATAAGATAAATAACGATACCCTTGGAATACTCCCGGGTGAAATGCTACAACGGTATACTGTGTGCTTGCGGATTTATCTCGTGAACGTAAGAAGTACCAACAAGCATTTCGGCGCCGTTGTCGGGAAGACAATGGTCTAGGAAGAAATAATAAGTGTTTGGATATCCATATAGTTATATTTGTCTTACCTTTGCTCTAGCAAGCTTATCTTGGTCGCTTTCTCTTTTATGTGAAAACAAGGTAGTGGATTATCGGTTTTAACTTGCTGAATAATTACATTCCAAATCCAGAGGCCCTTGTAAGAAGAGTTCGACCTCGTGTCGTTCCTCCTCAAATTTTCCTTTCGGCAGTTAAACCAAAGGTCTTGGCATCATCGCGATCAATGACTCTCTGATTTCTGCACCCTCACCTGAAAATGTTCGCATCGACCAACAATCAACACTAGAGAGGCCAATTTTGAGATCAAGACGGGTCTTATAACCATGGTGTTGGCCAATCCCTTCGTGGAATGGCCAACAAGGACGCCAACGCACATCTCCAAACTTTCCTGGAGATCTGCAACACTTTCACCATCAAGGAAGTCACACAAGATGCCATCCGACTCTGGTTGTTTCCATTCTCCCTTCTTGGGAGAAGCGAAGCGGTGGTTCTATGCAAACCGAAGTGTTGTGGACACCGGGACAAGTGTTCTAACACGTTCCTCGCGAAGTTTTCCCGATGGGCAAGACTAACGCTCTTCGCGAAAAGATTTCGAGTTTTCAATAAGCATCGACGAGTCAATCCCAAAAGTATGGGAGATGTTCCGTGAGTACATCCTGGCATGTCTTCACCATGATATGGATGATTGGCTTCTTATCCAGAATTTCTACAATGGGATGACTTTGGCGGCCCGTGATCATATTGATGCTACTGCGGGAGGTGCTTTCTTCTAATTAATGGTCGGAAGTGCGACCGATTTAATTGAGAAGATGGTATCCAACCAAGGATAGAGCGACGATCGTCTCTAGTCCTAGAAGCGCGGTATGCTACCGTCAAGGAGACGAATATGCTGACCGCCAAATTGGACCTCTTGCTAAAGATATTCGAGGACAAGGCTGAAGGAGTCCAGACGGTGGACGCTCGTATGACGTGCGAGACGTGTGGCAACACTGGCCATCCGGGGAATAACTGCCTTGAGACCAACAACTACCGTCCGCAAGGAGGTCAAGGGTGGAACCAACAACGCCCGTACTATCAAGAAGGTAAAAATTTTTCTCATACTTCCAATCCTAACCAACCATCCTTGAAAGATCTTGTCTTAGGCCAAGCAAAAATTAATAAGAACATTTCTAAGAAGCTAGCGGCCAATGAAAAATCCTTGGAAAGTATCAATGCTAAAATGGAAGGCTTTTCCTCTGCTATTAAGAATCAGCTGAGTTTTAACAAAATGCTAGAAACTAAGTTAGCTCAGTTGGCTGCTGCTATCCCTTCATCTGAGGCAGGGAAGATCCCGGGGTAACCCGAGGCTTCCCTTGAAAATGTGAATGCGGTGACCACACAAGGGGGTAAAACCACTCGTGATCCGCCATATCCTAACAATGCGGGGAAGGCAAAGGAGAAATAGGGTGAGCCGTCCAATATTCGTAACCAAGTTCATGAGGGAACACCGGCACCGAGGAATTCCACGACACTATATTATTGTCATTCCCTCATTGCAACAGGAAGCCAATCGTGGATGAGCAGTTCGCTCGTTTTGTTGAGGTCATTAGGAAGATCCACATCAACGCTCCTTTGATGGAAGCAATGCAAGTACCCACGTACGCCGCTACCTCAAGGACATCCTCAACAACAAGAGGCCGATGCCTAAAGTGGAAGTTATCAAGCCGATGGAAGAGTGCGGACGCTATACTCAACCGGCTTCCCGAGAAGAAGAAGGATCCGGGGTGCCCCACGATCACCGCTCGATCGGGACACAATAATTCGACCACGCATTGTGCGACCTTGGGGCAAGCGTCGGTGTCATGCCCAAAGAGGTCTTTGATCGGCTGAACTACACCATGTTGGCATCAACGCCGAGGCGGCTACGCCTAGCTAATTGGTCAGTCCGCTATCCAAGGGAATCGCAGAAGACATACCGGTGAAAATCCAGGATGTTTCATTCCTGTGGATTTCATGGTGCTCGACATGGATGTAGACAAGAGGACGTCGCTCATTCCGGGCGCCCGTTCCTTAGCACCGCGGATGCCCGCATTGATGTGGGAGCTAGAGAAATCGACTCCACATTAATGGGAAGGAGGAGAAATTCAACTTCCCGCCAAGGGTGGAGCAATGTTCTATGGTCAAGATCAAGTACGGACCCAATACCAAGAACATTAAGGAGGTCAAAGTTAAGCCCCGGAGATGGACAACCCGATTAAATTCATGAAGGCCTTTTTGGAGAAGGAATCATCGTCTCCAAGGAGAATCAAAAACATAGGCGGGTGGTCTCATTCCACCCATCACCAAAGTCCGAATTCCTTCTACCACACCGAACGAACAAAAGAAAATCAAGAAGGTGTGGCAAGTGAAGTCGTCTCGCGTCCGCTTCACCGAGACCGGATGATGCACAAGCTTAATCGAGCGAGATCGTCCGGCTCATCGACTTTAAACGAGGAGCCCCGGCCGACGGATAAAATCGGTATGTATCCCATATTTAATTTTCATGTTTACTTCCCTTAATTTTGATTCTTGCATCATCAAGCATGGCATGTTTACTTTTCCTCTCATGCATAGAAAAATTAAAATTTTGAAATTAGGACTTTTATATTGAAAAAAATTCTAGTGCTTACATGACAAGACTTTAGCCTTGGATTCCACTCATCAAACATACACTAGGGTGATTATTTTAGTAAGAGCAAGCATTGGATCCTTGGGTAGGGGCCAAACCCCACCAACATGGTTCGGCCGAACCATCATGGAGGCCAATTGAGCTCAAACTTTTTGGTGCAGTGGATGATGATGTGGAGATAAGGAATCCAAAGTTTGGAGGAGAAAGGAGCACCTCTTGGTTCGGCCGAACCAAGGGAGAGCCCCCTCTATAAAAGGGAAGATGGGGAGGTTCCTCTCCTTGCACCAACTTCAGATGCCATAGTGTGCCCTCAAGTTTCCTTCTCCTCTCTAAAGTTCTTTCAATGTGTTCTTCCTAAGTTCATAAAAATATATTTCCCAAGTTTTTCTTGCATTCGGAGTTACCTCTACGGGTTGTCACGCAAGAACGATTTGTGGTGGCGACCAAGCTCCACAATAACGACTGACTTTTGGATGACTAACCTAACATTGTGCTAACACTTAACCCGTCCCAAGTGTTCTTGTGTGCTCTGTTCTTTTCAGTTGCAGATGAAGAAAAGTGTCAAGCGGTTGTTCAGCAAAATGCGCAAGGGATCGGGATCGAGCTCGGGCCATTCAAGCTCAGCTCTGTCCCCGGTCATTTGCATAGCCCGGCAATGCAGACGATACGCAAGCCGTGCCCTCAAGAGGAGAAGGAAGTCATCATGCTTCCTCTCTCATCCATGAAACCGAGCTCGATTTGAAAGACGAGCGAGAAAGACAGCAGAGATGTCCTCCTCAAGGACCGCATATTTGCTCCTACGTGAGCATATGATCCGGAAGTGCTTAGTACGACGGTATGGACTATGAGTTTCATCTTGTTTGGCAATCAATCGGATGGCAAAATTTTGCTCATGTGGAGGAAGAAGGTTCACACCTTCGACCATCCAATTTATATTGGAGGTGGTATTTCTTTCCGATTATTCGGGAGGGAATATTACTACACATGAAAAGAATTTAGGCTCTTGCTTGGTTTCACTCATCGCTGGTCGTTGAGTGGGAATCAAAACTATAAATTTTGATAAACATAGTTTTTGGCAAAGTATATCGGTGAATCCTTTTGTACTAAGCCTAGAACTAATGACATCCATAATTCTACCTTAAGGCTAGTGCATAAATGGTTAGCAATTACCGTTTTCCTCGAGAAGATGTTAGACTTATTAGAATAGATGAGTTGATGATCTTATATGCCATGGTAGAAAAGATTAAAATCTCTCCTGTCAAGGCAATGATTAAACAATGGTTAGAACAATTTAGGATGAAGGGGCCTATAGAATGCACTTCATTAATTACTCGCATTGCTCATCATGTCGGAGCTTTGGAGAATGTGCAACTCTTGTACATCACCAAGCCCCGTGAACTTATAGATGCGAGTATTTAGTGAAGGGCCATATTTTGAAGCATGCCCCGATGGATCCCTTATTTTTCTTCCCGATATACAAATGAAATTCCGTTTCCTAACCTAGAATATCATTTGTATAAGTATCGGCGCTAACCATTGTCCTCCGTCCAAGAGAAATTGCCCGCAGGAGTAGTATTTCAGGCAGGATCACAAGGAGCAGGTCTAGAAGAGCTACTATGGAGGAAGAACCGCAATTGTCTCCACAACAAGTGCCGGAGCCGGGGTGGGTTCCAACTGGGTATGCATCTCGGTTGGGATTAACCTCAACAATATTATGAGGCAAGAGGTTCCTAATGGCAGTTAGCTAGCAGTGCTCAATGGACACACGGACCTGGCTGGCACCATGAACAAGCCACGGAGTCATCAAGCTCCAGTGGTTTGCCTCCATCTTACGGTGCTCAACGCTCATTCTCGGCATGAGGTTTTCATAGCCAAGAATATGCGGAGATCACTGAATGACTGGGAACATTGGACATGAGGACTGTAGAGATGCAAGGTGAACTTCACAAACTTCACCAACATGTTCAAGGAACTCAGCAGTGGCAAGACCAAGCCTATCAGTGGCAAGCAACAGACCGTTGATCAGCTCCGGGAGATCAACTCCAATCTGCAGTAGAGCCAGTCTGACATGCTGGCATACTTTCGGTCGCAAGGGTTTAATCCCTATCGTGGTCCGTAAGTAAAAGGACAAGCTTAGGGGAGGACCCCCACATGAGGTACCCCGTATCCCTTTGTTTTATTTCTTCCTTTCCATTGCATCTAAAAAAATCTGAAAATTAAAAAATGCAAAAATATAATAATGTAGACATGCTTGGTAAGAATGTTAATTCATCATCTTTGGATATGATGAATAGTTGCTCTGTTTATTTCTCTTCTATGCTTAGTTTACAACTTAGCATTCTCCAAGTTTTGAGTTTGTTGGCTTAGGTATGACACCATGAACTTGAAAACTTGTGGGCAGCAAGTGCATGATCTAAGTCTAGGTTGTTGTGAAATATGAGACGGCAAGATAGAGTAACTATGATCATATTCTAAGTGAAACCAAAGTCTAGAGAATTGTATTTTTGAAAATTCAAAAAAATGGTTGAGTTCCTCAAATGATGATACATTCCTACCAGAGTCATATGTCGATCATAAATGAAATATCCTCTACATATGCTGCTTATTATCAGTTTGAGTTTGGTCAAGTAGCTAGACCCTTGTTAGAATCTTTTCATGCTTTCGTGGTCTAAGTCTTGTGCATATCCACCATTAAAAATGCTCTCCCTCTACATTAGAGGTTTAACCACAAAAATCTTCCATTCCATATGTTGACTTCTATTCTAGAAGTTCACATCCACCAAATAAAGATTCCAAAATATTTTATGGCCTTCTATCCTCATATCCTTGCTAGAAGAGACATGAGCCAAAAAAGAGTGCACGCAAAAATATTTGAAAATTTCATGAAGCTTACAAAAGGAGAAACAATTCTTCGTGAGCATGATGACACAAAAAGAAAGAAAAAGTGTGCTCATGGCCATGATCTCCAAATAAAAATAAAATAGGGAGGAGGACCATATAAAAAGAGTCATTCATTTCCTTTCTACCATTCATATTTCCACCAAAGAAATATGCACAAGCTTGGTCCTGATTGTATGATTAGTTTTCTACTAGGATCTACTTTTTGGCTTTATAAAATAATTGATGCAAGTATGCCTCATGATTTTCCCTACTTTGAGCTCCACATAAGCTTAGTAGAAGTAGGTGAAAAGAAGGCACAATACCTTCGTAAGGAATCTAAACACATTTGAGTAATATGAGAGTATCATTCGAGGAACTCTCCCTTTTCTTTTTCAAAAACTTTTAAAAACCGCCGGACTGAAGTGAAACAAGGAGTAGGAGAAGTAGCACTCTTATCTACCGTTCTGTTTCTCAACCACCCAAGATAAAGTGAAGACGAAGCTCCCATGAGGACTAAGGTAATATGGGTGACACCGCCATTGAAAACTTATTCAATTCAAGGTAGAATACTTGGTTGTAGGCATGGTACTTAAGAGAAATAGAACATGGTAGCAACTTCTGATCCATCGAGCCTAAGTCTTTACTTTGCTCGGGGACGAGCAAAGGATAAGCTTGGGGAGTTTGTTGACGGTCATTAAGTAACGATTTCGACCATCACGAGACTTCGAAAATAAAAGGGAATTAGTGTCTCTACCGGCATTTAGGAGTAGAATTAATAAAGTTCCACATGTCCTTGGACTTTAGTTACTTGCAGGAACATTTATCACATAATTAAAGCAAAGTCGAGCTCACGTGGCGAAGAAACCCAACTCCAACCTATCGGCGATCGCCACGTCGGATTCTCGCGAATCAGAGGGCCCACAAGTCAGGTGAAACCGACTTAGGATGGGACCAAACCACCGAAAACCACCTTAAGGGCCCACAAGTCAGAGGTGTAAGAAAGTCGGTGGTGAATAGCGGTGCTGGGGGTTCGGCCGAACCAACACAAAGCCTGTTGCCACCGACATTCGATGTGTAACTTTCTCATTGGATGCCAAAGTCGGTTAAGTGGGTATGGTGGTTAACAACCGCCATACAACCGTCATTGGAGGTCTATTTAAGCAGAAGCTCACTTCACTTCAAAGGCACACCACAAGAATAAGATCCTATAAGTTCTATCTTAGTCATATATGATAGTGGAGTTAGGAAGTAGTTTAGAGTTTTTTGGTTCCCGTGACGCCTTTGGAATTCGGGTATGTCTTTAGTACTCTTGTTTCTTTGTACGACTTTGAGCTTAATAAAGATTATATCTTCTAGTCCATATGAGTGTGGTACTTCTTATGCTTTAATAGATAAGAGTTTCGTTATTAGTTTAATTCATAGTCTTGTTGTGTTTAGACGAGTAACTCTATTTCCACGGACATGGTCCAATGAGCAATTAGAATGTAGGTTTGCTTCTATCTTATCCTTGGGAGTTAGAAGTATTTATGGTAATGTAAGCATGGTGCTTAGATTATTTCATAGACATTGGTTATGACCACTTCCCATGGGTGAGAGGTAGGCGGCAGGTGGTGACAGCCCTGTCCGTCCTTTGTATTCCTCCATGTTCAGATTTGGTGTAGGGCAAACAGTAAGAGATCGCTTTGTGGTGGCAGGCCGGGCCACTGGGCGGCGGTACCCCCGTAGTTCTGGGAGCATAGAACTGGGTTTAGGCATGACTAGAATAACTAATTAAACTATGTACTCTGACTAGAAGAACTATAGGAATCTGACTCTAAATACTACTCTCCACTTAGCACTAGTGTGTTATTTATCTAGGACTCTTCTGTGTGTGTCACACTACCTTAAACATATTATTACCTTACCCCTGTTTGGACTGAGGTATCTCATCTATAGCTTATGAATATCCATGACATCTTAATATTCTCTTCAAGACCATAGTCTTCCTTTGGGATAAAATAAATAACGATACCCTTGGAATACTCCCTGGGTGAAATGCTACAATGGTATATCCGTGCGCTTGCGGATTTATCTGTGAACGTAAGAAATACCAACAGTGATCTCCATAGGCTTTACATGATTTGGTTTGCTAGACATAGGTACCAATTTAGGTTTTGAAATTTTGGGTGTACTAGAGCCATTATCTCCTATAAAACCTCGCAGACTTAAAGGTTATAGGGTTTTGGGCTAATTCTATTATCCCATCGGTGACGCCTAATATTTCATGGCTACCTATACTCAAGGATTGAACAAAATCACAACCTAAGCCTTGATTGTTTATGGACACTTTGGATTGGTCTTGAATCATGTTTAGCTTTTTATTCCCTTGGGTAAACCTTTCTAGAGACTAACGTAAATAGGTGTTCTCTTGGTTAAGATTTGCAAGGGATTCCTCACACTTGGCACTCTCAATTTTTGCGCCGCATGATCCAGTTTAAAAGAAATACATGAAGAACAGGAGGTAGTATCTCTCGCAGAATCAATGGTAATTTTGGCATCTGTTAATTCAGTTTGCAGGAAAGCTCAATTTAAATATGAAGGTTGAATAGGTTTCTTGGAAGCAAATGATTCAAGCAAATTGTTTCTGTTTCTAAGTCGATTTGTTGTTTTAGATCATCATTTTCATTGGTGAGAATAGGATAATTTTCACAACTACTTATCTTATCATGATCATAATTTCTACGTATTCTCAAATTTTTCTTTCCATTCCCTGAATTTCCATTTCAAGCAAACTTATGTCAATTTTCATAGCATAGCAAGTAGAGCAACTAGTGCTAGTACTAGAGGAATTCCCAGCTCCTAAAGCACATGAATTCAGGCTATCCGTGAGACGGTTGATTTCACAAAGATAGGAAGCACAAGTAAGACAAGTATCCTCCTCTGGAATCAAGGAATGAAGCCTAGCAATTTTTAGCGCCATTCCATTTTTTTCAGTTTTTAGTTTCTCAATTTTATGCACAGAGGATCTATACTTGTTGCTAATCTTGATCATTAGATGTGGCATTCATTCTCTACTTAATTCATCATCAACCGAGACATCATCAGAACAAGAATCATCACAGAAGGAACCCTCCAAGGAAGGAGTATCATCAAGACATACCTTAGGATGCTCTGATGAGTCATCTTCATCCTCAAGTACCATGAGGCACATGTCGATGAAGTCATTTTCATTGGCGAAGCAGCACATGCCGGAGATGTTCATGTCCTTCTTCTCTTGATCATCGTCATCCGAGTCGATGTCGCTCACTGGACCTCATCAAGAGCGCCAAGACCTTGTGTATTGCTTTCTTCATCAAGTCCTTTCGATCTTTGCGTCCTTGTCCTTCAGGCTTCTTGAATGTTTTTTTCTTCTTTTTCTCGTTTGGGACAGTTCACTCTTATGTGGTTTGGCTCTCCATACTCAAAGCATGTGATTGGATCACTGGTTTTACCTCTCGTTTTTCCCTCACGCTTTGTAAGCTCTTCAAATTTTCTAGCAAAAAGAGCAAGATCATCTTCAGAATCTTCTCTAATTGCTCCTCGTGATTGAGTGTAAAGCGGCAAGTGAAGAACCACCACACACAAAAGCTTAGTCCATAGAAGGAGTGCTACCATATGGATCAGCTACCAAAGCCATCGAGTTATTGAGGCCTTTCGATGGAAGATGTCCATCTCGTGGGTTTTTAGCTTTGAATAAAGCTTATCCATGGTAAGGTCACTCAAAGGTGCACTCTTTGTGATGGATGTAGCTTTCATTTCCCAAACACCATAATCAAGACAATTCAAGAGATGGCGAGCATTATCATTGTCAGAAAATTCTTTGCCCACAGATCTCAGCTTAGAGATAATTTCACCAAAACACTTGAAATAAGAATCAGTGGACTCCCTCGGGTGCATTTCAAATCTCTGATATTCTTTTTGAAATTGATTCTGACGAACCAACTGAACCTCATTATTTCCCTCATGAAAAATGCACAAGGCAGTCCTGTTAATGCCAAATCCGTACCGCCGCTGTGGTGCCAAAAGATGTGTTAACGTCGAAACACATGCTGGCCTGGGAGATCTGCTTAGCTCCAGTGCAGGTCCTAAGATAGATGAAGCGCGAACATGCCAGTCAGTTTGATCCTGCCACTGACAAGATATAGAAAGCAGCAAAGCATAAATTGTTAGTGATATGCCCTAGAGGCAACATGGAGATGTTAGATATCATGGTCAATGTTTATGTATAAATGAATAAAGTGTTATTCAGTTCCATGAAATAGACAACTTGTATTGATCAATAAGTACGTGACTTATTTATGAGACTCTTTATGTATGAATCTATTTCTAAATGATCCCTGATCACATGTCATATTGTTGGAACAAATATGATTCTAAGATCAGTATGTTTATTGATTGATGATCATGTCTCATAGATCATGGTATGGAGATACCAAATCAATATACGTGGACATGTGTTAGAGAACACATTATTGGATAGACCCACCATAAGACACTACAGGAATTGATGTGTCATTAGTTGGTCTTAAGTAGTGTTGGTGCAAAGTCCTTAGACCTGAGATCATCATGGATTCTGACATGTGTAGTAGCCTACTTTGGGACTACCAAACGCTATTCCGTAACTGCGTAGTTATAAAAGTAGTCTTCGAGCTTGCTATGAAACATGGAGTGGGATGTGAGTGATCAAGATGGAATTTGCCCCTCCTTTAGATAGATATCTCTGGGCCCCTCGAGGTAATGGATTATGAAAGTGCATGGTCATGCCAAGTTGATTGAGGAGTCAATCAACAGACAGATAATCCAATACGGTTCGAGTGAATGGTTAAACTATTGAAGGGATGGCACACATCTTGCCTATAGCTTAATTGGTATCGTGAGGCAAAGGGATTTGTGTACACATTACAGGTTCAAAGCCAATATTATATTCTTGTATACTATGGTGTCAATATGTGCTGCTAGGCGCCGTTGTTGACAAGTCGGCCAAGTTGGACTCAGGTCAAAACCGAGTATACCTGAACCTACAGGGTCGCATGCTTAAGGGGGTAGAACAGACATTCGAGTTGGACTCGAATATGGCTCAATTTGGATAATATTCAATTTAATATAGAGTCCTATGGGCTTATGAAGTCCAGTCGGCCAACTCTATGAGATTCGGATAGGATCCGATTCAAAATAAAGTCTCGATGGGCCTCTAGACCTAGTCGGCCAACTCTATATATGAGAGGCGAGGGGTGGAGAACTGCGGCATAGGTTTTGCACAACAGAATACAACACGCGTGGCTTCAGCTGGCGGCAAGATCAATCTCCACGGGAACCCTCCCACTCCTGAGCCAAACCCTAGCCTTGCATCTTGTGCTAGCACATAGGTGTTAGGCGTTCTATCCCTAGACATGTGGATACTGGTAGAGGCACTGCTATATTGCGGTGCTATTCGACGGCAGAGAATCGGCTATATCCGCTGCGCTCTACTCCAATCGGTAACAATCTATCGACCCTTACTTGTAACGTTCCTGGTTTACGCGGTAGAATTTTTTGTTATTAGCTATCGTAGCCTCCGCGTAACCCTTCAGTGGTATCAGAGCTAAACTTGCTTAATTCGGGTTTTAGATTAGATCTAGAACAAGTTTTGCACACGGGTTGATTAGATCAATCGGTTTTACGGGATCGTTTGATGAGTGCAGATGGTAATTGTGTTCCTTGATAGTGTATCGGAACGACGTAATGTGATTACGTCGAAGCAATTTCCATAGAACTTGGTTTGAGTCGAATTCAAGATGGCATTCCTTGATAGTGTATCGGAACGGTATAATGTGATTATGCCGAAGCTGTCTCGTAGTCCAACCTTGATTTTCGCCTCGAGCCCACGCAAACCATCTCCCTTGATAGTGTATCGGGATGGCATAATGTGATTATGCCGATATGGTTTCCGTAAGCAATTTCATAGATTGGATCTATGAATTTCGTGTGGTGTACCCCCTTATATGTCATCTCGATACCATATCTCTGCGATAGGTAGAAAACGTTCTATGCCTAACTTATTTTTGCAGAGAATGCTTTGAGATGGTATGGCCCTATTGTATGTATGAGATGCATGTGATGCGTGTAATATTCTTTCATATGTGCAATCCCTGTAATATTGTTTCTTACGTGCAATGCTTGTAATATTCTTTCACGACCTACGAGTCGATGTAATCTTCAATTATAGCTTCTATAGTAGTAGCTTAGTTTGAATAAATCAAGCATTCGGCACTTAGAAGAACGGTGATGAAGATGGAGATCCTCTACATCGGCATAGAGATGGAGATTACCATGTGAAGGGGGCCATACTATTTCATTAATTGCTATTCTACCTGCTTTCATATATTGATATGTTTGTTTGCTAGGATAGTATCCCTCACAAAATTAAGTAGCAATGATGCCCTTCCAAATGTTGCACCTGTCACCGTTATGCTCGTCAATGGTGGGTCTGCCAAAGCAGAGTACCATTCTCTATCATAACACGAGGGTATATGTCGGACATATACAGCAGAGCATTTGGTTTACTTAACAAGGTTATCAAAACAGTTTTGGGCCTTGGGGCATAGGTTGGCACTGGGCATGGAGATGCCACACCAACAACAAGAGTCACATTAGAGATGTGATTAGTAAGGTGTTGCTTACCCATGTTACTAATATTCTAGCAGTGATGCCAAAGCTCACTAGAAATGAATTAACATATGGATCTTGACCCAATACGTAACCTAGAGGGAAGGTGTAAAATACGTAATGGGAGTCTTGTGTTAAATTGTTTAATAATAGACATAGCATAAACATTGTGCTAAACTTTGCTTTTTTTGTTGTAGAATAATGGTAGCTAATACTATACCCAGTACCTTTAATTTGCGATCTATTCTCGAGAAAGAAAAATTGAACGGAATAAACTTTATGGATTGGTATCGCAACTTGAGAATTGTTCTCAAGCAAGAGCGCAAGGAGTACGTTCTTGAAGTACCCTATCCTGATGATTTGCCTAATAATGCTACTGCTACTCTACGGAGGGCTTATGAGAAGCACACTAATGATTCTCTAGACATAAGTTGTCTCATGCTTGCTACAATGTCCTCTGAGCTTCAGAAGCAATACGAGAGTAGCGATGCTCATACTACTATTCAGGGACTGCGTGGCATGTTTGAGAACCAAGCTAGGGCCGAGAGGTTCAACACCTCAAAGTCCCTGTTTGCGTGAAGGCTTGTTGAGGGGAGTCACGTCAGTCCGCATGTGATAAAAATGATTGGCTACATTGAGAGTCTGGGAAAACTAGGTTTTCCCCTTAGCCAAGAGTTGGCTACTGATGTGATTCTCCAGTCGCTCCCTCCGAGCTTTGAGCCATTCATATTAAATTATCACATGAACAGTATGGATAAGACCTTGGCCGAATTGTATGGGATGCTAAAGGTGGCTGAGGAGAGTATCCAGAAAAATGGTCATCATGTGATGATGATACAGAAAGCTAAGTGCAAACCACCAATCAAGAAACTTTGCACCAAGAGGAAACTAACTCCCGATGAGATCGTGAGTGCCTCCAACACAAAGAAGGACAAGAAGCGGTCCGCGGCATTAGATGCCGTTTGCTTCTATTGCAAGGAGACAGGTCACTGGAAAATGAACTGCAAGAAGTACATGGAGGATCTCAAAAAGAAGCAAAGTGCGACTTCTGCTTCAGGTATTAATGTTATAGACATTAATCTTGCTACTTCAACTACTGACTCTTGGGTATTTGATACTGGATCAGTAGCTCATATTTGCAAATCGTTGCAGGGAATGAGAAGAAGTAGAAGCTTGAGAAGGGTGAGGTGAACCTGCGCGTCGGCAATGGAGCAAGTGTTGCTACAGTTGCTGTTGGCACTACATCACTTCATTGACCTTCAAGATTAGTTTTGGAGTTAAATAATTGTTATTGTGTTCCAACTCTATGTCAAAACTTATTTCCGCTCCATGTTTGCAAGCGAAAGGATATGATTTTAGATCTATGGACAATGGTTGTTCAGTTTATCTCAGAGATATGTTCTATTTTCATACACCATTGGTAAATGGATTATACGTTTTGAATCTTCAAGCATCACCCATCTATAACATTAATACAGAGAAGCAACTCCTAAATGATACAAACTCCACGTTTATCTGGCATTGTCGCTTAGGCCATATAAATCAGAAACGCATGAAGAAGCTCCATAAGGATGGATTGCTTCACTCTTTTGATTTTGAATCATTTGAGACATGTGAGTCTTGTTTACTTGGTAAGATGACAAAGGCACCTTTCACGGGACACGGTGAGAGAGCAAATGACTTGTTGGCACTCGTACATACTGATGTATGTGGACCAATGAGCTCAACAGCCAGAGGTGGTTATCAGTACTTCATTACCTTCACCGATGACTTTAGTAGATATGGTTATATCTACTTAATGAGGCATAAGTCTGAATCCTTTGAAAGGTTCAAAGAATTCCAGAATGAAGTACATAATTATTTAGGGAAAACAATCAAGTTTCTACGATCAGATAATGGAGGGGAATACTTGAGCCAAGAGTTTGGTAATCATCTGAAAGATTATGAAATTGTTCCATAGTTGACTCCGCCAGGAACTCCATAATGGAATGGGGTGTCCGAACGGAGAAATCGCACCTTGTTGGAAATGGTGCGGTCCATGATGAGCAAAAGAGATCTTCTGTTATCCTTCTGAGGATATGCTCTTGAAACAGTTGCGTTCACACTAAATAGAGTTTCATCTAAGTCAGTTGAAAAGACACCATATAAGATATGGACAGGGCAGCCCCCTAGTTTGTCTTTTCTCAAAATTTGGGGATGTGAGGCTTATGTAAAACGTTTACAGTCTGACAAGCTCACACCCAAATCTGACAAGTGCTTCTTTGTGGGATATCCTAAGGAAACTAAGGGATATTACTTTTATAATTGGGAACAAGGCAAAGTGTTTGTCGCTTGACACGGTGTCTTCTTGGAGAAAGAGTTTCTTTTAAGAAGGGTTAGTAGGAGCAGGGTGCATCTTTAAGATGTTTAAGAAACACCAGAAAATGTTTCAGCTACCACGGAACCACAACAGGAGGAACAAGATGTTGCGCCACCTGTTGTAGATACACCAGCCCCACGAAGGTCTGAAAGATCAAGTCGTACGCCTGACAGGTACACAGGTGTGGAACAACGTGATATATTGTTGTTGGACAACGATGAACCTAAGACCTATGAGGAAGCGATGGTGGGACCCGATTCCAACAAGTGGCTTGGAGCCATGAAATCCGAAATAGAATCCATGTACGACAATCAAGTTTGGAACTTGGTTGATCCACCTGATGGTGTCAAAACCATTGAGTACAAATGGGTTTTTAAGAAAAAGACCGACATGGATGGAAATGTTCACATCTATAAGGCGTGATTGGTGCCGAAAGGTTTTAAACAGATTCAAGGTGTTGATTATGATGAAACCTTCTCGTCCGTCACAATGCTTAAGTCTACTCGGATTATTCAAGCGATTGTTGCATATTTCGATTATGAGATATGGCAGATGGATATCAAAATGGCTTTCCTAAATGAAAACCTAAGCGATGATGTATACATGATACAACCTGAGGGTTTTGTCGATCCATAATCGCCTGGAAAGATATGCAAGCTACAGAAATCCATTTATGGATTGAAGCAAGTATCTCGGAGTTGGAATATTCGTTTTGATGAAGTAATCAAAGGGTTTGGTTTCATAAAAAATGAAGAGGAGGTCTGTGTTTACAAAAAGGTCAGTGGGAGCGTAATTGTATTTCTAATCTTATATGTGGATGACATATTACTGATTGGAAATGATATCCCCATGCTAGAATCTACCAAGTCTTCATTGAAAAATAGTTTTTCCATGAAAGACTTAGGGGAGGCAGCATACATATTGGGCATTCGGATCTACAGAGATAGATCCAAGAGGCTAATTGGATTAAGCCAAAGCATATATATATTGATAAGGTGTTGAAAGGTTCAACATGCACGATTCCAAGAAAGGTTTCTTGCCCATGTCACATGGCATTAATCTTAGCAAGAATTAGTGTCCTCGGACACATGATGAGCGGAATAAGATGGGTATGGTTCCATATGCTTCGGTAATTGGATCCATCATTTATGCCATGCTTTGTACACGTCCAGATGTCTCGTACGCTTTGAGTGCTACGAGCAGATACCAGTCTGATCCAGGTAAAGGTCACTGGACTGCCATAAAGAGTATCCTTAAGTACTTGAGAAGAACTAAGGCTATGTTCCTAGTCTATGAAGGTGAAAAAGAGCTCGTTGTAAGTGGTTACACCGATGCTAGCTTCCAAACGGACAAGGAGGAATATAGATCGCAATCTGGGTTTATGTGCTACCTAAACGGAGGTGCAGTCAGCTGGAAGAGTTCCAAGGAGGATACTATTGCTGATTCTACAACGGAGGCCGAGTACATCGCTGCTTGAGAATCTGCAAAGGAGGCTGTTTGGATCAAGAAATTTGTTTCTGAGCTGGGTGTGATGACCAGTGCAACTGGTCCAATGTCTCTCTATTGTGATAATAGTGAAGCCATTGCGCAAGCAAAGGAGCCGAGGTCACATCAGAAGTCCAAACACATACTTCGGCGATATCATCTCATCCGCGAGATTGTGGACAGAGGTGATGTCAAGATATGCAAAGTGCACACGGATCTCAACATTGCCGATCCGTTCACAAAACCTCTCCCTCAGCCGAAACATGAGGCGCACACAAGAGCAATGGGTATTAGATACTTACATGATTGACTCTAGTGCAAGTGGGAGACTGTTAGTGATATGCCCTAGAGGCAACATGGAGATATTGGATATCATGGTCAATGTTTATGTATAAATGAATAAAGTGTTATTCAGTTTCATGAAATAGACAACTTGTATTGATCAATAAGTACGTGACTTATTTATGAGACTCTTTATGTATGAATCTATTTCTAAACGATCCCTGATCACATGTCATATTGTTGGAACAAATATGATTCTAAGATCGGCATGTTCATTGATTGATGATCATGTCTCATAGATCATGGTATGGAGATACCAAATCAATATACGTGGACATGTGTTAGAGAACACATAAAGTCCTTAGACCTGAGATCATTATGGATTCTGACATGTGTAGTAGCATATTTTGGGACTACCGAACGCTATTCCGTAACTGGGTAGTTATAAAAGTAGTCTTTGGGTTTGCTATGAAACATGGAGTGGGATGTGAGTGATCAAGATGGAATTTGCCCCTCCTTTGAAGAGATATCTCTGGGCCCCTCGAGGTAATGGATTATGGAAGTGCATGGCCATGCCGAGTTGATTGAGGAGTCAATCAACAGATAGATAATCCAATATAGTTCGAGTAAATGGTTAAGCTATTGAAGGGATGGCACACATCTTGCCTATAGCTTAATTGGTATCGTGAGGCAAAGGGATTTGTGTACACATTACAGGTTCAGAGCCGATATTATATTCTTGTATACTATGGTGTCAATATGTGCTGCTAGGAGCCGCTATTGACAAGTCGGCCGAGTTGGACTCGGGTCGAAACCGAGTATACCAGAACCTACAGAGTCGCACCCTTAAGGGGGTAGAACAGACATTCAAGTTGGACTCGAATATGGCTCAATTTGGATAAGATTTGATTTAATATAGAGTCCTATGGGCTTACGAAGTCCAGCCGGCCAACTCTATGAGATTCGGATAGGATCCGATTCAAAATAGAGTCCCGATGGGCCTCTAGACCAAGTCGACCAACTCTATATATAAGGGGCGAGGGGTGGAGAGCTGTGGCATAGGTTTTGCACAATAGAATACAACACGCGTGTCTTCAGCTGGTGGCAAGATCAATCTCCACGGGAACCCTCCCACTCCTGAGCCAAACCCTAGCCCTGCATCTTGTGCTAGCACACGGGTGTTGGGCGTTCTATCCCGAACGTGTGGATACCGGTAGAGCCTTGCTATATTGCGGTCTTGTTCGCGGCGCTGCGAATCGGCTGCGACGCATCGGAGCAGCGCAGCTGCGACGGATCGCGGCGTGAGCGCGGTTCGGCGAATCGGCAAATCGGCTGCGCGGATCGGATGTGAAATCGGCGCATCGGCTACGGTGAATCGGCTGTTGAGTTGGCGAATGGCTGTACTCGAAATTGGCCATGATCGGGGCACTTCCGGATCAAATAGCTCCCGATTGGCTATATCCGCTGCGCTCTACTCCAATTGGTAACGATCTATCGACCATTACTTGCAAGGTTCCTGGGTTTGCGCGGTAGAATTTTTTGTTATTAGCTATCGTAGCCTTCACGTAACCCTTCATAAATCATATCGGCCGATAGGTCGATAACCAAGACAGCTAATTGGGTGATAAGCCGATGGTGCGATTCCAGCCGATGCCGATATTAAAATAGCCGATCGGCTGATAGGCCGATGGAGCGTTCCGCCGATGTCGATATCAGCCAACACGTTAGGGTTTTAATCCATCGGCAGTGTGCCAAAAGATATGTATAAAGGCGATCGGCCAACGATAACATGATGATATAGCAGCAATTAATCTGAACATTAAAACACACATCGGCTGGAGGTTCGATGGTATAACATCCAAAATATAAGCAATGATTGATGAATGCTCTGTTGTCATCGGCTAAAAATCAACTCGCAGGCAATCCTTGCAAGCTGATGCAACGTCCATGGAGATTAGGTTTACTCGATCGGCTGTAGATATCAATGGCATGTAATCTAGGTCTCAAAATATATTTAGACCAAGTAATGGGATAGATCGGTAGCATACCGAGACAAGATAAATCACTTATGTCTAAACATACCTAAAAACGAAGATTATGTGTATTCACACCATAGCTGATGTGACGTCCAGATAACTCATCGGCTGAAACCCCGATGAAACCCTTATTGGCAGCCAACAGACAGGCTAGAGATTACGGTTCTAATCACGACTTAGTAGGTCAAACTGAACTAATGCAGCACTAAGTATGAAAAGAAACGCAATATCTAGACAATCAAGCCCTTAACCGATTTTCGGGGTAGTAGATGCCTAAGCTAATCTAATCTAATATAACGATTTAACCGGTATCGATAGAAACCCTAAAATGAGAGACATGGTAGAGCCAAACCGAGATACTAGGAATAGATTCAACAAAGACAAATGATAAATAATCAAGCAAAGATGTTAACCGAATCGAAGCAATCCAAGAGGTAAAATGTACTAATGCAGCCTTGGATGACGTTGACGTAGCCAATACGATTGCTCGAGTCGGCGGGACCTTGGACTTACCCTTCGCCGGAGATCGAAGCCGATGCAGCCCCGTGTCGGTGCCAAGTTCAGCCGGATGATAAAGTAGAACAGATAAAAGGAGTGGCGATGCGCCGAGTTATATTGATCAAGATATTGATGATTACATGAACCTCGGGCTTACATATTTATACCCGTAGGCTGACAAAGATCCTAATAGATTACAATTCAAACTTTTCTAAAGATAAAAGGAAACAAACCAAGTCCTTATTGGACACTAGCATGCTTTTCTAAAGATAAAATAGAAAACTAACAAACTCTTTCTAATTAATAGATACAAGCCGCATCCTTTCGAACTCGGTCTCTTCGGATAAGATTTTTCAAACCGAATCTAACAAGAATCCGTCTGGATATGTTGATACAAGAAAACCCTCATCGGCTGATGCAGAACTCTAAACCGATACCAGCTCTGAGCCGATATGAACACTAGCCGATGAGGACCCCTATCGGCTGATGTAGAACTCTAAGCCGATTCTAGCTTTGAGCCGATATGAACACAAAGCCAATGGGGACACCGGGGCTTACCAAATTCTGGCGTTAACAAGTCTACATATCATGGGCAGACATGTTGTGTTTCACACGATTGAATTCACATGTCGACAACCCATCAATTAAAGCATTTCTAGCACGATAATTCAAGTTCACATCAGTCATGTTGGCTGTAGTGATTTACGCATCATCGGGCACAGTGTAAGGTGATTTCACCTTGTTCCACACTTAGTACCCTTGCGACTGAAGAAAAGCCTCTATTCGTGCCTTCAAAGTAACAAAATCTTGTCCATCAAAAACCAACAGTTTTGAAGAGTATTTCTCCATAGCGTTGTTCGCTGCCATGGTTAGGTTACAACAAACTTAATCTGGCTCTGATACCAATTGAAGGAACGGTATTCGCTATAGAGGAGGGAGAAAAGAGCGATTAAAAATTCTTTCCCAACTACTCGTCAAAAATATTTCTTCAAGAACTTCCTGAAACCGTGGATATTTCTTTAGCTAGATGTGAGAAAAGTTTAAAGGAATTCAGCAAAATCTTGCTAGTTTGAGGATTTCAACCTCTCTAAGTGCCTGAAGGCAGATGATGTTGCCTCTCCCTTCATGGCAAGACAGAAGATCCAAATTACGGAATTTAAATTGCGTTATATAAATTGCACAAAATTAAATTGCAAGAATTTAAATTGCACGAAATTAAATTTTGTAAGGAAAGAGGATCAAATAACTGGAACTAAATTCCATAAACTTAGAAAATATTCATTACAAAAGGGATGAAATAAAAACACTGAAACAGACACATTCGCAAATTTGAAATTAGACTCACAAAAGCCCAAAAGGCCATCTCTCCAAATTAGATACAAGTGATGCCCAAACCCTAGCCTCTACCTCTTTATTTATAGGCTAGGAGTTAGCTGGAAGCCCCTAAGACAATGTGCTAATTGCCCTTAGGGCGAAACCCTAACTCAGATGTAATCTCAGTCGTCCGTTGATCCTTAGCATGGAAGGAAGCCTCTGGATTTGTGCCACGTGTCCTCCCACACGTTGCCACAGAGGATCCGGCAACCACCACCTTCTCATGCGCCAGGCATGGGCCCCACGATCCCCGTCTCCCTCTTGCGAGGCCAATTCGGGCGCACCGATCGGGGAGATCGATCCGTGGTAGGGATGTAAGCGGGTATGGAAAAATCCCGTACCGACCGACACCGAATACCGAAAATCCCGACTGAATATTGTATCCACGAGAAAAACGAGAACGGGAAAAATACAGGAAATGGGAAATGGGAACAGGAACGGTTGGGGTGTTTTCTCGACCGTATTCACGGATCCCGTATTTATACGGGAAAATTCCCGCGGAATTCTCGGATTATAGGACCATCCAAACTAATTTCGGCCCACTCCTCCCCGAACAATAGCAAACCCTAGGCTAAGTGAGACTAACCCCATCCACCATCCATCTCCCTCCTGTTGCGTCGGCACTGGCAGGCGGCAGCCGCCACACCCCACACACTAGCGGACGGGGCGCGGGGCGGGCCGCACCCGCACAACGCGCAGGGCACGGCCGCCGCACCGGTGCCGTGGCGCACGCGGCACACCTCCTCCCGAATGGCACGACACCCGCACGACACACCTCCGCCCGACGCCAAGATGAAGCCATCAACCGAGCAAGCCTGCGGTTCGCATCAACCTCATCCGCCTCGAAACGCCGCCTCTTCCTAGAACCAACCCCGCCGGTGGGACAGCAACACCCTCGAGCCTTTCCTACCGACGGTATAATTAGTGATGTGTGATATTTAGTGATGTGAGACAACATGTCCCGAGATTTGTTAGCTGCTATATTGTTTCATCTAATTCTTTTAAGTGGTTATATGTGTGTTGACGTTCCGTTTTATTTACGATTCCCGATCGTAATTGACATGCTCCCGACCGTTTCCCGTTATTCCGTATTACCGAATTCGTATTTCCGTCCGCATTTCCCGTTCCCGTTTCCAATCCCGCCAAAAAATACTAAACGAGAATGGTTAAGGTCTTTTCCCGACCGTTCCCGACCGTCTTCATCCCTAATCCGTGGCCTCACTGCCACACCAAACCAGACAATGCCACGTTGCCTGGACTCCACGTAGCGCTCGCGCCCCGCGTAGCTGTGGTCCCATGCCGTACATCTCCTGCCCGACGCGCGTGAATGTCGCGCCACTCCAGCCGCCGTGGGCGCGTGATCTTGGGCCGCCTTTGATTCACGGGCCCGAGCCGAGTCGTCGTCGTGTCTTGGGCCGCCATGGGCCATTGCCGTGTTGAGCTAGCCTGAAACATTAGAGAGAGAGAAAGAAAAAGTCTCGAAAACCCTCCTTTTTTACTCCGATTTTTCTCAACATCCGACATTTGCACTTGGTCTTGCGAAACCCGTTGCGAAGTATTCTTGACACGGTGTTTATCCTCCATACACCGTCTTGTATTCAACCTCGTCACTCGGCTTCGTCGGTAGTTCTGGACATCAACTCCTCCTTGAGTTTTCCGACCTGCCGTTGACCTAGGTTAACCTCCAAGGATCCCGACATCAGTCACCTTGTCACATACCCTCTTGACCATGCTAAACCTCTGCTCCTCCCTGAGCATAGTCCCGGTTCTTGTCATTTTGACCAAGATTGAATGCGGTCACATGTACATATGTGACTGCGTCACATGTATACATGTAAACAAACGACTGTTGTCGGCACAGATATCGTAACCTGACCCACGTAAATTAATGCACACTTTTCATGTAATTTCGGGCACTCGTCAATTTTTCATCATAATGACTAAAAACCATACTTGGTTTCACAGCAGGACGGTGGGTTGCTCGTTATTCTTGCTCCAAACCACTAATTTCCACAAACTGGCCGTGGATCTTTACCACCGGCCCGGCGGGAAAAACAAGTTACAGTGTCCATTCTCAACTTTATTGCATCAATCACCATCATATATTTGATTAGAGTTAAACGGCCACCACACGAGACAGACACACATATAAGTCCAATCGGCGGTGCAACTTGTCGACCCAAAATATCCAAGTGAATCAGAGTTCAGAGAGGGCGGCCCACGCGGATCACGGTTGTTGTGCAAACGGTAGCACAGATAAGAGTGCACTGTGCACTGGGAAATGATCGAGAAAAAATTTGTGAATCGCCAGCCTGCGGAAGCGCGATTAGCTAGGAAACGGTCAAATTGCAAACAAGTTCGCTCCAATTTAACACATCAGCATCCAAAAACAAGCAAGATATCCAAATATCGTTCAACTAATTCAAACCCTCACACAAGTTACATCTTCTCGCTACGAGTCAACTGGCCGTGACTCGGTCGCCGGGCTACAATCAAGCAAGCTCAAGATAAGAAGCTACCAAATGATTAATTAATTAAGCTGCAACAACAACAAGAAGCTAGCACGCTAATTGATTAACTCGGCTACGAACTATGCACACGCGAGCAGGTTAATTAGCGACACGAAAGCGAGACTACTTCAGCCAGCGTACTGTCTTGTGGTAGGTTGCCGTACGTGACGCCGTCATCGATCGATCGATCGATGGATCAGCGGGTGCCGGCGACGGCGAGGGCTGCCGGCCGGACGGTGAAGGGTGGCGGCGGAGACAGCGGAGACGGCGGCGGCGAGGCGAAGGGGAGGCTCCGGAGGACGAGGAAGCGGACGCGGCGCGGGAAGATGCGGGGCGGCGCCCGCGACAGCAGGAGCTCCATGGCGCGCGCCACCGCCGCCGTGTACTCCTCCAGCAGCTCCGCCACGATCGCCACCAGGATCATCTCTCTCTCCTTCTCTTCTCCTCGCGCCGCCGCCGCCGCCGCCGCCTCGTCGCAAGTGCAGTGTGGTGGTGGCGTTTTGCTTTGACTAGCTTTGGATCGAGGTCTCTGGAGAGATGGATGCGATGTCCGTTCGTTTCTGCAGAGATTTTTCTGTTGTTTATTATTTATTATTTTTATTGTTTACCGCACTACAGTAATGGCGATCTTATCCGATGCCATGTTGTGGGACCGACGCTAGGGCCTGCTATAGAACCTTTTGGAAAAATTGCTACGTGTACATGGAAATGGGGGCGCACAAAAAACTCTCTGAAGTTTGTTTTGTGGCACCAAACAATCAATGCCAACGTCGGATAATATAATATAAAAATATAAGATTAAATAAAATATTACATAATATCTTATCTGATCGAGGAATATTATTGACGATACTTAAGTATCAAATCCAATCATCAATTCATATATAAAAGCAAATAAAAGATTATAAAATAAAATATCAAACTTAAAGGTAGTGGTTATTACTAACCATTTTCACAAGTCTTAATGAATATTTGTATGCATGTAATTACGGACGAAAACCAATTGCCATGCAACGAAACACACTTTCGGCTAATCAGACACAAGTACACGAATTAAAGGGCCCACAAATCAGTTTGAAAACCAATTGCCATGCAACGAAACACACTTTTGGCTAATCAGACACAAGTACACGAATTAAAGGGCCCACAAATCAGTGCAAAACCAAAATATTCAAGCTCTATCTCGTGCATTGTCATAAGGGCTCACATGTCTTACACAGCAAGAAAAATGATGGCAGATAGGCTTCCAATGACAGTTGTGGGTGGTAACCATTATTTCCAACCGTTATTGGACACTATTTAAAAAAATTATCCAACAAAGTGAAGTACAATTCAATTTTATACTTAGGCATTGCTCTAATAGAATAGGAAAAGAGTGAGGAGAAACTCCAAAAAGAGTACCCCAAATATTGATGTTATCTACAGTAAAGTTTTGGAGGAATGCCGGAGACGTTGGTACTCTCTTCGATCATGTACCTCGATGAATGCTTCTTTTATATAAGTAAGTATTCGTGACTTCTTTTGGATATTTAGTTTTCTTATTTAAGTAAGATATATTCTCATTGTTGTGGGTTTATCACTCTACCTAGGTAGAGCAACTTACTCTTCTATAAATGTGACATCGAGATTAGGGTGGTAATTAATAGCATAGACGCAGTGTCTAAGATAGATATTATCTTTGTTTGTTGTGTGCTCCATGGGTTATAGAAGTATACGGTAGGTGATGACAACATTGTCCGTCCTTTGTAATCTTTCACATTTGGGTACATTATAGAGCTATAGACTGGAGTCTCCTCGGTAGATCAGGGATAAGTCGATGCCCGAAACAATTGATAGAGTTTTACTTTAACTTAAATGAAGATAATTAACCCATAGGAATCCTTTTTATCTTAAGTATACCATTTAATTGTTGCCTTCAGAAGAATCTAGTTCTTGGATTATACATAAACGTTCCCTGTGGATATAATACCTTGGAATACTCTTGGATAAACGATATCTGTGTGCTTGCAGCTTATTCTGTCCTCGTAATAAATAACAACAAGTATTACAATATAATATGTCGACGAACACTCTGTTTACGAATACTGACCGACTTATAACTAGTTATTTGGGTTACTTAGATAGGTTATACAAATAGGAACATATATGATGACATTTGATAGAAAACCTCCTTCTAAATCTTCTAATTCTTTTACCTTGCTCTTCTCCTTCCTCCCCATCGTCATCATGCATTGCATTAGAGGACACGAGTCACGCGACAAGAAAATTGCCCCGCTTTCTCCGCTGTCGTTGCCACCCGACCGAAAGGCATCAACAATGCCGGCCTCCTCCTTCTCACCCTCCTCCAGCTGCCCCTTTCTAAGCTAACTATGGCGCGGTGCCCTAGCCTTGTCTTCTTTCCCGTCTTCGGTGGCTCCCCGCCAGCTAGATCCGCCACCACAATCCACCGTATCCAAACTAGAAGCATTGCTTTGCCCCTGCCATCCACACTGGCCCACCGTCCTACTCCATCCCTATGTCCCCGGCACCTCATCGCCCGTTAGTGTCCACCGCCCATCGCTGACCCGCCATCTCTCATGTCCATTCCTCTAAGCCTGGCAATCCCCTCACTTCCACTTTAACCCAGGACCCTAAACCCTAACTTGTTGCTCCATCGCTGATCGCTAGAGCTTCGTCGAAGCTGGAGGAGGAGCAGGGTCGTTAAAACATGAATGTCGAATCAAATCCTAAGGTTAAAAATGTATAATATTTTGGTCTTATTTTTTAACAGCCATTTAACAATTCTGTATAAAATTAGATAGGAGATGGATGACTTTTTCTACTATCATAGGACTTAAAAATTTCGTTGAAATTGTCTTAGCTAACTCGCCGGTGACCGCCATTACACCAGCAAGCATGAACTGCCGGTAGCCTCATCACGAGCGTGCATAGCAATATCCTAATTCATGTCTCCTCTTTCACTCTGACGTGACCATCGATCGACCAAAAGCAGGGTGTATCGACAAGTCCAAAAAAAGAACATTTGAACGTGACTGACACTAGGCACTTAGCAAAGATAACCAGGAGAGGTATTTACTTAACTATCGACTGTACAGTAGTTCTCTGCTTTTTCGCAAGAACCGACGGTTGGTGCTCGGCTGCTGTGTACGCACTTCATTTTAGCGAGGACCCACGATTTCTAGATTCTGTAGAAAGGATATTTTCCTGGATGGTCGCTTTTGGTAAATGCAGAATTATTGGAAAAAGAGACAGTGACAGCAGTTAAAGCAGCCAGGCTTCCGGTCTTTGGATGAAGATCGTCTGGAGTGCACGTGTCACTGAGGAGTACTGCACTTGCAGACAGTTCCATTCCATTGAACGGACTTACCTTAGGGGGGATGTTAGGGTATCCTCAATGCTTATTACCTATGTAACAATAAAATAGATCCCACATGCATATGTCATTTTGTTTATAGCTCATGTCACAATGTACATTGTTTTTCTTCATCTTAAGATGAGTTCCACTAAACAAAATGAATCAATAGTCATGCAACAAAGGCATGTGATAAATTTTTTTATTCCTTATGGCATAGCCTTAAGCTTAAGGTGAGCCATAACACTATGCAACTCTTGTTTTCAATTCCAATGCATAAATTGGAAAAAGAAATAATAGTTTATTGCTTAAGGTGACCTTAAGATGTACATTGTGGATGCCCTTAGAGGAGGTTTGATTTACTGAGAGTGAAAGTAATATTAGTTCGTGTCACATCAAATGTTTGGATGATAATTTAAAGGATTACAGATGAACTAACTATAAAATTAATTACAACACCGTTGACTAATTCACGAGACGAATTTATTAAACACAATTAATATATGATTAGCAAATGTTTACTGTAGCATCATATTGTCAAATCATGAGGTAATTAGGCTCATTAGATTCGTCTCGTCAATTAGCCATCGATTATGAATGAGTTTTATAAATAGTTTACATTTAATACTATAAAATAATATCTAAACAGTTAATGTGACAGAGACTAATATTAGTCCCTGGGAACCAAGCACCCCCCCTTAACTAAAAGAGTCCAAACGGGTGAGATGGACAAGGGGTAGGGGAAAATAAAGGGATGTTTAATGGAGTACTTCAAATTACTTAAACTTATCATAATTCTTTTAAGCTAACTTATATAAAAGAGGTGGGTAGAGCATCTCCAGTAGTTTGCTAAAAATCAACTTGCTATCCTTGTGATTTGGCAACTTGCTAAAAGATATGGCAAGAGGAAAACGATGTATCTCCAATAGTTTGGTAAACCCACTTGGTAAACTTAAAAAGTAGGCCCACCCCAGCCCATTCGCGCCACCCGACGGGCCTCCTCTCGCGCACCGCGACGTATTCCATCATCATCTCGATACGTACGTGAAAGCAGCGCCCTCGTAGGTTCATGATCAATAGCCGCCGCCGCATGTCGTACATCAAAGGCCGCCGCCGCATCTCGTACCTGAAAGGCCGCCGCCGCATCTCGTACCTGGAAGCCGCCGGCTAGCATCTACCACAACGCAAGCATCTTCTCCACCAAGGCGGACATCTCCTGCTCCCATCAAGGTCGATCTCACCTCCCATGATCATCTTCCACGGTGCTCCGATTTCAAATATTCTACAGGCCATTGTTCATTCTATAATCTTTGTCCTTTAGGAATCATGCCTAGGAAGCGATCCCGTGCACGAAGACAATTGGATGAAGAATCATCCGATGACGATGACTCGCTGATATTAGCGGCTGCCCGAATTGTACAAAGTTTCTCCGATGACAAAGGACCACACGGTGGCTCTGTCAAAGGTCGTAGATATCTTCGCCGTGATAGAGAAGGTGGACATGATAGGATGTATCGAGATTACTTGGGGAGAATCCAACATACGGCTCGAAATGTTCCGTCGAAGGTTGTTGTCCTTTACCTTCGATTAATTATCTTTTACATGCTGAAATATTATTCAGATTAATTATATTTTACGTGCTGAAATATTATTGTTGTAAAACTTTATTTTTGTTTTGTTCAGTACAGGATGTCTAAGGAACTTTTCGTACGCATAATGAATGTCGTTGAAGCGCACGATGAGTACTTTGTGCGAGAAAAGAAATGCGGCCAATCAGCTTGGATTGAGTTGCTTTCAAAAAGTCACGGCCGCAATGCGTATGCTCACTTATGGGGTTCCAGCTGATGCGACAGATGAGTACGTTCGCATTGGCAAAAGTACCGCACTAGAGAGCCTACGTAAGTTTGTTACTGCAGCTTGTTGAAATTTTTGGAGATGAATACCTCGGATATCCCAATGAGGCGGACATAGCACGGTTACTTGCAATGGGTGAGAAAAAGGATTTCCGGGAATGTTAGGGTCCATCGATTGTATGCATTGGGCGTGGAAGACGCCCATACGATAAACGTGGTCGATACAAGGGGAAAGAGGAGAAGCCCACCATCGTTTTGGAGGCTGTTGCTCGGACGACCTCTAGATATGGCATGCCTTCTTTGGAATGCCCGGGTCCCATAATGACATCAATGTTCTTCACAGATCTCCTTTGTTTGATAACCTAGCGGAAGGTAGAGCTCCAAAAGTAAAATTTTCTCGTTAATGGCCATGACTACACAATGGGATATTGTCTTGCGAGATGGTATATACTCCTCATGGGCTACTTTAATCCAGTCCATCGCTGCTCCTATGGGCAACAAGAGGCAATATCTTGCCAAAGCGCAAGAAGCAGCGAGGAAGATGGTCGAGAGAGCTTTTGGGGTTCTTCAATCTAGGTTCACCATTATTCGAGGACCAGCTCGCCCTTGGGATGTTGAGACTTTGGCATTGATCATGAGGGCTTGTGTGATCATGCACAACATGATTGTGGAAGATGAAGGCTTCGTGGTTGATCCTCGAGAACGTTTTGATTACGGTGGTGACAATGTCGAACCCGAGCATGGCCAACCTACTCGTACACTTGATGAATATATTGAGGCGCACAGAAAGATCAGAGACAAGGCAACACATGTGCAGTTGAAAAAAGACCTCATTGAACACCTGTGGAACCATCATCCGGATTTATATTCGTAAACTATATGATTTTATATGTTATAGTTTATTTTGATTTGTATTAGCTACTCATTTATATTTTATTCTCGTTCAAAAATTATATGCTCAAGTGTAATAGGTCATTTGTTTTCATTCAAGTACCATGAACATCGTTGATTTGTAATTGGTGATTTGTTTCATCCTGTCATTTGTTTAAGTGTCATCATGTTGTTTCATGGAGCAATGCAGTACATTTTATGTCATGTTGTCACCATCATTCGACTGTAGGATGAGCATCAGGTTTATTTTTTTACCTGTCGGACAACATGTAACTGAACCTGAATATCACAAGTACAAATCCATACAATGGTTCATGTTGAATAAATTAAAGCCTCCGATGAACTAAAAAAGCAAAGAAAAGGTAGTAGAACCATTGTTTCACATGAACTAAAAATATTTTGGAAGACATAAACTAAATAGATTTTCCAAGACGCTTATTCTCGACAATCTCCTGTTGCATCATCTGAAGCCATTAAAGCTGCAGCGTGTCGAGGCCAGCCTTGTTCGCCATCATAATTTCTTTTTCTTGTTTCAGCAAATCTGCTGCAGCTCTTTTTAGTTCCACATCACATCTTTTTAGTTCTGCATCAGCCCGCTTCTTATCTAGCTCTAGTGCTTGCTTGTCTACTTCAAGTGAAGCCATGAACCTCTCTTGTTTAGCCTTCTCTTTTTCCTTGTCGGACTCCTCCTTCTTTGCCACATCTTCTCCAAAGCTTGCACGCAAGCCTCACCACCTCCTCGCCTATGATTTTCTTTCACCTTCTTGATCCCATCCGACCTTTTCCTTTGTTCCGTTTCTGCAGATTCAGCATCATCAGCTACAACTTGCTCATTACTATTGCCTCCTTCATCCCTTGGCCTGGAATTCTTTGCAGCCTTCTTATTCTTCTTGATTGCTGCTAGTTTCTCCGCCTCGCAAGTTCTACCATCTTTGCTTTCCACTTGTCCTCTTTCTTTAGTATGTTCCAACAATGATCAAGCCCAAAAGATTTCTTGTCCTTGTCTTGCGAAGTGTAGAGCTTTTTTGCTTCGTTAATCTGTACAAAGAAATTTAGAATGTCAATATATTTTGAAATAAAAAATTTCAAGTACAACAATGAACACATATGTCCTACCTTATCTTCGATTGTTGTCCCACTTTGATTCCTACGTTTGATGGCCTCATAGCATGAACAAAACTTGTTCACTTGCAACTGAATAGTCAGCCACCTATGCATTATAGAATTCTCTGTACGAACAGCTCCAGATTTATTGTGTTCCTCATAGAAAGCATGAACTCTTCCCCAAAATGTCGTACGTGTTTGATTAGCCCCGTTAATGGGATCTTTGCGACATTCAACCAAGCCGAGCAAATTACTTCGTCATCCTGCGGTTGAAAGTTTTTGACCTCCTAGTTCGGTTTGTACTGCGGCTTCCCTGCACTTCAACATGAGTGTCTTGAGTGTTTGGAATGAGCATCTCATCCAAACCAGCAACATGAGAGTCATCTCCATTGAGAAGAATGCCCGATAGGAAAGTTTCATCTCCTTCCATCAATCTACACAAATTTATGACAGAAACAAGAAACAATTCAGCATGATCAACCATGTATCATAACTTTCATTATAGTATAACAACAAGCAGAATTTATTGAGTTCTAGAGGCTACTACAATAATCATAACATGCATCAAGTTCTGGTAATCGAAAACAACAATCTGTACTTCTCCTTTTCTGAAACAACATACTAGCAGCAACCCTATCGATGATTGATCATGGAACCCCATACAAGCAGCAACCCTATACTAGCAACCCTATACAAGCAGGAACCCTGGATGAACAAGCAGCAACCCTAGATGAACAATCAGCAACCCAACACCCTATCGATCTACCCTATATTGGCATCAACGGCGTTCCTATGAATCAAGCATGTATTCTATCAGATCATGTATCGACCATGACAAATTTAATCTCCTTCCAGGAACCGAACGATGCTATGAATCGACCATGTATTCTGTTCATGACTATCAGATCGAATTGTGCAAAGTACAAGGGAATCGCGGACCAGATCGCAGACCAGATCGCAGACCAGACAAGGGAATCGCAGAATAGACCAGATCAAATTGTGCACCGTACCTGGACCCTTGATCCTCCTGCCGAAGCGATGAAGGGAACCGACGCTGCCAATTGACCCGCGAAGACGAAGCCCTACGGCGGCGGCGTCGCGGTGATGAAACGAAGAAACATCGACGACCGACTAGATATATACCCCGGGCATCTCTCATCACGCGCACAAGGGAGAAACGCGGAACAGTACTTGGCGCGCGAAGGGAAGCGCTCGTGCGGGCGCGGGGAGGGCGACGGAAAATTTCGCGAATGGCAAGTTTCTCCGATCGTGCAAATACGGCGGTGCGAGGCCCGAGAATAGCAAGTTGATAGGAATAGCAAGTTGCTTTACCAAACTGTTGGAGGGTGTATTTTGTGGTTTTGCCAAATAGATTAGGATAGCAAGTTGTTTTAGCAAACTACTGGAGATGCTCTTAGTAAAATTGAATCCATATTTTAGATAGCATGAGTCACTCTTGTCACACTTTTTTATCTCAACTAGAAAATAGCCACCGCGTTTACGCGCAACATCTTATTAGTTTATTCCGAAGACATATATAATAAATTTCAAAGTTCAAATTAAAAATAAGGTGCTTTTCTTTAATTTTAATTAAATGTTCATCGGCTCTCTCTTTTCTTAATAAATCTAAAGAAACTTTTATTTGTAATGCATGTACTTTGTTTGTAACATCAAGCTAACCATTCCTCTAGTAAGTTCAGTTGCATGCGGTTTACAAAGACACAGGAAATATAAGATACCTTGGATGCCTTTACATCATGCGTGGGACTCGTATGATATTTTTAATCTTAAAATATAAGTTTAATATCATAAAATATCACTTTTAAATATATCATGATATAAGAGGCCAATGATTATGCAATTTCACATTAGTGGTTTATATACATAAGAGGCACGGAAACCACCATGCTACTACAAAAGACAAGACAGGATTTATTATTGGCATTTGTCTCTTGACGTGTGTCAAAGCAAAATACGACTTATATAAAAAATATCAAGATAACTAAATAATAAAATATCATTAGGACATAAAATAAGTTATTTTCTAAAGCTAATGATAGCTTACGGGTAAAGCGCTTCATTAAAATAGTTTTATAAGAGCAGTCCCAACCCATAGTGTCCATGGTAGTGTCAATAGGTTAAAGAAAACATTAAATAGTAGACACTATCATGTCGTTTTTATATATAGTTTCCATAGAGATTAACATTAATTGTATGCATGCAAATACATGGATCAACTGTGATAAGAAATGTGTAACCTTGTATACACAGCTATATACAATAACTCATGCAATAACCAACACAGCAAACAGACAAGAGGCAAGCCATCACAATATTGAACATACTGCCAATAATCCAGTTCCAATAATACAGCCCATTAGCTAAGTTCCAGTGATGCAAATACATATAGAGATAGCAAAAACATCCAATCCAAATGTTTGAAGGGGGGATCAAAGCACACAGGACTTCATAAAAAAATACAACCATGCAACAGATATGAGTACATATTACTCAAATAGCATGAAAAAAAAGCAACAACTGAACCAAGTATCCAACACTGCAGAAATCCAAATTATCCAAACTAGTTCTTCCGCACCAAAGCCGTCTTAACTGTCCTCCATAGTGTCCATAGCCGTCCGCACCAACTGTAGGCACTATCAACAGTAGCATTGAGGTATCTTAGAACAATGATTGTACAATGAACAAAAGTAGAAGTAGTATACATGTTATTTTACTTATGTGGATATATGTGCATGTGTGTGTATACCTTATTAATTTCAATTTCTAAACTTGTGCCAGATGTGTTCAATCAAATCAGTTTGCAATTGTTTATGAGTGTCACGATCACGAAGAATGGAATTTCTTTCTATCACTTCTTCCATTAGTGGGTTAGGTCCTTGAGAGATTGAAGCTTCTTGAACAGTTGATGTGGTTGCCATTTCATTCAAATCCAAAGGATTCTGCTCCAAATCTTTTTCATCTTCAATCACCATATTGTGAATTATGATGCAAGCTAGCATCACGTTTTCAAGATCCCCTTGATCAAATAGTCGGGCAGGATGCTTCAAAATACTAAAACGAGCTTGCAATACTCCAAAAGCACGTTCCACATCCTTTCTTGCACCTTCTTGATGTTCTGCAAATAGTTTATGCTTCTCTGTTTGGGGATGACGTATTGACTTAACAAAAATAGCCTAGTCAGGGTATATTCCATCAGCTAGGTAGTAACCGGTTTTGTACTGCCTACCATTGATGGAATAATTAACTTGAGGACTTTCCCCTCTCAACTGTTCAACATGTTGATGTCATTATTTGATCCGGCGACACCAAAAAAGGCATGCCATATCCAAAGATCATGTGATGCTACTGCTTCTAGAATCACGGTAGGAACACCTTGATCACCACGGGTATATATTCCCTTCCATGCTACAGGGCATTTTTCCCAATGCCAATGCATATAGTCGATGCTCCCTAACATGCCTGGGAATCCACGACGCTCACCTATGTCAACTAAGCACTGCACATCTTGTACGGTGGGGCGACACAAATAGTCTTTACCAAACACATCAATCACACCCTTCACGAACATCTTCAAGCACTCCACTACAGTGCTCTCTCCAATCTTGAGGTACTCATCAAGTTGATCAGCAGGGCTGCCATTTCCCAACTGCCGACTAACTGCTGTGCATTTTTTGAGAGGAGATAAACAAGGCTGGTTGAGAGCATCCATCCTCAAAGTGAAATATTTGTCCCAATGTCCTAGGACATCAACAATACGTAAGAACAGGGGCCTTTTCATCCTAAATCTTCTGCGGAACATTGATTCATTGTAAATTGGATCATCTACAAAGTAGTCCTTCAAAAGCCCCTGTTCAGAATCTTCATATGGTCTATGAACATACCTTCGTGGACCACTCCTCCGTACAGATCTCACATCTTGAATCATCAAAATCTGACCTCAATTCATCAACCATATATTCTGCAATATCTTGATAAACCTCACTGTATAGGCCTAATAGATCATCACTATCATCAGCAAGATCCTCACTTGGCAACTCACTATCAGATTCATGGGACATGGTGGCTGATTTTAGAATGGTAGGCTGCTGATTTCAGAATGGGTAGAGTCACTATAAGAATGGGTAGGATGAATGGATAGAGGCTGCTGATATATAGTGAAAGACTAGGCTAATAAATTATTAGTGGGAACCTAAAAGGCCAGACACATTAAATTATTTTCAGAACCAAAAACATGAGCAATAAATTAATTCTGGGAAGCTAAAAGACCAATATTCTGCATCACAATAAGGGAAGCTAAAAGGCCAGCCACAGTTGCTAAAATGTTCATTTTCAGAAACAAAAAACAGGTGTTGGAGTACTACTACTACCATCCTGTTAGTTTTCAACAGTAGTCAGGAAATTGCCTTATTGTACTCCTACTACTTAATGAACCATTCCATGTCTGTGATGTGTCCATCGAACTGAGTTTTATCACAGATATCAATCTGTGTGGGTACTAGTAATGTCCATATCTAACAGAAATTAAAAGCCAGGTGTCTGTTCTCATAGAGAACGACACAAGCGAAGCATTAACCCTTGCTGAAAATTCAGTAATGCAGACACATTACTCCTGGTGTCAAGTGCTTGTGTTCCTTTTCTTGTAATACACCCACGGTTGATTGATTAACTAGGTAGTTCACAGTTTTATAAAGTAATGGTACATATGTTATACAGAAATCACAATGTGTAAATCTAGCTAAACTCCAAGATAAACTTCCAGAAATCACATATGTTATACTGCATTTTTTATTCTATACACATAGTGCAATAAAAGTGGGAAACATAAACAGTGCATTACCTGTTTATTCTTTCTCGAACAGGGCCAACCTCGTGCACTCCAGCGCTTTAGATCTCTCAGCCAAAGCTTCTTCACTGAGACCAGCCATGGGAGCAAATAATAATTGCGTGGCAGCCATTAAATTCTTTGTTATCCTTGCGTGGCAACCATTAAATTCACTTACAGGTTTTTTTATTCCCTCCCAACGTAGCTTTAGTTGGTTTCGATTTCTCGTACGATTAGGTTCAGTGCTGCTATTGTAGGTAGAAGTGACATCTGTCCAATATTGGTCAGCCTTCTTATCATTTTCATCAATTGGATCAATTGAATTCTGCAGCCAAGCACTGACCTACATTTACATTTCACAACATCTAAGCACACTGCATATAAAATAAAACTGTTACAGATTGTACATTGCAGATAATTTAGGTACTTACCAATTTAATGTCATCCTCATGTGTCCAATTCAAACGCCTATCAGATCTACCATTAGATTTAGGGGTTTGGTTGTTGTCATCGTCATCAATATCAATGGTTTCTTTATCTTGTGAACCCCTTGAGCATGATCAGCGTCAATGCTCACATTTGGTGATGGCATCCCATTAGAACATGGAGTTCTTGGTGACATTGATGAATGCCTCATTGATCCACCAACTAAATTGAATTGTTCTAGCATGTTACTGGCAGTAGGGTAAAATGATTGTGGTGAAGGTGGAATGTTTGTTTGCTGCAAAAATTTTAAAAATCCACCTGGTGTGAATCCCCTGCAGTGTTGGCAGAATTCAGAACCTTTTCATATTTTTTTGCACATATTACACACCAGAAATTGTATGACCACATTTGGAAAAAATAACACAGTAATATGTACCAATGCATATTCATTCAGATTAACTTTCAGGTTAGCAATACAGAAAGAAAATACTCTTTCTTCAAAGCAAAAGCATCACATACACTCCATAGTCCACATATCAGTAAAATGCTCAAGAAAAAGTACCAAGCCCTATGAAGTTTGGAAAATAACACATTAATATGTACCTGCACAGAGTTTATAAAAAAATCCATTCACTCATACACATCGGTATGCATATTCATTCAGATTGCCAATACGTTCTTGCACAGAGTTTTTTTAAAAAAATCCAAAACTAAAGTATTGACTCCTACATACCGATCAAACAAGCTAGGAGACCACGGTGGCCACCTTGCACTAGGGGGTTCAACACCAAGAGCAGTCACACGAGGGTTTGGAGCACTTTCATCAACGAGTGCGGGTAGAACGTCCCAAATCGTAGGGGCTGCTTGATTTGATCTCGGGCCATGCTTCTTGGATGTCCCCATTCTTGTGTGACCTGCAGAGGAGGAGCAGTGTGTTCAGAGCCATGGCACAATTGCATGCATCACTTGTGTGGCACGGCGAAGGGGACATGGCATACCTCGCGCGACGAAGTTGCAGATAGACGGCGATGTTGATGGGAGGCCGGGGTGGATGAGCAACCAGGCCCACGAGAGGGCGAAACAAGCGCGCCGTGAGACGAGAGGGAGCGGGGATTAGGGTTTAGGAGAACAGATGAATCAACGCGCGGGAGGGGCGATTCGGGCGCGGGAGGGCGATTCATTGGCGCGCGGTAGTGGCATAAACGCGAGTGTGCGGGAAGAGAAATAGGGGCGCGGATTGTGGGAAGAAAAAGGCGCGCGCGGGAGGAGAAATAGGGCGCGGCATCACCGGCGCAACAGATCTTGCGGGGAGCAATGAACGAGACAAAGAAACGACGTCGTCCTCCCAACCCGATTTCGGCCGGCTATCGCCTTGACACCGCAACGAAACGGTGTCGCATGCAGGACATGGTTTCATCTCTTTTTCTCCTCTCTCTCCTCAATAAATACTATGCCACATCATCTATTTTGCTTATGTGGCGCCTTCTTAAATGCTATAGACACTATCCTTGTTAGAGGGTTGGGACTGCTCTAAGTAACAACATTGCAATGAATAGAACTGCTCAAATGATTAAAAAGCTGGACAATTGGCTTAAGGTTATCGTTGTACATAAATTATTGGGAGTCCTTATGTGAAATAGTGGTACGTATAAATTATGTGTTCATATTATTGTTTGTTAGCCTTTGATAGACTTTGATTGGGTGTACATAACAAAACTAGCTAGGTATTTTTGAACTCACTGTGTATCACTGGCTAGGTTATTGATCAATAGGAGATAGGAGAAAAGAAGAGAGGAAGGAAGAGTTGGATGGGAGGGGGAACATACATATGTAAGCGGATATACCTAGAGAGAGGGGGGGATTTTGCTTTCTTTGAATTATATCTAACGATGAAAAATAATGGGTCTAAAGAAAACGAATGATCATATATTTGTTTTTTCTTAGAATTTTTAAGATTTTTTTATTTTGTTAGAGCATCATGTGATGACGTAGTAGTGTTTGTAGACATTTTAATAGATAGTAGGTGTACATGGTAGAGAAAAAAAATCTTGTCACAAGATTGACTATCAGTCAAGCAACCATCTAACTCAGTTAAACTTGTCTAACTTGATGTGACAACCTTAATAAGTAATGGGAGCCAACCAAATAACCTCATGGGACTACAACAGTTCACTTGTTGGAGAAAGGCTCAATTGTCCCGTTGGTAACCTCCAAAAGTCCGGTTGTCAAACCGGAACTACGAATCCGGGACTAGAGATCGCCATCTCTAGCCCCGGTTGAAATAACCGGGACTAAAGATTCATCTTTAGTCCCGGTTGGTGGCTTCAACCAGGACTAAAGATGACGGAGCCACGTGGCCGGATCCGTCATCTTTAGTCCCGTTGGTGGCTCCAACCGGGACTAAAGATGGCGAAGCCACGTGGCCGACTCCACCATCTTTAGTCCCGGTTGGAGCCACCAACCGGGACTAAAGATTTTTTATATTTTTTTAATTTGCTACTTTCTCCAGCAGTGCTACTGTCTATATATTAGACACATATATTATATATTATACATATACATATTTTACACACATATATTTATACATATATATTATATAATATATATGTATAAATATATAAGTTACACACATATAAATGAACTTAAGAAAGGAAATATATACATATAATATATTACCAAAATATGTACATATATGTACAATATCCATACATATTTTGTATGTTACAAAACATTGTCTATTTTGTGGATCCGGTGGTTAAGTTACTTAAATTAAAGTAGAACTCCCTCGCGGAATCAATGATCCGCTCGTTTATAAATCCCATCAATTCTTCGTGAGCAGCTTGTATGAAAGTCTCGTGGGAGAGGTTGTGTCTCTTACTCGCATAAGCTATCATTAATTCGATTAAACGAGCAATAAATATATGAAGTGAATAAGAAATCGAGACGTAATGTATGAATGGCTGTTATACGTACATCTATATCGTCGATAGTTGTGACATCGGTCACAAAGCGGTGAATATAGTCGTAGACGTAGTATCCCCATAAGTTGGTGCCTGCGATTGTTTTGCATACTAAAGGAGAAACGACGACAGATTTAATATACATTTCATATTTTAGAACAAAGTAATGATTCAAAACAACTTTGGAGCATGTTACTCACTGGAAAGTTCATCCTCACGGAGAGCTTATCTTTCTAATTTCCACGAACATTAGCCCGAAGCCGTTCCCATGCCCTACATGCAGTTGAAAGTTAGCTAGTAATTATCTGAGAACTACATATATGCAATAGCAAGTAAGATGACATTACCTATTTAGCAGTTCAAAAATCTTTGCGTACGTGGACTCTGGTTTATCCATTGAGTCAAAGACATGGATCCGTGAGTGATCCATGTCAATTACTAACAGAACCCAATGGAATCTGCAAATTGGTTTAGATGACACATATGAAAATTTATGTATGCACACGGGATTGAAATCGGTACGGAAGGAAGAAAATACTTATGCAGTGTTGTAGGGCAGAAGGATAAACGACCGGAAGTGGTTTATCACAAACGCATTGTAAATGTTGTCCACTGTTGGATCAGGAAATTGATCAACCAATACGCCGTTGATATGCGTGGATCCATGAATCCATGTTTGGTACAGTCGTGCTTGTTGCAGTATTAGATCGCCATTCTACAACAGTTAAAAAGAATTTTAGTCAACTAAATACAAGGAGATAAGAAATGAAATAACAAAACGATAATTACAGAACCCGCGTGGCTAGAAGTGAGACGTCGAGGGCATCAAGCCGGTACAGGTCGAATATGTCTTTGAATCGGATATAGAAGTCATCACCTCCATCGAAGAAATAGTCCAGTGAATATTTGCCCGTTACCATCTCTCACCCTTGTTGGATTCTTGCATATACCACTTGTGGAAGCGGTACATATGTGTAGGTAGATTTTTCACTTGATCCGGCTTTACAAGAGGCTTTCCAAGTTTGAACTTGTATTTCAGCGGAGCCTTCGCCAGGGGAGCACGGCCGTGTAATTGATCCATTGAAATTCCAGCAGATTCCATAAATTGTCCTAACTCTGATCTGACATTTAGAACTGTGCTGAACTCCAGAGGTTTCTGAGGCTGCATGCCGAGATGGGGTACATCTTTGCCCGTTCTCTTCACCTTGCCAGCAGCCTTCCGAATAGTCCTGTCGTAGTTGGACTGCGGTTGAGGTTGCGGTTTAGGCTATGGCGTTAGGTACATTTTCTTGAAGAAGTCCTTGGTCTCCTAGGGGATTTCAGGAGGCTTCTCAGGAGACTTCTTTCTGAAGTGAGCCCTGACTTCAGCTTGGACGGCTTCTTCAAGCTCCTCTGGAGTCTTCTCGTATGAAAGCTTCTATGCGGGTGGCGGCGTCTTCTCAATTCTTTGAATCTTTCTTCTTGGACGACCGCTTGATATTGACGGCGCGCTCTTTGATGATGACCATTGAGGAGTCGGTGCTCGTTGTGGCGACGGAGGAGGGTTGGAAGGCGGTGGAGTTGGAGACAGCGGTTTAGGAGTCGGTGCTCGTGGAGGCGACGCAGGAGGTGGAGGAGGCGGAGGCGGCGAAGGAGGCGGAGGAGACGACTCACGTGGAGGCGAGGACGGTGGAACGATAGGAGATAGTGTTCGTCCGGGGAATGTTATGAAGATCTTCCTCCAGAGAAATATTCCATGAGCTATTTCTCCAAGCGTCGTCTCCCCGTCTCCTCCGGGGATATCCAGCTCGAGATTTTCATAGCCGCGTTCCACCTGTTCAATTTCAATTTTGGAGTACGAAGGTGGAACGGGCCGGGAGTGGTAGGTGCCGTGTCGTGTTACTGGAATGGCCATGCCCGATGCGACCTGTTTGAGAAGATTGCTTATTAGTTAGTTATTCAAGGAAATATACATACAACATAAAAGTACGAACATACCTTTATGTTAGAGATATGCCCTAGAGGCAACATGGAGATGTTGGATATCATGGTCAATGTTTATGTATAAATGAATAAAGTGTTATTCAGTTCCATGAAATAGACATCTTGTATTGATCAATAAGTATGTGACTTATTTATGAGACTCTTTATGTATGAATCTATTTCTAAACGATCCTCGATCATATGTCATATTGTTGGAACAAATATGATTCTAAGATCGGCATGTTTATTGATTGATGATCATGTCTCATAGATCATGAGTATGGAGATACCAAATCAATAAACATGGACATATGTGTTAGAGAACACATTGATGGATAGACCCACCATGAGACACTACGGAATTAATGTGCCATTAGTTGGTCTCGAGGTAGTGTTGGTACAAAGTCCTTAGACCGAGATCACCATGGATTCCAACATGTGTAGTAGCCTACTTTGGGACTACCAAACGCTATTCCGTAATGGGTAGTTATAAAGGTAGTTTTCGGGTTTGCTATGAAACATGGAGTGGGATGTGAGTGATCAAGATGGAATTTGCCCCTCCTTTGGAGAGATATCTCTGGGCCCCTCGAGGTAATGGATTATGAAAATGCATGGCCATGCTAAGTTGATTGAGGAGTCAATCAACAGACAGATAATCCAATACAGTTCGAGTGAATGGTTAAGCTATTGAAGGGATGACACATATCTTGCCTATAGCTTAATTGGTATGGTGAGGCAAAGGAATTTATGTACACATTGTAGGTTTAGAGCCGATATTATATTCTTGTGTGCTATGGTGTCAATATGTGCTGCTAGGCGCCGCTATTGACAGGTCGACTGAGTTGGACTCGAGCCGACGATCGGCTAAGTTAGACTATAGCCGAAACCAAGTATACCTGAACCTACAGGGTCGCACGCTTAAGGAGATAAGAACATGCATTCGAGTTGGACTCGGATACAGCTCGATTGGATAGGGATCCGATCGGATAGAGTCCTATGGGCTTACGACGTGTGGGGGGCAAACTCTATGAGATTCGGATAGGATCCGATTCAAAATAGAGTCTTGATCGGCCACTAGTCCCAGTAGGCCAATTCTATATAAAGGGGCGAGGGGTGGAGAGCTACTGCACGTCAATTGAATTGCATTACGCCGAGATCAATCTCCACGAAAACCCTCCCCACCTTCGAGCCAAACCCTAACCCTAAACTATCATCCGTTCGTTCTATCGTTCGTTCACGTCCGTGAGTACGATCATCTGGAGGAGAGGAGAGAAAGAGAGGAGAATGATGTGAGGGAGATAAGGTGGAGAGGAGTGAAAGTGGAGAGGAACGGAGAGAGAGAGAGAGGTCGTTGCATGCCTATGTACGTTGTAACGATCGAACGAACGACCGACCGAACGACCGACCGAACGACCGACCGACCGAACGACCGACCGCCGTGTGCGTACCCCCTTATAGGTCGTCTCGATGCCGTTTCTCTGCGATAGGTAGAAAACATTCTACGCCTAACTTGTTTTTGCAGAGAATGCTTTGAGATGGTATGACCCTATTATATGTATGAGATGCATGTGATGCGTGTAATATTCTTTCATATGTGCAATCCCTGTAATATTCTTTCATACGTGTAATGCTTGTAATATTCTTTCACGACCTACGAGTCGATGTAATCTTCAATTATAGCTTCTATAGTAGTAGCTTAGTTTGAAGAAATCAAGCATTCGACACTCGGAAGAACGGTGATGAAGATGGAGATCCTCTACACCGGCATGGAGATGGAGATCACCATGTGAAGGGGGCCATACTATTTCATTATATGCTATTCTACCTGCTTTCATATATGTGATATGTTTGTTTGATAGGATAGCATCCCTTGCAAAATTAAGTAGTAATGATGCCCTTCCAAATGTTGCACCCGTCACCGTTATGCTCGTCAATGGTGGGTCTGCCAAAGCAGAGTGTCATTCTCTATCATAACACGAGGGGGTATATGTCGGACATATACAGCAGGAGCATTTGGTTTACTTAACAAGGCTATCAAAACAGTTTTGGGCCTTGGGGCATAGGTTGGCGCCGGGGCATGGAGATGCCACACCAACAACAAGAGTCACATAGAGATGTGATTAGCAAGGAGTTGCTTACCGATGTTTTTAATTTTCTAGCAGTGATGCCAAAGCTCACTAGAAATTAATTAACATGTGGATTTTGACCCAATACGTAACCTAGAGGGAAGGTGGAAAATACATAATGGGAGTCTTATGTTAAATTGTTTAACAATAGACATAGCATAAACATTGTGCTAAACTTTGCTTTTTCTGTTGTAGAATAATGGCGCTAATACTACACCAAGTGCTTTTAATTTGCGATCTATTTTTGAGAAAGAAAAATTAAACGGAACAAACTTTATGGATTGGTATCGCAACTTGACAATTGTTCTCAAGCAAGAGCGTAAGGAGTACGTTCTTGAAGTACCTTATCCGGAGGATTTGCCTAATAACGCCACTGCAACTGCACGGAGGGCTTATGAGAAGCACACTAATGATGCCCTAGATATAAGTTGTCTCATGCTTGCTACAATGTCCCCCGAGCTTCGAAGCAATATGAGAGCAACGATGCTCACACTATTATTCGGGGACTTCGTGGCATGTTTGAGAACCAAGCTCGGGCAGAGAGGTTCAACACCTCGAAGTCCTTGTTTGCGTGCAGCTTGTTGAAGGGAATCCCGTCGTCCGCATGTGATAAAGATGATTGGCTATATCGAGAGTCTGGAAAAACTAGGTTTTCCCCTTAGGCAAGAGTTGGCTACTGATGTGATTCTCCAGTCGCTCCCTCCGAGCTTCGAGCCATTTATATTGAATTATCACATGAATAATATGGATTGAACCTTGGCTGAATTGCATGGGATGCTAAAGACAGTGAGGAGAGTATCCAAAAACGGTCATCATGTGATGATGATGCAGAAGGCTAAGCGCAAACCACTGTCAAGAAACTTTGCACCAAGAGGAAGTTAACTCCCGATGAGATCGTGAGTGCCTCTAATGCAAAGAAAGGCAAGAAGGGTCGGCGGCATCGATGCCGTTTGCTTCTATTGCAAGGAGACATTCCCTTGGAAAAGGAACGCAAGAAGTACATGAAGGATCTCAAAAGAAGCAAAGTACGACTTCGCGGTATTAATGTTATAGACATTAATCTTGCTACTTCACCTACCGACTCTTGGGTATTTGATACCGGATCGTAGCTCATATTTGCAAGTCGTTGCGGGAATGAGAAGAAGTAGAGGATTGAGAAGGGGCGAGGTGAACCTGCACGTCGGCAATGGAGCAAGCGTTGCTACAGTTGCTGTCGGCACAGTACCACTTCATCTACCTTCAGGATTAGTTTTGGAATTGAATAATTGTTATTGTATTCAAACACTATGTCAAAACATTATTTCCGCTTCATGTTTGCAAGTGGAAGATATGATTTTAGATCAATGGACAATGGTTGTTCAATATATCTTAGAGATATGTTCTATTTTCATGCTCCATTGGTGAATGGATTATACGTTTTGAATCTTGAAGCGTCTCCCATCTATAACATTAATATAGAAAGGCAACTCTCTAATGATATAAACCCCACGTTTATCTGGCATTGTCGCTTAGGCCATATAAATAAGAAACGCATGGAGAAGCTCCATAAGGATGGATTGCTTCACTCTTTTGATTTTGAATCATTTGAGACATGTGAGTCTTGTTTACTTGGTAAGATGACAAAGGCACCTTTCACGGGACACAGTGAGAGAGCAAGTGACTTGTTGGCACTCGTACATACTGATGTATGTGGACCAATGAGCTCAACGGCCAGAGGTGGTTATCAGTACTTCATTACCTTTACCGATGACTTTAGTAGATATGGTTATATCTACTTAATGAGGCATAAGTCCGAATCCTTTGAAAACTTCAAAGAATTCCAGAATGAAGTACAAAATCATTTAGGGAAAACAATCAAGTTTCTACGATCGATCGTGGAGGGAATACTTGAGCCAAGAGTTTGGTAATCATCGAAAGATTGTGGAATTGTTTCACGTTGACTCCGCCAGAACTCCATAATGGAACGTAGTGTCCGAACGGAGAAATCACACCTTGTTGGACATGGTGCGGTCGATGATGAGCCAAAGTGATCTTCCGTTATCCTTCGGGGATATGCTCTTGAAACAGCTGCGCTCACACTAAATAGAGTTCCATCTAAGTTAGTTGAAAAGACACCATATGAGATATGGATAGGACAACCCCTAGTTTGTCTTTTCTCAAAATTTGGGGATGCGAAGCTTATGTAAAACGTTTACGATCGACAAGCTCACACCCAAATCGACAAGTGCTTCTTTGTGGGATATCCTAAGGAAACTAAGGGATATTACTTTTATAATCGGGAACAAGGCAAAGTGTTTGTCGCCCGATACGGTGTCTTCTTGGAGAAAGAGTTTCTTTCAAGAAGGGTTAGTGGGAGCAGGGTGCATCTTGAAGAAGTTCAAGAAACACCGAGAAAATGTTTCGCGACCACAAAAGCACAACAGGAGGAGCAAAGTGTTGCACCACCGGTTGTAGATACACCAGCCCCACGGAGGTCCGAAAGATCACGTTGTGCGCCGACAGTACATAGGTGTGGAACAACGTGATATATTGTTGTTGGACAACGATGAGCCTAAGACCTATGAGGAAGCGATGGTGGGACTCGATTCCAACAAGTGGCTTGGAGCCATGAAATCCGAAATAGAATCCATGTACGACAATCAAGTTTGGAACTTGGTTGATCCATCGATGGTGTTAAAACCATTGAGTGTAAATGGGTTTTTAAGAAAAAGACCGATATGGATGGAAATGTTCACATCTATAAAGCGTGATTGGTGGCGAAAGGTTTTAAACAGATTCAAGGAGTTGATTATGATGAAACCTTCTCGCCCGTCGCAATGCTTAAATATATTCGAATTATTCTAGCGATTGCTGCATATTTTGATTATGAGATATGGCAGATGGTTGTCAAAACGGCTTTCCTAAATGGAAACCTAAGCGAGGATGTATACATGATACAACCTCGGGGTTTTGTCGATCCACAATCGCTTGGAAAGATATGCAAGCTATAGAAATCCATTTATGGATTGAAGCAAGCATCTCGGAGTTGGAATATTCGTTTTGATGAAGTAATCAAAGGGTTTGGTTTCATCAAAAATGATGAAGAGGCCTGTGTTTACAAAAAGGTCGGTGGGAGTGCAATTGTATTTCTAATCTTATATGTGGATGACATATTGTTGATTGGAAATGATATCCCTATGCTAGAATCCGTCAAGTCTTCATTGAAAAATAGTTTTTCCATGAAAGACTTAGGGAGGCAACATACATATTGGGCATTCGGATCTAGAGAGATAGATCCAAGAGGCTAATTGGATTAAGCCAAAGTACATACATTGACAAGGTGTTGAAAAGGTTCAACATGCATGATTCCAAGAAAGGTTTCTTACCCATGTCACATGGCATTAATCTTAGCAAGAATTAGTGTCCTCGGACACATGATGAGCGGAATAAGATGGGTATGGTTCCATTTGCTTCGGCAATTGGATCCATCATGTATGCCATGCTTTGTACACGCCGATGTCTCGTATGCTTTGAGTGCTACGAGCAGATACCGTCGAGATCCAGTGAAGGTCACTGGATCTGCCAGTAAAGAATATCCTTAAGTACTTGAGAAGAACTAAGGATATGTTCCTAGTCTATGGAGGTGAAGAAGAGCTTGTTATAAGTGGTTACACCGATGCTAGCTTCCAAACGGACAAGGATGATTATAGATCGCAATCGGGTTCGTGTTCGCCGAACGGAGGCGCATCGTGGAAGAGTTCCAAGGAGGATACCGTTGCTGATTCTATAACGGAGGCCGAGTACATTGCTGCTTCGGAAGCCGCAAAGGAGGCCTTTGGATCAAGAAATTTATTTCGAGCTTGGTGTGATGACTAGTGCGACGGTCCAATGTCTCTCTATTGTGATAATAGTGGAGCCATTGCGCAAGCCAAGGAGCCGAGGTCACATCGAAGTCCAAACACATACTTCGGGATATCATCTCATCCGCGAGATAGTGGACAGAGGTGATGTCAAGATATGCAAAGTACACATGTATCTCAACATAGCCGATACGCGACAAAACCTCTCCCTCGGCCAAAACATGAGGCGCACACAAGAGCAATGGGTATTAGATACTTACATGATTAACTCTAGTGCAAGTGGGAGATTGTTAGTGATAAGGCCTAGAGGCAACTTGGAGATGTTGGATATCATGGTCAATGTTTATGTATAAATGAATAAAGTGTTATTCGGTTCCATGAAATAGTCATCTTGTATTGATCAATAAGTACGTGACTTATTTATGAGACTCTTTATGTATGAATCAATTTCTAAACGATCCTCGATCATATGTCATATTGTTGGAACAAATATGATTCTAAGATCGGCATGTTTATTGATTGATGATCATGTCTCATAGATCATGGGTATGGAGATACCAAATCAATAAACATGGACATATGTGTTAGAGAACACATTGTTGGATAGACCCACCATGAGACACTACGGGAATTAATGTGCCATTAGTTGGTCTCGGGTAGTGTTGGTACAAAGTCCTTAGACCTGAGATCACCATGGATTCCAACATGTGTAGTAGCCTACTTTGGGACTACCAAACGCTATTCCGTAATGGGTAGTTATAAAGGTAGTTTTCGGGTTTGCTATGAAACATGGAGTGGGATGTGAGTGATCAAGATGGAATTTGCCCCTCCTTTGGAGAGATATCTCGGGCCCCTCGAGGTAATGGATTATGGAAATGCATGGCCATGCTAAGTTGATTGAGGAGTCAATCAACGGACGGATAATCCAATACGGTTCGAGTGAATGGTTAAGCTATTGAAGGGATGACACATATCTTGCCTATAGCTTAATTGGTATGGTGAGGCAAAGGAATTTATGTACACATTATAGGTTTAGAGCCGATATTATATTCTTGTATGCTATGGTGTCAATATGTGCTGCTAGGCGCCGCTATTGACAGGTCGACTGAGTTGGACTCGAGCCGACGATCGGCTAAGTTAGACTATAGCCGAAACCAAGTATACCTGAACCTACAGGGTCACACGCTTAAGGGGATAGAACAGGCATTCGAGTTGGACTCGGATACGGCTCGATCGGATAGGGATCCGATCGGATAGAGTCCTATGGGCTTACGACGTATGGGCGGCAAACTCTATGAGATTCGGATAGGATCCGATTCAAAATAGAGTCCTGATCGGCCACTAGTCTCAGTAGGCCAACTCTATATAGAGGGCCGAGGGGTGGAGAGCTGCTGCACGTCAATTGAATTGCATTACGCCGAGATCAATCTCCACGGAAACCCTCTCCACCTTCGAGCCAAACCCTAGCCTTGCATCGCGTGCTAGCACACGGGTGTTCGGCGTTCTGTCCCCGGACGTGTGGATACCGGTAGAGGCGCTGCTACGTTGTGCGTTGTTGATCGGCTATGAATCGGCTGCAATCGGAGCGAGGCGACTGCGGCAGATCGGCGATGTGAACGGGGTCAGACGACTCGGATCGGCTGCGACATCAGCGAATCGGCTGATTGGTGAATCGGCCGTCCCTAGGAATCGGCAGTCATCGGCCAGCACAGTTCCAGATCTGATAGACCTGATTGGCCATTTCCGCTGCATACTCCAATCGGTAACGATCTATCTGCCCTTACTTGCAAGTGTTCCTGGTTTACGTGGTAGAAAAGTTTTTGTTTTCGGCTAGCGTAGCCTCCGCGTAACCCTTCACTTTATTGTTATGTTCTTTAGCGGAATGTGCAGCTCACATGGGGTCCGCTGTGTGATGTCATCAACGGGGCATGGCGGACCCGGTTCAGCTTGTGGGGTCAAGTCGCCTTCATTTCCAGTTGAAGCGCTGCTGCTGCGCTGCTGCTGTAGTTGAGCGGCTGTTGCTGGATCCGACTATTGGCTAACCCAATGGCTTCGCTCCTCTGCCAACCTTAGGGCCAGCCTTTCGTCCACAATCTGATCAATCTGCGAGAGCTTCATTTCCATCTCAGCCAACCTCGCATCCTCCTCTTGCTTTGACCTCATTCGGCTCTTGTATGTGTCGACATCAGCTTGGAACCCGTATTTCCAGGGGACGACGCCTTTTCCTCGCGTACGCCCCGGGTGCTCTGGGTTTTGGAGGGCAAGCGTTAGCTCGTCCTTTTCTCTGTCGGGCCTGAACCCGCCCGAGGAAGTGACCTGCAGCGCCTCCTCTAACCTCCGTCCAGCTACTTGAATTTCATCACCAAAGATAATTGTGCTTTCGACGGGATTAAGTGAGCCGCCGTGAGCATAAAACCAGTGCTTTGATCGTTCCGGTCAGTTGTCTGTGCCTGGAACGATATCTCGCGCTTCAAGGTCGGCTTCCATTTTCTCCCATTTCTCCATTTCTTTCTTACAGCCGCCTGACCCAAGCCTGTGATGGCATTTGTTTTTGGCTGCATTGGTCTTGTTCTTTTCTATGATAGCTTGTGCTTCTTTCCGAGTCTTGTGTTCAACAAAAGCATCCCAATGATCTCTGAGCTTTGGGAACTTGTCAAAGTCAGGGGTCTGGTCCTTCAGGATATATTTCTTGTGTAACTCTTTCTTGTAGTTCCTGAAGAGCTCTGCCATTTTCTTTAACGTCCATTTCTTGACCCTTGCTTGTTGTGAGTCTGGGATGGTGAACGTTTGCAGCATTGTAGTCCACAACATTTCTTTCTCTGAGTCTGGGAGATAGCTCTGCTCATATCCTCCTTTGGTTGACCGCCTCCAGTTGGCAACGCTTATGGGCACGTGATCCCTCACCACCCATCCGCTGTGCGCCACAAACTTCCTTACGGCGTCCTCTGGGGCAATTGGGCGACCGTCAGATGCTACCCCCATTATGACATGTCGAGCCTCTATGCGCTTGCTGAGGCCGCGTTGCCCGCGTGCCCTCTTCTGTCCAGCGGAGGCGAGGCGGAGCCCTCATTCCCCTCCTCGTTCCCCTGCTCGTCCCCCCCTCGTTCCCCTCCTCGTTGAGGTATTGATTTGGATCTTCATTCCCCTTCTCGTTGTAAAACTCTGTTCCTCGTGCGATCTCATCAAGGAGAAACTGTTCCTCGTCACGATTCGCCATTTGATTGTTGTGGGTTGAGGACTTAATCAAAGAATTCTGAAAAAGATTTATTCGGTTAATACATGTATCAATTATTCAGGGAAATCATGTATGTCTACGTAAAAAAGACAAAAAGAAAAAGATGGATTCAGAATCACAGATTCTCTCAATTCTAGATGAGACTTCTAAAGAATATCACAATTATAGATATGCCCACTTGTCTCTAGCATGTGCCGGACTACGTTCTATATTTTCCTTCTTCTTCTCTTTGGTTTCTCTTTGCTAGAACACGACCGACCGACCATTCGTTCTATCATTCATGTCCGTTCGTTCGGACCCTTAACCCTAACCCTAACCCTAACCCTAAACTATCGTCCATTCGTTCTATCGTTCGTTCACGTCCGTGAGTACGATCATCTGGAGGAGAGGAGAGAAAGAGAGGAGAATGATGTGAGGGAGATAAGGTGGAGAGGAGTGAAAGTGGAGAGGAACGGAGAGAGATAGGTCGTTGCATGCCTATGTACGTTGTAACGAACGAACGAACGACCGACCGAACGAACGACCGACCAAACGACCGAACGATCGACCGACTGAACGAACGAACGAGTGTCCGTCCGTCCGTTCGTCCACGTCCGTTCATCCGTCCGTTCGTTCGTTCGTCCGTCCGTTCGTCCGTCCGTTCGTCCGTTCGTTCGTCCGTTCGTCCGTTCGTTTGTTTGTCCCTTCGCCGTTCGTTCATCCATTCGTCCATTCGTCCGTTCGTCCGTTCGTTCGTCGTTCGTCCACGAACGAACGAACACTCGTTCGTTCGTTCGTCCGTCCGTCCGTCCGTTCGTTTACGTCCGTTTGTTGATTTTATCGTTCTCGTTCGTTCGAAAATACAAAATTCACAATTCACATACACATTCAAATTTCAAAATTAAATACACATTCAAAATTCAAAATTCACAATCTTCGTGCATTCAAATTTAAATAAACAGTCCATTTACATATAAAGTCCATCTAACATTTTAAATTCCACACATCAAAATTTCAAAAAATAACATACACATACAAATATACATTGCATCAATTCCAACTTGAAAAATATACATTGCATCAATTCCAACTTGAAAAACTAATTGCATCAATTCCAATTCCAAATATACAAATATGCATGCAGAGGGGAGGCAGAGTGCGGTGGCGGCGACGTGGAGGGGAGGGCGGCGGCCTTAGGGTTTAGGGTTTAGGGGGCGGCTGGCGTGGGTATCAGGGGGCCGTGGGGAGGGGGCGGCGGCGACGGCGAAGACGACGGCGGCTGCGGTGGCGGCGACCGCGAGGATGGCGGGCGATGGCGATGGCGTCGACGGCGGCCAACCCTAGCGCATCATGTGGGAAATCTCGGGGCGACGATGCTAACTGCGAATGATACGAAGATGGCGACGCGGTGGTCCTCCGGCGACGACGACGACAACGAAGACGGCGTGCTGCGGCGGCGTCTTGTGGCTTGACGACGGCGACGAAGACGAAGACGATGGCCAGTGAGGAAGTGCAAAAACGGCTAAGTATTGGATCCCTAGTGAGGCCCTTGCTATATATAGGAACGACATCTTTTGTCCGGTTGAATCCAACAACCAGGACAAAAGATTCTTTAGTCCCGGTTGGTAACTTCAACCGAGACAAAAGATAGAATATTTAGTCCCGGTTGCAACCACCAACCGGGACTAAAGATGTTGTCCGGTTGGTGGCTTCAACGGGACAAAGATAGGATCTCTAGTCCCGGTTGGAGCCACCAACCGGACTAAAGATGGCGGGCAGCCACGTGGCCGGGTAGGTGGCCATCTTTAGTCCGGTTGTAGCCACCAAGGGACTAAAGATGGTTTCCGCCTACTCAAATTCACCTCTAGTCCCGGTTTGTTTTACAAACCAGGACTAACTATTACGATGTCCTATTTTATTGTATTTTATATTCATATATAATTATAATGTTTATATGTTGATATATTTTATATTCATATATAATTAACATATGTTCATATGTTCATATATTCATATATAATTAACATATGTTCATATAATTAACAAAAAATATTATAAATTAAAATAATATTTTGAAAATTTAAAAATTTAAATAATAATAAATTATTTAAAATTTAAATAATAATATATAATTAACATATGGCCTATATTTAAAAAATATTTTAAATTGAAATAATAACATATAATTAATATTTGTCATATTTAAAACTATTTTAAATTTAAATAATAATATATAATTAACATATGGCCTATTTGAAATAGTTTATCTTAGTCGTCTCATCCGTATCCGCATCCAGCTGCTCCTGATGATCCGTGGAGAGGCCTCGACGTCTTCTTCCTACCTTCTTCACCGATCTTGGTCTCTTCAACATATCATGATCCGTCGTAGTAGCCTTTTTGCTGTTTTTACTCATCGCTCCCTATAACATATACAAAGCTGTTCATGTTAAGCGGTTTATGTTCTACTGCTGGTGAGCAAACACATGGAGTGGATGGTGAAGTTGGCGATCGACAAAGTCGCTTCCTGAAGTCAAGGAGAATGTAGGCAGTGCTTCTTTTTTCTTGCTCTTCTCCCTTTGCTTCATAATCTTTCTGTCTTGCTCTTTCTTAGATAATCTGACAGCCACCTCATTCCGTGATGGCGACGTAGCAGTACTTGTGTATCTCCATCAAACTTGGAATAGCGAGAGATATGGCAATGATTGGATAGTGCGGCTATATACAGAGCTGAGCAATGATGGATGCAAGACAGACTGACATGCAAATTTTACGAGGGTCCACTGAAACCACTCTAGATACACATCGGAGAAGGGAATGTTGAGACCGCTGGTCCTGAAGGCAATAATTTACAATAGATTCAATAATTTACAATAAATTCAAATGATAGCAATAATATTCAATGATTCAATTTAATTTACATCGTCCATAGATAAATATAGCTAAGTGACATTTGTCCTCACGTACTTTCTCCGCACAATTGTTCCTTCGTTATGATCGTTGCGTGAGTAAGGGGTGTCTTCATTTGGTAGGAGGATACTCGAGTCAATTGCCACTGCGAACGGAGGTTGCCCGTCAAACTGATCATAATCTTCGTCGGTTCAATCCTCGACTCTCACGATTTTTCTTTTGCCTGGGAGAACCACGTGGCGCTTTGGCTCGTCGGACCCTTTCCCCTTCTTTGATTTCCTAGCCATGTCCTTGACATATAAAACTTGTCGTACATCATTGGCAAGGACGAAGGGTTCGTCTAAGTATCCAACCTTGCTCAGGTCAACCGTTGTCATCCCACTTGCATCAATGGTTACGCCTCCACCACTAAGCCTAACCCACTGGCACCGAAACAGAGGGATCTTCAGAGGTCCAAAGTCCAGCTCCCATATGTCATCGATGCTGCCGTAATATGTTCTGATTCATGCTGTTTAAGTCTTGGGCCTGTGTGTAAAATGTGTACCCATTGATTTCATATGCCTGGAATGTGGTGATCGAGCAAGATGGTCCCCTCGCCAAGAAGGCTAGTTGTTGGTCAATGCTCGCGTTGCCCATGAGACGTTGTCGCAACCAAGCAGGGAATGCATCGATGTGATGGCGTGTAATCCAGGCATCCGTCTTACCGATGTTTTCCGAGCGAACAATCGCCAAGTGCTCCTCGATGTAAGGAGCCACCAAGGAAGATTGTTGCAACACGGTCCAATGTGCTTTCCTGTACAAGTCATTGTCTATGTTCATTATTGCCTTCCTTCCAAGAGTTCCCTTCCCCCGTAGTCTACCTTCATGGCTTGATTCAGGCACCCCAATGGGACGGAGGTCTTCAATAAAATCGACGCAAAACTCAATCACCTCCTCTGTTCCATATCCATTGGCGATGCTGGCCTCCGGACGCGAAAGGTTATGGACGTACTTCTTTAGAATGCCCATATACCTCTCTAAGGGGAACATGTTGTGTAGGAATACCAGACCGAGGATATGAATCTCTTTGACAAGGTGGCATAGGAGATGCGTCATGATATTGAAGAAGGAAGGCGAAAAGATCATCTCAAAGCTGACAAGACATTGGACCACATCATTTTGAAAGTCTTCTAGTATGTCTGGATCGATGATCTTCTGTGAAATTGCGTTCAGGAAAGCACATAGCTTTGTTATTGTTGCCCGGACAATATCGGGAAGGATACCCCGAATTATAACGGGAAGCAGCTGTCTCATCAGCACGTGGCAGTCATGGGACTTTAGATTTGTGAACTTCTTATCTTTCGTGCTTATTATTCCCTTTATAGTCGAGGAGTATCCAGACGGTACCTTGATGCTCTCCAGACATTCAAACATTATTTCCTTCTCTGCCCTGCTCAGAGTGTAGCTGGCTGGACTTAGGTATTGGGCTCCTTTCTTCTTTGGTTGCGGGTGAAGGCCGTCGCGTTGTGCCATATGTTTCAGATCGTTACGTGCCTCAAGTGTATCTTTTGATTTTCCGTATACACCTAGGAAGCCAAGCAGGTTTACGCAAAGGTTCTTGGTGAGGTGCATCACGTCGATTGCGTGGCGGACGTCCAAGACTTCCCGTAGGGCAACTCCCAAAAAATTGACTTCTTCTTCCACATCGCCTCGTGACCACCTTCACTTGCTATAGATTGGTTGATGGGTCCCTTTCCAAATACTACTTTGAGGTCTTTCACTATGGCAAACATGGCATTTCCGTTTGCAATGCTTTGGTTTAGTACGATGGTCTGTCTTTTAATCAAAATGTTTGCCTCTTCTCCGAACAGGGTGGCTTGCAGCAAGAAAGCGACGATGGCCCATGTACACTACCTTCTTACAGTGTTTCAGGTACGTACACTCAGTCTCATCCATACAGTGGGTGCAAACGTTGTACCCCTTGTTTGACTGTCTGGATAGGTTGCCAAGTGCAGGCCAATCATTGATGGTAACAAACAGCAACCCTCGTAGGTTAAACTGCTCCTATTTATCTTCATCCCACACGGGAACACTTTCTTTCTTCCACAGCAGTTTTAGATCTTCGATCAGCGGTCTCAGGTACACATCGATGTCGTTACCAGGTTGCTTCGGGCCTTGAATAATAGCCGGCTTCTGAATGTACTTCCGCTTCATGTATAGCCAAGGCGGGAGGTTGTAGATACACATCGTCACAGGCCAAGTGCTATGCCCGCTGCTCATCTCTCCAAAAGGATTCATGCCGTTCGTGCTTAAGCCGAACCTTAGGTTTTTTGCATCCTCGCCGAAGTCTTCAAATGTGCTATCGATGTTTCGCCACTTTGACCCATCGGCAGGATGTCTCAGCATGCCGTCTTGTAGACGTTCTTCCGCGTGCCAACGCATCATTCTTGCATGCTCTTTGTTCCTAAACAAATGCTTCAGCCGTGGTAGTATAGGAAAATACCACATCACCTTAGCAGGAACCTTTTTCTTCGAGGGCCGTCCGTCAACTTCGCCTGGATCATCTCGTCTGATCTTGTATCAAAGTGCTTTACAAACCGGACATGCTTCTAGGTTCTCGTACTCCTCACCACGGTAGAGGATACAATCGTTAGGACATGTGTGTATCTTCTGTACCTCCAGTCCTAGAGGGCAGACTAACTTCTTAGCCTCATACGTTGATTCCGGCAATTCGTTTCCCTCTGGAAGAATGTTCTTCATGAGTTTTAGTAACTCGTCAAATGCCTTGTTACTGACACCATTTTTGGCCTTCCATTGCAATAATTCCAGCGTGGTACCCAACTTTTTGTGCTCTTGTTCACAGCCTGGGTACAAGGGCCTTTTGTGGTCCACCAACATACGCTCCAATTTCTGCACCTCCTTTACGCCTTCGCAGTCCCCCTGTACGTCGCGCAACATCTGACCAAGGTCATCGGCACCGTCGTTTTCTTCAGCATCCCCGCCCGCCTCGCCCGCTGTATTCTCTTCAAACCCACCGTATTGACCACAGTCCGGAATGTTGTCGTCGTCTTCTTCATCTTCTTCCATTGCAACCCCCACCTCTCCGTGCAATGTCCAGCAATTGTAATGAGGCATGAATCCCAACTAAAACAAGTGGGCATGAATAATTCTTGATGTAAAATACTCCTTCTCGTTTTTGCAGTTTTTGCATGGACAACGTATGAAACCCTTCTGCTTGTTGGCATCGGCCACACTCAAAAAATAATGCACGCCTTGAATAAACTCTCTCGACCGTCGATCCACGTTATACATCCATTGCCGCTCCATCTACATGGAATGCACAAAAATCATAAGAAAATTCCACGAAATTCAAATCATTTAAATATTATTACAATAATTATATATATATATGTAATCAGACAATTATTATATACTAATCCAACATACGTAATGTGTTGTTCTAAAAAAATTAGAATTATTCTTAAAAGGTCTTTTAAAGTGATAAACATAAAATTAATTAATTATTTTGCATCTATTTTAAAAGGTCCTTTGTCATCTTTTTTATAACTTTTTTGTCCAAAAGATTCTCTCTTATCATTTTCCATAAATATTTTTTGAGATAAAATTGTACATAATAAATTCCTAGAAATGTAACATGCTAAGCATACTTTTCTTCCTCTTTATTTTTCCCAACTTTTTTCTCAACACAATGTAATGTGCTTAGCAAAATAATTAGTCCAAACAATTTTTCTTTCTCCTTATGTTTAAAAAAATCTAGAGATGAAAATGTATAGAAAACAACCATAAAATGTGAAGTGCTAAGCATAGATCATAAGAGAAAGAAGTTGCTAACCTTGTAGATAGCAAAGATTTGTGTATTATCACCAAAACAAAATCATAAAAATTTTTGGCAGCACCTCCCCTCTAGCTAGAGAAAAAATTTGAAGACAAGTTTAGCTGGCTCGGGCTGGAGGAGGAGGAAAAAGGAGTATAAAAAGCAAGCAATCTTTAGTCCCGGTTGGGGTTACCAACCGGCGCTAAAGATCATCTTTAGTCTTGGTTGGGGTTACCAACCGAGACTAAAGATGGCGCCAGAGGTTGTCAGAACCTGTCAGAGCGTCAAGCATCTTTAGTACCAACCGGGACAAAAAAATAGCATCTTTAGTCCCGACTAAAGATGCCCGACGCTCTGACAGGTTCTGACAATATTTAAACCGGGACTAAAGATGATCTTAGTCTCGGTTCGTATCACGAACCGAGACTAATGTTCCTAGAAATCCGTAGACTTTTTAAATCGAGACTAGAAATATTCTTTAGTCCCGGGTGCAACTCAAACCGGGACTATTTAGTCCCGGGTGTAACTTAAACCGGGACTATTGTGGATTTTGACACTTCAACCGAAAATGGTTTCTCTTAGTGGTTTAGGTATATTACAGAGTTAAAAGGATTTTATTCAGAGAAGTGGTTAGGTTCGCAGTATCGTTGAGCTTGAACAAGAGTGTTTCTTAATTATCATCTAACTTAGGGTCACACAATTACGCTCATGCCAACGGATTCAAATTGAATTCGATTAAAAAAATACAAAACGGCAATGCATGTGATTGGCAAGCCCACATTGATGTAACGATGTTTGTAGTACGCAGTTGTCTGGAGCGGAAATGAAAACATATTTCATTATTGTTGAATTAGAATAGGTACATGAGCAACTCTTCACCAATAATAGTATTTTGTCTGCTTTGAGCCAGGGGATAAGATAGAAATAAATTAGGGACCAGTCTCAAAACGTTAGCAACCTCCTCTTCACTAGCATGGCTGCTGAGAGATGCAGTCCTGCTGCTCTCTGATTTACAGAAGTCTTCTCGAAAATGGTATGAAATTAGCCGCTGCTCCCGGTGATTTCTTTGTAGGTGCTCTTGATTTTGCTCACCAGAGCTTCCCTGCAAATCCATTATAGTACCAAACATGATACGAATCTGAAAGGCTAATAGTAATTTTAAAAGAAATCGTGCCATTAAGTTTTCAGAGATTAGCATATATACAAGCACAAAAAGATATTTGAGGCACAACCCAATTCACGGTTACCAAATTATGAACATTTGTTACTTATTGAAGTGCATTTTACATGTTGTCTAGTTCTCAAGCCAGTAATTGATGGATATTATTGAATAAAACATTGAGCTTGGGCTTAAGCCATCACTTCTAAATATTCGGTCTCAATTCGAAAAGCACAACCAAATATTGTCTTAAAAGTCAAATATTCGTAGCCGTAGAGAGAACAATGTATCTCCTCATTTCTTTAACATAAGTTTTTCTAATTAGCAGGGTTCAACTTCCAATCTAAGTCAATTGAGTATATTGATTTATCAATAAGGACTAGAAATCCCGCATTGTCATTCATACTGATTGCAAAATGGAGCTCCTCCGCAATGTTTATCCATGTAAAATTTTACGAGTTTAAACCAGACAAATTGTCAGTTCTGTAACAACAACGGTGCAGTATCATGTTACTGTGGAACCGGGGTGTGAAGAGTAAAAATTAAAACAGGATATCTAACCTGTCTGGCTGGAAGATGAGGTTACGGTATGTAAACCACTGCATCAACACAAAGTAGCAGTTAATTGGAGCTCGTAAGAGAAGCAATCTTACGCTACCTCTCTGTATGTGACAAAGAAGAGAAATTTTACAGTACTTGATAGGTATCTAAAAGTTTTAGTGGAAATTTTGATATCTCTTGGTATCAAAGATAGATATCGAGAGAGATCAAATTTTATATTAGAAAATATGGTACCTTTTGATACCTGTAAAATCACCCAACAAAGAAATTTGCAACTGAATGCCTTTAACTTACCCCTGTATACCCAATTCCAACGAGCTCAAGCACTCCGGGCAAAAGTGGAAGCCTGTCGATGGCCTAATCCAATATGCAGATACCAAGAAAATTAAGCATATCTGAACTTGAAGGAGTAAGAGATCATATGGAAGCATGTGTCGCGTCGTATACCTTGATGGCGCCTATGGCCGTCCAGAGGCCGACGAACGCGGCGACGCCGATGGCGGTGACGGCGTACTTGTCCTCAACTTTGGCCCACTGCCTAGACACAACGGTGGCCACGGTTATGCACATTGCACAGGAAGGGCCTCACAACCTACTGAAACTGAAACTGAAACTGAAACTGAAACTGAAACTGAAATGATGATGCAGAAGCAGCAGGAGAAGGTAAGGATGCATGCTGACCGCGTCCTGGGCTGCCTTGACGATCTCCGGCACCTCCGTCTCGCCGCCGGTGCCGTCGGCCGCCCTGATAGCCACGCTTCTCGACGCCCTGAGACCTACTGACAAGACAAGTCGAGTTCCAATGATTCATTGTTGTGAATAAAACACGACAGAGCGAGCCAACGTTTCAGAGTGAGGTCTCACCGTATTTGACGCCGGTGGCGGTGAGGACGAAAGTGGTGCCGGTGGGGCGGCGACGAGGCAGCGGGGCGAGGCCGAGCGGCGCGGCGGCAAGGCGGCAGGAGGTGGCGGCCATGGTGGGTGGGCGAGCGGGTGGCGCGGCGGCGGTGGGCGCGTGATCGGTGATCTGTGTGATGTGGTGGTGCGACGCAGGGGGGAGGAGAGGATTTTGGTTGGATTTGGGCGCGGCGGAGACCACACGTTGCGCCACCGGGAATCGCCCTACGGATAGGTGTCAACTGTAGTTTCAATCGCGATAGGCCTCACCAAAACAGGTAGTTTTGTGGCCCACGAGCCCACAAAGATTGGAGCAGAGTGACCGGAACAAATAGTGGTTGTCCAAGGTTCGTGCACGCACTAATTATATTTGTCCCTTAAAATTTGGCATTCTGATCCTTCTATTAAACTTATTTTACGAATGAACCTAAAAATACAACCAAAAATAGATCTTCAGCTCAATGCTAAGTTCCGAGACACTGAGGTCCAACATCCCAATGCCAAGGATTTTGGCGTTGAGCATCCGCCGTGAAAGTTTGTATTAAGCCAGTGGCCAATCTTTGAATTAGTTGCGTGGTGGTGCAGTGCTTTTGGTGCTTATTGTGTTCGTAGCCATCCCGAGGTCGAGTTCTCGTCCACCCACCTTTTCATTGGATCACTAAGAACAAAAGGGCTAGGAAATCGGTTTATTCTACCGATTAGCACGCAAACAGATAAAAATGGATGATAAAAACAAAATGGTGTTAAGAAATCGGTCTAAAGAATTTTTTTATTTTTTGAATTTTTATTTTTTTTAATTTTAAAAATAAAAACTTTAGAAACTTATTAACCTTTTGGTCTGCGTGTGTGACGTGACAATGTTGTTTGGTCACACCGATTTGATGACGTGGCATCGTTATTTGGTCACGTCATCCTTATAGACATGGTAGGACAAAATTATCACGTCCACTGTGTGTGGCATGTAAGTGTTATTTTATCACGTCGGGTGGGCTGGTGTGACAAACAGTCCAGATTCGAAAATAAGTTTTGGATGGGTTTGTTTTTAAAATTAAAAAAATAAAAAGTTTGAAAAATAAAAAAATTCTTGTCTAGCACATAAGCAGGCAAACACAGAAAGTATGGATGAGTGAAAGCTTTATTTCTTATGGATTTAAGTCCATGCTACAGGAAGGAAGACCAATGAAACACCGAAAGTATGGATTAGTGGAAGCTTTATTTCTTCTAGATTTAAGTGCATGCTACAGGAAGAAAGATGGGAGGTGTCGAAGAGGGTTTGACCTTGCCTTGGACCTTTAGAGTCCTATTTATAGACGGAGGAGGTCGACGACTTCCGATGTAAGTTGGCTTACATCGTAAGCTTGCTTCTCCCGCAAGTTTGCTTCCTCGGCAAGCTTGTTTCTCCCACAAGCCTGCTTATGTCGCCAGCTTCCTTTCACGATAAGTTATCTTTTGGTATAAGCTTTTTCCTGGCGTAAGCTTTCTTTTGTGCTAGGCACTTTACTCATGTCCTAATTTGTCCATATTAAAACAGGTTTCATAACACTTTCTCTTGGATGAATTTTAATTTTGCACATGCGACGTTAAAAACTCCTCTCTAAAACCCAATGGAAAAAAAGGTATAGGAGAAAAGAGCGCATGACACCTTGAATATTGTGTTGCACTTGTTGTCTTGTTAAAAACCTTACGTGAGAAAACCCTATGAAGAAAAAACTCACCAAGGAAAGGAAAAAAAGTACAACAGTTGGTGAAGTCTTTAGGACTTGTTTGTAGTTCTTGATGATCACAATTATGGGTTATTCTCTTAATGGTTTGCTCTCTGATCCTTGCAACTCACTAAGTCGACTCATGCCAACGCCACGAACATATTTGTGAAAACTTGATGCTGGTAGAGAGTTTGCAAATAAATCCGTGAGATTTTCGCATGACTTAGTTTGCAACACATTTATTTCCTCACGCAGTCGTTTCCCTCCTCGCACCCCCTTCACCCTCTGGTCCGAGCATTGCGCCACCTCCCTTGTTGCTACCGGAGCACGCCGGCCACCCCGTCACCATCACCAATCACTTTGCCGATGCCCGCCGCACCCATGCCCCTTTCCCCATGCTGCTGACATCAGCCATGCCGTCCTCGCCATCCTTGCCATCTCGCCGCATGCCCCCAACCACTCCCACATGCGCCGGTCGTCCTCGAGCAAGGACGCGCATGCCGTCGCCCGCATCCACCACCCATCCTGCCGTTCACCGTACTATTCCCCCGTGCCATTGTCATGTCCGGAAATTCACTAGTAATTTCTAAACTAATTTGTGTATTAAACTCTCATCCAAAAATAAGTCGAGGCACACAAATCGATAATTTGAATAGACAGTACCAACATAACTAATTCGGTAATTACTTACAGAATAGGCACTTAGTCCTTGCCACGAAGAAAACTGCAGGGAAAAGAAAATCTAGTGAAGACTCAACTCCACTCTCACAGGCAGCTCAACTGGGATCTAATCAAAAAGTTTTCTCCTTCGAAATCCTTCTTCAATTAACATTAATTATTGCAAGGTGAGTATATGGAATAGTCTACAAGCCACACAACAAGTATGTAAGTGCAAGGGGTACAATAAAGAATGGTAATATATGACTTATTTGCAAAAGAAACATTTAACAAATAGTTGAGAATAGTCAAAAGTGGAGTAATTAAATAACAATATTAATCAACATTGAACAACACACCAATGTTGTACAGGCCTAAGCCCAATCCTGAACAACCAAATCCGGTTGCACAGACCCAACCTCTCCAAATAGGAACTAGCCATTCCATACCAGGAGCTAATAAATTATCATCAATTATCAAATTGTTATCATTAATGAGTAGTGTGAGACAAATCATGAGAAACATTGTTAAGCTCACCCATAATCGCGGGTACGACTATTCGAACAATTTTACTCTGGTCAGAGGTGTATCAATTTAGCCACAAGACACGATTCCACACATGTTACTATTGACGTAAAGTTTGTCGTTTACACAACGGCTTGGAAGATTTGCTTTACTTCAGTGCAGGTTCTAGTAATTTGGGTTCAGGGCGTGCAAGTTAGTTTGATCCTACAACTAACAAGATATACGAGAAAACGTTAGATTACAATAGCCAATCGGTCGATTGGCCGATAAGGTATCGTATGTTGCCTAGCCGATGTTGGTAAGAATCCATGTCGCACCCTGAAAATCACCGTAAAATTTCATCTTTTAAATTATTTCTAAAAATTGTAAAATTCAAAAATAGCCTTCAACAATTAAAAATCCCCAAGATACAACTCGAACTGACATATGGGAATTTTTTTCGAATTCCTCATGCTTCAAAATATTTAACCAATTTTTAATTTAATTTTTAGAGCATTATAAATATTTTTTTAATGCAACAATAACCTTTTTTTAGAGTTTCTATAAAAGAAAAATAAAAAAATTAAACCTCCTACCTCCTCCCGAGCCGTCGGCCCATCTCTCCCCTTCCCCTCGGCCCAGCTGCCCCCCATCTCTCCGGCCCACCTCCCTCTCTACCCTCTTCCTTGGCCCAGCCGCTTCCCTGCCTCGCCCACTCCAAGCCACCGCTGCCAGGCACCACGCACGTACGCGAGGGTGCGCGCCTGTGCGCTGGCTGGCGGGTCCCATCGGTCGGACTCGTTGTCTTCCTCCCGAAGCAGCGGGTTGTTCCTCTCCCTCCCGGCTAAACCCTAGCGCTGATACCGGTTCAATCCGCCTCCCCGATTGATTCCTGTCGACGGTTGGTCGATCAGTCCTCCAAGGGGACCGCCTGAGGTGGTGAAAAGTGTGGTCGGGGCGTCCTACCGATGGATTTGATGGTCAACTCGAGAACAATGCGAGCCAAGGTTTTAAGCAGGTTCGGCCCTCCCAGAGGATAACAAGCCTATGTCATGTGTTCTTTGTTGGGGTGAAGTATGAACAAGATTTGTGTACAAGTGAGAGTTTGGGATTGGATTTGGCCTCCTTCGCCCGTGCGACCTGCCCTCCCTTTTATAGCTCAAGGGGGGCAGTAACAAAGAGGCTTGGGATGCAAGGAAGCTTGGCAATAAAGTAAAAAAGCAAATACAGCGTAATCTGAAAAAGTACACATAAGCCCCTTGGACTCTAGTCGCCGTGGGCATCTTGTGTGCAGTCTTGCCTTGAGATCCGTCTTCCGCAGGTACCATGCGTGCAGTCCTGTCGGGTGATGTCATCTTCTATCGAGTTGTTCCCTCCTTGTCCCCTCGGTGAGCCTTGCTGAGTACGCCTTCTTCCCGATGGCGAAAACTTGCCCTTCCCGGGGAGCTGTTCGCTGAGGTCGGGTTAAGGGACTACGGTCGGACTAGGGGACATAGGTCGGGACGGCCGACCCCAAACGGGGTCGGGACACCGACCCCAGCCGCAAAGGTCAGGCTAAGGGGCCGAGGTCGGACCAGGGAATGGGGGTCGGGATGGGCCGACCCCAATTGAGGTCGGGCCACCATCCCTAGCTCGAGGCCCCTTACCCCAGTATGGCTGGCCTCCTGTCCCTTGTGTGAGCTACCCCGGGGTGACACCCCACAAAATTCCCCTCTCGTTTGACAAAAATCGATTCCCCTTAACCTCCTCATCAGTTCCCCCATGATTCCTCACCCAATCCCATAGTAATTCGAGGTGGATTTTGATTTCGTTCTTCGATGCCGAGCTCCACCATGGTCGGTGTTGATCTCCCTCCCCGACAACCCTCTCCCTCCCCTCCAGCATATAAAAGGGAGGCCCTCAGCTCCCTCCTCTCTCCCCTCATGCCGCCCTCCCTCTTCTCCCTCTACTTGGCCGTTGCGCTGCTCCTCTCCATGCACTACCGCCTTCGCACACTCCGGCCGCTGCTCGGCGTCAGCCAGGACGTCGCCAAGCCTCGGCGAGGTCACTGCCGGCTTTGCCAACTCCTCCTCTCCCTCGGCCACGTCTTCTCCAAGCTTAGGAAGCCTTGGAGCTCCGTCCCCGACGTCAACCAAGCCAACCACTTATTCTTCCTCATTGCAAAGCTCATCGTCGTTGCTTCCTTGTCATCCCCACCGCTCCGGTGAACCTTGCCATTGTCCTCGCCTCTGCAGTAACACAAATTTTCTTTAGAAAAAATAATTCACTAAAGTGCAAATCTCCATTTAAACAACACCTAAAATTCAAATGGCCATATCTTGACTGTTTTGAACTCAGAATCGACCCGTTCAAATTGCTAATTTTTCCTTAAACAGTGTAGAACCCATTTATATGTTTTTTGCATCTTATATGGTTTTTATTTACCTTTTGGCCTTTTCCTTTGCATTCGTCATGTTGTCATTGTAGATCCGGAAGAGCCGCTCTACCTCGGGGTCGACCTTGAAGATTTTGGTAGCGAGCAAGGCAAGTCATGTCATTTTGATCATTTTGCTATCCCGGTTTATAAAATTATGTTTATTTTAATTATTGCATTTCACTTTATTAAATTCTCACGCTTAACATTGTTTTATTTAGCCTTACCGATTCTCCTTGTTATAGTCTTATTGTTTGTATTATTATTAACCTTGGTAACCCTAGGAAAAATAAAACTAGTGAACACTTTTTATATGTGGTACTTACTAGTAAAATTTAGGAATATGCTTAATCTTGCATAAACAGAAACATTAGATATTTTCAATAATTAGACTAAAGAATAACTTATAAATAATGAAAATTTTGGCTGTTCAGTTATGACAATAAATGTCCCCTTCAAAATTTCCCAAACATGTTTTCAGCTGGGCTTGGGGTGTTTGGTTTTGTTAGTCGCACCTCGGTCGTCATAAGGACCGGTCTTCCGGCCTCTGTTGCAAAGCATATTTTGTACTACCACTTGTCTAATGGGTAAAGCTTAACACGTCGTCTAGTACGGTCATAAACAAAAAAGACACGGATAGGGATGGATGAAGCCCTTGGTGGTGTTGACGTCTCTAGCAGTACGCCCGGGGGCATAGACTATCTACTCGACCCAGGGCGCCTGGCGAGGGAAGTCTATGTCGGTCTTCTTTATTTAGGGCAGTATAAGCGATAAGTTATGTCATGGCTTTCGTCCGTATGCCGTGGTGGCATGTGGCACATCGCAACATGTGAGGAAGACATGTCTAGTGGGTAAAGATGTACACCTTTGATCAAAGTTTAATCTATTCGAATAGCTGCGCCCTTGGTTATGGGCAAGCCAAGCAATATACCCTCGGGTATGGCTATTGTATCCTACTTATCTTGTACAACTTTGCTCTATTCAATATATTTATCTTCTCGTATAGTTGAGTGTGGTTCATATGCTAGTTGGTTAGTTATATGTTCCATCCGTAGTTTATATGATAATTATATCATGGTTAGACGAGTAATTCTATTGTCACGGTCATGGTGCAACATGCAATTAGGATGTAGGTATGCTCTTGTCTTAGTCATTGACGCCTAGGGAGGCAAGAGTATCTATGGCAATGTAAGCGCGGTGCTTAGATTATTCTGTAGACATTGGTTATTGTCATATCCCACGGGTTGTAGAGGTAAGCGACAGGTGGTGACAACCCTGTCCGTCCTTTGTAATCCTTCATGTTTGGGTATGGTGTAGGGCGAACGGTAAGAGATCGACTCCAGGTGGTAGGCCGGGCCACTAAAGGTGGTACCCCCAGAGGCCTGGGAGCATAGAACTGAGTAACTAACTGTTAACACTGAAATTTGGTAATTGAGTTCCTAAGTTTGTAGAGACGAAGTGAAATCGGATCGGCTGAAGAAAGGAATTATATCGGCTGAAGAGGGATCGGCTGCAGGGTTAGTCAGCTGAGGTTGGGTTGAACAGGAGCAGACAACAACCGATTCTGAAGTCTGGAGGAGATAAAGTCGTGTTCAGTATGGAAATTTGGGGGATAAATGAGAGATTCGGCTGTTAGGTATACGTTAAAAGATATTGCCACTCATGGATAGAGTCCTATAATGGCAATTGTATTTGTAATCTAGAGATTTGTTAGATTGTTAGTTGTGATACGGTATAGGTCCTGCTAGGGATAACATGGTGTTTTAAACAGTGGTCTAGATAGAGTCCAGGGTTGTTACAAGTATTTGTATTTCGGGTATAAATAGGACCCGAGGCCCTCTGTAAAAAGGACAATTCAATCAATCTAATCTTCGGCGCATCGCCACCTTTTTCCTTTCAGACGAACACTCCGTTTGGCTTTGGGCTGCAACGTTTCGATCCCCAAACTCAGGTAAATGTTTGTCATTACAAGATTATCTGTTTCTAATGCTTCCATCGCAATGATACATTAGAATTAGTGGTTTTACTGCGACATATATCATATAACCCATATGAATTAGGTCAATGTTCAGATCTATCTTGTAGTTGGATCATCTCGTCAAGAATGTATGGTCAACAGGGCTAGATCTGAGGGTTGGCTAGTTCATCTGTGGTATCTACCATCTCAGGGGGTGTAAATTTGTAGTAACAGATTGGATGTTTCTTTTGATACTTAATGCTGCATCAGGTTTGAACTATTGAGTCGTCTTTAGAACTGTCAGTGATCTGTTCTTCTGGGATTTACATTATCCAAGAGATAGTGCCGGGGTTTTAGCCGGCCTTATTTGCCCTAATATAGCCTCTTATGTCAAGATCGTGTTCTTGGTGGATGTTGCTTATACGTTTGATCTAGGAATATTATCTCCACATGAGATTCATTGGAGTACCAGCCGATTCGATGTTAGTTTCCCAGTATCGGCTAGGCTATTGATCTGTATATTTATTATTCTTCGCTATGTTTGGATCGGATGGTTGATGACTGTCTCGACGTGTCCGACACATTCCAGTCGCTTGGCCCAAATATGGTCTAGAATAGTATATATACATCCATGGATTTCCTTAGCCGATCCTGTGGGGATCTAACCTAACGCTTAACAAACACTACCTTGTTTTTCTTGTTGATTAGCAGATCAAATCAACTGGCACGCTCTACACACTGTAGGCAGCCGAGAAAGACCTGCACTGGAGTCAAGCAGATCTCCCAGGCCAGCGCGTGAGAGAGATTTCTCGTCAACACTAACCATTAACATAATTGTTTGTATAATCTGTACAACTATATTAGAAGTACATTAGGAACTTAGCTCTAATTCTATACTCTTCACTTAGCATTAGTTTATCATTTATTAGGACTCTTCTGTGTGTGTGACACTACCTCATTTATCATTTACCACTTACCCTGCTTAGACTTTGGACTATAACATATGAATATTCATAGTAACTTAGTATTCTCTTCTTGACCGTCGTCTTCCTTTGGGATGAAATATGATACTCCGGAATACTCCTGGGTGAAATGCTACAACGGTATATCCATGCGCAACCACTGATAGCGCAACCAAACCCGCCAGGAGGAATCGGCCACCTGAGTCCAGGCGAGACGGCTGTAAGACCAGCAGTCACTATTCTAAATCGACAACAACCGTTGCTTCATGGTCAACTCGACAACGTATTCCATAATAATCGGCAGCCAGAGCCGATTGATCCTAGCAGGCGACAGAATGCCGGGGGCCGACAGTTGTTCCCAGACCTACCAACGCCACAACAGGAACCTCGGCTGCTGCCCGCTGATCATCGCTACCAATACCAAGGGGACCGTCAGGATCACTACAGACCTTAGACACCGCCACATCTGTATCGGCAAGCACCCATGCCGTATGACCCATACGAGCCGATACAACAAGATAACCGAGCCTAGGCCGAGCTAATCGCAGACATCATGCGGGATCAGTTCGGCCTCAAACCAAAAGATTTAGGGAATATGTATCAGTACCCCTATCCGGAACATTTTGAAAGGGTCCCGCTGCCCAACCGATACAAGATCCCAGACTTCTCCAAATTCTTAGGACAAGACAACGTCTCTACCTATGAACATGTTAGCCGATTCTTGGCACAATGCGGTGAAGCATCGGCTACGGACCCCTTGAGAGATCGGTTATTCCCCCTTTCTCTTTCAGGATTGGCCTTCACTTGGTTCTCTTTGTTACCTTACAACTCAATCCAGAGTTGGGCCGATCTTGAGAAACAGTTCCACAGCTATTTTTATTTCGGCAACCATGAAATGAAGTTGTCGGACCTCACCAGCATCAGGCAGAAACACAATGAATCGGTCCAAGACTACATTCAACGCTTCAGAGAACTGAGAAACCGATGTTACAGCCTGGTGCTATCAGACACTCAGCTGGCCGATTTAGCCTTCCATGGTTTAATCGCGCCGATCAGGGAACGATTCTCTGCGCAGGACTTTGATAGTCTAGCCCACCTGGCGCAGAAGGTGACGGCCCACGAACAGCGTTTCTAAGAAACCAGGAAGGCCGTCAAAAGCATAACCCAGTTCATCGTCGATTTAGATTACGGGTCCGACGACAATGAAACAGAAGTGGCGGCAGCCGAATGGGCCAAGAACAAGAAGGCCATCGTCTGCCAATGGCTGCTGAAGACGGCTAAGGAAGAAAAATACGATTTTGATATCACTAAAGCCGACAAGATCTTTGATTTACTGCTCAAGGAAAAACAGATTCAGTTACCCGAAAATCATGTGATCCCGTCGGCCGAAGAATTGAAAAAGAAGAAATACTGCAAGTGGCACAACTCCACGTCTCACGCCACAAACGATTGCAAAGTCTTTAGGCAGCAAATCCAGTCGGCCATCGAGGCCGGGAAGTTAAAGTTCGCCGACTCAAATCGGTCCATGAAAGTAGACAGCAATCCGTTCCCGGTCAACACAGTCCATGTCGGCCCCGGGCGAGCTGATCGACAGGACAGAATTGCGTACGGCTTAGCCAATACGTTGATCGAGGCCAAGGCGGAAGATGACCAGACTGGATACCTCACCGCACAAATTAATATGGTGCGCCCAGTCATCAAATCGGCTGGCTGACAGCTGATCCATGAGCGAAGCCGACACCATCATCAATACCGGTCTCGGCGTGAAGAAATTTACGACGAAGCACCTCGCCGGCACGAGCCAAGTGTTCAGAGCTGACGGTACATGATAAACCGTGACGATGCCGATCCACATTGGCATTGCGGCTTCTTCAGGCATAGCTGGGAATCCGGCATGAGGCTACCAACGTTGGAAGACTGCCCAGCATGTAACAATCACCGTGACAATGACGAACACGGGAGTTTGTCGTCTGCAAGCCCAGTCCGGTTCATCCCCAGAGCCGTCCAGCTAAACCAAGGACGGCGACCTGCCCACGATCGGCTCGGTCCGATCCATCAGGACTTCTTCGTCGACGAAAACCAGGATGGAGACAACCGCGAGGACGAAGAGGCCGACGATGAGGAATCGGCCAACCCCCAATGGTGCCCGTCCGATCTCTTTACGAAGACCCAGAAGAGGAGAATTCAACGGCTCAAGCGTGAAGGAAGAGAAGGCGAGGTGCGACAAATGATCTACGAGCAACGCCGTCGGCTGGGAAAAATCAAGAGACGGTGGGTACCCAAGCAGGAGAACGCTATGGCCAACAAAGAGCAAGCCAAGGAAAGCCCAGCCGACCAAGCCAGAAGGGCAGCCAAAGGGAAGGGTAAAGCTACCACATCAGTTAACATGGTCTTCGTGCTTCCGGCTGACTTCGGCGCCCCCGAAGCCGACGCGGATGCTATCGAGGATGACCCGACAAAACTAACAATCTCGCCGGACCAGGCCATCTTCGACAAGCCCGAAGGGACTGAAATTCGGCACCTGAAACCGTTATACGTTAAAGGATTCGTTAACGGCAAGCCGATCTCCAAAATGCTGGTCGATGGGGGAGCAGCAGTCAACCTCATGCCTTACGAAACTTTCAGAAAACTCGAAAAAGGGGCTGAAGACCTGATAAAAACCAACATGGTGCTCAAGGACTTCGGCGGCAACCCATCGGAGACCAAAGGCGTTCTCAACGTCGAACTGACTATCGGCAACAAAACTATGCCCACAACGTTCTTTGTCATCGACGGGAAGGGGTCTTACAGCCTGCTGCTCGGAAGGGATTGGATCCACGCTAACTGCTGTATCCCTTCTACAATGCACCAGAGTCTGATCCAGTGGGACGGCGACAAGATCGAGATCGTGCCAGCCGACAGGTCAGTTAGTGTCGTTAGTGCTGATTTGCCACTTTGGGAAATTGAAAGCATCGATTGTTTATCTGAGAAAATCTGGCAAGCCAATTTTCTAAATGTGTCCAATTCGACAATACAGCCCATCGGAAGCGACGAGCCGCAGCTGCTGCTTTGAACAAGACATGGTGGAGGGCTCCAGCGTTCTCGGCGTATCCACCGCGGACGAAGACGATGGCAAGTTAGGACAAGGCTTCACGTCGGCCGACGAGTTAGAAGAAATCGACATCGGCTCTGGTGATAAGCCGAGGCCGACTTACATTAGCAAAAATTTATCTCCTCATTGTAGATCCCAACTTATTGAATTACTAAAAGAATATAAAGATTGTTTCGCTTGGGAATACTTCGAGATGCCCGGTCTTAGCCGATCGATAGTGGTCCATCAACTCCCGATTAAGGCAGGATATCAGCCATTCAAACAGCCTCCCAGGAGGTTCAAGGCCGATATGTACGACGCAATCAAAGCCAAAATCACTCGGCTATATGACGCAGGATTCATTCGGCCTTGCCGATACGCCGAATGGGTCTCTAATATCGTCCCGGTATTGAAGAAGAACAGCAAACTTCAGGTATGCATCGACTTCAGAGACCTAAACAAGGCGACCCCAAAAGACGAATACCCAATGCCAATAGCTGATCTGCTTGTCGACGCTGCCTTAGGCCACAAAATCATCAGTTTCATGGACGGCAACACGGGATATAACCAGATATTCATGGCCGAGGAGGATATCCACAAGACAGCTTTTCGATGCCCTGGTGCGATCGGCCTCTACGAGTGGGTGGTGATGACATTCGGTTTAAAGAACGCTAGGGCAACATATCAAAGGGCAATGAATTACACTTTCACGATATGATCGGCGCACTAGTAGAGATATACATTGACGACGTCGTCATCAAGTCAAGAGAGATAGAAGGCCACATTGCCAATCTGAGGCAAGTGCTGGAGTGGACGAGAAAATATGGTTTGAAGATGAATCCGCTTAAATGTGCGTTCGGCGTGTCGGCCGAGCAATTCTTAGGGTTCCTCGTCCATGAAAGAGGGATAAAAGTCACGCCAAGGAGCATCAATGCTATTAAGACAATTCAACCCCCTAAGGATAAAAGACAGCTTCAGTCATTAATCGGAACGATAAACTTCATCAGACGGTTCATAGCTAACCTCTCAAAAAAAATGGAGCCGTTCACACCATTGCTTCAGCTTAAGGCCGATCAGACATTTGCATGGGGGGTAGAGCAACAGAAAGCGTTAGACAACATAAAAGACTATCTAAGCTCCCCTCCAGTTCTAATGCCCCACAAAAGGGAATGCCATTCAAGCTATACCTGTCCGCCGATGACAAGTCAATCGGCTCTGTCCTAATCTAAGAAGTCGACGGCAAAGAAAGGGCCATTTTCTATCTCAGCCGACGGCTACTAGATGCAGAGACCAGGTATTCACCCGTCGAGAAGTTATGTCTGTGCCTCTATTTCTCATGTACAAAGTTAAGGCACTATCTGTTGTCCAATGAGTGCACGGTAACTTGCAAAGCCGATGTAGTCAAGTACATGCTATCGGCTCCAGTGCTCAAAGGAAGGATCGAAAAGTGGATCTTCACGCTAACAGAGTTCGATCTGAGGTATCAGGCTCCAAGAGCAGTAAAAGGACAGGCCATAGCCGATTTCATTGTGGAACATAGAAACGATTCGATCGGCTCCATGGAAATTATGCCTTGTACTTTGACTTTCGATGGCTCTGTTTGCACCAACGGCTGCGGCATCGGCTTAGTCCTCATCTCGCTCAGGGGGGCAAGCTTCGAGTTCGCTTTCGCCATCGACCCCCACGCTACGAATAACCAAGCCGAGTATGAAGCCGTTCTCAAAGGGCTAACTCTGCTCAAGGAGGTGGAAGCTGACGCAGTCGAAATAATGGGAGACTCGTTGCTCGTCATCAGCCAGTTATCAGGAGAATATGAGTGCAAAAACGACACACTGATGATCTATCATCGACAGTGCCGGGAGTTAATGGATGGTTTCCGGCTAGTCACTTTGAAGCATATCCCCAGGGAGCAGAATACGGAGGCCAATGATTTGGCTCAAAGGGCATCAGGCTACCGGCCGATGCTGAGAGACGTCGACATAGGCGTGGCCACCATCACAACCGACGATTGGAGATTTGACGTCTACAATTATCTCAAAGACCCTTCTCAGTCGGCCACAAGGAAACTACGATACAAGGCGCTACGGTACGTATTGCTCGGTGAAGACTTATACTATCGGACGATTGATGGCGTACTACTCAAGTGTTTGGGGGCCGATCAAGCCACAGTGGCCATCGGGGAAGTACACGAAGGAATCTGCGGCACCCATTAATCGGCCCACAAAATGAAATGGCTACTTTGTCGAGCTGGATACTTCTGGCCGACAATGCTGGAGGATTGTTTCACATACTATAAAGGGTGCCAAGACTGCCAAAAGTTCGGCACGATACAACGAGCGCCGGCGTCGGCCATGAACCCAATCATCAAGCCGTGGCCCTTCAGGGGATGGGGCATTGATATGATCGGCCAGATCAATCCACCTTCAAGCAAGGGGCACAAATTTATCCTAGTGGCCGCAGACTATTTCACAAAATGGGTGGAAGCGATCCCCCTCAGAAAAGTGGATTCTAAGGACGCAATTGAGTTCGTCAAAGAACACATCATCTATCGATTTGGCATTCCGCAAACAATAACGACCGACCAGGGGTCCATCTTTGTTTCGGACGAGTTTTTCCAGTTTGCCGACGGCATGGGGATCAAGCTGCTTAACTGTTCGCCGTATTACGCGCAAGCCAATGGGCAGGCAGAAGCATCAAACAAAAGCTTGATCAAGCCGATTAAAAGAAAGATCTCTGAGCATCCTAAGCAATTGCACACCCGATTGGCCGAATCATTATGGGCGTATCGGATGGCATGCCACGGGTCAATCCAAGTCCCCCCGTACAAACTGGTCTATGGACACGAAGCAGTGCTTCCATGGGAAAGTGTCGTCGACTCAAGGCGCATTCAGCTACAAGACCAACTCACAGCCGACGATTATTATAACCTCATGATAGATGAGTCGGAGGATCTCGCTTTATCCAGAATGAAAGCTTTAGAAAAAGTAACAAAAGATAAGGAACGAGTAGCCAGACATTACAATAAAAAGGTTGTGCCTAAATCATTTGAGGAAGGCAAACTCGTTTGGAAACTTATACTGCCGATCGGGTCTAGAGACAACAAATTCGGCAAGTGGTCACCAAATTGGGAGGGGCCTTTCAAGATCCACAAATGCGTCTCTAAAGGAGCTTACATGCTAAAAGGGTTGGACGGGGAGATATTCCGAAGGGCCCTCAATGGAAAATATCTAAAGAAATACTACCCGAGCGTGTCGATCAAGGCGTGAGTCGGCTATCGTCACAACAGGTCGACCCACGACAGCCGATGCCTTACAAGGCATCGCCTTTAGACATTCGCATGCGCCACCTCATACGCCCCATGATCGGCTCAAGATCCCCCGACAGGGATCAGAATGAATGAACGCATCGGACTCGCAAATTTTGTCGACATCAAAGCTATCAACAAAACTTGGGGGCATACACATGCGCGAGACAGTCGAAAAAATCAAAAATCAAGCCGATTCTGATTACTCAAGCTAGAGAAATTGAAAAACCCCAAGTCAGATGAGACCAGGAACATTAAAACGAACTTTAATCGAAATCGACGCGAGACCGTCTTTGATTACATGTTCGCTAGGTAGTCCCTAATGGCCGCCAGAGCTCGTTCAATGGGCTCCGCAGTTTTCATCTCTAGAGCTTCCAGGACCAGGTACTCCAGCCGAGTGACACTTATGTCGGTGGTCGTGGTCAGCAGCTCGTTGGCAAGTTGGGCTTGCCTACCTTCCAGCCGGTCGAGGCGCGCGAGTGTCGAAGATGCCATGGGGCAGCGGATGCCGCCAAGGTGAACAGGAGGCCCGGCCGCCGGTGACGAGCCTCCGGCTCCGTGAAGCGTCTCAGGTTTGCCCTCACTCGTCGGTCTTGACTCACCGACAGTTCGTACGGTGTCTCCATGATCTCCACGATCACCCGAAGCGGATGAGGCGGCTGCAAAGAAACCCGTTCATGAGTATTCGAAAGGGGGGAAATGCTGAGAATAGATAAGTTGGGGAATCACCTGGTTCACCGACGAGCTCGAAGAGGCCATGGGAAGCCTTGCCGAAGACTTGGAAGATTGGGCGTTGTACTACTGGGGGTTTGTCTCCTTCGGCCGAGAGTTATTTAGGAAGAGCCGGAGGAGCCCATTTATAGAAAGAAAAGATACGGTTTTTAGATGTGAAAGGTCGCTGCCAACCCGAGAGTCGAAGCAAGAGTCGAAGAGATCATCATTAGAAGCGTCGGGAATCGTTGAATGACCGGTGACTGCACAAGTCTGGATACCTATCACCCAGGACTCACGGGTTCCCGAAGTACAGATTCGAGGGAATCGGCCTACGAAGACAGATCGACAACGTAATCAGGTATTACTGGCCGATAACTAGCGAGACGAAGGTCCGAAGGATAAATGCTAAAAGTCAGGGCGTCACCTCGGAGTGATTTCGAACCAAACAAGTCGAGACGCCGCACACAGCCAAGGGACAATCCTACCGACGAACATAGCCGGTTGTATCTGCAAGCGCAAATAATAGACTATCCGATTACATCGCAAGAATACAAGTATGGTGCAGAAACGCGAGCCGACCTCATGAGGTCAGACAGTTTACAATCTCATTTCTTCAGGAAATCGGCTATGGCCGACAGAGCCGTCCGTCTAATCTGGTCGATTTTACCGATTGCCCTAAGGTCGTCAGCCTCGGACCCGGCCACTGGTCGAGCACTCTGCACCAAGCCCTGCAAATGCGCCACGGCCGCCCTGATGCTTTGACGCTCGGCTTCAACCCTGGCCGGCAGATCAGCCATATACTCCTCGTGGACGTCGATTTCGTTTGTAATTTGAACGAGGTCGGGCACCAATTGATCCCGACGGATGCGAAGTTGCTCAAGCTTGGCCGCCGGCTCTGTCTTCAGGCGGTCGAAGGCGGCCTTCCGGTTCTCAATGGCCTCTTTTATCGATTGGATGGCAGCCGACCACGCTTGACTCTCACGGCGATCAATGACTCGCTGCCGGGCTCGTTCATATTTTAACTGATAGGCTTCCATGAAGGTCGCCGGTGCAATGGCTTCGGCTACAGCATCCGATAGCTGGTTTTGGATATCTCTGAACCGCGCGCGTATCGAGCCGCTGTCGACCACCAGCGCGTCCAATGAAGCTTCTAGCCGGTTGCCGATATCGGCTAAAGTGGCCCTCAGGTTCTCGGCCGACGCTGCGAGCGCTTCCTCGCCGGCATCACCGGGCTCCTCGAACTCTGACAAGTCAAAGTTGAGAAGATCGGCCATGTTCTGCAGGGGAGAGAAAGGATCAGGGGCATGACAAAACCAATGGTTGAGATCAGTTAGCTTACCATCGGCGCCGTCGTCAGGGCTGTTGGCTCGACTGGATCATTGCCCATGACCGTCTGGCCCTCTTTGCCAGTGTTATCGTCACTACCCCCAACAGGCGCAATACATTCGCCCAAGGCCTAGGGGGCAGCCGATGGAGATCGCGGGAGCTGCAGAAGAAAGGATTAGCGGATGAACCGATTGATTACCACGGACAAAGGAATGGGGGATGATTACCGACGGCGTGGGGCGAGGAATGCGACCGGCCAATTTTTTGAACTGCAAAGAAGAGACAAATTAGGTGCAAGCGATCATCGCGGAACTAGGCCCAACCAAGTAAAAGCTTACCGGAGGACGTCTTGTCGACGGGCTTGGGGCTGGCGGAACGTCAGTTGGGGCGTTTACTGACTCAGGACTCGAAGCCCCGGTTTCGATCTCTACCTGGATGGCCGTTGGCGCCTCCTCATTGACAGCAGCATCGAGAAATTGCTCAATAGCCGAATCTAGAGGGGGGAGGCTGTCGGCCGAGCCGACCAGTTGTATCTTTTTCACCTTCTTGGGGATAGGCGCGGCCGACGAACGCGGTGGTGGTGCCGTTTTTCTTTTCGGCGCGATCGGATGACGCACCTGCCCTCGCAACAGGGATGATAGTTTGGGCGCCCCCAGCCGATGGCCGACGGAGCAAGACCCCCTACATCCAGAACGCCTGAGTTACATTCGATGGGGCGTCCGGAGTCACTTACCGTCGGCCGCTCCGTTTCTGTTTCCTGCAAAGTCAAAACACGAATGTTAAATCGACTGATACGGCCGATGAATGAATCGTGAGAAAGAAATCATTGATTTGAAGCAGGGATATACCGAGGGGATCTCATCCGGTAGGAGCAGGTTGATGTAGCAAGACAGTCGTTGGTGAAAAATGTGGCGTTTAAGTTCAGACCACCATCGGTCGTAAGCAACGCTTCTCCTCGTCGATAGGGTGATTGTGTTAGCGTCGCCGAGGGGGGGACCGGTTATGTTCAGCAACCAATTCATTATCAAATCTTGGCCGACCGTCCCTCTGGTTTCAATTTTATCGACATAAAAGAAGCCGATGGGCAGTTGCCCAAGACCGAACTGCCTCGCCACCGATACCGGATAATAGAATTCATAGCTCCGGGCCGCCGATCGGCCTTGGTGAACTCCGGTCGGCAAGATGCAAGGAGACAGAGAGGCGATGAACAATTCTCTGCACCTTGGGTTTTCGGCTGAGTTGAGATCATCCCAGTTGAAGTCAATCGGCAGTTCAAACGATCCTTGGTCCGGATAGAAATACCAGGTGCGGTTGTCGTGGGACAGCCCGTCGTAAAAAGCTATGAACCAGTCGGCCAAGAGCTCGGTCGATTGCTTTGAGCCTTCATGGGCGGCGGCTGCTTCTCCGTAGTTCATACACCGCCTGGTGTCAATCTGGTTGCCTTCTTCGTCTTCAATTGGCTCTAGCCGTGGGAATCCGGCGTCTGTTAGACGGGGCCAACCAACTACATTCAGGTGGCCAACACCGGCCAGATCTGGAGGAACCACCGGGGCCACCGGTGTTGGCCGGGCGTTGGCGGCTTTTTCGTAGCGGCTTGATGTAGCATTTGATATGTGTAGCCGAGGAGGTATTTTCCCAGTGCAAATTCCTTCCCGTCGGCTAGGATTTCGGCCACGATTTGCCAATTAGCGGTCGGCCCACAACTTGATCCGCAGAACACAAACTTTTCCAGCCACATCATCAGGAAGGCGGTGTATTCCCGGTGGCTGACCGTCCCGTCTTTCATGTTTTGGGCGATGAAGCCACTCCATCCGCCGATAGCTTTGTTTTGAACTGATGTTGGCCTTTTCAGTTCAGAACGCAGGGGTTAGCCGATGATTCAATGTCCAGCCCAGTTGTCATATATACATCGGCTAGTGTAATGGTCATCGGCCCTTGCCGAAAGATGAAGGCGTTAAAACTGTCGTTCCAGAAATAAGCCACAGCTGATAAAAGCGGTTCGTCTTTCTCCATGCCAGCGATGGACAATTCCAAGCATTGGGCAAGGTTTCTCTCTTCCCATTGGGTGTACTTGGCCGATTGTATCCTTTTATACCACTCAGTCCAGGCTGCGTCAGTGGATGGCCAAGCTTTGAATGTTCCGTTCCAATGGGAGAGAGATGGTTTGGCGGTGTTAAAAGGGATGCAGTTGGTTTCGGCTATGATTACATCAGTTGGGTCTGTGTTGCCATGGGTCTGAGGAAATACTTCTCCGCTTGTGTTGAATTAGGGACGAATACTTGATGAGACAGATGCTACAGTCCGAAGAAGGGGAGAGGAGTACTAGTTAGGACTGATTGTGTTTTATGGTTCAGGAACAGGAAAAGTACTAATTGGTAAGAATGTGGGATAAAATTCTACTAAAAAGAAAATCGCCGAACGGATCATTGATGCGAGGATATTTGAAGAAGCAGTTGAAAATAAAATTGTAAATCAGAGGGAGTACCTGGGAAATTCTTGTTGTGGCGGGGCCGGAGCAGCTCCTGGCGGCGGCATGGTGCCGTGGTTGCGGCCGGCGCGATGGTGGTGGCCGGCGAGTTGGAGGTACTCGATGCAGCGGCGGAGGCCATCGGGGAGTTCGGGGGCGAAGATGAGTTTCAAGGACGTGGGAAAGGATGTCGAACGCCAATGGAGTCGCCGGAGGGGAGAGAGAAAGGCAGGAAGTTTGTTCGAGCAGAAAGCCGAGCACACGTTGAGGGCGTAGGCGATTCGACCGAGAGAAGTGGATATTTAAAGAGTACTTGGGGAGAAGCCGACACGGTTTAGACCAAGAAGGAAGCAAGAATTTGAATAGGCAAGCAAATCCGCAACACTTCGTATTACGGACTTGGGGGGCATGTGTTAACACTGAAATTTGGTAATTGAGTTCCTAACTTTGTAGAGACGAAGTGAAATCGGATCGGTGAAGAAGGGAATTATATCGGCTGAAGAGGGATCGGCTGCAGGGTTAGTCGGCTGAGGTTGGGTTGAACAGGAGCAGACAACAGCCGATTCTGAAGTCTGGAGGAGATGAAGCTGTGTTCAGTATGGAAATTTGGGGGATAAATGAGAGATTCGGCTGTTAGGTATACGTTAAAAGATATTGCCACTCATGGATAGAGTCCTATAACGGCAATTGTATTTGTAATCTAGAGATTTGTTAGATTGTTAGTTGTGATATGGTATAGGTCCTGCTAGGGATAATATGGTGTTTTAAACAGTGGTCTAGATAGAGTCCAGGGTTGTTACAAGTATTTGTATTTCGGGTATAAATAGGACCTGAGGCCCTCTGTAAAAAGGACAATTCAATCAATCTAATCTTCGGCGCATCGCCACCTTTTTCCTTTCAGACGAACACTCTGTTTGGCTTTGGGCTGCATCATTTCGATCCCCAAACTCAGGTAAATGTTTGTCATTAGTGGTAAGATTATCTGTTTCTAATGCTTCGATCGCAATGTTACATTAAAATTAGTGGTTTTGCTGCGACATATATCATATAACGCATATGAATTAGGTCAATGTTCAGATCTATCTTGTAGTTGGATCATCTCGTCAAGAATGTATGGTCAACAGGGCTAGATCTGAGGGTTGGCTAGTTCATATGTGGTATCTACCATCTCAGGGAGTGTAAATTGGTAGTAACAGATTGGATGTTTCTTTTGATACTTAATGCTGCATCAGGTTTGAACTATTGAGTCGTCTTTAGAACTGTCAGTGATCTGTTCTTCTGGGATTTACATTATCCAAGAGATAGTGCCGGGGTTTCAGCCGGCCTTATTTGCCCTAATATAGCCTCTTATGTCAAGATTGTGTTCTTGGTGGATGTTGCTTATACGTTTGATCTAGGAATATTATCTTCGCGTGAGATTCATTGGAGTACCAACCGATTCGATGTTAGTTTCCCAGTATTGGCTAGGCTATTGATCTGTATATTTATTATTCTTCGCTATGTTATGATCGGATGGTTGATGACTGTCTCGGCGTGTCCAACACATTCCAGTCGCTTGGCCCGAACATGGTCTAGAATAGTATATATACATCCATGGATTTCCTTAGCCGATCCCGTGGGGATCTAACCTAACGCTTAACAAACACTACCTTGTTTTTCTTGTTGATTAGCAGATCAAATCAACTGGCACGCTCTACACGCTGTAGGCAGCCGAGAAGGACCTGCACTGGAGTCAAGCAGATCTCCCAGGCCAGCGCGTGAGAGAGATTTCTCGTCAACACTAACCATTAACATAATTGTTTGTATAATCTGTACAACTATATTAGAAGTACATTAGGAACTTAGCTCTAATTCTATACTCTTCACTTAGCATTAGTTTATCATTTATTAGGACTCTTCTGTGTGTGTCACACTACCTCATTTATCATTTACCACTTACCCTGCTTAGACTTTGGATTATAACATATGAATATTCATAGTAACTTAGTATTCTCTTCTTGACCGTCGTCTTCCTTTGGGATGAAATATGATACTCCGGAATACTCTTGGGTGAAATGCTACAACGGTATATCCATGCGCTTGCAGATTTATCTGTGACCGTAAGAAATACCAACACCGATGACGTACTTGAAGTAGAACTCAAGATGGCCGAAGTCATGGTTAGCGATATTCAAGCCGATCCAGAACATACATTGTCTCCCATATCAATAAAAATTTTGTACCTGTTTTTCTTTTGCAATTGTATCCATGTTTCTTTCCTTTTAATATTCTTGTTTATTTCAGCCTATTAACCAATCGGCTCAGTGCAACCCATTGGCTTCTAGCGAGCATACAATAGATGACCATCACTCAGCTGCCGACAGCCATCACGCTGATCCAATCCTTCATCAAACCGCACCGATCATCCCAGTAAATCTCCTTTAACATGTTGATTAAATACTTTATATATCAACTTCCTAACTCACTCTTTTAATATGCAGAATATAGCCTTTATGTTTTCAGTTGACATGCACTAGTTCCTTGATGATGAAGACGAAGAAATCACCAGCAAAGCCAGATCTCCTCCTCATAAAACCCTAAAAGCCATTCTCCTTGACATTGCCGACCGGCTGAACGCATCACTCGATGCTTTAGTTGAATACTGTGGGCCGATCATGGGCCGTATCGAAGAGATCCAAAATCAACACCCGACAACATCATCAATGATTTAGCCCCAGCAGCTTACTTGGAATCTCACCTGATTCAAGTCCATAGGGCTCGCCAGCGATTGACCAATCATATCGGCCTAAGAACTAAACAAGCTACACTTGAAGCCGATCGACAACTGGCAAAAAACAGAAAAAATTAATCTTGATGACTTGGTCGCTGGCCTCGACTGGACCAAGAAAGAAATGGAAGAACTAGAGAAGAAGGAAGCTGATCTGCTGGCTGCACTAGAAGAAAATAAAACACTTGCCGATCTGCCCCAAGCCATTGAAGTACAACGTGGAAAACTCAAGGCCATCATCCACCGGGCCACTGACCGACACAAAGCCATCAAACCAATTCCCAGATCCGATGCTGAAGACTTAAAGATTATCAATGATGTTGATCAAATTCGCCTGTATGCGGTATTGGCGATGCAGAAGTTCCTGGGTTGATGTAATAGTTCAAATATTTGAAGTACTTTTGCTCAACAAACACATCCTGTAATACATATGCCCACTTTCAAGTTGTTCTTCATTCCAACCTGTTTTATACCACCAATTTTTCTAAGGGCGATATTTCATATCGGCCATCTTAAGGCGATGCTAATACACTAGCTATCATTTCATTGATCATGAATTAATCCATAAGCTAGGATAGTATTGTTTTTCCAAATATTTTCTATTAAGTGCCTTACCAAAAATTTCCCCATCAAGACCTTCAAGCAAATACGCATTTCGTGGCACACAACAATAAATCCGACAAGGTTCTTCTCAATTAGGTGACCACTTCCCAAACTTATTATCTCTCGACCCTACAGTTAAAATCAACTTTCTAACCAACTCCCCTTCTTCAAAAGACTTTAGCACCACTTTTTTTTATTATAATGCTTAGAAACCCTCTCCTTATCCCTTTTAATCTTTTCTAACGCTCACAACCGATTTTATGTCAAATCCTCCAACTCATCAGCCATTAAACTAAATCCCAACTCATCAGTCATTAAACTATAATATTCCTCGGCTGCTAATCTATCCTATAATGAAATTCTCCTTGAGCCATTGTTAGTTTCCCATGGTAAAATAGCTTCATGGCCATAAACCAAGTGATAAGGTGCAACTTGTGTAGCACCGTAACATGACATCCGATATTCCCATAAAGAATCAGCTAATGTAGTATGCCATTTCCTTGGTTGCTCACAAATCTTCCTTTTGATCAATTTAATCAAACTTTTGTGAGATGACTCAGCATGTCCATTAGCCTGTGCACAATAAGGAGAAGAATTTAACAATCTAATTCCCATACCACCGGCAAACATTACAAATTTATCAGCCACAAAAATCAATCCTTGATCTATTATAATTTTCCATGGAATTCCAAACCGATAGATAATGTGTTCTTTAACAAACTCAATTGCATCTCTCGAATCAACTTTCTTCAAAGAAACTGCTTCAACCCACTTTGTGAAGTAATATGTTGCAACCAATATATATTTATGTCCTTGGCTTGATGGCGGATTAATCTGACCAATCATATAGATTCCCCAACCTCTGAACAACCAATGTTTTATTATCGGCTTCATGGCTGCTGCTGGTGCTCTTTGAACTGTTCCAAATTTCTAACAATATTGAAAACCTTTATAGTATCAAAAACAATCTTCAAGCATTGTTGGCCAAAAATATCGAACTCTCCGAAGCATTTGAGCAAAATTTCATCAATCATCCGATAATATAAACCATTATCAAGTAACATGTATTTAAGATCTTTATACTTCAATTTCCTTGACACCGATTGAGATGGTGTTGATGAGAAATTTCTCTCACGTGCTGGCCTGGGAGATCTGCTTAGCTCCAGTGCAGGTCCATCCTTGGCTACCTATGATGAACTAGGCGTGCCAATTGGTTTGATCTGCTAACCAATAAGAAATAATAAACAGATACATGCATTAAGGAATCAATTTACATATATTGGCCATCCCGAGGCATATTTAAACTATGTGACTGGGATAGATCGGCTATGCCGAGATAGTATAAATCACATAATCTAAATATACATCAAGGCAACAAATATATGTATTTATAACCTAGCTGATGCTGTAGATCTAATGTGTATCGGTTATTACTCCGATGTATCTTATGAAAAGATATCAATCTAACCTAAATGCGTTAAACCTAGATCAATCGGCTATCGGCTGATACCAACAGACTGATACTGGCTTAAGGCATTTAACCAGATTGAGATCTTAATATAAGAGGAGCTTTAATATATATAATAGTAAATAATGCTAAAAGATTATTAAAACAGGTAAGGCTGGTTGAAACCCCAGCACTGTCTCTACAAGTAGGCATCTAATCGAATAGTTCTAAATACTTCTAAAAGCGACATAACATATCACAGATGATGCAACATTAAGTACAAAAAGATAGTATTAGATCTGTATAGACCGATGTAAACCCCTCAAGACGGTAGATACGGCATATAACCTAGTCCAACATCTAGATCTAGCTCTATCGGCTGCTGTCTCCCGAGAGAAACGAGCCGACGACGAGATAGATCTAGACATTGTTCTAGATTATATGCCGTATATGATAACTTGCGTGGTCTACAACATCAAACCTAGAGTATCATGACGATGTAAGCACTAGATTCGACGGAATGAACCACTAACGATGAGAATTTACCTTATTTGGGGTTCGAATCGATGCAGCCCAAAGCCGGATCAAGAACTCGTCTAAAAGAAAATAGGAGGCGATGCGCCGAAGTTGTATTGATGTGTTCTATCTATTTTACAGGGGGTCTCGGGTCCTATTTATACCCAAGTCCAACACAGTCCGTGTACAATACGGTTTTTATCTAATCTACTATTCAAAATATGAGAATATCTCGGGATACAGTCCCATGTCGCATTACAAAAGGAAATATCTAAACAAAACCCTATTTCATAGATACAATTGCCGTTACAGGACTTTATCCATAGATGGCAATATCTTAACGAACATTTCGGAACCGAATCTTCCTTTTATCTTCAAGCTTCTTTATCGGAAACGGTTCCATCTTCTCTGAATCAGAATCGGCTATCGGCTGTCCATGTCCGATTCGACCTTAGCCGACTGGCTTCCCAGCCGCTTGAGTTGTAGCCGACATGGCCTCAGCTCCCACGCATACCACTTTCTTGATCCGATTATGCTTTAATCACGGCTTGGACTAAGGGATTTAGTTACCAAATTTGGTCGTTAACACATGCCCCCCAAGTCCGTGATAAGATAATATCGTGGATTTGTCGATCTTTTCAAATTCCCGCGCACTTTTCGCCCAAATCCGTTTTGGCTGCCAAAAACTCTTTAAAAGCTACGGGCCGACCACCAATTGGCAACACGTAGCCGAGGCGTTAGTGGAGAAAAAGCAAACCCCTTTAGGGAAATACCTACTCGGCTATTTGTATCAGATGCTTAGCAATGTACCGGCCAAGCTAGCTTTGAAACAATCCATCGGCACTGGAGGCCCCTGGTGGCTGCTGCAGATATGGCTTAACCTATACACCCACAAGGTCGCCAATCAGCCGAGTTTGCTTGATGCTGATTTCCCACGAGCCGAGCCGATTTACTGTGATGATGAAGAAATAACGACTCGGCGATGCGTATCATACGAGGAAGCTGCCTCCACCTTCCCAGGCTCCAAGCTATCGGCTGAATACTTCAAAGATTGGTTTAGCAACTTCTACAACGGATTCTCAGCCGATTCCAGGATTTGGTTTGCCTATGACAAGTTTAGCCATTTTGAGCAGCCAGACGACCTTTGGCTCGATGAGATCAACAATCCAAAATTTGAGAAGCCGAGGGAAATCCTCATAATTGCCATATCCCCATGCATCCTGCCGGTTGGCATCCACCAAGGCCAAAACATCCAAAAGACCTACGAGTTTTACCATCCGTCAGCCGTTGCAAGACAGCTTGGATTGGGCCAACTGCCGATTGGGCTATTCTTTTCAGACAAGATTCAAACCGGACGCATCATTGACAGTAGAATAATGATGCATCGGCTGATGAGTCTTCCCGGTCCTCCTCTTGGCCACATTGGAGTCATTGAGCTGGCAATCACCAGGACGAGTGCTTTTAGCCGATGGTGGGCCGAATGGAAATTACATCTCTTCCATCAATCAGCTTTCGTGTACCTGACGACCATCGATCCTGAGATGATTCCACCGGTAAGATTTTTCCTTCATAGCTCCTCCTTTCTTTATCAGCTCATTATATGCACATCTTGTTACTCATGCTTATTGTAGACAAACGACTCCTCTCCTCCCCGGGTCAGCCGATCAGGAGTAGCCGTGAGCTACAGCCCAGGTATATTGCAAAACGGCTGTGGGCTGGCGCTATCGATCATCGGCTTCAATGCACCGAAAGTGGGCATGCTCCTCAATGGGCAAACTCGCGAGCCACTCCGTCGGACGAAGCAAAGCAAGCCATCAGCTGCCACCGGTTGCGCCGAAGAAAAAGCCTGCTAAGAAGCAAAAGCCAAGCACAACCGACGATCTGTCCCCAATCGACCCAGCAATCGATGCGGTGCTCGACGAAGAACTGGAGAACAAGGAGGTCGAAGATGCTGTCGACGAAGTTGCAGCCGAATCGAGCTCTTCTGAAAGATACGCGCGGACCCCATCGGTCGACGAGGCGTCTGTCCAAAAAACTCCAAGTCCTCCAAGACATCCCGTCCATCCGACGCCGGTAAGCAACTTTCAACACTTAGTCTTCTAATGTCTTCATTCTAAATTTTCTCAATGTATTTTTTATATCGACAGAGGAAGAAGCTAGCCACAAAGAAAAAAACAACTCCCCTGTGTTCGGTAAGTTTTGACTCCACATGTTTTTCTTTATTTATTCGATTCTTGAACTAACTTCTTTTTTCAGCCTCCTCGCGCTCCGACGCCTGCCCCCCAGGTATCAAGTGAACATACTCCGTCGGCTACAGGTGGCAGCCATGCCGATGATGAAGTTACTTCGGCTCCAGCGATCCCAGTAAGTTTTGTTTACCCCTTACAATCGGCTTGATGACCCCTGCTAACCTTCCACCTGTTCCTTCTCTTGTAGAGCGTAGCCGATCTACTAGGCTTCAACTTGTCGGAGTTCGTGGAGCCGGACGAAGGAGCCGACAAAGCTTTGGTGCCGCTGGATGAGGACCTGCGATCTACACTGGCCGATATCGGCAATCGGCTGGAAGCTTACCTGGACACGTTGGTGGCCGATTGTGGCCCCGTCTGAGCTCGGTTTGAAGAAATTCAAAGTAGATTCCCGGATGACCTGGCCACGAATTGATTAGGGCTGCGCATTGGTGGGTCCTGTTGATGAGAAAATTCTCTCACGCGCTGGCCTGGGAGATCTGCTTAGCTTCAGTGCAGGTCCGTCCTTGGCTACCTGTGATGATCTAGGCGTGCCAATTGGTTTGATCTGCTAACCAATAAGAAGTAATAAACAGATACATATGTTAAGGTTAAAGTTAGATCCTTCCGGATCGGCTCACGAAGCCAACTTGCATATAATTGCCTTCCCAAAGCATATTTAAACTAAGTGACTGGGATAGATCGGCTGTGCTGAGACAGTATGAATCACTTAACCTAAATATACATCAAGATAATAAATATATGCATTTATGATCTAGCCGATGCTGCATGTCTAACGTGAATCGGCTATTACTCCGATGAATCTTATGAAAATATATGAATTTAACCTAAATGCGTTAAACCTAGATCAATCGGCTATCGGCTAATGCCAACGGACAGATACTGGCTTAAGGCATTTAACAAGATTGAGATCTTAATATAAGAGGCAGCTTTAATATATCAAATAGTAAATAGTGCTAAAAGATTATTAAAACAGGTAAGGTTAGCTGAAACCCCAGCACTGTCTCTACAAGTAAGCATCTAATCAAATAGTTCTAAATACTTCTAAAAGCGACTTAACAAATCATAGATGATGCAACATTAAGTACAAAAAGATAGTATTAGATCCATATAGACTGATGTAAACCCTTCAAGATGGTGGATACAACATATAACCTAATCCAACATCTAGATCTAGCGCTATCGGCTGCTGTCTCCCAAGAGAAACGAGTCGACGACGAGATAGATCTAGATATTGTTCTAGATTATATGTCGTATATGATAACTTGCACAGTTTATAACATTAAATCTAGAGTGTCATGATGATGTAAGCACTAGATTCGATGTAATAAACCACTAATGATGAGAATTTACCTTATTCGGGGTTCGAATCGATGTAGCCCGAAGCCGGATCAAGAACTTGTCTAAAAGAAAATAGGAGGCGATGCGCCGAAGTTGTATTGATGTGTGATTGATCTTTACAAGAGGTCTCGGGTCCTATTTATACCCAGGTACAACAAAGTCCATGCAGAACACAGTTTCTATCTAATCTACTATTCAAAATACGACAATATATCGGGATACAGTCCCATGTCGCATTACAAAAGAAAATATCTAAACAAAACCCTATTTTATAGATACAATCACCGTTACAGGACTTTATCCATAGATGGAAATATCTTAACGAACATTTGGGAACCGAATCTTCCTTTTATCTCTAAGCTTGTTTATCAAAAATGGTTCCATCTCCTTCTCTGAATCGGAATCGGCTATCGGCTGTCCCTGTCCGATTCGGTCTCACCCGACTGGTCTTCCAGCCGATTTGATTGTGGCCGATGCAGCCTTTGTTTTCTCCGCAGATCATTTTCCAATCCGATTCTGCTATAATTTCGGCTTGGACTTAGGGATTTGGCTACCAAATTTGGTCATTAACACATGCCCCCAAGTCCGTGATAAGATAATATCACGGATTTGCCAATTTTTTTCAAATTTCCGCGCACTTCTCGCCCGACTCTGTCTCGGCTGTCAAGAAATCTCTTAAAATAGCACCTGCCTTGCGCCGAAACAAGCCACACTGTTACTTTCATCTCTCAAGCCCTAGCAAAAAAACTCTTCGTCTCCTCGGCAACCTCGTCGGACCCGAAGCGCGACATCACCGACAACCCTCTCCGCGGCGCCAATCCTGCTCATCAATGGCGTCTTCAAGCACTCACTCCAAAGCGGCCCAAGCAGAATACCCAGAGGTAAGTCTCATCGGCTACCACCCTTTACTCCTTGCAATTTGGCTTTCATCTTTTGTAATCTTGTTTTTTCATCCTTCAAATCACAGCATCTCGCCCACCAAATTGCCATTCCAGACCTTGCTAGTCCAATCAGTTCTTGTTAGGGCCGATCGGCAACGTAGACCCTAACGAATTCATTAATGCTGAAACGAACCGAATCCCCTTCAGATTTTTCCACTCCTGACCTAGCCCACTGGTCCAGTGCCTTCAAGTCTTGGCCCTCAACGGATAAATCTGGGCCAGCTTGGTACTCACGGATGTCGGCTAGGCAACAAACCCATTGGACTGAGATAGGAATAAGCCAATGCCTAGCCCTGACGATAGCCGATATCTCAAAGGACGAACCCCTCCTATCGGCTGCCACCTACTTCTGGTCGGACACGCTAAATGCGTTCCTTTTCAGGCAAGGGCCGATGACACCAACCCTTATGGATATAGTGATGATCACAGGATTGGAGATAACATCCACAGTTGACCCAGTCGGCCTCAACATCAAGTGTTCCCACAATTTTAAGACCAAAAGCATAGGGGGCTGGAGCGGCTTCATATCCATGAACATGATAGACGGCCCAATTTCTAAGAGAGATCACACTGCTTTCTTGTTAATGTGGCTGGAAAAATATGTCTTCTGCGAATCGAGCTGTGGGCCAACTAGCAACTGGCAGCACATAGCCGAAGCCTTAGTGAGCAAAAAACAAGTTCCTCTGGGAAAATACTTGCTCGGCTATCTATACCAGACGTTAAGTAATGCATCGGCTCGGCTAGCTTCTAAACAAGCCATCAACACAGGAGGGCCCGGTGGCTGCGCAGCTTGTGGTTAAACCTTCATCTCTATCGAGTTGCGTAAAGGCCGACTCCCATTGGAGGCCGATTTCCTTTAATCGAGCCAAGATTTGAAGATGATGAAGAAGTGACCACGCGCCGATGCCTGTCATACGGGGAGGCTGCAGAAACCTATCCCGGATCCAAGCTAACAGCCGAACACTTCAAAAACTGGTTTGGCAACCTGTACAGCAGCTTCCCAAGCAACTCGAGGATATGGTTTGCTTATGAAGATTTTGATAGATTCGAGCTCCCAGATGATCTTCGGCTGGATGAGCTCAACTCCAAGGGATATGACAAACCAAGGGAATTCTATACATCTGCTATCACACCCTGCATCCTCCTTGTCGGCATCCACCAAGGGCGCAACATTCAAAAATCTTATGAGTTTTATCATCGGATGGTGGCCGCAAGACAACTTGGCATGGGTCAGCTGCCGATCGACCTCTACTACTCAGACAAAATCCAATCCAGAGGCAAGATTGAGGGAGATATCATGATGAATCGGCTGCTCAACATTCCTGGCCCTCCTCTCGGCAGCATTGAAAACATTGATCTGGTAGTGATGAGGACAACCATCTTCAGTTCATGGTGGAATGAATGGAAACAACATTTGTTCCATCAATCGGCCTCGATGTACTTGACCATCATCGACCCAGAGATGACCCCATCGGTAAGTATGCCTCTTTTTTTCTTTAACTTAGCTTTCTTTGGCCATTTCTTATATTATTGACTGATCATGCCTCATTCCTTTGCAGACAACTGATACCTCCCCTCCGCACACAAGTAATACGGGAGTGGCCATCCACTATGCCCCTGGCGGACGGCTGCGGGCCAGCCCCGTCCATCATCGGCTGCCATGCGCCGAATGTGGGCACTTTGCTTCACGGCCAGACCCGTGCGCCACCGCATCGGCTGAAAAGGGCGACACTGCGGCTGCTGCTACTCCGGCGCAAAAAGAAAACGAGCTTCAAAGAAGCCGAGGACAACCCGTACCGACGACTTGCCCCCAATCGACCCGGACGTGGACGCGCCCTTGAAGAAGAAGTTAGGGACGAGGAAATGGAGCAAGCCATCAACACTGCCGTAGCAGAAACAAGCTCTTTGGACAAATACGCTCAGACTCCATCGGCCGAGCAGACCGTCGAGCGAACTCCAATCCCTCCGAAACGCGTCCCTCGTCCTCAGCCGGTAAGCATTTTTCATTGCTTAGTCCTGCCATCTTTTTTTATCATTACGACTTATCGACTTTCTGTGTCTGCAAGCAAAGAAATTAGCCGCCAAGAAGAAAATAGCTCCTTCTCCTTCGGTAAGCTCTATCTTCATTTCCTTCTTACTAGCACAGCCGAATTTCTGACTTGCATCTTTTCCAGCCTCCCCGTGCTCCAACACCTGCCCCCCATGTATCAAGGGAGCCGACGCTGATGGCCGCACGTGATGGTGACACTGAGGACATGGCTACCTTAGTTCCAGCTATCCGAGTAAGTCCTGTTCAGCTTCATAAATCAGCTTATTAATTTTGTCGGCTCTCTTAACCAACTTCTAACTGGCAGTCTGTAGCCGATCTTCTGGATTTTGATTTGTCGAAATTCCTTGATCCCGACGAGGGCGCCGATAAGGCCATGGTGGTATGAGACGAGGAGCTACGAGCAACTTTGTCAGATATAGCCAAACGGCTAGAGTGCTCCCTCGATTTCCTGGTCACCGACTGCGGTTCCATTCGTAGTTGGTTTGAGGACATCCAAGATCGACTGCCAGACCAGCTGGCTGACACTATTGCATCGGCCACATTTATGGAGGCGCATCGGCACAAACTTGAACGAGCTAAACAGAGGATAGCCGACCGCCGCAAAAACCAAGCATTGGAGGCCACCATCAAGGCCAGCCCCAAGAGATTACTACCGAGAAGGCTAAGTTCGACGCTTTGAAGACCGAGCCGATTGCTGAACTTGATCGACTTTGCAAGCATCGGGAAGAGCTGATGGTCGAACTCGCCAATATTGACGCCGATATCATCGCCAAGGAACAACACATGGTCGGTGAAGGGTTACGCGGAGGCTACGCTCGCCGAAAACAAAAACTTTTCTACCGCGCAAACCAGGAACACTTGCAAGTAAGGGCCGATAGATCGTTACCGATTGGAGTGTGCAGCAGAAACAGCCAATCAGGGCTATCCGATCCGGAACAGTGTAGCCTATTCCCGCAAGCCGACAGCCGATACTCAGGGACAGCCGATTCGCCAATCAGCCGATTCGTAGATGCCATAGCCGATCCGAGTTGTCCGACTGTGTTCTCACACCTCGCTCCGATGCGCTCGACAGCAGCCGATCAACAGCGTGCAACGTAGCAGCGCCTCTACCGGTATCCACACGTCTGGGGACAGAACACCCAACACCCGTGTGCTAGCACGCGATGCAAGGCTAGGGTTTGGCTCGAAAGTGGGGAGGGTTTCCGTGGAGATTGATCTCGGCGACTTCTGTTGCGGATTCGGTTCAATGCGATCCAACTGATGTGTCGTAGCTCTCCACCCCTAGCCCCTTTATATAGAGTTGGCCGACTGGGACTAGTGGCCAATCAGGACTCTATTTTGAATCGGATCTCATCCGTATCTCATAGAGTTGGCCGCCCACATGTCGTAAGCCCATAGGACTCTATCCGATCGGATCCCTATCCGATCGAGCCGTATCCGAGTCCAACTCGAATATCTATTCTATCCCCTTAAGCGTGCGACCCTGTAGGTTCAGGTATACTCGGTTTTGGCTATAGTCTAACTTAGCCGATCGTCGGCTTGAGTCCAACTCAGCCGACCCGTCAACAGCGGCGCCTAGCAACACATATTGACACCATAGTATACAAGAATAATATCGGCTCTGAACCTGTAATGTGTACACAAATCCCTTTGCCTCACGATACCAGTTAAGCTATAGGCAAGATGTGTGCCATCCCTTCAATAGCTTAACCATTCACTCGAACCGTATTGGATTATCTGTCTGTTGATTGACTCGTCAATCAACTTAGCATGGCCATGCATTTCCATAATCCATTACCTCGAGGGGCCGAGAGATATCTCTCCAAAGGAGGGGCAAATTCAATCTTGATCACTCACACCCCACTCCATGTTTCATAGCAAACCCGAAAACTACCTTTATAACTACCCAGTTACGGAATAGCGTTTGGTAGTCCCAAAGTAGGCTACTACACATGTTGGAAATCCATGGTGATCTCAGGTCTAAGGACTTTGTACCAACACTACCTGAGACCAACTAATGGCACATTGATTCCTGTAGTGTCTCATGGTGGGTCTATCAAACAATGTGTTCTCCAACACATGTGTCCATGTTTATTGATTTGGTATCTCCATACCCATGATCTATGAGACATGATCATCAATCAATAAACATGCCGATCTTAGAATCATATTTGTTCCAACAATATGACATATGATCAGGGATCGTTTAGAAATAGTCATACATAAAGAGTCTCATAAATAAGTCACGTACTTATGATCAATATAAGATGTCTATTTCATGGAAATGAATAACACTTTATTCATAAATACATGAACATTGACGTGATATCCAACATCTCCATGTTGCCTCTAGGGCATATCACTAACAATCTCCCACTTGCACTAGAGTCAATCATGGCTACCTTAGTTCCATGTATCAAGGGAGCCGACGCTGATGGCCACACGTGATGGTGACACTGAGGACATGGCTACCTTAGTTCCAACTATCCGAGTAAGTCCTGTTCAGCTTCATAAATCAGCTTATTAATTTTGTCGGCTCTCTTAACCAACTTCTAACTGGCAGTCTGTAGCCGATCTTTTGGATTTTGATTTGTCGAAATTCCTTGATCCCGACGAGGGCGCCGATAAGGCCATGGTGGTATGAGACGAGGAGCTATGAGCAACTTTGTCAGATATAGCCAAACGGCTAGAGTGCTCCCTCGATTTCCTGGTCACCGACTGCGGTTCCATTCGTAGTTGGTTTGAGGACATCCAAGATCGACTGCTAGACCAGCTGGCTGACACTATTGCATCGGCCACATTTATGGAGGCGCATCGGCACAAACTTGAACGAGCTAAACAGAGGATAGCCGACCGCCGCAAAAACCAAGCATTGGAGGCCACCATCAAGGCCAGCCAGCAAGAGATTACTACCGAGAAGGCTAAGTTCGACGCTTTGAAGACCGAGCCGATTGCTGAACTTGATCGACTTTGCAAGCGTCGGGAAGAGCTGATGGTCGAACTCGCCAACATTGACGCCGATATCATCGCCAAGGAACAACACGTGGTCGGCCTGTCGAAGGAGATCGAAGACCAGTGAGCGAAGATCAAGGCGACCGTGTCAAATCTGTGCGATATGGCCAAGGCGATGAAGCCGATCCCAGGGAATGATGCAGCCGATGTAAAGGCCATTGAAGAAATAGACGGGATCCGTCGTAGGGCAATATCGGCCATCAAGGACTTCCTCTCGTGTTGAACTCACTTGTAATAGCTGGCTAGGTATTCTTGTACTTAACTTTTTTGCACATTTTGTGACTGGCTAAGACATCTTCTGTAATCAGCTAATCGCAACTCAATCCCTGTTTAATGTATGCTTGCCGATTATCTCAAACTTACTTGATGCCGATTACTTAAAAAATGTTTGAAATCGTGAAAAAAATTTGCCCTGCCTGCTTGACATCCCTGCTTGACATCGTGTTGTTGTCGTATATGCCCCTAATTTTGTTGATGGTGTTCCCAGCGTTAACAAAATTATCAAATCAAATACCCTGTTGTTGTCTGCTAGGCTAAGCCGATGTATGAAAATTAGGGGAAAAACTTGGCGTGAAAACGCCCTAAAGGCGATGCGTACGTTACAACGCATCGGCTAACATGAATCGGCACGACCATAGCCGAGTCACGAGTTGATCCATACACTTGGGTAATATTTCTTTAAATATTTGCCGTTCAGAGCCCTCCCAAACACTTCTCCATCTAAACCTTCCAGCATATAAGCTCCTTTAGAGACGCATTTGTGGATTTTGAACGACCCTTCCAAATTTGGGGACCATTTGTCGAACTTATTGTTTGTTGATCCGATCGGCAATATCAATTTCCAAACGAGTTCGCCCTCGTCAAACGACTTAGGGACAACTTTCTTATTATAATGGCGGGCTACTCGTTCCTTATCCTTTGTTACTTTTTCCAAGGCCCTCATCCGTGACAACACCAAATCTTCTGATTCATCTACCATGAGGTTGTAGTAATCATCGGCTGTAAGCTGATCTTGTAACTGAATCCTTCTAGAGCCACTGATGTTTTCCCATGGTAAAACTGCTTCGTGCCCATAGACTAGTCTATACGGAGGAACTTGGATGGATCCATGGCAAGCCATCCGATAGGTCCAAAGTGATTCGGCTAATCGGCTATGCCATTGCTTAGGATATTCAGAAATCTTCCTCTTTATCAGCTTAATCAAGCTCTTGTTTGAAGCCTCTGCTTGCCCGTTGGCCTGAGCATAATACGGCAAAGAATTGAGTAGCTTGATTCCCATGCCGTCGGCAAACTGAACAAACTCATCCGATATGAAGACGGATCCCTGATCTGCTGTTATTGTTTGAGGGACGCCGAATCGGTACACGACGTGTTCTTTAACAAACTCGATTGTGTCCTTTGAATCAACCTTCTTTAGAGGAATTGCTTCCACCCACTTCGTGAAATAATCTGTTGCCACCAGTATGAATTTATGTCCCTTACTTGAGGATGGATTGATCTGGCTGATCATATTCCCCAACCTCTGAACTGAACGGTTACGCGGAGGCTACGTTAGCCGAAAACAAAAACTTTTACCGTGCAAACCAGGAACACTTGCAAGTAAGGGTTGAAAGATCGTTACCGATTGGAGTATGCAGCGGAAATAGCCAATCAGGAGCTATCCGATTTGGAACTGTGCTGGCCGATGACAGCCGATTCCTGGGGACAGCCGATTCACCAACCAGCCGATTCGTCGATGTCACAGCCGATCCGAGTCGTCCGATCGTGTTCTCATCGCCGATCTGCCGCAGTCGCCTCGCTCCGATTGCAGCCGATTCGTAGCCGATCAATAGCGTGCAACGTAGCAGCGCCTCTACCGGTATCCACACGTCCGAGGACAGAACGCCGAACACCCGTGTGCTAGCACGCGATGGAAGGCTAGGGTTTGGCTCAAAAGTGGGGAGGGTTTCCGTGGAGATTGATCTCGGCGACTTGTTGCGCCAAATCAGATTGATTTGGTTCAATTCGATTCAATTGATGTCCAGCATCTCTCCACCCCTCGCCCCTTTATATAGAGTTGGCCTACTGGGACTAATGGCTGTTCAGGACTATATTTTGAATCGGATCTCATCCGTGTCTTATAGAGTTGGCTGCCCATACGTCGTAAGCCCATAAAACTCTATCCGATCGAGCCGTATCCGAGTCCTACTCGAATGCCTGTTCTTATCCCGTTAAGCGTGCGACCCTGTAGGTTTAGGTATACTCGGTTTCGGCTATAGTCTAACTTAGCCGGTCATCGGCTCGAGTCCAACTCAGCCAACCTGTCAATAGCGGCGCCTAGCAGCACATATTGACACCATAGCACACAAGAATATAATATCAACTCTAAACCTATAATGTGTACATAAATTCCTTTGCCTCACCATACCAATTAAGCTATAGGCAAGATGTGTGCCATCCCTTCAATAGCTTAACCATTCACTCGAACCGTATTGGATTATCTGTCTGTTGATATCAATCAACTTAGCATGCCCATGCATTTCCATAATCCATTACCTCGAGGGGCCCAGAGATATCTCTCCAAAGGAGGGGCAAATTCCATCTTGATCACTCACATCCCACTCCATGTTTCATAGCAAACCCGAAAACTACCTTTATAACTACCCAGTTACGGAATAGCGTTTGGTAGTCCCAAAGTAGGCTACTACACATGTTGGAATCCACGGTGATCTCAGGTCTAAGGACTTTGTACCAACACTACCTGAGACCAACTAATGACACATTATTTCCTGTAGTGTCTCATGGTGGGTCTATCCAACAATGTGTTCTCCAACACATATGTCCATGTTTGTTGATTTGGTATCTCCATACCCATGATCTATGAGACATTATCATCAATCAATAAACATGCCGATCTTAGAATCATATTAGTTCCAATAATATGATATATGATCAGGGATCATTTAGAAATAGATTCATACATATAGAGTCTCATAAATAAGTCACGTACTTATTGATCAATACAAGATGTCTATTTTATGGAACTGAATAACACTTTATTCATAAATACATAAACATTGACCATGATATCCAACATCTCCATGTTGCCTCTAGGGCATATCACTAACATGAACGGTCAAGGCTTTATTATTGTGTTCATAGCTGATGCTGGTGCCCTTTGTATAGCCCCAAATTTTTGACAATCCTGGCAGCCCTTGTAGTACTTGAAACAATCCTCTAGCATCGTTGGCCAAAAATACCCTGCTCTCCGCAGTAGCCACTTCATCTTATGAGCCGATTGGTGCGTGCCACAGATCCCTTCATGCACTTCTCCGATAGCCACTTTGGCTTGATTGGCACTGAAACACTTGAGTAGCACGCCATCAATCGTCCGATAGTATAAATCTCCATCGGGCAGGACATATCTTAAAGCCTTGTAGCGCAATTTCCTTGAAGCCGACTGGGAAGGGTTCTGTAAATAACTGTAGACTTCAAACCTCCAGTCATCGGCTGTTATGGTGGCAATCTCTATCTCAATATCTTTTGTCATCGGCTTGTAACCCGATGCCCCTTGAGCTAAATCATTGGCTTCTGCATTTTGCTCCCTGGGGATATGCTTTAATGTAACTAGCCAAAAGCTGTCCATCAATTCTCGGCATCGTTGATAGTATACCATCAACGCATCATTTTTGCACTCATATTCTCCCGACAACTGGCTGATGACCAACAGTGAATCCCCTATGATCTCGACGGCGTCAGCTTCAACTTCCTTGAGAAGATGCAATCCTTTGAGCACTGCTTCGTATTCGGCTTGGTTGTTTGTAGCGTGGGGGTTGATTGAGAATGCAAATTCAAAACTTTCCCCCCTTGGGGATATGATTACCAAGCCGATACCGCATCCACTCGTGCAAACCGAGCCATCAAACGTCAAGGTCCAAGGCAGAATTTCAACTGAGCCGATTGAATCATTTCGATGCTCGACTATAAAATTGGCTATAGCTTGTCCTTTAACTTCCCTGGGTGCCTGGTATCTCAAATCAAACTCTGTCAAGGCAAAAATCCATTTTCCAACTCGTCCTTTTAACACTGGAGCCGATAGCATATATTTAACTACATCGGCTTTGCATATTATTGTGCACTCATTGGACAACAGATAATGTCTTAACTTGGTACATTAAAAATACAGGCAAAGGCACAATTTCTCCACTTGGTGAATACCTTGTTTCGCATCCAACACGTCGGCTAAGATAAAAGATGGTCTTTTCCTTTCCTTCGACCTCTTGGATCAAGACTGAGTTGATTGACTTATCGTCGGTGACGATATAATTTGAATGATATCCCTTTTTGTGGAGAAATCAGAATTGGAGGCGAGCTTAAATAATTCTTGATATTGTCCAATGCTTTCTGTTGCTCTGCCCCCCAAGTGAATGCTTGATCGGCCTTAAGACGAAGCAGAGGTGTGAATGGCTCTATCCTTTCTGAAAGATTGACTATGAATCACCTGATGAAGTTGATTTTGCCGGTCAGAGATTGCAGTTGCTTCTTATCCTTCGGAGGTTGTATTGTCTTAATAGCATTGATGCTCCTTGGTGTGACTTCGATCCCCCTCGCTGAAGGGTTACGCGGAGGCTACGCTAGCCGGAAAACAAAACTTTTTCTACCGTGCAGACTAGGAACACTTGCAAGTAAGGGCTGATAGATCGTTACCGATTGGAGTAGAGTGCAACAGACTAGCCAATCAGCGCTATCCGATCTGGAACAGTGCTGGCCAATGACAGCCGATTTGCCGACAGCCGATTCCTGGGGACAACCGATTCACCAATCAGCCGATTCGCCGAGTCGTCTAACCGTGTTCTCGCGCCTCGCTCCGATGCGCTCGACCGCAGTCGATTATACCACAGCCGATTCGTAACCGATCAATAGCGCCGCAACTTAGCAGCGACTCTACCGGTATCCACACGTCCGGGGACAGAACGCCAAACACTCGTGTGCTAGCACGCGATGCAAGGCTAGGGTTTGGCTCGAAAGTGGGGAGGGTTTCCGTGGAGATTGATCTCGCCGACTAGGACTAGTGGCCGATCAAGATTCTATTTTGAATCGGATCCCATCCAAATCTCATAGAGTTGGCCATCCATACGTCGTAAGCCCATAGGACTCTATCCAATCGGATCCCTATTCGATCGAGCCGTATCCGAGTCCAACTCGAATGCCTGTTCTTATCCCCTTAAGCATGCGACCCCGTAGGTTCACGTATACTTTGTTTCGGCTCGAGTCTAACTCAGCCGATTTGTCAATAGCAGAGCCTAGCAGCGCATATTGACACCATAGCATACAAGAATATAATATCGGCTCTGAACCTGTAATGTGTACACAAATCCCTTTGCCTCACGATACCAGTTAAGCTATAGGCAAGATGTGTGCCATCCCTTCAATAGCTTAACCATTCACTCGAACCGTATTGGATTATCTGTCTGTTGATTGACTCCTCAATCAACTTAGCATGCCCATGCATTTCCATAATCCATTACCTCGAGGGGCCCAGAGATATCTCTCCCAAGGAGGGGCAAATTCCATCTTGATCACTCACATCCCACTCCATGTTTCATAGCAAACTCGAAGACTACCTTTATAACTACCCAGTTACGAAATAGCGTTTGGTAGTCCCAAAGTAGGCTACTACACATGTTGGAATCTATGGTGATCTCGGGTCTAAGGACTTTATACCAACACTACGTGAGACCAACTAATGGCACATTAATTCCTGTAGTGTCTCATGGTGGGTCTATCCAACAATGTGTTCTCCAACACATATGTCCATGTTTATTGATTTGGTATCTCCATACCCATGATCTACGAGATATGATCATCAATCAATAGACATGCCGATCTTAGAATCATATTAGTTCCAATAATATGATATATGATCAAGGATCATTTAGAAATTGATTCATGCATAAAGAGTCTCATAAATAAGTCACGTACTTATTGATCAATATAAGATGTCTATTTCATGGAACTGAATAACACTTTATTCATAAATACATAAACATTGACGTGATATCCAACATCTCCATGTTGCCTCTAGGGCATATCACTAACATGGGGCCAACCTGTCGGGGTCGTCCCCTACCTTCGGCCGCCCCGGCATCATTACTGGCCGCCGCGTCCGCGCGGATCTCGCGCCGCCAGCCTCCCCGCGCCCAAAAACCAATTGTCGTTATTCCCCACCATGTCCGCCGACCATTAAACGCCCCGACCGCCTCCTCCGCACCCTTAATTGTCGGAATTGATCGCCGGCCATTACTTTCCCCAAATCTCTCTCTCCTTTACGCCAACGAGTTATTACTCCCTTATCCGGCCACCACCGACCTCCCCGTCCCCTTTAAAAGCCGGCCACTGAGCTCCCCATCCTCCCCACGCATTCACCCGAGTTTTTTCCCTGCTCTCTCGCCTCGGCACCGTTCGCCCAAGCTCCCAAGCCCGTCGCCGGCCTTCGGCCACGTTTTTCGCCATCCCGAGCCACCCCGAGCCCCGCCGACGCCTCCTTCCTCGTCGCGGGTGCCCGTGCCACCTCAGCCGCCCCTCCGTGCGCTCTCCCATCGCCGATTCCGCCCCGCCGTCGCCGTCTTCTCCTTCTCCGACGACGCTCGTGGTAAGCCGCCCCTCCCCGTCCTCTCGGCCGCCTGTGCCACCCCTCTCGGGTGCACGCAGCTCCGCCCGCGCGTGAGCCGCGGCACTTCGCCGCCCCGCGCCACCGGCCGACCGTGTTGCCCGCGCCCCTTTTCTCGGCCGTCCTATCCCCGCTCGCCCGCGTGGCACGCCACATGGCCGCTACCTCGGCGCCACGTGTGCGCCACGTGGTGCACCACTCTCGTCCGGCCCGTGGACGCGATCCACCGTGGACCGACGCTCCCGCGGACCGCTGACGTAAGCCCTGAGCCGCTGACGTCATCCCTAGCCGATGACGTCACCACCTGGGATTTATTGCGCAATAAATTAATTAAGAACTTTTCTGTTTTAGTAAAAAACCCAGAAAACTTCTAAAAATCATATCTTTTCAATCCGAGCTCCACTTTAGCCCATTCAAATTTCATTAAATTGATAAAAATGCAAAGAATCCATTAAAAATAGTTTTTCTCTCTAGTTCAGTAGCTTTTTAGCCTGTTTTGTTGAATTGCTTGTTTGCTGTGTAGATCCCGGTAGTTCCGTCGACCCGGTTTATTTCGAGGTTGTTGTTGAAGTCCCCCAAGTCGAAGAGCAAGGCAAGTCATGCTTTATTATTGATCATATTGCTCCCATTTTTTGCTAAAACACCTGTTTTCCTCTATTAAATTACATGTATTTATAATGTCATTTCATGGGAAATAGTACACTGTATATTTAGTTTATACCTTAGGTTTGACACTCCACACCCTTTGATTAAACTTGGGAAAATAATATGATTAGATTCAAGACTAGGTTATGCTTAGCCTGGCTTAGATTCACTAGCTCACTAAATGGGTTATTGTCACTTAATATGCATCTCCTGGACATTCTGTTCGGAAGAATAATAATTGGAGAACTTGGTGAACTGGATTAATAACTAAAATATGACAAATGGTGGGCTGTGGGCACTATGGTTTTGGATAGTGGCACCCATGGCAATTAAGGACCGGTTCACGGGAACCCTCGAAAGAATGACCGTGCAAACCTCAAGCCAAAATGGGTAAGGTGGGTCCCGCAGTGTAGTCTCTACTAGCTGACGAACCATCGGCAAGGGTGAGCGGGATGGAGTTTCAGTCGGCCCCGGTATAAGGGTTGCTGGGCTGCCGGATTCACCGAGGCACTCGAGGGGCTGCCCACGTCCCAGGGTCCGGGAGTGGGGGCGAAACCTTGGTGGGGTTCGCTTGGTTAGTGGTGGGTTATACGAAAGGTCCTATCACAGTTTCCTTTCCGGGGTACCATGATGGTATTCTGGCGCACGGGAGACCGTGTCGTGGGGCTGTGTCTTGCGGGTACAGTTGCACCCCTCTGATCAGAGTAAAACTATTCGAATTGCCGTGCCTGTGGTAATTGGGCGATCAACCGAACTCATCGTGATTAGTATCACACTATTAAACCCTGATTAATGGAACATGACTAGTATAGTTGGATGGGTTGGGCCTGTCGCAACATGGGGATAACGTTGGACAGTGTTGGTTTCAAAATGGCTTAATTACTTAAATTACTACTATTTTGATCATGCTCAAAATTCCTATTGTTTGGAAAACCCTTGTTGTTTGCACAAAAGCAAACCTTAGCCAAACCCTTGTCTTCCCTGCATTCATTCTCTCCCCCTTCCGGTGTGACTTGCTGAGTACGTGGAAGTACTCATCCTTGCCTCTTCACCAGAACCTGAGCAAGAAGAAGAAGACGAAGTTAAGTAGGATTTGCCCTACACTCTGGAAGATGCCTGTGGAATGGTTGAAGCCACATGGCCAGCGTCAAGCTTAGGCTTAGGCCCCTTTTTCCTTTTTCCGCTGCTCTTTTGTAATCTTTTTGCAATGTTTCTAAGACGAGGAACTGTAATATCAACAATTGTCGTATGTGTACCCTGGCTGGTCCTGGACAAGGATTTTAATACACACAGAGCTTCGGAAATTCTGGTATGAATTTCTGGGCGTGACACTAATGTATTGGAGGCCTGTAACCTCGGGCTCCCTTACATAAGGCCTGTCGCGCCGGGCTTCTTCCTCCTGCCAAAACTGCTGCTGGAAGCGACGTCGGCTGTCCATGCGGATCGGCCGTTGATCAGCTGATTGGCCAGCGGGACGCACCATGTTGATCGGCTAAGTTGTACGTCATTCCGTTATGTCGATCAGCTCGCCTAGGGCCGGCTTGAACCATGTTTACCGGGAAGGGGTTTCCATCCACTTTCATCGGCCGAGGTGAATCGGCAAACTTGAGCTTCCCGGCCTCGATTGCCAATTGGATTTGCTGCCTGAAAACTTTACAATCGTTAGTGCTATGGGAGTTGGAGTTGTGCCACTTGCAGTACTTCTTCTCTTTGAGTTCTTCAGCCGATGGGATCGTGTGGTTGGGAGGAAGCTGAATCTGCTTCTCCTTCAGCAATAAATCAATGATCCTATCGGCCTTGGTGATATCGAAGTCGTACTTCTCTTCCTTAGCTGTTTTCAGTAGCCATCGGCAGACGATGGCCTTTTTGTTTTTGGTCCATTCGGCTGCAGCAACTTCTGCATCATCGTCACTTGTTTCTGAATCAGATTCGATGATGATGTGGGCAACCTTCTTGACGGCCTTCCTTGATTCCTGAAATCGTTGCTCGTGGACCGTCACCTTCTGCGCCAGGTGGGCTAGGCTGTCGAAGTCTTGAGCCAAAAACCTTTCACGGATCGGCGGCAGCAGTCCATGGAAAGCCAAATTGGCTAACTGGGAATCGGACAGCACCAAGCTGTAGCATTGGTTCCTCATCTCCCTAAACCTCTGAATGTAGTCCTGAACCGATTCTTCATGCTTCTGCCTAATGCTTGTCAGGTCTGACAATTTCATCTCATGATTGCCAGTGTAGAAATAGCTGTGAAATTGCTTCTCGAGATCGGCCCAGCTTTGGATGGAATTGAAGGGCAATGAAGAAAACCATGTAAAGGCCGATCCCAATAGCGAGAGCGGGAACAAGCGAACCCTCAGTGCGTCTGTAGCTGATGCCTCTCCGCATTGCGCCAAGAATCAGCTGACATGCTCGTATGTTGAAGTGTTTTCATGTTCCGAGAATTTGGAGAAGTCTGGGACCTTGTACCGGTTGGGAAATGGTACCCTCTCAAAGTGCTCTGGGTATGGATACCGATACATGTTCCCCAAATCTTTGGCTTAAGCCGATGCGGCTGTAGTCAGCTGATTGAGGACTCCTCCTGGTGGCCCTGGCTGTATCGGAGGTGGGATCGGCCGGTTTTGGGTTGCCAAGACCCTGTCATTGGGGAACTGATCGTTTGTGAAGTAGGTTGGCCCCCGCTGCAGTTGATCAGCAATCATGGAATCGACCACGATAGCAATCATGTTATTCAGAGTGTTGACCAAGATGCCACTTTGATTGACGAGTGCATGATGCACAGCTAAATCGATCCGGTCTTGCAAAGTATGCAATTCTGAATCATCTTGTTCTTGTTTTGGTTCCTCCATCTTGTGTTTTCCTTTTGTATCATCTTAGGAGGACGCCTTGAAGTCGTCTATGTTGAATTTGTACTTCTGGTGGACGGCTCCAGACCTGGTCTGGGCGAAAGATTGCAAATAGTTGGCCTGCAGTTCCTCCACCATCTTCTTGTAGTCGGCCAATAGTTCAGCCAATAGCTGTTCCATCTTGACAGGAACCATGTTTTCCTCACTGATTTCGGGGCTCTTGACGTTAACCACCACGTCGACTTTGTTGCTGCTTTCTACCCGAGTTGATTGTCCCACCGGGCGTGCCAATAAGTGTGTTGATGAGAAATTTCTCTCACGTGCTGGCCTGGGAGATCTGCTTAGCTCCACTGCAAGTCTGTCCTTGGCTACCTGTGATGAACTAGGCGTGCCAATTGGTTTGATTTGCTAACCAATAAGAAATAATAAACAGATACATGCATTAAGGTTAAAGTTAGATCCTACCGAATCGGCTCAGGGAATCAATTTACATATATTGGCCATCCCGAGGCATACTTAAACTAAGTGACTGGGATAGATCAGCTACGCCGAGACAGTATAAATCACTTAATCTAAATATACATCAAGGCAACAAATATATGTATTTATAACCTAGCCGATGCTGCAGATTAATGTGTTTCGGCTATTACTCTGATGTATCTTATGAAAAGATATCAATCTAACCTAAATGCATTAAACCTAGATCAATCGGCTATTGGCTGATGCCAACAGACTGATACTGGCTTAACGCATTTAACCAGATTGAGATCTTAATATAAGAGGCAGCTTTAATATATCTAATAGTAAATAATGCTAAAAGATTATTAAAACAGGTAAGGCTGGCTGAAACCCCAGCACTGTCTCTACAAGTAGGCATCTAATCAAATAGTTCTAAATACTTCAGAAAGTGACTTAACAGATCACAGATGATGCAGCATTAAGTACAAAAAGATAGTATTAGATCTATATAGACCAATGTAAACCCCTCAAGACGGTAGATACAGTAACCTAGTCCAACATCTAGATCTAGCTCTATCGGCTGCTGTCTCCCAAGAGAAACGAGCCGACGGCGAGATAGATCTAGACATTGTTCTAGATTATATGTCGTATTTGATAACTTGCGTGGTCTACAGCATCAAACCTAGAGTATCATGATGATGTAAGCACTAGATTCGATGGAATGAACCCCTAACGACGAGAATTTACCTTATTCGGGGTTCGAATCGATGCAGCCCGAAGCCGGATCAAGAACTCGTCTAAAAGAAAATAGGAGGCGATGCGCCGAAGTTGTATTGATGTGTTCCATCTATTTTACAGGGGGTCTCGGGTCCTATTTATACCCAAGTCCAACACAATCCATGTACAACACGGTTTTTATCTAATCTACTATTCAAAATACGACAATATCTCGGGATACAGTCCCATGTCGCATTACAAAAGGAAATATCTAAACAAAACCCTATTTTACAGATACAATTGCCGTTACAGGACTTTATCCATAGATGGCAATATCTTAACGAACATTTGGGAACCGAATCTTCCTTTTATCTTCAAGCTTCTTTATCGAAAACGGTTTCATCTTCTCTGAATCGGAATCGGCTATCGGCTGTCCATGTCCGATTCGACCTTAGTCGACTAGCTTCCCAGCCGATTGAGTCGTAGCCGACATGGCCTCAGCTCCCACGCAGACCACTTTCTCGATCCGATTCCACTTTAATCTCGGCTTGGACTTAGGGATTTGGTTACCAAATTTGGTCATTAACAGATGGGTTCTTCAAATACTCAACAATTTCATGCCTCCAATCATCAGCATTAATACTAGCAATTTCTATCTTCACATCTTTTAACATCGACTTATAACCCGATACCTCCTAAGCAAGGTCATTAGCTTCAATATTTTGTTCCCTTGGAATATGTCTCATAGATATAATCTTGAAATCTTTCAACAATTTTTGGCATTTTTCATTGTAAACCCTCAAGATCTCATCTTTACACTCATATTCCCCTGACAATTGCTTGATAACAAATAATTAATCCCGACTAATCCCTATTACATCAACCTCAATTTCTTTTCATAATTGAAGGCCTTTAAGCACGACTTCATACTCTTCTTGGTTATTCGCATAGGATGACTTAATTGTAAAGGCAAACTCCAAACTTGCCCCTCGATGTGAAATAATAATTAATCCGATGCCACACCCGTGTGTGCAAACTGACCCATCGAAGAACAAAGTCCACGGCATCGGCTCAACATAACCAATAGAATCATCCCAATGCTATACTACATAATCGGCTATGGCTTGCCCTTTAACTCCTTTAGCTGGTTTATACCTAAGATCAAACTATGTAAGGCAAAAATCCACTTTCTAACTGTACCTTTCAACACTGGAGTCGATAACATATATTGAACCACCTCGGCTTTATAAACCACTGTGCATTCATTTGAAAACAGATAATGCCTCAACTTTGCACACGAAAAATATAAACATAAGCACAATTTTCCACTGGAGACTACCTTGTTTCTGCATCCAGAAGCTTTCTGCTTAGAGAAAATATAACTCTTTCTTTGTCCTCAAGTTCTTGAATCAACACCGATCTAATAGATTTTTCATCAACTAATAAATAAAATTTAAAAGGAATTCCTTTCTCGCGGTGGAATCAACATTGGAGGAGAACTCAAATAATCCTCGATTTCATCTAAGGCTTTTTGTTGTTTTTCTCCCCACACAAATTCTTGATTGGCTTTCAACCTTAGTAAAAGAGTGAATGGCTCAATTTTCCCTGATCAATTTGAAATAAATCTTCTCACAAAATTAATTTTTCCAATCAATGATTGTAACGGTCTTGTTTTCAGGTGGTTCTATGTTCTTGATAGCCTTAATACTTTTTGACTAATCTTGATCCCCCTTTCATGAACAATAAAATCTAAAAATTGTCCAACCGATACATTAAATTCACATTTGGTTGGATTCATTTTCATACCATATTTCCTTGTTCTTTCCAACACTTTTTGTAAATCGGCTATATGTCCATAAACACTTTTTGATTTCACAATTATATCATCAATATAAATTTCAACCAATAAACCAATGAGATCATGAATTATATAATTCATAGCCCTTTTGATATGTAGGACCAGCACTTTTTAACCCAAAAGTCATCACAACCCATTCATATAAGCCAATTGCTCCAAGACATCCAAAAGCAGTGTTCGGAATATCTTTTTTAGCCATAAAATTTTGATTATAGCCTGCATTACCATCCATAAAACTAATAATCTTATGTCTAGAAGCTGTATCAACTAATAAATCAATAGTCGGCATCAGGTATTCATTTTTAGAAGTAGCTTTATTTAAATCTCTAAAATCAGCACAAACCCTTAACTTCCCATTTTTCTTCAGCAATGGTACTATATTAGAAATCCATTCAGCATATAGGCAAGACCTAATGATATCTAGTTTGATAGCATCATACATCTCTGGTTTAAAACATCTTCGCAGTTATTTGTATGGTCGATATCATGGTTTAATAAGTAGCCGATGTTCTACTATTGATCGGTAAGTCCTCGCATCTCATGATATTCCCAAGCAAAGCAATCTCTGTATTCTTTCAATAAATATATCAATTCCTTTTTAAATTCAAAAGACAGCACTTACAAATGTCAGCCTAGGTCTATCACCTGGTCCAATATCTACTTCTTCTAACTCATCGGCCGACATAAATCCCTGTCCTAATTTGCTTTCGATATCATCCATAGTGCCCTCAGAATAATAGTTGGAGCTCTCCATCTCTGATCCGCTATATATCATTGTAACGTCCCACCCTTTCCAGGCTGGACCCGCCTATATTTGAAAGCTCTCTAGGACCTTAGACTGCCCTCACAGACCAACACCAGTCTTTTCTGTGCCCCCAGGCCAAGCACGTTTAACCTCAAAGTTCTTTGGAGATGAGCTTCCAGAAAAGAAGTTACAACTCGCGAGAGTCGGCTCTGATACCGCTTGTAACGTCCCACCGATCCGCTATATATCATTGTAACGTCCCACCCTTTCCAGGCTGGACCCGCCTATATTTGAAAGCTCTCTAGGACCTTAAACTGCCCTCACAGACCAACACCAGTCTTTTCTGTGCCCCCAGGCCAAGCACGTTTAACCTCAAAGTGTTTTGGAGATGAGCTTCCAGAAAAGAAGTTACAACTCGCGAGAGTCCGCTCTGATACCGCTTGTAACGTCCCACCCTTTCTGGGCTGGATCTGCCTACATTTGAAAGCTCTCTAATTAGACTGCCATCACAGTTTTTCTGCGCACTTTGTCCTCACTCATGCGCACGCGGGAAGAACTTCCCGGTCGGTCACCCATCCCCAAATTGCCCCAGGCCAAGCACGTTTAACCTCAAAGTTCTTTGGAGATGAGCTTCCAGAAAAGAAGTTGTAACTTTTGGTATGAGTATTCTATTAATCCTGTTAAGCCCTAGGCCAGGATGTTACAATCATGATCATACACTTTTAAGAAATTGTCTTCCATATTTTGCCAGTTAAACGATCTACTCCTTCCATTTCCCAAATAGGTAAATCGGCTATTGCAATATTTACTGACCTATTGGCTTGCACAATTTCTACTTGGTCCCCTTGCCATTGGATCAAACTCTAATGCGTTGTTGATGGAATACAACAATTGGCATGAATCCAATTCCTTCCAAGTAACAAACTATGAGACCACTTTCCATCAATTTCAAAAAAGGTGGTAGGGATAGTTTTGATGCCATCAGTTAATTCTACATTAAACACCCCTTTGGCTTCTGATGAATTCCCACCAAAATCCTTGAGAACCATATGGGTTTTAATGAGATCTTCTGGAGTCTTTCCAATCTTCCGATAAGTAGCATATGACATCAAATTCACCGCTGCTCCACCATCAACCAACATTTATGACATCGGCCTACCATTGCCCTTAATGTATAGAGGCCTCAAGTGCCGATGTTTTGTCTCCTTTGGTTTTTCAAATACAGATACAGCTTGTTGTGGTGTTAACACTAATTATGCCATCGACTCTTCACATCCCTCATTGTCAAATACATACACTTTATATTCTATAGGTAACATAAATACCATACTGATTGAAACTGAAGATTTTACCTCATCGGCTTTAGACTTGACATGCCATTCCTTCTTTGCCTTTTTTAGCCAATGATTAATTTACTCTTCTACTTCTTCCATCTGTTCATTACTCCTTAATCATTGAACCCTTCTTTTTTGATTTTTAGTAAAATTCCCACTTGGGCACCATTACAGATTTTGTGTTTTCCCTTCTTGATCAAATTCTTCTTCTTCAAAATATATGTGATGAATCAACCCTAGCCGTTGATGTACTAAAATCATTTTTGTCGGCCGACTAAAAACTTTGTTATCAAACTAACATGAAGAACTCCCATTATAATAACTTGATCGCCGTCCATCACATCCTGGACAATCTTCAATTGATGGCAATCTCATACCCTCATTCCAACAAAATTGAAAATGAGGTCTTTCTTCTTCATAATATGTTTGTGCCCTCCTACCATGCCTTTTCTGATACTTTTCCATTATATATGATGAGCTAATTCTTGATCCTTTATGAATCCGATAGCTTCTTCTGTCAGCTTCATCCTCGAATCGACACATATAAACCATATTTACTAGAAAAGGATGTCCATCAATCTTCATCGGCTTCTTTCCATCATCAAACTTAATCCTCCCTGTCTTGACAACCAGTTGAATTTGTTACCTGAATACTTTACATTCATTCATATGATGAGAAGTTGTATTATGCCACTTGCAATATTCTTCTTCTTCAATTCCTCAGCTGATGGAATAACATGATTTTGAGGAAACTGAATTTGCTGCTCTTGCAAAAGAAGATCAAATGTTCTATCGGCTTTATTGATATCAAAACCATACCTTTCTTCTTTTCCATTATCTTTGACCCATTTACAAATTCTTATTCCTTGACCACTCTATCAAGCCAATTTCTGGATCATCATCTTGGTCTGATTCTAAATCATATTTGCTAACATTGTTAACTTTCCTGACAAATCTTTCTTTCTTAGCTTCTTGGAATCGTTGCTCATGGGCTGATATCTTCTAAACCAAATGAGCTAACCTTTCAAAATCTTGGGAAGAAAATTTATCTCTGATCAGCCCTAACAATCCTTGAAACGCCAGATCTACCAACTATGCATCATTTCAATTTAAACTATAACATTGGCTCCTAATGTCTTGAAATCTTTGGATATAATCGGGAACCGATTCATCCGATCGTTGTTTGATAGATGACAAATCTGAAAGCTTTGTGGAGATTATGGGTTCCATATACCCACACGACTGGATTATCCGACTGGATATAGGAGATAGATTATTCATATGAAATATGTAACAAATCCTGACTTGGGTATTACTTTCTCTTGTGTATTAAGGAAACGGCCCAAAGACCTGGTTCGATAAGACTGTAGACTAGATTTAGGAAACCGATACTGAGTTTGGTCAGGTTCCTATTCTTGTAATCCTACCCCCAACCTATATAAGGGGGGCCAGGAGTCCCTCCAAGGGCATAGCAACACATAGCCACATATAGATTCACAACTCGATCTTCAGATCAACCCAACACCTAATGGATTCAATCCCCGAAACAGGAGTAGGATATTACCTCTTTTAGAGAGGGCATGAACCTGTCTAAACCTTTGTCTCATAACCCATCTACTTTAGCTCTCGTATGCTACCCCATTTTCTTATTGTCGATTCCTACAATTGACAGTTGGCGCGCCAGGTAGGGGTCGCGTCGAGTTTTTCGCTTACAAGTACGATGGGATCAGCTTCATGAGCCAACAACTTTGCCTTCCAACCAGGCAGGCCTACTGTTTTGGCACCCTCGACTTCATCGTCGACAACTTTGGCAAGATCTCTCTCCTTGACTCGGATTCGAACCAGTCAGGGAGGGACTGCATCCACTCAGCCCTGTTTAGTTTGCCAAACACCGTCGAGATATATTCCAAGGTTCTCCCCTCCGAGTTGGTTTCAAACCGCTCGGGGGAAGTGCCACATCAGCTGGCTTTCATGGCCCCCCCAACAATGCAAAGACGTATCCTCGCATCGCCATGCGGCTCCCACCATTGCCGCTATGTTCGGATCTAGATCAGTTTCCCCATGTAGGTCTCGATCTGAACAAGCTTCTGCTTCACTCAGATTGGGCATGAGGGAGGTTGGAGTCATGCTCCAACCACTTGGATCTTTCTTCGACACCAAGATTGTTGGCTACCTCATTTCTTCTGATGATCACAATAACCCGACACCGAGAGTAAGGGTAGCGCCGAGTTGGATGATGAATATACTCTACTCCTCTTTGATTTTTCATGGCAGATCCAGTGGCAGATGAAGAGGCGTGGGCTCGTTTGGCTAGGGAAGCTGAGGAGGAGCGTGCAAGGCTTGACGAGGAGCGCAAGCGCAAGCGCAAGGAAGAGGAAGACGTACAAAGTGAGATCTAGCTTCAGCTAGGCTTGGGCTTGTCATGCTATTCTTCAGACCCGTGTCGATAATACTAATGTCTGCGTCACACCTCACCTTGCTTGACACTGTTATTGAGGCGGCACCACCTAACATGACACCAATATTGAACAAAGTCAAGACTATAATCGCTGCTACCGTACTGCAAGAAGCTAGAGGCAGTTGTCGAGCTGAGGAATCTCTAGCAGAAACACTCGTGGGCAGCCGTCTTCCTCCTCTACTTTCTAGAGATTTTTGGGCATCGAGCATAGCAATGGACGAACAGGATCAAATTTGTATCACCGCGACAATGAAAGATGACGTCCAGATATGTCGGTCGATTCACACAACTGATGACACGCTCTGTATTTTCACAACAGGAATCACCACAGCGACCCTAATTACAATGATGGCCACCGGCAGCATGCACCAGCACCCAGCGACTTGAGGCATGAGCTCAATCAATGGCACCACGAATGGGAGCACCGAGCCCGCTACGAAGACCGAAGATACTCCCCCGATGTCGACAACGATGGAGTTCCAGCTTTCACTCACAAACTGTGTCGAGTGGATTGGCCGACTGGTTCGAAACCAACAGGGATTGAAAAATATGACGACAAAACCAACCCTGAGTCGTGGCTTACTGTCTACACCCTGGCAATCCATGTAGCACGAGGCGATACCAAAGCTATGGCAAATTATTTGCCCGTAGCACTCGTTGACTCCGCTAGGAGTTGGCTTGCTGGTTTACCAAAAGGCTCAATCGACTCTTGGAGCCAACTTCGGGACCACTTCATCGCTAACTTCTAAGGCACCTTTGAGAGGTCAGGCACCCACTTTGACTTGTACCACCTAATTTAGAGACCCGACGAACCATTAGAGGAATACATTCAGCGTTTCTCTGAAGCCCGCAACAAGATCCTTGATATCACCGACGACGTCATCATTGTTGCTTTTCAGACGAGGATCCGCAATGAGCTGCTAATAGGAAAGTTTGGACATAAGCCCCCAAGGATGGTCAAGAAGTTATTCGAGACGGCAAATTCCTATGCCAAATCTGACGATGCCATCAAAGCATCACGCAAACAGAAGCAGTCGGGAAGCAACTGGCACCACAAGAAGGACAATGGCAACAATAACCAAAAAGATCACAAGCGTAATCCCAAGGATCTGGTGGCCACAACTTCGAATCATCAGCAACAACGTCCACACGTTAGCACCTATGACAAGATCATGAACGACCCTTGCTAGCATCATCCAAACTCCAAACACGTGGCCAAGGATTGCTTCATCTACAAGAAGTTTGCTAAAGAATATGCGGCCCAGCTCAAAACCTCGGCAAGTGAAGGAACTCCATGGCAAAAAAGGACAATGGTGATACTGGTGCAGGTTCCTTTTAGGACCATCAAACCGAGTTAAAACACATCTTTGGGGGCCCACTTGCATACGAGTCCAAGAGAAAACAAAAACTTACCAACCGAGAAATCAACGCGATTCAACCAGAAGTACCACAATATCTACGATGGTCCGAGGTGTCAATTATGTTTGTTCGGATCATCCTGACCGAGTGGCTCACCCGGGACGGTACCCCCTTGTGCTAGACCCAGTGGTTCGCAACATCAAGCTGAAGCGCGTCCTCATTGATGGCAGCAACGCACTCAATATCCTCTTTGCTAAAACATTGGATGAGATGCAGATTCTAAAATCCGAGTTGAAGCCGAGTTTTGCTCCATTTCATGGGGTAATCCCTAGGTTATCTTCAACACCACTCGGAAAGATTACTCTCCCAGTCACCTTTGGCACTCAAGATAATTTCTGAACTGAAAAAATTTGCTTTGAGGTTGCTGATTTCAAGGCAACTTATCATGCCATATTAGGATGGCCGGCTCTAGCAAAGTTCATGGATGTTCCTCATTACACCTATCTGATGATGAAGATGTCGGATGAACAAGGAGTAATTTCTTTGTGAAGTAACGTCAGACACAAGCCATTACTTGCGACAAGGAGAGTTGTGAAATGGCCCAATCTCGTGAGAGAGCACTCAGCTGACAGGAGATCTGACTAGCCACATCAACATCGCATGAAGGAGAAGTCCCAGCCAAGAAAATTCCCAAGTCAATAAAAGGCGACACCAAGACTAAGAAGATTCCATTGGATCTGACTGATCCTTCTATGACCGTCATTATCGGTGCTGAGTTAGATTGTAAATAGGATAGCATGCTCGTCACCTTTCTTCAAGCTAATAAAGATATATTTGCATGGAAACCATCCGATATGCCTTGTATTTGTAGAGAGGTGATTGAGCATTCCTTAAATGTGAAGCCTGGCGCTAAACCAATCAAGCAACGACTCCACCGATTCGCTCAAGACCGTAGGGATGCTATCAAAGGAAAGTTGACTAAACTCTTGGTAGCTAGATTTATCAAAGAAGTTTATCATCCCACCTGGTTGGCTAACCCGGTTCTAGTTCGAAAGAAGACAAGACAATGGTGCATGTGCCTGGATTACACTAATCTTAACAAGTCTCGCCCTAAAGACCCTTTTGGATTGCCTCGCATTGACCAGGTCATCGACTCGATCGCTGGTTGTGAGGTTCTCAGCTTTCTCAACTGCTATTCAGGATATCATCAAATCAACCTAAAGGAATCCGACTGCTTGAGTGAGATGAGATGGTGAGAGACTCAGACTAAGGGGTCTTGTCGACGGATGGGTCGGCACTCCTCCAACAGGGGTCCCCAAGGAGGTAGAAGAGAGAAAGTGGTGGAGAAGCTGCCCTTCGTGGATCCGATGGTCGACTCAAGTCCTAAGACGAGCCAAGAAACGAGACATAGAGAATTATATTGGTTCAGCCCTCCCGAAGGATAATAGGACTACGTCCAGTGTGTGGTGTTCTTCCTTTGGGTGGATGATGAACAAGGGTTACAAAGGAGTGTGCTAGAGTTCTCCTCCTGGGAAGGATCGATCTCTTCCTTTTGAAAAAGAATCCTCTCTCATCCTAGGAAGGATCGATCTCTCCTCTCGCCCTAAAAATCCCCTTGGCCCCGTCGCCCTACCCTCCCTTTTATAGTTCAAGAGGGGGCAGGAATAGGTGTGCTTGGGGGCCAAGAAAGCTAAGACTAAGAAAGACAAAAGGTGGGGTACAAAGAATATCTGATAAAGTACATGTTGGTCTACTAGGTCCTGTACACCGTGGATATCTTGTACTCTGTCAGCTCTGGGACCCTGCTTCCATGCCGGCAGGTGGTGTCAGATGCTGCCGGGCTCTCTCCACCCTCTTCCTTTGTGCCTGCCAAGTTTCCTCCCGAGGATGCTCGAGGTCGGGCAACGAGTTGGGGTCGAGAGAAGTGGCCGAGGTTGGACTTGGGGGAAGGCCAGAATGCTCGACCCCTAGGGGGTTGAGCTCTCATTCACATCCCGAGAATACTCAGTTTGACTTCTGTTGGGGTTCAATCCGGGTTTTTGAGGCACCCGGGATGACACCTCCCACAGCAACCCCCGAGCCTAAGGAGGAATGAAGCGTCCATCCTTAGGGTCAGAGTTCTTCCGGAGTGTTGTCTTCAATGGATCTTCAGAGCTTTGAGCCAAGGTCTTGGCAGGTGCACCGCCTAGGTGCACCTGCCAGGTGTAGCCCCTGAGCCTAAGGGCGAATGGAACATTCGGCCTTAAGGTCAAGCTTTCTTCCGAGGCGTCGATCCCTAGCAGTTTTTGCAAATCGAGACTCTGCAGGTGCACCGTCGAGGTGCACCTGGCAGGTGTTGCCCCTGAGCCTATGGTCGGATGGCACATCCGAGCCTAGGGTCGACTCATCAAGAGCATTTTACCAATCTCCCGATGATCCGAGTGATGCTCGAGGTCCACCAAAAGGGGTTAGCCGAGACGGACAGGTCTGTCGCACGAAGGCGTTTGGCAGCCCATGCTTCAACCGAGGGGTAGGCAATTTGGCCTTCAGCCCCCGAGTCGGAAAGTCCACTGCCTGAGGGCAGTGAGGATGGGCGAGGTGTTCAGGGCTACAGGCCCTGGGGCTCGAGGTAGCCCCAACCTCACTTGTGGACTAGCTCGGAAGCCCACATTCGAGTCGTCTAGGTCACCGCCCTGGGGCGGCGAAGAACAGGGTCATGGTCGAGACTACTGTCTGAAGGCACGTGGTAGTCCCGACCTCGACCGGGGGCTAGCTTGGAAGCCTGCTCTGAGTCGAGAAGAACCCGACCCAAAGGCCAGTGGGGTTTTGTTAAAGTCGAGGCAAAGTCCTCTGACATCCTGTACTACTTCTTGTTTATGGCACGAGGATTGGGAGCATCGTTGCATTACATCGAATCTCTTGGCATCTCACCCTTTCTCAAGTGTCAGGCGGCGCTATTAGTTGAGATGAGAAAGGTGGTGTGACCTTACGGCAGGTTCTTCAGGGTGGGCAACGAAAGTTGTGTAGACGTCGTTCACCCCTCCGAAGATCCGACGACCCAGATTTTACCCGAAGTTGACGTGTCAAGCTAGGGAGTTGGATGGGCGAGAGGCGCTTTGGATGTTCCGTGCTGGTCATAAATGACGCTGCATGTTTCCTGAAAACCATGCCATCGAGCTCATCGCCATCTCCCTATTTAAACCCCATTGTAGCGGGCTCTCCTCCTTACGCCATCTTACTCCTCCACTTTGAGGAAGAGAAAGTTTCTCAGTTCTCCCGCCTCCATTCTGCAACCTTCTTATTCCTCTAAGCGGTCTTAGGCTCATGGCCTCATCGCTGAGTTCCAGTGAAGGTTGGAGTTTGATTGGGAGCCCTAAGAATTGGCAACAGCAGGTGGGCTTGACCCTTCTCCCTTGCCTGAATGTTTCCTCCATTCCTCTAGTAGAGCTTCACCTGCCAGGTGTTGATGCCGTGGCAGGAATTTGGTGTTATTCTGAAGCTGGAGATTGCGGAGATACGCCTTCCCGTTACAACAACCGAGCCGAAAGGGAAGCGAAAGCTACTGCTTCCGCAGAGGACAACCTGAAGACGATCGATGGGCGATGGGAAATCTGTTCGGAGGCGGCCCAAACACTCCTCGCCGAGATCGATCCGGACACGTCGTCGCTCATCCCGAACGACAGCGTGCTTCAGGCGCATCTACTGAGTGGCCGGGAACTTCTCTGGCGCTACGCTCAGGGGATGGCCAAGACAGCGGTGACGCACGTCCTTGGCGTTGTATAGAAGCTGTACCCCCGGGTGGACATCAACGCGATCGTCGAGGGGTGGCCTGTCGGCATCGAGTCAGGCGACGTCGATGATATCTACGCTTCCATAGAGTCGGCGGCGGATAAGATTATGAGCAACATGGTCCTATAGGTTAGGAAAACCTTTGGCCTTGTTGTTCCGATCATTCCAGCATGTGCACACCCTCGGCCCGATCTGTGGAACTGATAGTAAAGGAGGACGCCGCGTCGATGTTGCTGTATGTTAGGGGGACCTCGGGCCCTATGTATGATCATCACCCTGTGGGAAATGAAGAGAACTTTTGTTAGTCTTCCTTGTATGCTGTCTTCAACTCGCAATATGTCCAAGGTTTTTCTTGGATACCCAACACGCCACTATGCGATAGATCGTTTGAGAAACCTCGTCCTTCAACAGTTCAAGTTCGGAGGACGAAATGGTCAAAACTCGGAAAGGGCTATCGCCTTAGGATAGCTTACATCGAGTGACCATGGCCGTCCACGAACCAACAACTGGAAGGCTTTCGGTCAAACTCTAGGACATCTGCGAGGGGGAGTAGATCCTGTTGAGCGATCTCGGCCGTCTACGGACCAAGTCCGAAGGGCTATCGATCAAACTCCAAGCAGATCCTTCTCCTTCATAGCGGGTTGGAGTGCGAGGAGAGATCCTTCTATTCGTCTCCTGACTGGCCTCCGATGCCGAGTGTTCTTTGGGCCTTAATGAACGGATCCGAAGGCTTCCTCAGTCTACTCGGATCAACTTGGCTGAGTACAGGATGAATAGGAGGGTGGGGGAGGATCGACGATCACTCGATACGCATATAACTCTCATGACTAAGCGGCGGAAGCTGGCAGGACGGATCCTGACTATGCCTGTTGGCCATTTCAAGGGCGCAGCATTCGGTCAAGCAAAGTCACTTAGTTGTGTATGCATTGGGTGAGCGTGAGGTCGTCGACGTCCGTCTGATCTCTGTGTGTCTAACCCTCAAAGTAGAGCGAGTCGGGCCAACAACAGACATTGTTCGGGTGGCCCGAGTCGAGCTCCTGGCGTCTTAGTCATATACACAGGATTCGAACGTTTTTGAGTCCCGAGCTCACTCGTCAGCACTTGTCTGAAACACGGTTAGCCCGACCCCAGCTAGCCCTGGATAAGAATGAAGTCACTACCCAAGGGACTTGGGACCGAGCTAACCACGTTCAGTTGAAGCGGGTAATGAGTGAGCCCCCGAGCAGCTCAAGCACAGCAGGCGGCACAGCCTCTCTGAAACCATTAATTAAGGGCCGCATCGCTCAGGCTTTGCCATGAGGGTAGCTGCATGAGAAGGGATCAATGCGACTGGCGATACTGCTTGGGAGGGCTTTCGAGCCCCCGAGCCTTTTTAGGGGTCAGGTATATGATCTGTAGGCAGGTTTAACAGATAACCAAAGTTTGAAGAATTGAAGGGTCGGGGCTGGGTACTTAGCTGTTCAAGCGCAGAATCAGCGCAGGTGCTCGATGTTCCAAGAATTCGGCACTTCCTGTCCATCTTTGCGAATCAGCCTGTACATGCTTGGACAGGTGACGGCGGAGACGATGAAGGGGCCTTCCCATGGGGGTGAAAGCTTGTTCATGCTAGCGGAGGACAGAATTCTTCGAAGAACCAGGTCGCCGACCTTGAAGGATATCCCCTGGATATTACGGTCGTGGTATTGGCGAAGCGCCTGTTGGTACCGGTCCATCTGGATTGCAGCGGCCATACGCTCTTGTTCAATGTTGTCAATGTCCTCGGCCTGTGTTTGCTCGTCCATCCCTTCATCATACAGTCAAACCCTTGGGGATTTGTGAAGCATGTCGACCGGGAGAACTGCCTCCAAGCCATAGACCAAGAAGAAGGGGACCGTCCTGTGGCTCAGCTCGGCTGAGTGCGGAGCCCTCAGAGCACAGCTGGAAGCGCACGCAACCAGCGACCCTTCATGCTTCCGAAGCGAGTCAAAGACCCGGGCCTTTAGGCCTTGCAGGATCATGCTTCGTGAATTTGTCAATTGCGACAAAAAGGTGAGTGTAGCCCCCTGGTGCTTTAGGGAATGGGCCGACCATGTCGAGCCGCCAGCATGCAAAGGGCCACGATGACGGGATTGTTTGAAGGGCTTGTGCCGGGAGATGGTGCTGTTTGGCGAAGAAGTGACATCCCTGACAGCGCCGGACTAGTTCCTTGGCGTCTTCATTGGCAGTCGGCCAATAATATCCCGCTCAGAAGGCTTTACCGACTAGTGTGGTTACCGCAGATGCCTGAATGAATCTCATCAAGGATCTGGGCCCCATGGTCCCGAGGGACGCACAGCAAGAGTACTCGGGTGGATGCCGCCCACTTGAATAGCTCACAGCCCACTACAACGTACTGCTTGCTGTGTCGGGCGGCACGCTCGGCTTTTACCTTGTCGGGCAGGAGCACCTTGGTGGTGAAGTAGTCTATGAGTTCTCGACGCCAGTCGTCCGGGGTGTCGGTAATGGCGAGTATTGACTCAGCTGGTTGCGCAGGGCCCGACTTCGGGTCATCCGGGTCCTTGATCGACGGCTTATGCAGCTCATGGATGAAGATCCCATGCGGCACCGTTGCTCGGGAAGACCCGAACTTGACCAGCTGGTCGGCCGCCGAATTGGCGTCCCGGAGGACGTGGTGAAACTCGAGGGCGGTGAACTTGCCTTCGAGTTTACGAACCTTGACACAACGGTGTCCATCTTCTCGCGCGAACAGGACCAGTCCTTGTCGACCTGGCTAATGAGTAGCTTCGAATCCCCATAAACCATTAGGCGCTCAACGCCAATGGATTTGGCGATACGGAGACCATGGAGGAGAGCCTCGTATTCTGCGGCATTATTGGAGGCCTTGAACAGTAATTGGAGGATGTACTTGAGGTGCTCACCCTTCTGGGAGACCAAGAGCATGCCAGCCCCAGCTCCGTCAATGCTAAGGGAGCCGTCGAAATACATGGTCCAAGTTGGTCGCAACTCCGAAGTCGGCAGGAGCTGGATTTCTGTCCATTCAGCCACGAAGTTGGCTAAGACCTGTGACTTGATGGCGTTGTGTGGCTTGTAATCGGTGGAGAATTCGCCCATTTCCAAGGCCCACTTGACTATCCGCCCAGTAGCCTCGTGATTCTGAATGATGTCCCCGAGGGGAAACCCAGTCACCACCACCACTTTGTGGGCTTGGAAATAATGTCGTAGCTTGCGAGTGGTGATGAGGACGGTGTACAGCAAATTCTACACTTGGGGATATCGCATCTTCGACGGCCCGAGGACCTTGGATACATAATAAATGGGCCTCTGGACCAGATAGGCGCGGCCTTCTTTTGCGCGCTCGACAACCAGCACTGTGCTGACAACGGTGGTGGTTGCGACGACGTACATAAGTAGTTGTTCCTTGGGGTTCAGAGCAGTGAGGATTGGCGGCGTAGTCAAAAGGTGCTCGAAGTCAGCAAATGCCTTGTTGGCATCTTGCGACCACTGCAAATCCTTGCCCTTCCCGACCAGCTTGAAGAATGATGCTCTGCGCTCGCCAAGTCGGGAGATGAATCTCCCGAGAGATGTCATGCTACCCATGAGCTTCTGCACATCCTTGATGTAGGACGGCTTCCACATGTTTAGGATTGCAGAGATCTTCTCAGGATTGGGCTCGATTCCTCGCTTGGAGACGACGAAACCGAGAAGCTTCCCGGAAGGCACGCCGAAGACGCACTTCTCAGGATTAAGCTTCCATCGGTACTTGCGAAGGTCTCCGCTATGTCGGGCAAAAGATCGTCGGGGATCTGTGTCTTGATCACTACATCATCCACATAGGCTTCCACGTTATGACCAATCTGACCTGGCTAAATAACGCTGAACGGCTCGCTGATAGGTCGAGCCAACATTCTTTAGACCGAAAGCCATCGTGGTGTAACAGAAGGCCCCGAATGGTGTAATGAAAGACGTCTTCTCCTAGTCGGACACTTTGAGGCCTATCTGATGATAGCCCGAGTAGCAATCCAAGAAACACAGGAGGGAACAGCCCGCAGTGGAGTCGACGACTTGATCGATGCAGAGAAGAATAAACGGGTCTTTAGGACAATACCTATTAAGATCAGTGTAGTCAACACACATTCTCTTTTTCCTATTTTTCTTCTTTACAAGGACTGGATTGGCTAACCAATCCGGGTGGTGCACTTCCTGAATGAAACCCACATCTAGAAGTCGAGTCAACTCTTTTCGGATCTTGTCCTTGCGCTCCTAGGCGAACCATCGAAGTCTTTGCCTAACCGACTTGGTGTCAGGGGGAACATGAAGCTCATGCTCGACCAAATCCTTGGGTATTTGCGGCATGTCTGCCGGTTTCCAAGCAAACATATCGATGTTCGCACGCAGGAAGTCGACGATGATGCTTTCCTATTTCTCCCCGAGGTGTGAGCCGATCAACGCCGTCTTGGAGGGATCAGTGTCAGAGAGAGAGAGACGACCTTGTACTCGGCGGAGCCAGCGGAGGGCTTTGACACTGGTGATGCTGGACTTGGGCCATCCTCAACCATTGGTGCCTTTCCTTTTGGGTTAGCACACAAGGGAGGAAATCCACCCACCCGGGCCAATGGGTCGATGGCCTCGCCGAGGGCGAGGCTCTCGGAATCACAGGCATGAGACGTGGCAACATCGCCTTGCACGGAGAATTCCCCCGGGGACCTAGCACCTTGAGAACCAGGTACGTGTAGTGGGGAATCACTATGAACTTGGCGAGGGCCGGGCGGCCGAGTACCGCATGGTAGGCCATCTCAAAGCCGGCCACGTAGAACCTGACAAACTTGGTGTGGAAGTTCTCCCGCGTTTTGAGCGTCACGGAGAGGGAGATCATACCAAGGTGCAGGCTTCCTCGACCCGGCATGATGCCGTAAAATGACGAGTCCATAGGCTCAAGGGTGGAGAGGGAGACTCCAAGCTCACGAAGGGTACCTCTGAAGAGGACGTTGATGCTGCTCCCCCCGTCGACTAGAACACGCTTGAGGCGCACCTTGAGCACCACTGGGTCCACCACCAATGGGAACTGACCCGGCTTCGGGACGTCGGTCCATTGGTCCACTTGAGAGAAAGAGGTTGGAACCTCTGACCATCGAAGGCGCTCAGGCGAGTCAATCGAGATGGTGTTCATGCGACTAGAAAGGAGCTTTTGCTGACGTTGACTCTCCGAGGTCGCCTTGCCACCAAGGATCATGTTGACAGTGTGGGTCAGCTCCTGGAAGCCGTCCTCCCATCGCTGGTCCCCTTTCCGGTGCTTCAGGTCTGTGCTCCTCCCCTTTCGTGGCCTTGGAGGTCGGGGGTTTCGTGCCTCCCGGACCATTTGGTCTTGGAGGGAGTTGCACTGCCGGATGGTGTGGTTTGCATCTGGATGGAGGAAGCATGGCTTGTCGAGCGCTTCCCAGAGTGTTTCACCCGAGGGTTCCCCCCTCGAGCTCGGTCCCTCGAGGGCCGCAACTTCCGCGGTTGGCTAGCGTTTCGCATCATCTCGCCGGTCCCACTGACGCGGGCGACGATCCAACCTCCTCGGCGAGCGACGCTGCGGGTCGGCCCGCTCCTTTCCCTTAGACTCCCTCGGGAGGCGAGAACCGACAGGCACCATGAGCTGGTTCTCGGCATCCTCAGCATCGACGAAGCCCTCGGCGATGGTAAACACCTGGGCCGGGGTGGTTGGCTTCATCCAAGCGACAAAGTGGAATAGCTCAGAGGGTCTTCGAAGGCCCTCAGAGAAGATTTGCATGACATCGCTGTCGGAAATGCTTGCGACGGAGTTGCGGCACTCCAAGAAACGTCGGATGTAGTCCCGAATGGACTCGGTGGGGCCTTGCCAGACTTAACCGAGGTCATACCAGGTGGTCGGGCATTGCCACGTGCCATGGTAGTTGGCGACGAAGGCATCGCAAAGCTCATCCCATGAGTTGATGGAGTCCTTAGGTAGACCGGCGAGCCAATTGATGGCTGTTGGCGCCTGCATGACCGGGAGAGAGTTGGCCATGACGCGATCGTCACCATTTACGGCTCGAACAACCGTGCAATACAGCTGGAGCCACAGGGTGGGATCGGTCTTGCCGTCGTATGGCTCTATCCCTGTCGGGCGGAAACCCTTGGGCCACATGACCTGCCGGAGCTTGGCGGTGAAAGCAACAAAGCCATCATGGCGGGGTGCGGGATCGGGCACGCCGTTAGGAGGTCCGTGCAACAGGTTGTACTCGTCCAGTCACCGTATCTCCTGGCGCCTTCGATTGGCGCACGCCGTTCGACGGTGTTGCAGGCATCCATCCTCTGCACGATCACCTCGCGCAGATCACCCGTGTGGGAGCTCCCTTGATGCTCGGTCATGCGAGCACTCCAGGAGTGTCATGTCGTGCCCGCAGGGGGAACCACGGTCCTCGTGGCTGCACCCGACGCTGGACACGGGAAGGCCGAATGATCGGCACTCTACTGTCATTGCGACCTCGAGCGTCGAGCACTCCTAGTGGGGCGCTCAAACAAGGCTAGGACATTGAGTGTTGCGGCAGCGGCCTGGGTCATGACCATGCCCTTCCGGATCTCCGGGAGTCGGGAAGACTGTTGAGGGCATGCTCAATAGCGACCAAGTTGGCCGCCGGCGTCCAGAAGACCTGGTGCCCCTCAAACTCCATCGTGAAGTCGGACTCCAGGTGCCGGGGCTGAACGTGAGGCCAACGGGTCTGCTCCCCCGTTACGGGAACGACGCGCATTGCGGTGAGCATCGGACTCCTGATGAGCTCGTGACCTCGTCATCGAACACTGCCTTCGCCATCATGACGAAGTTGGCGGGCCAGCGGTTACCAGGGATGAACACTGGTCTGCGAAGCCGCCCACTCGACGCCATATGGGGGAGAGAGGTGTGGCGGATGGTCCTGCAAGGGTTCTCTGCACCAAGAGGCGCGGGATCACCTCCAGCAACACGTGAAGGCGAGGAAGACGACCCTCGGCGCGGTGAAGCGTAACGCGTGGCGTGGAGTCGAGCCGGGCGCTCAATCCGGGTCCAAGCATCATCGCCCTTAGGACCACCGAGCGAAAAATCGGTGGTTTGGGCTGCCAAAGCCTGATGGTCGCGTGGGGCTTGGGGGCTGAGGCCTTAGGGCATGATACCACGCGCCTTGGCCTCGCCACCACGCGCGGAGGCGCGATAGCACGCTCGAGCTCGCTGGAGACCGTCTGGGAGAGAGTGAGGTGACGGAAGTCGGTCGCGTGGAGCACCAGAGTGCCGAAGACAAAGGTGAAGGAAACAACCATCGGATCACTCCAGGCGAAGAACAACGCCCTACCCGGCGCGTTAACTGCCGATGGATGGGTCGGCAGTCCTCCAAGGGGGCCCAACATCCCGAAAATCGAAGGAACCGAAATCGGAACGTAAAAATCGAACTTTCAAAACCTTCGCTCGTTGCTTCTTCCTCGGATTTGTTGCCTCTTTATTGCAAGCTCGGTTGCATAAATTTAGTCATGATCAATTCCCTTTCGGTGTTTTTGGATGATTTGGAGTTTGTCGGAATGAAAAATGCGAAAGTCCGTATTAGGGATTAAAAAAACGAAATCGGGGAAGCGCGGATTTATGAAAATACGATTTGGGTGATATAAAATAGTAATTGTGGTTGGGAGTGGATAAATTAGGGCACAAAATAAATAATAAAATATTTGAGAGTCGTACTCGAAATCCGGGAAAATTTTGGAAAATAAAGGGGTGAATTATGAAATTAGAAAAGAGGGATTTTAAATAAATAAATATGAAAATGATGTGGGAAAATAAAAGTGGAGAAAAGTTGAAAATATTATATTAAAAATTATTTTTGAAATATAGGAATTTATTTTGGAATTTTTAGAAGAGAGGAAAATAGAAATAGGAAATTGAAATTGGAAAATCGGGAAAATATGAAAGTGCACTGTTCATATCGCGCAGTGTATTTGACGCCGTACGCGCCGCACGCCGCCCGCCCGCGCTCGGCCCCGCCCTCGCACCGCGTGCGCGCGCACCGGCCCCTACCCCCGCGCGCCACGCGCCACGTGCGCGTCGCGCCCCGGACCCCGCGCGCCCGCCCGCCGCGCCCCGCGCGCCCGCCGCCATGCGCCGCGCCCGGCCCCCACGCCGCGCGCGCTCGCGCCGGACCCCGCCCGCGCCACGTGCTCCGCCCGCCGCGTCGCGCCCGTCCGTACCCGGCCCGCGCCTCGCCGCGTGTCGCCACCGCCCGCGCCACGCCGGTCCCTCCCTTCTCCACCCGCGCCCGCGCGCGCCTCCCGCCGCGCCTATAAGAGGCCGGCGCCCCGCCCTTGCCGCACCACCGCCGCCTCTCTCCATTTCCCGAGCGCCAACGCGCCGCCGCCGTGCGCCAAGCCCCCCGCGTGCCCCACCACACCTCCCCGAGGCCCGCCGTCGCCGGTAAGCCCCGCCGCTGCTCTCCTTTCCCCATGCGCTCGCGCCGCCGCCTCTGTTTTGCCGGGACTCGGTCGAACGGATGGCGGGCAATGAAATGCGCAGCGAAAGAAAAAGAAAAATAGGGAAAAATTTGGAAAAATTTTAGGAAATTTGGAAAAATATTTTGGGAAGACTTGAGTAAAATTTTGGGCAAAAATAAATTATTTTCTTGCATGATTTCTCGGTGAAAAATTTGGAAATCAAGTCCGGACTTTTCCGAAATTCCATTTTGCGACGTTTTGAATCTGAATTTCGTTTAAATCTTTCTCGCCATTTAAAAATGTTCCTATTTTGTGCTCGGACCTTCAAAACCTCTAGCACCAATCCCTCCGCGGATATTTTAAAATCCGTTTTCTTGAGCAAATCGCGATCGTCGCTTTGCGAAAACCCTAAGTCGTCGATCCGATGACGAAACTTGGAGTTTTCCGGGGCGATCGTAGTACAAACTTAAGTAGAAAGTTGGGCTCAGCGTTTGGAATCGTTTCGAGACTTTTTCAAATCTTTTCGACCTTTTGGTGTTATATGGGATTCTAATCGGAATCGATTGATTTTTCGCACGTACGAGTAGCACCTGAAGAGACCGGCATCGACCCCGTTGAAGACACCACCCCTCAAGCGTGCGAGCAAGGCAAGTCATCACACTCTTTGAACATATTGATCCTACTTTGTGAAATAATGTGATTTCAAATTACAAATTGCATGCTATACACAAACGAGTACCTATGCTTGATATACCCTGCTTTGATGTTGATCACCATTAGAATTATACTTTGTAACCTTCGATGTGATATGACTGGAGGCTAACTTCGGTAAAAATGCTTAGCCCTGCTTATACTAGATCCTTGCATACTCATGATCTTTACAAGAAAGCTTTGTGCTCGGGCAACTACCTTAGGGAAGGTAGTTGAAATGCGGCCTGTGGAGACATGAGCGCCACATGGCCATGAGAATGATGAACTAAGTTTGATGAAAATTGAAAATGCTATACAAATGTTTTAGACTAGGGCGGCCGGATGATTTGGGTGGATTCCGGAAAAGGCAAGTGCCGACCCTGGTCAATTAAGGACCGAGCCATGAGATAGCCGGGAAACGAGCCAGTACAAGCGTACTTCTCGAATGGGTATAGACCTAGCTGACTAGATAGCCGAGCAGAGGCAGTATCCTTGCATAAATGGTTCTCTATGATGTGGTTTATGTGATGAGGATGAGGCTGCGGCCGTTGCTGTGAAGAGTGGAATTAAATCAATATTAATTGAACTTAAAGATTGAGGAAGTTTTCTCTTACCCCGGGTGCGCCAGAACTCCTCTCAATGCTAGAAAATGACGGCTAGAGTGCATGAGGGCTTAAGTTCATGGAGCGGGTACTGCCAAAGTGATGTTATCAAAAGGCTTTGTCGTGACCGTCTCATGTGTTGGGACGTAGGCTCATTCGTTGGGCTGTCGCGGAGTACGGGTAAAGTGTACATCCACTGCAGTGTGAGTGAATCAATCTATTCGAATAGCCATGCTCGCGGATATCGAGCATCGTGACAAGACTTTCGCTTGGCTAGACTTTAAACTTAAAACTGCTGGGATGGGTTTGCATGATGATTTCATTTGGTGGATCAACTTCTCGAGATGCGAGAAGGGGTGGATTCCCCAGAAAATCATGACGAATCGGAGGCGGGAAGCCATCCTTGGAATCACGATGGATGGTAGACGAACCGTCGCCGAATTAATGAACTATGGAACTAAAACTTGATTTGGCTAGTTGTTAGGCTTGTGAAAAGAATTGTGAAAATTGGCTTTATGCAAAAGAACTCCAGCCATTCCTTGAATAACCCTATCATATGCATCAATTCCGTGTTGGCTTGCTGAGTACGGTTGGTACTCACCCTTGCTATACGCACAAACCTTCAGATGGTGGGAATGAAGAATTGGAGGATCCTTACGCTTACTACCAGGAGGGTGAAGGAACTGATGGCACTTATTAGGTCTTAGCTCCGGTCGTTGCCTGTGGCAATTGACATGCCGCTGCCTCTATTCCGCTGCCGTATCTAATTTCTGCTTTTGTGTTGTATCCGGACCATGAGGTCCTGTGTGTTGAACATTGCCTTCGGGCCTATTGTTGTAATAATGTCGCCGTAAGACTATTCGTGCATGTGCACTGATTATTGATCATCGTATTTCGTGGGTACCAACTACTCAATCCAGGGAAATGGTACTAAGAACACGAAAGATTCCCGTCCCAAAAACGGGGGTCCACAGAGCTGGTATCAGAGCCATGCGACCGTAGGATAAGACCAAATGGCGCTCTACCCCTGACTAGTTGTCTAAAGTATCCCTACGTAGGACCATTTCCAAACTATTATTTCTGAAAATACAACTATACCTTTTCCACATCTGTATTTCCTTTTCTTACCAAATGGTTTTGATGATAGCTCTCTCCCTCTAACCCTAAGTTGCCTTCAAAAGCAGATGTCGAACCATGACGGAGCCTGGGAGATCACCATCCCACAAGACGAGGGATTTGTGGCACAGCTTCAGTCCTTGCTTTGGTGTTTAAGATATCCGCAACCACCCACCTACCAAATCAAGAGGCATGGCTCCGAAGGATATCCAGCATGGGAGCCGGCCGTTTCCGTGGAAGCCCGCATGGGAAGTGAAACACCTTTCTGCTTTCACACCCGCTATCACCGAGATTTAGCGAAAGCAGCCATTCAAGATGCGTCCCACGAAGCATTTCTTCGCCTTAATGCGATACACCGTGCTGAACTTACGGTGAGTTCGTGCACCATCCCTATCGCGAGGAAGGCACCCCGGTTGCACCGTGGAAGCCACCCCGCTGCTACAACCCTATGGTCACACGTCTATCACGCTGGGCGGAGACGGCGGATGACTGCTACGAAGAAGCCTTGCTTGAGATCAACGACCAGCAGCAACGCCGCAATGATCTGGTCGAGAGCCACCAGGGCTGTGGGGATCAGATCAACATGCTGCAGACTCAGCTGCAAGCCAACGGTGCCCAATATGAGCAGCTCTCGGACCGCTACATGGCCCGTGGGGAAGCTCTGGTAGAGCTGGAGGAGCAGCTCAGGAAGAGCAAGCAGCAAGTCGACCAGCTGGAGGAACAGCTGCGCTCCCGCCCTATCCATGCTGCAGGTACTTCCACCGGAGTTGTACCAACACCTTCTGCTCCTGTGCCCGACCACTATTATCTTATGACTCCAGCATGCTTGGATACCTTTCAAGCCATGATGGAGCAAGCTTTATGTTGAGCACGGAGCCGGCGCCGTACTCCGATAGACCCCACCGCGCCACGTCCATAGCAATGCCATCCGAGCTTGGATCGGGAGAGGAGAACCCCATCCGGATCCACACCGACTCGGAGTGTGAGGCGGAACCTATGGAGGTCAAATGGGAGTCCAGCGACACCGATCCAATGGAGGAGGAAGCTCCCACCCATTGCCTGACTCACTCCGGAGGTCCCCTCACCTGCAAGACCGCTCGCAAGAGTACACGGCCACCGAGCAGGAAAATTCGGCATGACTCCGAGGCCACCACCTCCGAGCCATGGGGACTCCGATTTGCTTCAGCAGAGGATCACCCCCTTCCTGCACCTGGCTCCTGCGGATGGTTGGACGATTAGGTGGGAGGACCACCCCAGCTTGATCTCACTCTGGACGGTTCGGCAGCAAGGACCACACTCTATCCCCCTTAATAGTTAAAGCAGTAGGACGATGTAGTTGTTGTATCATGACATGAGGGACTGTGCATGTACAGTCTGTGTACCCCTTTGATGTAATATGATGGACCTAAGTATCGCCTTGTGGTATCCTAATTAATGAGCTTATTATTTTACCATGCTTGTTGGTTGAAGATCATTTAAAAACGACTTGAAGAAAAATCACCTAGGAACCATGACCTTAACGGGTTCGATCTCTTAATTCATCTATCTTCTTCGGATGGCGCATCGCCGCGAGCCGCAGCCACCAACGAGAACCCACGAGCCCAACCCTCCACTCGGCGGAGGTTATGGCTTTACAAACCCAACTGCTCCAAGCAATTGCCAACAACCAGGGAAGTCGAGGAGGATCCAGTTTAGGAGAGTTCATGCGAGCTAAGCCACCAACCTTCTCCACGGCCGAAGAACCCATGGATGCGAGGATTGGTTGAGGGTGATCGAGAAAAAGCTAACTCTCGTTCGAGTTCGAGAAGCAGATAGAGTTATCTTCGCCACTAGCCAGCTAGAGGGTGCCGCGAATGACTGGTGGGACACCTACAAGGAAACGCGAGCTGAAGATGCCAGAGAACCGACATGGGAAGAATTCACGGCTGTGTTCCGTGAAAATTTCGTACCAGCTGTAGTTATGAGGATGAAGAAAAATGAGTTCCGCAGGCTGCGCCAAGGAAACACCTCAGTACAAGAATACCTGAACAAGTTTACCCAGCTTGTCCGCTACGCCACAAGCGACCTGGCAGACGAAGAAGAGAAGATGGATAAATTTATCGAGGGACTAAACGATGAGCTGAGAGGACCAATGATCGGACAAGACCACACCAGTTTCCAAAGCCTCATCAACAAGGTCGTACGGCTTGAACACGACCAAAAGATGGTAGAAAATAACCGTAAAAGGAGGCTCGCTATGGCCCGCCCATTTCAGGGAGCGCCACAACGTCCCAAGGGAGCCACCCCGTCTAGATGGAAGCCAAACGTTTCGGCAACCGGTCGTTCCCCCGCTCCCGACCATGTCAGCAGGCCAGCTACACCTCAGTTTCGTACACCGACGCCAACCCTAGCCGCTCCGGAAGAAGGAATGTGAACTGCTTCAATTGTCGAGAATTCGGGCACTACTCCAACAGCTGCCCCAAACCACGCAACACTCCTGTGCGCACCGGCGCCAATGCAACGCCCGTCCGAGGAACCCCCACCCCTGCTGCAGGACGCGGTCTGTTCAGGACCCCGCTACCCAATGAGGCTGCCACCGGGTTTCGACGTGGCCAGGTGAAGCATCTGTGGGCTGAAGAAGCTCAGGAGGACCAGAGCGTGCTGATGAGTATGTTCTCTATCAACTCTACCCTAGTTAAAGTCTTATTTGATTCTGGAGCCTCGCATTCATTCATATCTTCCCAAGTAAGCAAACAACACCACCTACACCAAGTAGCACTTAAGAGACCTATGTTGGTACACTCACCTGGGGGAAACATAACCGTACCCCATGCTTGCATCAATGTGCCCATACGGATTAGGGACGTGGTGTTTCTTTCAAACCTTATGGTGCTATCACCCCAACCCATTGATGTCATACTCGGGATGGATTGGTTGACCAAGAATAATGGAATCATAGACTGCAGTCGAAGGGAAGTCACGGTATCCACCCCGTGGGGATCACCAATGAGCATAACTATGGACCAAAACCCGAAGCTATGCGAGCAGGCTGCGGGAGTATTCACCATGCTACCTCTAGGCGGGATGCCAGTAGTACAAGAATACCCGGACGTGTTTCCCGAAGAATTGCCCGGAATGCCCCCGGATCGCGACATAGAGTTTATCATCGACCTAATGCCCGTACGCCCCCATATCCAAGAGACCTTATCGAATGCCGGCCAACGAGTTAGAAGAACTCAAGAAGCAAATCCGAGAACTACAAGAGAAAGGATTTGTACGCCCCAGTTCTTCTCCCTGGGGAGCTCCAGTACTCTTCGTCAAGAAGAAGGACGGGAGTATGAGGATGTGTGTGGACTACCGATCGTTGAATGAAGTGACTATCAAAAACAAGTACCCACTACCCCGAATCGATGACCTATTCGATCAACTTAAGGGTGCGCAAGTGTTCTCAAAGATTGATCTTCGGTCGGGATATCATCAGTTGAAGATTAGAGCTGGAGATATTCCTAAAACGGCGTTCTTTACACGTTACGGCTTTAGCAAATGCGAGTTCTGGCTCAAGGAAGTCGCTTTTCTTGGCCACGTGGTTTCAGCCGGAGGAGTAGCGGTAGACCCCGCCAAGGTCGAAGCTGTCACGGAATGGAAGGCACCCAAGTCAGTGACGGAAGTTCGGAGTTTCTTGGGCTTGGCCGGGTATTACCGAAGGTTCATCGAAGGGTTTTCCACCGTAGCTCGACCTATGACTCAACTTCTGAAGAAGGAAAAGAAGTTTGAATGGAACACGAAGTGTCGGGAAGCCTTCGACCAACTAAAAGAAAAGTTAACCACCGCCCCAATCTTAACTTTACGGACAACCGGAAGAATTTCGTGATGTACCGTGATGCGTCTCGGCAAGGACTAGGAGGCGTGTTAATGCAGGATGGGAAGGTCGTAGCATATGCCTCGCGGCAGTTACGACCCCACGAGGAGAATTATCCCACACACGACCTGGAATTAGCCGCAGTCGTTCACACATTGAAGATCTGGAGACACTACCTGATCGGGAACCACTGTGATGTGTATACTGATCACAAGAGCTTGAAATACTTCTTTACTCAGCCCGATCTCAACCTACGACAGAGACGATGGTTGGAGTTGATCAAAGATTACGATCTAGGAATCCATTACCATCCCGGCAAGGCAAATGTAGTGGTCGATGCGCTAAGCCGCAAAGCCCAATGCAATCATATGGGATTGGGAGGTATGGCCAGTGAGCTCCAAGAAGAAATGGCTCGACTTAATCTGCACCTGATTCCTCACGGAGAAGTAAACTCACTGGAAATCCAACCCCTTCTGAGGACTCAAATAGAAGAAGCCCAAAAGGGAAATGAGGAAACCGGAAATCAAAGAACGCATGGCACTGGACGCACTAAGGAATTTTCGATAGACGACAAGGGAACCCCGTGGTACAAGAGAAGGATCTGCGTACTGAACAAGGTGGATTGAGAGTGTTGATTTTAAAAGAAGCACACGAATCAGCATATTCGTTACATCCAGGAAGCACGAAAATGTATCAGGATTTGAAGGGAGAATACTGGTGGCCCAATATGAAGAGAGATGTAGCCGAATACGTAGCCGTATGCGATGTGTGCCAAAGGGTGAAAGCGAGCATCAACGACCAGCAGAGCTTACTGCAGTGCTCAAGATTCCCGAATGGAAATGGGACGAGATAGGCATGGATTTCATAGTGGGACTACCCAAACTGCGACGGTTACGATTTCATTTGGGTAATAGTAGATCGGCTCACCAAGACCGCCGATTTGTTCCCGTAAAAACTAACTACAACGTGCCAAGCTAGCGGAACTATACATGAGTAGGATTGTATGTCTCCATGGTGTACCAAAAAGGATTATATCGGATCGTGGTACCCAATTCACGTCTCATTTCGGAGCAAAGTTCACGAGGCACTAGGAAGTCGGCTTGCCTTCGCATCCGCTTACCACCCAGCACGACGGACGGGCGAAAGGACGAATCAAGTACTAGAAGATATGCTGAGAGCCTGCGCGTTGGATTTCACCAAGGATTGGGAGAAATGTTTACCGTACACCGAGTTCTCCTACAACAATAGCTATCAAGCCAGTCTGAAGATGTCACCAAACGAAGCTCTATTTGGTCGCCGATGCCGAACCCCATTGATGTGGTCGAAACCGGTGAACGAACCGTATTCGGGCCCGACATAATCAAAGAGGCCGAGGAAAAGGTTCGCCGATCCGAGACCGATTACAAGCTGCTCAATCACGACAAAAGAGCTACGCGGATACCCGACGAAGAGAATTAGAATTTAAAGAAGGTGACTATGTGTATCTAAAGGTCTCACCACTACGGGGAACTCAGAGGTTCAAGGTGAAAGGGAAACTCGCACCAAGATACGTGGGCCCATTCTTAATAAACGCTAGAAGAGGTGAAGTGGCCTACCACTGAGCTGCCCGAGAACCTCTCCGATGTCCACCCAGTATTCCACGTATCGCAGTTGAAGAAATGTCTCGGGTGCCGAAGAGCAAGCTCCTTTGGAAACCATCCATGTCCACAGTGATCTTACCTACCGGAGCATCCGGTCAAGATCTTGGACGAGGCAAAAAAGAAGACACGGACGAGTCATGGCGCATTTACAAAGTACAATGGAGCAACCACCGAAGAGGACGCTACCGGGAGAGCGAGGATTTCTGAAGACGGAATACCCACACCTACTCAGATGTAAGAAATCTCGGGACGAGATTTATTGTTAGGGGTAGGTTTGTAACATCCTGAAAATCGAAGGAACGAAATCGGAACGTAAAAATCGGAACTTTCAAAAACCTTCGCTCGTTGCTTCTTCCTCGGATTTGTTGCCTCTTTATTGCAGCTCGGTTGCATAAATTTAGTCGTGATCAATTCCCTTTCGGTGTTTTTGGATGATTTGGAGTTTGTCGGAATGAAAATGCGAAAGTCCGTATTAGGGATTAAAAACGAAATCGGGGAAGCGCGGATTTATGAAAATACGATTTGGGTGATATAAAATAGTAATTGTGGTTGGGAGTGGATAAATTAGGGCACAAAATAAATAATAAAATATTTGAGAGTCGTACTCAAATCCGGAAAATTTTGGAAAATAAAGGAGTGAATTATGAAATTAGAAAAGAGGGATTTTAAATAAATAAATATGAAAAATGATGTGGGAAAATAAAAGTGGAGAAAAGTTGAAAATATTATATTAAAAATTATTTTTGAAATATAGGAATTTATTTTGGAATTTTTAGAAGAGAGGAAAATAGAAATAGGAAATTGAAATTGGAAAATCGGGAAAATATGAAAGTGCACTGTTCATATCGCGCCAGGTATTTGACGCCGTACGCGCCGTACCGGCCCGCCCGCGCGCGCGACGCGCGCCCGCGCCCGCCGCGCCGCGTGCGCGCGCACCAGCCCTACCCCCGCGCGCGCCACGCGCGCACGCGCTCTCCCGCGCCGGACCCCGCGCGCCCGCGCCACGCGCCGCCACGCCCGGACCCGCTCCCCACGCGCGCGCGCCGCGCGCGGACCCCGCCCGCGCCGCGCTCGCCCGCCGCGTCATGCCCGCCGCACCCGGCCCGTCCCCGCGCCTCGCAGCGTGTCGCCACCGCCCGCGCCACGCCGGTCCCTCCCTTCTCCACCCCCGCGCCCGCGCGCGCGCCTCCCGGCGCGCCTATAAGAGGCCGCGCGCCCGCCTTTGCCGCACCACCGCCGCCCTCTCTCCTCCATTTCCCGAGCGCCAACACCGTCGCCGCCGTGCGCCAAGCCCCCTCCCCGTGCCCCACCACACCTCCCCGAGGCCCGCCGTCGCCGGTAAGCCCCGCCGCTGCTCTCCTTTCCCCATGCGCTCGCGCCGCCGCCGCCTCTGTTTTGCCGGGACTCCGGTCAAACAGATGGCGGGCAATGAATAGTGCGTAGGGAAAGAAAAAAAAGAAAAAAAAGAAAAATAAAGAAAAACAAAAATAGGGAAAAATTTTAGGAAATTTGGAAAAATATTTTGGGAAGACTTGAGTAAAATTTTGGGCAAAAATAAATTATTTTCTTGCATGATTTCTCGGTGAAAAATTTGGAAATCAAGTCCGGACTTTTCCGAAATTCCATTTTGCGACGTTTTGAATCTGAATTTCGTTTAAATCTTTCTCGCCATTTAAAAATGTTCCTATTTTGTGCTCAGACCTTCAAAACCTCTAGCACCAATCCCTTCGCGGATATTTTCAAATCCGTTTTCTTGAGCAAATCGCGATCGTCGCTTTGCGAAAACCCTAAGTCGTCGATCCGATGACGAAACTTGGAGTTTTCCGGGGCGATCGTAGTACAAACTTAAGTAGAAAGTTGGGCTCAGCGTTTGGAATCGTTTCTGAGACTTTTTCAAATCGTTTCGACCTTTTGGTGTTATATGGGATTCTAATCGGAATCGATTGATTTTTCGCACGTACGAGTAGCACCTGAAGAGACCGGCATCGACCCCGTTGAAGACACCACCCCTCAAGCGTGCGAGCAAGGCAAGTCATCACACTCTTTGAACATATTGATCCTACTTTGTGAAATAATGTGATTTCAAATTACAAATTGCATGCTATACACAAACGAGTACCTATGCTTGATATACCCTGCTTTGATGTTGATCACCATTAGAATTATACTTTGTAACCTTCGATGTGATATGACTGGAGGCTAACTTCGGTAAAAATGCTTAGCCCTGCTTATACTAGATCCCTGCATACTCATGATCTTTACAAGAAAGCTTTGTGCTCGGGCAACTACCTTAGGGAAGGTAGTTGAAATGCAGCCTGTGGAGACATGAGCGCCACATGGCCATGAGAATGATGAACTAAGTTTGATGAAAATTGAAAATGCTATACAAATGTTTTAGACTGGGGCGGCCGTATGATTTGGGTGGATTCCGGAAAAGGCAAGTGTCGACCCTGATCAATTAAGGACCGCGCCATGAGATAGCCGGGAAAAGAGCCAGTACAACCGTACTTCTCGAATGGGTATAGACCTAGCTGACTAGATAGCCGAGCGGAGGCAGTATCCTTGCATCGATGGTTCTCTATGATGTGGTTTATGTGATGAGGATGAGGCTGCGGCCGTTGCTGTGAAGGGTGAAATTAAATCAATATTAATTGAACTTAAAGATTGAGGAAGTTTTCTCTTACCCCGGGTGCGCCAGAACTCCTCTCATTGCTAGAAAATGACGGCTAGAGTGCATGAGGGCTTAAGTTCATGGAGCGAGGCGCCAAAGTGAGGTTATCGAAAGGCTTTGCCGTGACCGTCTCATGTGTTGGGACGTAGGCTCATTCGTTGGGCTGTCGCGGAGTACAGGTAAAGTGTACATCCACTGCAGTGTGAGTGAATCAATCTATTCGAATAGCCGTGCTCGCGGATATCGAGCATCGTGACAAGACTTTCGCCCGACTAGACTTTAAATTTAAAACTGCTGGGATGGGTTTGCATGATGATTTCATTTGGTGGATCAACTTCTCGAGATGCGAGAAGGGTGGATTCCCAGAAAATCATGACGAATCGGAGGCGGGAAGCCATCCTTGGAATCACGATGGACGGTAGACAGAACCGTCGCCGAATTAATGAACTATGGAACTAAAACTTGATTTGGCTAGTTGTTAGGCTTGTGAAAAGAATTGTGAAAATTGGCTTTATGCAAAAGAATTCCAGCCATTCCTTGAATAACCCTATCATATGCATCAATTCCGTGTTGGCTTGCTGAGTACGGTTGGTACTCACCCTTGCTATACGCACAAACCTTCAGATGGTGGGAATGAAGAATTGGAGGATCCTTACGCTTACTACCAGGAGGGTGAAGGAACTGATGGCGCTTATTAGGTCTTAGCTCCGGTCGTTGCCTGTGGCAATTGACATGTCGCTGCCTCTATTCCGCTGCCGTATCTAATTTCTGCTTTTGTGTTGTATCCGGACCATGAGGTCCTGTGTGTTGAACATTGCCTTCAGGCCTATTGTTGTAATAATGTCGCTGTAAGACTATTCGTGCATGTGCACCTGATTATTCAGTACTGTATTTCGTGGGTACCAACTACTCGATCCAGGGAAATGATACTAAAAACACGAAAGATTCCCGTCCCAAAAACGGGGGTCCACAGTCCCCAAGGAGGTAGAAGAGAGAAAGTGGTGGGGAAGCTGCCCTTCACGGATCTGATGGTCGACTCGAGTCCTAAGATGATCCAAGAAACGAGACACAGAGATTTATACTGGTTCAGACCTCCCGAAGGATAATAGGCCTATGTCCAGTGTGTGGTGTTCTTCCTTTGGATGGATGATGAACAAAGGTTACAAAGGAGTGTGCTAGAGTTCTCCTCCTGGGAAGGATCGATCTCTTCCTCTCGAAAAAGAATCCCCTCTCGTCCTAGGAAGGATCGATCTCTCCTCTCGCCATAAAAGTCCCCTTGGCCCCGTCGCCCTGCCCTCCCTTTTATAGTTCAAGGGAGGCAGGAACAGGTGTGCTTGGGGGTTAAGAAAGCTAAGACTAAGAGAGACAAAAGGTGGGATACAAAGAATATTTGATAAAGTACATGTTGGTGTGCTAGGTCCTGTACACCGTGGGTATCTTGTACTCTGTCAGCTCTGGGACCCTGCTTTCGTGCCTCCAGGTGGTGTTAGATGCTGCCGGGCTGTCTCCTCCCTCTTCTTTCGTGCATGCCAAGTTTCCTCCCGAGGATGCTCGAGGTCGGGCGACGAGTTGGGGTCAAGAGAAGGGGCCGAGGTCGGACTTGGGGGAAGGCCAGAATGCTCGACCCCCAGGAGGGGTCGGGCTCTCGGTCATATCATGAGGACACTCGGTTTAACTTCTGTTGAGGTTCAATCTGGGTTTTTGAGGCACCCCAGGGTGACACCTCCCAAATGTCTAGTTTAATTGATTAATTAGGCCATTTTATGGGCAAACTCATGTTGTATTCAACAGATAGAGTGGTTATACAGGTTGACAATTTTGGATTACTCGGCAAACGTTCTATAACCAATAGAAATGTCGGATAATCTGCATCCGCCAAATTTTAGAGATACCACATCCGCATCTGAATCCGTACCACACTATCCGCATCCGCAACCATATCCATTGTATTTCTATAAACCCATACCATCTCCTTGTTACGGATAGATTCGGAGCGGATCAGTTAGTACCATATAAGAGTGACTCATATACAAGTACTACCATATATATATATATATATATATATATATATATATATGGGAATCTAAAGTAATTAAACAACAAGATTAACTCAACATTCTATTCCAAATTATTTTTATACTGGAATTTCCGTTTTTAGTGCTCACCCGGAAGTTAGTGTTAGGGCCCATTTGGTAGGGCTCCTGATTATATGATTCTCTAATTCTATATTTTGATTTTCTTCGAATCAGATTCTGGAGAGAATCAGAACCAGTACAATAAAGTAATAATTGAAATAATATTTCAGATGATTTGCAGGTGATTTTGGAAAGAAACTGGTTTTCAGATATTTCTCACTTCCTATGTAAAATTGTTGAATCAATTAAATGATTTTTCTCAGAATCAGTTGCAAAATAATCCGTTTGACAAGGATTTTACTTATTCTGTTGAAAATTACGAAAGAGAATTCCTCCCAAATGGGTCTTATTGAGAATCCCTACCAAATAGGGCCTGGGGCCTTACTGTTCAAAATTACGATTGTATTGTTCCGAGTTGTGATGTTACTGTATAACGGAAAGTGGAGTCAAATTTTGGTGCAAACAAACAAGATTCTGCAGTACTCTAGCAAATTTTGCCTATTAGTATTTTCAGCTGAAATACATGATCTTTTGCTTAATGGTTCCTTTTTCTTCTTTGCCCATTTCCAGGTTTCTCCTTTTATTAGATGATGTGTGGTCTCAATCATCAGCTAAGAAAATCATAGATTGTTTGTATGACAACCAACAAGGCAGTAAAATAATATTAACCTCACGATTTCGTGCCGTTGCTCAGATGTGCGACGACCGGTTTGGAACTAACATGCTGTATATGCTTCCCCCACTATATCATGATGACTCAAGGAGGCTATTTGAACAAGTCTTGTCCGATAATGTTGCTAGAGAAAACTATGCGGAAAGAAATGGAAGTGTTCCGGACATTGTGTTGAAAATATGCATGGGGTTGCCTACTGCCATAATTACCATGGCTGGTCTAGCGTCGTGTAGCCCGAAAACAACAGAAGAACAGTGGAAAGAAATCGGCAATACTTTAATACAGGGTACAGAAGATTCTCCTTTTTCAAGCCTCAAGAGTATAATTAAATATTGCTACAATGACATGCCTGCTGATCTCAAGACATGCTCCTTGTATCTTAATATGTTTCCAAGGGGTTGCAAGATCAGCAGAACGCGTCTGATCCGGAGATGAGTAGCTGAAGGCTTTGTCAGTGAGAAGTATGGTATGATACCTGAAGAAGTTGCAGAAGTATACTTCAATGAGCTCGTAAAAAGGGAGATCATACGACCTGTAGAGCACACCAATGGTGGAAAGGTGAAGTCCTGTCAGTTTGACAGCATAATTCATGAATACATTTGTTCCTTGTCAAGCGAAGAGAACTTCACTGTTGGGCTTGGTGGAGACTGGCTAATGGCAGCTCCCAGTAACAAAGTCCGTAGGCTGTCTATCCACTGCACAGAAGATGCCAAGGCGACAATGGAGAACATATATCTGTCTCATGTCCGATCACTGACAGTGTTTGGGGGCTTGAACATTCCAGTTAAGTTTGGGATTTTGCAAGTTCTGGATCTTAATGGTTGCCGAGGCTTCAAAAAGCATCATACCGAGGGCATATCCGAAATGCATCTGCTCAAGTTTTTAAGCTTGCGAGGAATGGACATCAATAAACTTCCATCAAATATCGGCAACATGAAGTATTTAGAGACCTTGGACATAAGGGAGACCAACGTGAAGAGACTGCCCAAAACGATACTTCTACTAGATAGAATCCGCAACATACTTGGTGGAAACAAGACAACAGAAAAAGCACTGGGATTGCCGGAAAGCATTAAGAAAAAACCTATGAGATCTTTGCGGTTACTGTCCGGGATCGAGATCATAGAGGGATCAAATGTTGTGACAGCGCTTCGTGAGATGAGATGGTTGGAGAAGCTTGGAATTTACAGGCTCAGCCTAAAGGAAAATGGAACGAGCTCTAAAGATCTCCTATCCTCTATTAACTACTTAGCAATCCGCGGGCTTCGTTCCCTCTCAATTGATGAGGAGTCCTGCGTCTTTCTCAACTCATCGGATTTTCAGCTTGACCCTTTCACGAAGATTAACTCTTGCAGGCTGCACGGCAAGTTGCTTAGTCTCCCCACATGGATGACCAAACTACCTCATTTCAGAAAATTAACCCTACCGATGACAGTTCTTCGGGCAGAAACTTTGGAGCTTCTTGGCAGTTGCACAAACATGTATTCATTGTTTTCACTTACCTTTTCACTTGCTGCAGCAACGTATGATGCAGAAGTGGAGAGCATCCTGGAGAATAACAAATCCGAGTCTGGAGGGAAGATTGTCATTCTGGGAGGATGGTTCATAAGTCTCAAACTGCTTCGCTTCTCTGCACCTTCCTTACCATCTCTATCCTTTTCAGAAGAGACAATGCCATCGCTCGAAAGGCTTGAGCTGCAGTTCAGAACATTGGAAGGTGTCGAAGGTGTTGATAACCTTGCGAAGCTCGAGCAACTGCACCTTTCGGTTGATGGCCAAGCAGTGGCGGAGCCAGGGGGTGGTCCGGTGGTCCCGGGACCACCCAAAAAAATTATATATATATATATATGTATATGTATGTAGGGTTGAAAACGGACGAATTTTTTTCGATTCGAACCGTCCGTTTTTCTACATTTGAGTTTTCGTATTTTCGAAAAAAAATCCGAAAACGGTTCGAAATTCAGGACGGAGGTTGTCGGAATTTGCGACGGAAGTAGAAACGGCGTTTTTCCGTTCGTATTTCCGAATTCCGTATTTGGTCTGAATGTTTTAGTATTCTTACCGTATTTTATCCGGATTCCAGGAATGTAGAGGCCCAATCCAAAAAACCCAACACCAGCCCATCTAAAAAAACTCATTTTAATTTGTTAGTTGTGATATGAACTAAACATGTTATGTGAGTATGTGACGTAGTAGTATGTGGACAGATAATCTTAAACTATTTTGATGTGGATCTAAATCTCTGAATTCATGCTCTACCTATTTTTCGTTGGCAAAGATGTGTGTGAGTGTGACTGAGTATAAAGATGTGCGGTATTCCGGCTTAAGCTCTCGACTTCTGACCGTTTCCGTTGATTTTTCGGTCGTATTTGTTCGTTTCCATGTACCCGCATATCCCGATTCCGTTTCCGAACCCGATCTCATTTCCGCCAAAAAATATAGAAACGGAAGTAGAAATATGGTTTTTCTGTCTGCTTTCGTTCGTTTTCATCGCTATATGTATGTATATATATATGTGTATATATATAAAATTCTATTATTTTGTTATATTTACGATATTTTTAAAAAATATGTATGTTGGACCACCCATAAAATCCTATGCCACTGGCCAAGCAACCCAAGTGTCGGCGATATGGCCCGGGGGTATGCCGAGGATGTGATACCTGAAGAAGGAAGGCGCCTTCGCCCTCCAGGGCGCGCCAAAAACGTGTCCTGGATGGCTCAAGCGGGTCTAGGCCTCGGTCGGCCACGTGGCCACCCCGAGAAGGGGCTCGGCTCGGGGGCTGCCCGGAGGACACCGTACTCCTAGGCGGCAGGGTCCAGGATCACCCGGACCCCTAGGCGGCAGGGTCCGGGATCACCCGGACCCCCCCGTCCCTCACCCCGCACCTCTCTGAGAGAGGGGAGAGTCCAGCTGCCAACTACCTCATTTAATGCCTAAAGAGAGAGAGGCCAAGCGCCTACCCCGTCGCACTTAATGCGATGTGAGGCGCGCCTATCAGCCAATCTTATCATCACCCTTTTTGCCCGTCACGAGGTAAAGTGGGTATCAAGTCTTTGATGGCGACCGCGGTATGACTGCACGGTCATTCCACGCACGCCTCCCCCCTCGCCCCGTCCAGTCGCATTGAATGCATCGGGCGGCTGCGTGGGAGAGAGAACACCAGTAATAGGGGTGTCACGCGTGCGCCTCTCCAAGTGAAGGGCCACTGACCGATAGGTCCCACTGGAGTAGGTAGGTTGGCCCATCCTCACGTCAGCAGCATGGCAGCCACGACGCATGCTTTTCTCCGCCAACTCCCACGACGCGGCAACAGGGGCAAAGATGGGGGTGGCTTCTCCGATAAGACAAGGCAAGAGCCGCTCCATCACGTGGAGCGGAGTAGAGAAAATCAGGACTACTGTGGTGTCCCCTTGCACTATAAAAGGAGGCCCAAGTCCATCGTAAAAATGGGTCGTTCAGTCCCTGGTTCTTGGTTCCTGGACGACGGTTCCCTCCCCCAACTGTTCCTAGCAACCCCAGAAACGAGCCTAAGGTTCTGCCATTGTTGGAGACCTTGGGCTTCACGCATCCCACCTCAGTCACCAGCCCCAGCATCCCCAAGGAGAACACCCTCGCCGGTTCCTGTAATTCATCTCTTATATTACACAAAGAACAAGAGTAGGGTATTACGCCTCATAGGCGGCCCGAACCTATATAAACCCCTTGTGTCCATTGCAGTTGCGATCTTTTTTCGTTCTTACTGACTCCTCCCCATCCTTACCATGAGTTTAAGTCCTGATTCACCGTTCCCCTGTGCCGAACCAAAAAGGGGGTCTCTCGGATTCCCGCGTGTCGAGCACACGCATCGACAGCTGGCGCGCCAGGTAGGGGGAGCGCCTTGCATTTAGATTTAAACTCCCGTGTTCCTTCCACCTCCCGCCGAAAAAAAACCCTCTCCCCATCCTCGCCATGGTTCACGGCCACATCCTACGGTCCGCATCAGGCTCACTCGCTGCCCGCGAGTGTGACTTGGCCAACAAGGCGGTCGAGGAGGTTGACACGGGCGGGCATAGCCCTAACTTCCGTCACCTCCGCTCAGGGGAGGAAGGACCTTTGTCCCCCTCACCACCTCTGACGGCAGCGGCGGCAGCCAGGGCCGCGCCACCTTCCCTGCCCCCCGCTGAGACGGCGGCTGTGGGTGGAGGAGGCTAGGCATGATGCAGGATTGCCAACGCTCCTGCAGGATCTGGGCTAAGCCCGAGCGGACGTACCGGCGAACCACGCCGGGGGGACACCCATCGTCGCTTGGAATTTAGCACGCCTGAGGGCGCCCTTCAGGCGACGGAGGCACTTTTGCGCCACCCCCGGTCATACCGGGCGAGGAATCCAACGCCAAGCATTGGTTTGACGACGTGGCGAAGCTGGTCGGCATAGCCCAGCATCAGCTCGCCGCTGACCTCACTTCCTCCAGTCACCGATCGCGTGGCTCGCACACCGCGGTCAGCTCATCATCTTGACGGCGAGCCCGAAGAGCAGCGGCTGTCGCTAGGGCAGAGGAGAGTCTCCCGGCTGCAGCCCAACCGAAGGCTCGGGATCGCCGTACGCGAACGGGACACCCGCCTTCGTATTGAGCAACGCCATGACGAGCGTCGCATGGGGCGCATTCAGGATTGCGCCTCCTCGACGGGAGGCGCGAGCGCTCGGCGAGCGGCCGCAGCAGCCCCGCCGTAGGGAGAGCCCTTCAGGGGACGACGAGCGGCTATGGGGGCCTAGCCGCGAGTAGGAGGCTCCGCGGCACCCAAGGGGGCCCCTCAGCCCTCATCGCCCCCTCCAGCCGGCAACGGCTGTCAGGCCTTCGTCGCCGGCCTTCGCAATGTCCGCTGGCCTAACAAGTTTAGGCCGGCCCTTACGGAGAAGTATGACGGCTCAGTGAATCCCACCGAGGTCCTCCAGATTTACACCACAGCCATCGAGGCTGTTGAAGGTGACGAGCTCGTCATGGCCAACTTCCTCCCCATGGCGCTCAAGGGCCAGGCCCGCTCCTAGCTAATGAATCTGCCGGCTCAGTCGGTCGCCTCGTGGGACGACTTGTGCCGACAGTTCACCTCTAACTTCCAGGGCACGTACCCGCGCCCAGGGGTAGAGGAAGACCTCCACATGGTCCGGCGAGGAGAGGACGAGTCCCTGCGCAAATACATCCAGCATTTTTGCCAGGTACGCAACACCATACCATCCATCGCTGACCATGCAGTGATCTTCGCCTTCCGGAGTGGTGTATGCCACGACGTTATGTTGGAGAAGATCGAGTCCAAAGCCCCCCGGACAACCACAGAGCTCTTCGAGCTTGCTGACCGGGTGGCCCGCAAGGAAGAGGCTCGGGTTTGGAATGCTAGGAATCCTGCCCCAGTCTCCACCAGCGCCGCCCCCTCCGCGTCCCGAGAGGAGCGGCGAGAGCGGCGGCAGAAGCGCAAGCCATCGTGCGGTGGCGAGAAGGGCCACGTGAAGGGTTACGCGGAGGCTACGCTAGCCGAAAACAAAACTTTTTACCGCACAAACCAGGAACACTTGCAAGTAAGGACCGATAGATCGTTACCGATTGGAGTATGCAGCGGAAATAATCAGGGCAATCCAATCCAGAACAATGTAGCCAATTCCCGCAAGCCGACAGCCGATTCCTAGGGATAGCTGATTCACCAATCAGCCAATTCGCCAATGTAGCCGATTCGCCGAGTCGTCTGACCGCGTTCTCACGCCTCGCTCCGATGCGCTCGACCGCAGCCGATTCCTCCACAGCCGATTCGTAGCCGATCAACAGCGCGCAACGTAGCAGCGCCTCTACCGGTATCCACACGTCCAGGGACAGAACACCAAACACCCGTGTGCTAGCACGCGATGCAAGGCTAGGGTTTGGCTCGAAAGTGGGGAGGGTTTCCGTGGAGATTGATCTCGTCGACTTCTAAAGCCGCATGTGATCAGATTGATTTTGGCGTAATGCAAATCAATTGACGTGCCCCAGCTCTCCACCCCTCACCCCTTTATATAGAGTTGGCCAACTTGGACTAGTGGCCGATGAGGACTCTATTTTGAATCGGATCCTATCCGAATCTCATAGAGTTGGCCGCCCATACGTTGTAAGCCCATAGGACTCTATCCGATCGGATCCCTATCCGATCGAGCCGTATCCGAGTCCAACTTGAATATCTATTCTATCCCCTTAAGCGTGCGACCCTGTAGGTTCAGGTATAGTCGGTTTCGGCTATAGTCTAACTTAGCCGATCGTCGGCTCGAGTCCAACTCAGCCGACCTGTCAATAGCGGCGCCTAGCAGCACATATTGACACCATAGTATACAAGAATATAATATCGGCTCTGAACCTATAATGTGTACACAAATCCCTTTGCCTCACAATACCAATTAAGCTATAGGCAAGATGTGTGCCATCCCTTCAATAGCTTAACCATTCACTCGAACCGTATTGGATTATATGTCTGTTGATTGACTCCTCAATCAACTTAGCATGGCCATGCATTTCCATAATCCATTACCTCGAGGGGCCCAGAGATATCTCTCCAAAGGAGGGGCAAATTCCATCTTGATCACTCACATCCCACTCCATGTTTCATAGCAAACCTGAAAACTACCTTTATAACTACCCAGTTACGGAATAGCATTTGGTAGTCCCAAAGTAGGCTAATACACATGTTGGAATCCATGGTGATCTTAGGTCTAAGGACTTTGTACCAACACTACCTAAGACCAACTAATGGCACATTAATTCCTGTAGTGTCTCATGGTGGGTCTATCCAACAATGTGTTCTCTAACACATGTGTCCATGTTTATTGATTTGGTATCTCCATACCCATGATCTATGAGACGTGATCATCAATCAATAAACTTGCTGATCTTAGAACCATATTAGTTCCATTAATATGACATATGATCAGGGATCATTTAGAAATAGATTCATACATATAGAGTCTCATAAATAAGTCACGTACTTATTGATCAATACAAGATGTTTATTTCATGGAACTGAATAACACTTTATTCATTTATACATAAACATTGACCATGATATCCAACATCTTCATGTTGCCTCTAGGGCATATCACTAACACCACGTCCTCGCCGCCGACGGTGCCGAGAAGCCCTCGCGGAAGGGCAAGCCCGCGGGCAACCGCAGGTGCTCCCCGGACCCTCGCCCCCAGGGCCAGGTCGGGGACAAGTGGTGCATGGTGCACCAAACCTCGCACCATGACCTCTCCGAGTGCCGCTCGGTCAAAAACTTGGCCGAGCGGGTACAAAAGTACGAGTAGAAGCGGAGGGAGAAGAAGAAGGAAGCCCACCGCAAGGGCAAGGCCCCGATGGAGCGCTCGGACAACCACCGAGAGGAGGCCAAGAGTGCGGCCCCCGTCGGAGATGAAGATGACAATCTGGGCTACCAAGACCTCCAGCACGTCGTCGCCACCATCGACGGAGGGGCAGGCACCCAGGTGTCCCGCCGGAGCCTCAAGTCCATGAGGCGAGAGCTCCTCGCGGCTGTGTCGTCCCACGAGGCGGCCCGAAGGTCGCGCTGGGCAGAGGTGCCAATCACCTTCGACCAGACCGATCACCCGGGGAGCATCGCACGTAGCGGCCACCTGGCCCTCATGACCTCCCCCACCATTTGCAACGTCAAGGTCGCCCGAGTCTTAATTGACGGGGGTGCGGCCCTCAATATACTATCCCCAAATGCCTTTGATGCAATCAAGGCCCCGGGGATGGTGCTCGGGCCGTCTTATCCCATCATTGGGGTGACGCCCGGGAAGGTGTGGCCCCTTGGGCAGATCGCGCTGCCGGTTACCTTTGGGAATCCCGCCAATTTCCGCACCAAGTGGATTGACTTCGATGTGGCGGACCTCAACCTGCCATACAACGCTGTTCTCGAGAGGCCGGCGTTGGTGAAGTTCATGGCGGCCACCCATTATGCCTACTGCCAGCTCAAGATGCCGGGCCCCGGAGGTCCTATCACCATCCATGCCGACGTTAAAACCGTGCTAGATTATGCGGAGGCGCGCGTGGATGACATTGCAGCGGCCGACCGCGTTGAACCCGAAGGCCCTCGAGGAGAGGCCTCGGGTTCCCGACCCCCTAAACAACATATCACCTCGGCCGATGAGGTGGTAATCAAGTCCATCCAGTTGGGCGACCACCCGTCCAAGACCGCCAAAATTGGTGGCAACTTGGACCCCAAATAGGAAGACGCGCTCGTCTCCTTTCTGCGGGCGAACGCCGACGTGTTTGCTTGGAAGCCGTCGGATATGTCTGGAGTCCCCAGGGAGGTGATTGAGCACCGACTTGCAGTGCTGCCGGGTGCATGACCGGTCCGGCAAAAGGTGAGGCGACAGGCCCCAGAGCGGCAAGCGTTCATCCGCGAAGAGGTGGCACGGCTCCAGGAGGCTGGCTTCATCCGGGAAGTGCTGCATCCGGAGTGGTTGGCTAACCCGGTGGTTGTCCCGAAAGCCAACCACAAGCTGCGCATGTGCATCGACTACACCGACCTCAACAAGGCATGTCCTAAAGACCCTTACCCTCTGCCTCGAATAGACCAGATAGTCGACTCCACTGTAGGGTGCGACCTTTTATGTTTCCTAGACACATACTCTGGTTATCATCTGTTCCGCATGGCTATATAGGATTAGGAGAAAACTGCATTTATTACCCCTGTGGGTACCTTTTGCTACATGTCTATGCCTTTTGGTCTAAAGAATGCCATGTCCACTTTCCAACGTGGTGTCCGCATCACGTTGAAAGACCAAATAGGGCGTAATATTGAGGTGTACGTCGATGATCTCGTGGTCAAGTCCCGGGACCAAAGAACCTTGCTCCCGGACCTAGTCGAGACATTTGATAACCTCCGGTCCTCCCGCATGAAGCTGAACCCAGAAAAATGCGTGTTTGGGGTACCGGCAGGCAAACTGTTAGGGATTTTGGTCTCTGCCCGAGGCATCGAGGCCAACCCCACAAAAATAAAAGCGATAGAGGAGATGCGCCCCCTAGGAAACTCAAGGATGTGCAGAAAATTGATGGTTGTGTAGCTGCCCTGAGTCGTTTTATATCAAGGCTAGGAGAGCGGGTGCTCCCTCTATTTAAGCTGCTAAAGCGAACTGGCCCCTTCACTTGGACGGACAAAGCAGAGAAAGCCTTGAGCGAGCTCAAGTGCTATCTCTCCTCGCCGCCCGTATTGGTAGCGCCTCAAGAAGGAGAACCCCTCCTTTTATATTTGGCGGCAACTCCCCAAGTGATCAGTGCGGCGTTGGTTGTGGAGCGCGATGAAGAGCTGGACTCTCAGACGCACCCAGCCCCGCCACACCCGGAGGCAGGAAACCTCGGAACGGTGTTGGCTGAGGAAGCACCCGGACACGGAGGCGGCCTTTGGCCCCCCGAGCTTCAGGGAGCTACCCAGCCCCCTAGTCCGGGGGCTCCCGAGGCCCCTTCCACCCAGAGCGGCCCTGAGGGCCCCGGGGAAGGTGGTGGCCCAGCCGCCCCGGACACTGAGGTAACCCGCCCCGGTGCACCCGAACCTGTTGCCCCTAGCAAAGTAGCTAAGGCCCGCACCAAGGTGCAGCGGCCAGTCTTCTTTGTCAGTGAGGCGCTACGGGATGCAAAGACACGTTACCTGCAAGCCAAGAAAATGCTCTACGCCGTGCTCGTAGCTTCCAGGAAGCTGCGCCACTACTTCCAAGCACATCGGGTAACGGTAGTCATGTCCTACCCTCTCGGGCAAATCCTGCATAACTGAGAAGCCACGGGACGGGTAGTCAAGTGGGCTATCGAATTATCAGAGTTCGACCTACATTTCGAAGCCCGTCACGCAATCAAGAGCCAGACCTTGGCTGATTTCGTGGTGGAATGGATGCCAGCGGCCGATAGCGATCCACCCCCGGGCGAACCCGAGAGTGCGGAGTGTCACGGCCAATGGACCGCGCATTGGATGATGAACTTCGACGGTTCACTCACCTTGCACGGGGCCGGGGCGGGCGTGGCATTAACTTCCCCAACAGGCGACGTACTCCGGTACATCGTTCGGCTTGACTTCCGGGCGACCAACAACATGGCTCAGTACGAAGGACTTCTAGCAGGGTTGCGAGCGGCGGCAGGCATGGGCATCCGCCGTCTGCTAGTCCTCGGGGACTCCCAACTGGTCATAAACCAAGTTTCCAAGGAGTACCAATGGACCTACCCCCAGATGGAGGCGTATGTCAAGGAAGTGCGGCGTATGGAGTGCCTTTTCGATGGCCTCGAGCTGCGCCACGTTCCCAGAAGAGATAATAACCCTGGCGGACGAGCTGTCTAGGATCGCGTCCGTGCGAGCCCCAGCCCCAGCCCCGCCAGGCGCATTCGAAGAAAGGCTCACAGAGCCGTCGGCGTGCCCCGAACCGCCCCAAGGGCGGTGAATCGGCCGGTCCCGACGCCCGGACTCCGGTAGGCCGCACACACCGGTCCTACCGGTACCGACATCATGCGCCGATGGCTTGGATTTCAGAAATCCAGGCGTATCTGCAAAATGCATCATTGCCTAAGCAACGTGAAGAAAGGGAACGCATTGCCCGCACCTCCAAAGGGTACGTGTAGGTGGAAGGGACACTCTACCGACGCGGTGCCAACGGAGTGCTCATGAAATACATCGCTCGGGAACAGGGTCTCGAGCTCATAGCCGAGATCCATGAGGGAGAATGTGAGGTGCACTCAGCCTCCCGAACCTTGGTGGGAAAGGCATTCCGCCAAGGATTTTACTGGCCCACCGCGCTAGAGGACGCAACAGACCTCGTGCAACGGTGCCGAGCGTGCCAATTCCATGCCAAGTAGACGTACCTGCCGGCTCAGGCCCTTCAGACCATCCCGCTCTCATGGACGTTCGCAGTCTGGGGGTTGGACATCCTGGGCCCATTCAAGTAGGCACGGGGCGACTGCAAATTTCTATATGTCGCCATCGACAAATTTACCAAGTGGCCTGAGGCTTATCCAGTCGGCGTCATCGACAAGCATTTGGCTGTGTGGTTCATGAGAGGCATCACGGCAAGATTCGGGGTCCCCAACAGGCTCATCACCGACAACGGCACCCAATTCACGAGTGAGCTGTTTGGCGAGTATTGCGATGATATGGGCATCAAGCTCTGTTTCGCCTCGCCCGCCCACCCCATAAGCAATGGTCAGGCCGAGCATGCAACCGCGGAAATATTGAAAGGCCTCAAGACGAAGACCTACAACGTCCTCAAGAAGCATGGGGAATCATGGACTGACGAGCTGCCTGCAGTCCTTTGGGCCAATCGGACAACACCGAGCCGCGCCACCGGGGAAACACCTTTCTTCTTGGTGTATGGAGCCGAGGCGGTCTTGCCTTCTGAGCTCACCCTGGGATCGACCCGAGCCACGTTATACACTAAATCAGATCAAGAACAGTTGTGTCGTGATGACCTGGACTACCTGGAAGAAAGACGGCGCCGGGCAGCACTTCACGCGGCCCGTTATCAGCAGAGCCTCTGTCGCTACCATCAACAAAAAGTCAGCCCCCGAGCGCTGCAGATCAATGATCTCGTCCTGCGTCGTGTGCAAACGCGTGCGGGACTGAGCAAATTATCCCCGATGTGGGAGGGGCCATACAAAGTTATCGGCACCCCGCGTCCGGGAGCAATTCGCCTGGCCACAGAGGACGGCACTCTGCTGCCAAACCCGTGGAACATTTCCCACCTGCGCAAGTTCTACACATAAGTCGCATGGTGTGCTGAAACATACATGGAAGTTCATTCATTGCTCCCAGTGGCATGAACAATGAGTTCACTGTTACACTACCTATGATTTTCCCTTGCAAAATACCTATTTGTAGTGTGTTTTCCCCCATGTGTTGGAACATGTACTGCGGATGCTGCTTTCCAGTGGTCTTCCGGCCTCCTCCTGGGCCTCCAGCACCGCCACCTCACACCCCTCCACGGCGGCCTCGCGCTCGGCGATGGCCTTTTCCTGGGCCACCACGTTCGCTTCCCGCGCGGCGGAGTCCTCCTCAGCCCTGGCAACGCGGCCTCCCGGTCATCGACCGCGCACCACGCCGCCTCCAGAGCCTTCTCTCGCTCCGCCAGGCCGGCCTCGTGAGCCTGGAGTTCGACAAGCGTCGATGCTGGCCGGCGACGGCCGGATCGCGCGGGTGCGCCGCGCCGGTCGAGCTCACAGGCGCTGCGTTGAGGTCACCCGGATGAACCTTTCGACGGTGGTGCGGACCCTCTCCTCAGCGGTAGCGGCGACCTACTCGTGGAAGTCGACAGCGTGCCGCTCAACAACGGTGTCCTCGAACACATGGTTGAGTTCCCCCTAGCACCGCTCGATATCCGCCAGCTCCCGCTTGCAGACGAGGCCCTCCACCCTCGCCGTGGCCACCAGCTCCCGGCGGCCTTCGTCGACGTCGGCCTCCCGCCGCGGCACCGCGATCTCCCTGGCGGCCAAGGCCTGAACCTGGGCCCGGAGCCCCTCCAGGGAGACCGCATTGGCCTCCTCCAGTTCCCTAGACACAATCATCCTCGCCCGCTCTTGCGACCGGACGAGGGGCTCGGTGTCCAGGGCGACCTCGAACCCAGACCGAACGCCTTCGGATTCAGAGTCAGAGTTCGAGCCAAGGTCAACCACCGGCGCAGGGTGGGAAGCTGAAGGCGCCCCATGACCGGAGCCGCCCGTCGCTGCTTCGCCCGCCGGCGCTGCCCCACCCTCCGGTGAGGCCGCTCCCTGCGTCTGAGGACCGCGGTAGGCCGGCGCCGCAGTGTTGGTGTTGGCCGGTGGGGCGACGGCGCTTGATGGCACGGCGCTTGATGGCACGGCGCGGGCGATGGCTATCGTGATGGTCGCGATGGATCCCACGGAGGGGACCCCGAGGCCGCTCCCGCCGCCCGCCGCCGCTTCCTCCACGTCTGGGATGGGTCGCCCGAACCCGCCGCCGGCGGAGGGCCCCCGGCTTGTTCCCTCGTGGGCCCCCTCCTCGGGTCGCACCGGGCCCCCGGAGGGCTCCAGCTCCCCGGGCCTCTCATGCGCCTCCCCCGCTGAATCGGAGGCAGAACCGCCCTTGGGTACAACTCTCGGGCGAAAATGCCGGTGCTCGCGGCTAGAGGCAGGAATAAACACAGTAAGGGATCAAAATACAAGACAAAAACACAAGGCCCACAGGGCGCGTATGTATCTGCAAGCGTTACCTGCGAGCGGCATTGAAGCCCCAGGAAACCCGGGAGATGGCTCGCTTCTTTTTCACGGGGCCGCCTGGAGGGCTTGCCGGGCTATTGCTCACCCCCTCCGTCGACGCTGGAGCATCCTGACCGGCCTCCGTCGATGGCGCGCTCGCCGTTGGCATGCTCCCGGCCTCCGTCGTCGTCGTCGTCGCCGTCGCTGTGGCCGTCCTGGCCCCCGACGGAGTGGCCCCTGTGGCCGGGCCCGCCGCCTGCGAGCCTCCAGATCTACGTGGAGGAGCGGCGTGCTCCGTGCCGCCGCCGCGTGGTGGTGATGGAGGAGGTGCGGGGTCGTCCTCTGGCCTCTTCCTCTTCCCCTTCGGGTCCGGGGCCCCCGACTTGCTTCTACCGGGATCCCGACGGCGCAGCCGTCCGATAGGCACATGGTTGTCGGCATTGTTGTAGTCGCCACCCCCACCCCTCGGGGCAACGCTCGACGCCACTGACAACGAGCCCATGCCGTCGCCCACAACCTGTAGCGCATGCAGGATCTCCAGGCGCGCCGAATCCTGCACAGCGGCACCAACCCGGGCGAGAGCTGCATCAGGTCCATCGCCGTGACGCCGAGGGTGCGGCGGACCAGGATTGCGAGGTCGTTCTCGTCCCAATCGAAGGAGGCGCCCACATGGGTTCACATGTCATCATTGAAGCCCGTATACTTGTGGGCGGGGCGCGGCCTCTCCTGCAGCGGCATGATGCGCCTCATCTAGAAGTCGCGGAAGACCGTGTAGCTTGACAGGCCCGCCCTCCAGAGGTAGCTGATCCGCTCCAGCACTCCATCCAGCTCCCTCCCAGCTCGCGGACGCGCCCCCCAGTTCCTCTGGTTCACCGGGATCCCCGTCGAAAGGGAGAAGCGGGGGTGGTCGCCCAGGCTGGTATAGAACCAGAAGGCCCTCCAGTTCTCCCACCTGGAGCGGGGGTGGATGTCGATGAAGGGGGTGCCGAACGGTTCTATCATTGCACGGCTGGATCGCCACGTACCCGACCGCGCCAGGGGAGCCCGCCCGGCACACCTGGAAGAACTGCTGGAAAAGATGCAGTGAGGGCATCACCCCCACGAACATCTCGCAGGTGTAGGCGAAGACGGCAAGGTAGAAGAAGGCATTGGAGGTGAGGTGGTGCAGCCGGAGGTCGTAGAACTCCAGCACGTCGAGGAAGAAGCGAGAGAAGGGCGACACCAGCCCGACCATGGCGAAGGATGCGAAGAACACCATCTTCGTAGGGGGCCGCTCCTCTAGAATGTCACTGCCGCTGCGCGTGCCGCGCGGCAAATACTTGTTGAAGAGGCTTCGGGCCTCCGCGGTGCGAACCAGGGACTTTGGGAGCACGCACCCCGGCTCCAAAGGCGAATTGCGGGCCATCTCCAAGGTAGGTGCTGGAAAACAAAGAGGGAAACCGGTGGCAGAGAGAAAGGAGGTGAAAGAGCAAGGGCGCTGGGAAGATGGGAGGCGATGGTTGTGGGCGGCGATGGCTGTGGAAAGCGTAGAAACTGATCCCCCTCTCGCGGATCTATTTTTATAAGCAACTACGGCCCCCTCGAGTTCTGCGGCATTAATTTCGCCCCACTACCACGCGACGCGCCTCTTTGGCTCCGCGCCCCTTTGGTTCCCGCGCCACTGGGGTTTCACGCCCACCAGGCGCACTACGCGAGACGGAGAGAGCTAGGCGGTTAGATGGCCCCCCGCGTGCGCGGCCGAATAACGCGCCCCCCAACTGGAGAAAGCTTAGCCGAGCGCAGCGTCAGTCGTCGCGTAACGACCTCCTGCTATGACAAGGCACATCCGGCGCCCAGGCCCACACAGTCAGGAAAATGGCATTAACCACGCCTGAATCCGGCTTCGGTCCCGATCAACGCCGGGGGCAACTTTCGGCGATATGGGCCCGGGGGTATGCCGAGGATGTGATACCTGAAGAAGGAAGGCGCCTTCGCCCGCCAGGGCGCGCCAAAAACGTGTCCTGGATGGCTCAAGCTGGTCCGGGCCACGGGCGGCCACGTGGCCACCCCGAGAAGGGGCTCGACCTGGGGGCTGCCCGAAGGACACCGTACTCCCAGGCGGCAGGGTCTAGGATCACCCGGACCCCTAGGCGGCAGGGTCCGGGTTCACCCGGACTCCCCGTCCCTCACCCCGCACCACTCTGAGAGAGGGGCGAGTCCAGCTGCCAACTACCTCATTTAATGCCTAAAGAGAGAGGCCAAGCGCCTGCCCTGTCGCACTTAATGCGATGTGAGGCGCGCCTGTCAGCCGCTCTCATCATCACCCTTTTTGCCCGTCACGAGGTAAAGTGGGTATCAAGTCTTTGATGGCGACCGTGGTATGACTGCACGGTCATTCCACGCACGCCTCCCTCCTCACCCCGTCCAATCGCATTGACTGCATCGGGCAGCTGCGTGGGAGAGAGAACACCAGTAATAGGGGTGTCGCGCGGGCGCCTCTCCAGGTGAAGGGCCACTGACCGGTAGGCCCCACTGGAGTAGGTAGGTTGGCCCATCCTCACGTCAGCAGCATGGCAGCCACGACGCCCACTTTTCTCCGCCAACTCCCATGACGCGGCAACAGGGGCAAAGATGGGGGTGGCTTCTCCGACAAGACAAGGCAAGAGCCGCTCCATCATGTGGAGCGAAGTAGAGAAAATCAGGACTACTGTGGTGTCCCCTTGCACTATAAAAGGAGGCCCAAGTCCATCGTAAAAATGGTTCGTTCAGTCCTTGGTTCTTGGTTCCTGGACGACGGTTCCCTCCCCCAACTGTTCCTAGCAACCCTAGAAACGAGCCTAAGGTTCTGCCATTGTTGGAGACCTTGGGCTTCACGCATCCCACCTCAGTCACCAGCCCTAGCATCCCCAAGGAGAACACCCTCGCCGGTTCCTGTAATTCATCCCTCATATTAGACAAAGAATAGGAGTAGGGTATTACGCCTCATAGGCGGCCCGAACCTGTATAAACCCCTTGTGTCCATTGCAGTTGCGATCTTTTTTCGGTCTTACTGACTCCTCCCCAACCTTACCGTGAGTTTAAGCTCTGATTCACCGCTCCCCTGTGCCGAACCAAAAAGAGGGTCCCTCAGATTCCCGCGTGTCGAGCACATGCATCGACACCAAGAGATGCGAGCAAAGGTACATGAATTTGCAGCCAAGACAAGGGAATTCCCAACTAGACCCAGAGTATTCATTCATAAATGACAGTTATACTAAACTTGGCCTTATATATGCTGCTTTGCATTGGTGGAGACTGCAGTGTCGCCTCAAGGTAATCAGCCAAGCCCTGTCATTTCGTCATTATCTACTCATTTTAAATGCCAGCAGCATTCAGCAGTCATGTTTCAATCAGGACTGAGCTGTGTGGATGAGGCAGACTTAATTATGTTCTGTTATGTTGTGTGCGCTTTTTGCCCGTGTCATTTTAGTCACTTTTGTGGTGTCATATGTTGTATTGTTGTGTGAACAGCAGAGTCATCTCCTCTCATCCCTGTAGCAAGCAGGGGAAGGAGCGAGGCTAATCATGATTTAAGATCACTGCCGAAACTTGATGGAATCTGGAATGTAATATATTGTACTATTTGGTGTTTTGTATTTTCCCCAGTAATTTTGTGGGTATAAGTTTGCTGTCTCAGTATTGTCGGAGCATCACCAGCAGTATTATCTCCGGCGAATCGACTGGTTCAACAAGTTCCAATCTCCTCCAACCTCGCAGATCATCTCTCCGTTATATAGCTCCTCTCCAGATTAAGAAGCAGATCACGTGCTCCGGATCTGGTTGTAGGATCTGCACAGCAAAATCTAAGTCAACCAAAGAGGGAATGAATGATTGAAGTACCTAAAAGCTGAAAACTTTAGTGGATTAAAAGTTGCCCTCGTAGCCGATGGAGATCGGTTTGATTGGAATAGATGTGCCGATCTGACCGCACAGATGCCTCCGGTCTGACCGGTGTAGTTCCTTCAGTCTGACCACCTGATGCACTGTCGTCACCTATCGTTGCCGCCGGTCTGACCTCCATGAATACATCGGTCCGACCGGTACAATACCATCGGTCTGACCATCAATGTTCTTCCTTCGGTTGGACCGACACACCAAAAAAACACAAATCAAAGATCTCTTAAAAATTAAACTTTATTACTTCTATTCGTGTTTACAAAGTGCAACAATAGCACTCCTCTCAAAAATCTCGACTGTACTCGAAACCCTAACTCTTCTCTAAATTCAACTTTCACAAAATCGATATCGAGAGACCTTAACCTTCCTCACTATTTATACACATAGATAGATAGCCTAAAACCACGAATCCAACTTGTAAAAAAGTCCTAATCCCCTAGAAAACCTTCTCATATAAGAAACAATCTTTACAAAATAACTCCAATCATACCAAATTTGAACTCCATTCAAATTCGACTCTGCATCACATACGCACACAATATCTTCATCATATGTTATATGAAATCTTCACCAACCACGTGCATTGTTCTTTAGCCTAATCATCCCGCATGATATCATGATCATCCGGACGTCACTTTCTTCCAAGTTGACTCATGATCCATCATCGGCAACACTACCCCGACGCATCAAGACACACGTACAAATGAATCAAACAAGAAACCATATCCAAGCACAATTTTCTCCAACTTGACTCAATATTAGCACACAACAGTATACATACGTATACTACCCATCTAAAAATCATAAACATAGATTAATCACGAGTATCCAAAGAAATAATCCAAAATCGAAACTGACATAGAATCGGCCGGTCAGACCGTCGAGTTGGCCGGTCTGATCGCACAACATATGCCGGTCTAACTGGCACCACCTACCCGGTCTGACCATACCAAAACTGACAACCACTATTCATCGCATGATCACTATTCATCATGTGATAATCTCCAAAACCACTTCACAAAATACTTCCAAATAACAAAACCAATTGTTCATCACAAAATAATGATCAAACACACTTTGATTTTATAATTTTCCCCTTAAGCTTATTTATACCAAGCATTCCTCTTATGGCTAGATCCAACCTCCTTGTCCCTACGGAAAGGAAAAAGAATTTCACGTTCTTCCTTTCAGGAAGGGATGAACACATTGAAACCCATAAAATTGTTTTGGTGTTTGGAAAAGTAAAAACAAAGAAATGGTAAAAAGCATCGGAGTGCTCAAAAATTCAAAAGAAACTTCTCCCCCTTTAAAAAAGAAGCAAAAAAATCTTCCACAATTGAAAACATGCACAATTTGTATCTCTTCTCCTCCTTTTGACAATGATTTCATCAAGCATTAGCATTGAATATTAATATTACTCAAGAGTTTAGAATTATACATAGAGCAATTCAAGATCATATGTCGCAACATAAATAAGATAAATTCATCAACTAGATAACAAGCATGCACTAGAATATAATTATGAATCAAAGATATTACAATTAAGTTCAATCAACAATCAAAATTCAAGATTTTTAATGATTTATAATACAACATATTCAGTAGTACCTAGATTGAAAGAAAAATCCTTACACATATACCTATTGCATTATTATTCTTTCTGAAATTAACTTCCTTCACAAAAATAACCAAGAGAACTTTTAGCATTTATTTAAGCTTTTTGCGCTCACTTTCACATTGAACATAAAATCTCTCAATTATTTTGGGTACATACTTTGTCATCAAAGACTATTTCTAAGGATTCGGCACCCATTATTTTCCTTACCGCAAATATATCCTTATCATCAAGACTGTTTCTAAGGATTCATTATTCTTTTTACCTCTCTCAAATCGATTATTTGCACTTGCCCCTTGGGGTCGGGCGCCCTGACCTCCCACAGTCCGACCTCGGCACTCCTTTCTCGACCTGGACTCCTCAACTTGACTTCCGGCCTCCTCGGGACAAGACTTGGCTTGTAAGGAGGCGAGGAGGGGACAGCCCGACAAGGAATGATGTCACCCAACAACACAGTACGGGCGATATCTACAGAGGAGGGAACCCAAGGCAGGATAAGGCACAAGACACCCGCAGCGTGCAGGGTCCAAAGAGCAGCTCCATGTACCTTTTCAGATGTTGTTGTACTTACCTTTTTAGCTTCTTAGTCTTAGCTTTCTTGGCCCCCAAGTAACATGTAACTGCCCCCCTTGAGCTATAAAAGGGAGGGTAGGAGGGGCTGAGAAAGAGATCTGAACACCCTCAGTTCCTTGCTTGTTCTTGACCAGCTTGCTCTAAGCCCCAAGAACACTCTCTTATAAACCTTGTTCATCATCCACCCCAACCAAGAACACTGGACGCAGGCCTATTATCCTTCGGGAGGGTTGAACCAGTATAAGTCTCGTGTCTCTTGATCTTTGGCTCGTCTTTGGACTCGAGTCGACCACCACTTCTAGAGAGGAAGCGCATTCCTGACCACTCACTCACCTCCTTGGGCACCCTCCTCGGAGGACTACCGACCTACCCATCGATAGTTGGCACGCTAGGTAGGGGTGCACTTCTTCTTCGCTCTTGGCAATTAGGTGGCTTCTGGCGCTTGTTAGCACGCAAGTATGCGGCGTTCGCTTCCATGGATACGATCCTCAAACAAATACATACTCTTCACTCATCTCCTTTTATAAAGCAGCTTTGATACCTTTCCATTTATCGTTTGTTGCTTCCGCCCTGTCACTGAGCAGCCTACAACTACTCAACGACTTTCGCGCTTCGCTTATGGCCAGCCCTGAGCTATACGTCCCTGACCTGCTATGGTCAAGGTTCCCTAGTAGGTGGTCTGTTGAGAACCCGATAGCTGCCCGAGGGCTTGGCGCTTTCTCCTGACCATCAAGTAACATTCGAATGGCCCGATAACTTCCACGCCGTACTCATGACCAGCTCTAAGCTTCGCGGCCCCAACCCCTTATGGTCCGGGTTCCTAGGAAGGAAGTTTATCGGATGCATTTGTGTTATTTGATGGTTCAACAGCTCTCCCAAGTATTGAGTCGGCACGTCCTAGCCCGATGTAGTGGTCTGACCTCTCGCCCTCTAGTTAGAGCATGGGAATTCCCTCTTGGGGTCGGCTATAGTCAGGATCCGGTACACGATGGTCAAACGCAATATCGAATTACTTGGGGGGCTCGATCTTCCGAGACCTTCTACTCGCCTATATTGCTAAGTGAACGACTACTATGCCAAGGCTTGATTTGAAACCTGTCGGTGTCCTGTCAGAGATTCCTCCCGGACGCTGCAGGCAAGGCTCACGGTCCGAGGTACGATAGTCGGGAACGGTGCGAACGGGTGAACTTAAGCTCGCGGTTTTCTAAACTGCGCTCTATGTCTCGTTTCACTTAAGGGCATGAGTTAAATTACAACAAAAAACAAGTTCTTGGGCTTCAAACCATCCTAATCAAATGTTGTTCATGACAGGCTTATTTAAAAAAGGCGCATAAAAGCTCTATTTCGCTAACTAATTTTTTGGTGTCAGCGCGACCTCGGCGTAGATACCGTCCACGTCCTCCGGCTTCACGCTGGCGGGCCAGACCTTGGCAACCTCCATAACCTCCACCTGAGGGTGAAGCCTGCTCACAACGCCGAGGACGTGCGACACGGCGAGTTTCGCCACGTCCCTCACGAGCACCTCGAGGCACCGCGGGCTGTCCCGCAGGCGTTCCACGAAGGCCGCGTCGGACTCCTTGGTTGGTGGAAGCTTGTTGTTAGACTTATCCAGTAGTGCGTGGGCACCTTCCTGGATTAGAGTCAACCGAGCCTCGGCCGCCTCCAAGTGTTCCTTGATATGGCTGATCTGCTGATGGGAGGTCGATAGGCGCTCTGTGCGAGTTAAGGAAGGGGATTTTGGTCAGCACAAGCAAGAAGACTAGAGGAGCGAAGGGAGTTGTCGGCTCGGGTGATGGCTTCCGGACCAACCCCCGGTCGAGGGTTGGAACTATCGAAAGCCTCCGGATAGTAGTTCTGACCAACTCACCAACCACCACTGGCCTCCAGGCCATGGCTTAGTCGGCTCGGGTGATGGTTTTTCCGGGCCACCCCCCGGTCGAGGGTCAGAGCTACCATAAGCCCCCGGGCAGTAGTTCTGACCAACTTTCCAATCGCCACTGGTCTTCGGGCCGTGGCTTTGTTGGCTCGGGTGATGGTTTCCGGGCCACCCCCGGTCGAGGGACGGAACTACCGTAAGACTCTGGGCAGTAGTTCTGACCAACTCGCCAACCACCGCTGGCCTCCAGGCCGTGGCTTTGTCGGCTCGGGTGAAGGTTTCCGGGCCACACCCCGGTCGAGGGTCGGAACTACCATAAGCCTCCGGGCAGTAGTTCTGACCAACTCGTCGAACAAGCATTGGCCTCCGGGTTGTTGCTTTGTCGGCTCGCGTGATGGCTTTTGGGCCACCCTCCGGCCAACTCGCCGACCACCACTGGCATTCGGGCCATGGCTTTGCCGACTCGGGCGACGGCTTTCGGGCCATCCCCCGGTCGAGGTTGGAATTACCATGAGCTTCTGGGTAGCAGACCCGTTGAACACAAAAAGCATCGCAGGACCCCAAGATATGGTCAGATCAGAGAATAAAAATAAAAAACAATTCCACAGACTGGACCCTAGGCATGGATGTACCATCCGGCCCTAGGATCGGGGCTACACCTAGCAGTGCACCCGGCGGTGCACCCGTTGAAGCTCGAGCCGCAAGATTTTAGGGACCCGCCGAAGCTCGCTACAATGCCTTGGGAACCCACTGAAGACGATGAAGTGAACCTTAGATCCTAAGGACGGATGTCTCATTCTTCCTTAGGCTCGGATCTTGTCGGGGTGTCACCCGGGTAGCACTCGGACTAGAGTTGAAGTCAAGGCCGGAGTCGGAGTGCGAGTCCTCGGGACGTGGTCGGGAGCCCGACCTCCCCTTGGGGTCGGGCGCCCTGACCTCCCCCCAGTCGAACCTCAGCGCTCCTTTTTCGACCTGGACTCCTCGACTCGATTTCTGGCCTCCTCGGGAGAAGACTTGTCTTGCAAGGAGGCGAGAAGGGGACAGCCCGGCAAGGAATGACGTCACCCAATGTCACAACCCGATTTTCGTTCGGGATTAAAATCACTTAATAAATCATTTTCCAGAAATTAAATAAGAAGGCAAAAGAAAATATCAAGTGAAAGTATCTAGGAAATTAAATTTTCCTTCTAAATCATGGCTGGAAATATTTTTGAAATTTTCTCCATGCCCTAAAGTATTCTCTGAAATTTTCCATGAAATTTTGGAGCTCCAAAAATAATATTAACAAAACAAAGAACATTTCAGTAATTATTTAATAAATAAATTAATCACTAAATGGTCTGGTTATATTTTTATAAAATACTTTGAGTGTTCATCTATTTTCACAAATTTTCTTGGAATTATTTGAGCACTGGAAGTATTTATGAAAAATTGAAGAACATTTATGCAATTAATTTAAATACAATACAAATTAAAAATCCTCCTTTGTGCTCGGGCCACTTTCGGGCCATCTCCTTGAAGTCCGCTTTGCCTCCCGCCCGCGCGCGCTCCCTTCTTCTCTCTCCGTGGGCCGCCTAAAGGCCGTAGCCCACTTACCTCGCGTGCGCCCGCCGAAGTCTCGATTCCTCTCGCGTCCGGCTCACCGGCTGTGTGCGGCCATCCCGCCGCCATTGCCGCCGCAACCCGTGCCTCCTCGCCGCAAATCCCTCGCCGCTCGTCCGGCGCTCGTCCTAAAGCCGAGCCATCACGCCGCAAGCCTCTCCTCTTAATCTCCCCAAATCCCACGCCTTTAATCACCGCTTTAGACCACGCCATTACGACCGACCACCGCCGCGCATTTCATGCCGCTCCTCCCCGCGCCTATGAAACCAACAACCGAGCTCCCCTCTCCCTTTCCCCCAACCTTCCCGAGCTCGCCGTACTCCCCTTTGCTCTCCTCGCACTCCTCCACTCTCCGTCACTCGCCGCCACTACTCCGGCCATGCGCCACCGCCATTTTGAGCCCCGTCGCCGTGTGCCGAGGCACTCCCCAGCTTCGCCGTCGTGCCCCGCTCCTCAGCCGATGCTTCTCGACCGCCGTCGTGCCCCACCACTGCAACGCGCTACCGTCGTACGACTGAGCCACCACCATTGCCGCCGCACTTCAACCGCCTTTTCCGGCCGCCTCGTCGCTCCTCGAGCCATGCCGCCGCCTCCTTCGGCTTCGCCGCATCCCTCTGAGCCTTGGCGTCCCCTTCGCCATTGCCAATCGCCACCGGAGCGCCGTGTCGTCGTCATCCAAAGCACCGGTCATCCCTCTGCTCACCGCCGTTCGCCGCCTCCGCTCACTGCCGTTCGCCCGCGCCGATTTTTCCGTCGCGCCGATGAGCCCCTATCCTTTCCGCCTTCCTCTACCGCTTCCCGCACTCGCCGTTGTGCCGATGGCCGTCGCCGGCGACCATCGGCCGCGCGTGCGCTCGCTGCACCGTCGCCGCGCCGTCGCCACCCTCCACCACCCGACCGCCTCGGGCGGCATCGGCCATCCATTCCAGCCGCCCACATGGCTGTCACGTGGCCGCTGCGTGGCTGCCACGTCGGCGGCACGTGTGCGCCACGTGGCACACCCGCCCGTGGAAGCCGTGGACTTGGTACACGGTGGACCGGCCCGTGGACCGTGCCGTTGCCGCTCGCCGACATCGCCCTAATGTCGCCCTTGCCGCCGACATCGCCCTCGGCCGACATTAGCATCAGCCTTTTCCTTTGAAAAGTAATTAAAATTATGCAATAAATCTAATTAATTTCTAGAATTCCTTTAAATGGTCCAAAACTTCTAAAATTCATATCTAATTTATACGAACTCCAAAATGGGCCATTTAAATTGCAAAATTCATCTAAAATTGAGCCCCACATGTTGGTTTACTTTTCATGTACTGTTATTTGTTTTTTATTAGGGTTTTTCCTTATTTTATGTGCTAGTGTGTAGATTTCGTAGTTTTCGGAGTTCGCGTTCACGAAGAAGTTGTTGGAAGAAGCAAGGAAAGTCACACTCCCCTTGAAGCATATTGAACCTATTTATAAATATTTCATGGTTTGCAAATAAAATTGCATTGCTTTGCTAATTACATGGAATGATGGGATTACCTATCTACTTGCTTGTGCCATACCTCTTGATATCCGTCCTTTGTTACCCTTGGGTGATAAATTGACTAGCTTTAGTCACTGATGTCGACTTTTCCTAGAATTACATGCTTAGTCATGCTTAACTACTATTAGCTCACTAAATGGGATAATTACACTATCTATAGTTAGTTTCAGATGAGCCGCAAGCTCGACACATCTGGCCATGATTTATTGGTTGTAACATCCCAACTAAAATATGACTTAATGATGGGCTGTGGGTGCATGGTTTTGGATGGTCGCACCCATGGCAATTAAGGACTGGTTCATGGGAAACCTGTAAGACAAACAGTGCTTCCCACAAGCAAGAATGGGCAACAGCTGGACTCGTAGTATAGCTTTTCTCTAGCCAACGATCCCTGGCAAGTGTGGGCGTGATGGAGTTGCAGTCAGCCTCGGTATAAGGGTAGCTGGGCTTCCGGATTCACCGTGGCACTCGGGGGGCTGCCCATTGCCCAAGAACGAGAGTAGGGGCGAAACCTTGGTGTGGTTTGATTGGTTAGGGGAAGGTTATGCGAAAGGTCATGTCATGATTTTCCCCTTTGCAGTATCATAGTGATACTTCGGGGCATGGCAACATGTGTGGAATTGTGTCTCATGGGTAAAGTAGCGCACCTCTGATCAGAGTAAGACTATTCGAATAGCCATGGCCATGGTTATGGGCAATCGACCAGATTCACCATGATTAGTCTCACCATTAATAAATTGGCTTAATAATCTGGCTTAGCTCAGGTGGGAATGGTTGGGTCTGTTCAACGTGGGTATAACGTTGTTCAATGGAGGATTAATATTACCTTAATTAATCAATGGTTTTCCCCATTTTGAAACAATAAAATATTTGCAACAACATTTCTGCAAAATCAGCCCCAAGCCTCCCTTTGCCTTTCCTCGCATCTCTGCATTTCCTTGGTGTGGCTTTGTTGAGTATGTTGGTTGTACTCAGCCTTGCAAAATTCTTCCTCTTTTCCTATAAGTAATTATACGCTTTATGTATACGCTTGGATCTGTGTATTAATTTATCATTTTGTGTACCCTGGTTGATGCCTGGACAGGGATTCAATACACAAAATAGTCTGGAAATTCGGAAAAAAATTCCGGGCGTGACAAGTTGGTATGAGACCATCTCGACTGTAGGTTGAGCCAAATGGTCAAACCCTTAAGGACTAGTTTTGTAAAAACCTTATTTGCGAAAATATCTTTTCTATTCCTCTGGAGTCTTTGCAAAATGATTTGTCAAATTTTTCTCCTTCCCCCTGGAGCACCAACTAGAAGCCAAGTCAAGCCCCAAGTTTCGAGCAAAAAGGTCAAGTCGAGCAACTCAGAGTCAACTTTTCTCGAGGATCAAGTGAAACTTTTCCCGGAGCTTGCCTAAAACCCAATCCTTCCCGGAAGAGTAGTATCGGTAGTTTCTAGGCTGTGTGTTGTTTGCTGTGTGCAGGTGTATGGTTTACATCAGTGGCAGGGATGTTACCATACTAGGCTGTTTGCCTAATCAACTTGAATAATAAAAGTTCACTCACATCAGATCAGAAACTAAGTGGACTAAGGTCTCATCTTTAGTTTAACCTCTGCCTTGTCCTCTCCTTTCTTCTTCGGCCTCATATGGGTAAAGCCAGGGGCAATGTCAGTGGATCAAGACCTCAGCAATCCCATGTATCAGCTCAGAGCCACCCTGCAAGTTTTCCACCTCTTTCTCCTAGGGATCCAACCCTAGCCCATGTAGTGGCCAATTAGACGCAGTTAGTGGCCATGATGATGCAATTGATGCAACAGTAGTATCAGATGCAAGTTTAGGGTCAGTATCAAGAGCAACACCAGTATGCTTCGATTCAAGCACTGGTGACTCCCGCCAGCATACCGTCAGATTTTTAGGAGATGAAGGCACCAACCCCACCATCAGGCCAAAGGGAAACACATGACCTCTACTATGTTTGCACTGAGCAAGGTCGTAATGCAAGGAACAGTTCACGGGATGTGTATGCTAGGACACAGACCAAAGATGAGGTGCAGTGTCCTAGAAAGAAGAAAGAATCTGAACAATTAATCGGCCAGAAGCTTGGTACGCCGCCATCCAACTCTAAGAAGAGAAAGGCACCCGAATGGAATATAGGAGGTGTCAGCAAGATGATCGTCACTGGTACAAAATTTACTCCCAAAGATGCTGAGAAGATTCCTCGACGTAAGAAGAAATACTTTCCGAGGTGCAAGTTAGCTAACCCGACATCTCAGGCTTTATGGTCCGCCCAAGCCAGAAGACAATGAATCAGAAGAAAAGTCTTCTGATGATGATGGGGCGATTTTTGAAGACGTTAGTGAAAAAGTAATGGTGCTCAAAGCATGTACTCGTTGTGGAGAAGTTGGACACACTGCGAGCATGTGCATCCACACCTATCTTTGTGGCGAGGACACCCATATGCTAGTAGAATGCCCCATGGGCAAGGTCACATGTTTCTTGTGTGAGGGAACAGATCATGTGCCCAAAAGCTGTCAATTGAATTCGTCCTCGCAAAAGACAAGGAAGACCGTGGGATATCCAAATGGCCTGTCAGTCAACTCGTAGTTGGCACCATCAATGGTAATGGTGCTCTTGATCATCAACCAGCTCCAACCTTAGTGAAGACCATTAGTGGTAACAGAGGCGTGGAAAACAAGACTCATGAGTCTGTGCACATTTCAGTTCCCGTTGCTAGCCTATAGATCCAGAAGAGTGCACACCGTGATAAATCGGGTCAGATTTGTTTCAACTGTCGCAAGCCAGGACAATATTCCAGTAAATGTCCACTTCGAAGACTAGCAAAAGAAGCCCGTCATTGCTTCAACTATGGGGAAATAGGGCATGTACCCAAAGGTTGTTTAGTGGCCAAGTGCCAACATCCTCAAGATACCCGCATTGGTTGCAACACCACAATTCCACAAGCTGCCCTTGTTTCAGCACAATGTGGATGAATCCAACCAAAAGGCACCTGCAAGGCAAAGGATATCAGTTGTCGCCAGTACTAGAAACCTCCACCAAGGAGTATTGTCGTTAAGGGCACCAGCAAAGGTTCTAAGGTTCACCCGCCAACCTATTCCTAAGTTACCGAATCAGCAACAGTAGGGCAAGCAATGCAAAGGGATCGATACTCTCCTTCAGCAGAAACTATAGAAATTGATGCCAACACCAGGTCATGAGGTTACCGTGGAAACCAGCAAGGCACCCCGTGTTGTCTCAGCTCATATGTTTGGCAGTCAATCGAGTAAGAGCAACATCTCAAGCAAGAAGGTTCTACCTACTGCAGCTACTAAGAAGGTAGAAGTGTCTGCACATGAAGCAATTTCCCCGTTGGAGCACCAGCATGTAAGAGAAGACAAATCAAGTCAACCAGGCCAGACACAAGAGTAAAGGTTGCATCGATCAAGACGTCTACTAGTCAAGCCGACAACAGACTACAAGTGTGTAATCTTCTTGTACTTTTGTTTGTACATGGAAGTTTCACGATAGTTATGTAATAAGAAGGGAATATGGAATAAAGTGTGAGAAATACAGTTTCTCTTATGTTGTGATTCATCTTGAGCATCCAAAAGCAAGGTAGCTTGTGTGACTGCCAGTGTTCTAAGAAACCTAGAGTTTCATTCTCCCCGCTCATTCCAGTTTTGGTTAGACCCCAAGGCATGATTGCTAATCACGAGGGGTAAATGGTTAATCTAGGAAATGTGAATGGTTATATCATTAAAACCTTCAATATGAGGAGATACATATGAAAGGATCATTTAATGGACGCCGCAAGAGTATGAGTAGATGCACGAAATATTTGAGTGTAGCATCATATAAGGATTATCGGAACCTATAACCTTGAAAGTCATGAGGACGTGGTAATTGGCAATAGCACCCTAGTGGTGTCAACATGAATCCAGGGAATGCGAATGTTTGGACCACAGTAACATTTGGCATGATACGATCTCCTTAAAAGTAAGAATTAGTGGCACCTCAAGGAAATGAGAAGAATGACAAAAAATTTGGTAATAACCTAATGGGAGAAATGTCTGCACTCTCAATCTTGGAAGTTTCTCTAGAAAGTAGTAAGTGCAACTGCACCGTAGCGTTGAATATGGATCAAGGATGGTTATCCTTAGTTCACGGCAACCGTTGCAGTTCACGGAAACCACCTCGATGTTTCCAGGAAGACGACACTAGAAAATTTTCCATCACCCTTCTCATAAACAAATGGACCCAAAAGTCAGGTTAGAGCATCCAGCCATCCAAGTATGCTATGGAGAATTTGTCTTAATGAACCATCTCTACTCAAGCATTGAAAGCAAACTTGTGAGATCCACAGCAGGAACCCTTGGTTGCTTCAAAGGCAATGCTCAACAGTTCACCAGTTTCGACAAAGCAACGTCAAAGTTTGTGTCCTATCAGTATTCAGAGCTAGTAAATGATACAAGAACCAACAGAATAAGAAGTGGCTAGAGTACCATTCCGGACGTGGTTTGGTAAGTGGCCAGTGCTTGTTCCACAGAACAGTCACTAAGCAAGCCGTGTAGAGGGATGACCGTCTTAGTCGAGCCAGAAGCAGAACAGTCTTGTCAATAGTTACAACTGATGGGAAAGTCTATCAAGAGTCAGTATGCTCGAGAGTTGTATGAGAGTCACACTTAAGGATGATTTCCAGTCGTCGGTTGAGTGTTCAGCTCCAAAAGTCCCTGAAATGAAAGTGCATAGTCTTTGACTCTTTTCGATCGACCAATGGAGTATCCAATTTCCGAGGTCAAGGTTCTGAGTAAGTAAGAGATGTTAGTGATATGCCCTAGAGGCAACATGGAGATGTTGGATATCACGTCAATGTTTATGTATAAATGAATAAAGTGTTATTCAGTTCCATGAAATAGACATCTTGTATTGATCAATAAGTACGTGACTTATTTATGAGACTCAATATGTATGAATCTATTTCTAAACGATCCCGATCATATGTCATATTGTTGGAACAAATATGATTCTAAGATCGGCATGTTTATTGATTGATGATCATGTCTCATAGATCATGGGTATGGTGATACCAAATCAATAAACATGGACATATGTGTTGGAGAACACATTGTTGGATAGACCCACCATGAGACACTACGGGAATCAATGTGCCATTAGTTGGTCTCGGGTAGTGTTGGTACAAAGTCCTTAGACCGAGATCACCATAGATTCCAACATGTGTAGTAGCCTACTTTGGGACTACCAAACGCTATTCCGTAATGGGGTAGTTATAAAGGTAGTTTTCGGGTTTGCTATGAAACATGGAGTGGGATGTGAGTGATCAAGATGGAATTTGCCCCTCCTTTGGAGAGATATCTCTGGGCCCTCGAGGTAATGGATTATGGAAATGCATGGCCATGCTAAGTTGATTGAGGAGTCAATCAACGACGGATAATCCAATACGGTTCGAGTGAATGGTTAAGCTATTGAAGGGATGGCACACATCTTGCCTATAGCTTAAGCGGTATCGTGAGGCAAAGGGATTTGTGTACACATTACGGGTTCGAGCCGATATTATTCTTGTATACTATGGTGTCAATATGTGCTGCTAGCGCGCCGATGTGACAGTCGGCTGAGTTAGACTCGAGCCGACGATCGGCTAAGTTAGACTATAGCCGAAACCGAGTATACCTGAACCTACGGGTCGCACGCTTAAGGGGATAAGAACAGGCATTCGAGTTGGACTCGGATACGGCTCGATCGGATAGGGATCCGATCGGATAGAGTCCTATGGGCTTACGACGTGTGAGCGGCCAAACTCTATATGAGATACGGATGAGATCCAATTCAAAATAGAGTCCTATGGGCTTACGACGTGTGAGCGGCCAAACTCTATATGAGATACGGATGAGATCCAATTCAAAATAGAGTCCTATGGGCTTACGACGTGTGAGCGGCCAAACTCTATATGAGATACGGATGAGATCCAATTCAAAATAGAGTCCTATGGGCTTACGACGTGTGAGCGGCCAAACTCTATATGAGATACGGATGAGATCCAATTCAAAATAGAGTCTGAGCGGCTACTAATCCCGTCGGCCAACTCTATATAAAGGAGGGAGGGGTGGAGAGCTGCGATATATCAATTGCATCGCGTGCAACGAAGTCGCCGAGATCAATCTCCACGGAAACCCTCCCTACTTTCGAGCCAAACCCTAGCCTTGCATCGCGTGCTAGCACACGGGTGTAGGGCGTTCTATCCCGGACGTGTGGATACCGGTAGAGCGCTGCTACGTTGCGCGCTATTGATCGGCGTTGTCTCCGGAATCGGCTGCTTGTTCCGATCGGATTGCCCCGATTGGGCTTCCGCTTGCACACTCCAATCGGTAACGATCTATCGGCCCTTACTTGCAAGTGTTCCTGGTTTGCGCGGTAGAAATTTTTGTTTTCGGCTAGCGTAGCTTCCGCGTAACCCTTCAGTGGTATCGAGCTAATCTTGCTTAGTTCGGGTTCTAGATTGGATCGGAACAAGTTTTGCGCACGGGTTGATTTGATCAATCGGTTTTACGGGATTCGTTGAGGAGAGTTAATGGTAATTGCGTTCCTTGATAGTGTATCGGAACGGCGTAATGTGATTACGTCGAAGCAATTTCCATATAACTCGGTTTGAGTCGGCTTCGAGATAGCGTTCCTTGATAGTGTATCGGAACGGTATAATGTGATTATGTCGAAGCTATCTCGTAGTCCGATCTTGTTAGCCGCCTCGCGCTGCGCAAACCATCTCCCTTGATAGTGTATCGGGACGGCATAATATGATTATGCCGACATGGTTTCCATAAGCGATTTCATAGATTGGATCTATGAATTTCGTGTGGTGTTTGCTGCCCGGAAGCCCGCGAGGCGGCTTCCCCTCGACCCCCCCGCTAACGGCTAGCGGGACCGCCGTGTGCGTACCCCTTATAGGTCGTCTCGATGCCGTAGCTCGCGATAAGTAGAAAACGTTTCTACGCCTAACTTGTTTTTGCGAGAGAATGCTTTGAGATGGTATGGCCCTATTGTATGTATGAGATGTATGAGATGCATGTGATGCATGTAATATTCTTTCATATGTGCAATCCCTGTAATATTCTTTCATACGTGCAATGCTTGTAATATTCTTTCACGACCTGCGAGTCGATGTAATCTTCAATTAGAGCTTCTATAGTAGTAGCTTAGTTTGAAGAAATCAAGCATTCGGCACTCGAAAGAACGGTGATGAAGATGGAGATCCTGTACACCGGCATGGAGATGGAGATCACCATGTGAAGGGGGCCATACTATTTCATGATATTCTACTTGCTTTCATATGTGATATGTTTGTTTGATAGGATAGCATCCCTCACAAAATTAAGTAGTAATGATGCCCTTCCAAATGTTGCACCCGTCACCGTTATGCTCGTCAATGGTGGGTCCGCCAAAGCGAGTGCCATTCTCTATCATAACACGAGGGGTATATGTCGGACATATACGGCAGAGCATTTGGTTTACTTAACAAGGCTATCAAAACAGTTTTGGGCCTTGGGGCATAGGTTGGGGCCGGGCATGGAGATGCCACACCAACAACAAGAGTCACATAGAGATGTGATTAGCAAGGAGTTGCTTACCGATGTTATTAATCTTCTAGCGGTGATGCCAAAGCTCACTAGAAAATTAATTAACATGTGGATCTTGACCCAATACGTAACCTAGAGGGAAGGTGGAAAATACGTAATGGGAGTCTAATGTTAAATTGTTTAACAATGGACATAGCATAAACATTGTGCTAAACTTTGCTTTTTCGTTGTAGAATAAATGGCGGCTAATACTACACCCAAGTGCTTTTAATTTGCGATCTATTCTCGAAAAGGAAAAATTAAATGGAACAAACTTTATGGATTGGTATCGCAACTTGAGAATTGTTCTCAAGCAAGAGCGTAAGGAGTACGTTCTTGAAGTACCCTATCCCGAGGATTTGCCAAATAATGTCACCGCAATCGCACGGAGAGCTTACGAGAAGCACACTAATGATGCCCTAGACATAAGCTGTCTCATGCTTGCTACAATGTCCCCCGAGCTTCGAAGCAATATGAGAGCAGTGATGCTCACACTATTATTCGGGACTGCGTGGCATGTTTGAGAACCAAGCTCGGGCCGAGAGGTTCAACACCTCGAAGTCCTTGTTTGCGTGCAGGCTTGTTGAGGGGAATCCCGTCAGTCCGCATGTGATAAAAATGATTGGCTACATTGAGAGTCCGGAAAAACTAGGTTTTCCCCTTAGCCAAGAGTTGGCTACGATGTGATTCTCAGTCGCTCCCTCCGAGCTTCGAGCCATTCATATTGAATTATCACATGAACAATATGGATAGGACCTTGGCTGAATTGCATGGGATGCTAAAGACAGTGAGGAGAGTATCCAGAAAAACGGTCATCATGTGATGATGATGCAGAAGGCAAAGCGCAAACCACTGTCAAGAAACTTTGTACCAAGAGGAAGTTAACTCCCGATGAGATCGCGAGTGCCTCTAATGCAAAGAAGGGCAAGAAGGGGTCGGCGGCATCAGATGCCGTTTGCTTCTATTGCAAGGAGACAGGCCATTGGAAGAGGAACTGCAAGAAGTACATGGAGGATCTCAAAAAGAAGCAAAGTACGACTTACGCTTCAGGTATTAATGTTATAGACATTAATCTTGCTACTTCACCTACGACTCTTGGGTATTTGATACCGGATCGGTAGCTCATATTTGCAAATCGTTGCGGGAATGAGAAGAAGTAGAGGATTGAGAAGGGGCGAGGTGAACTCGCGTCGGCAATGGAGCAAGCGTTGCTACGTTCTTGTCGGCACAGTACCACTTCATCTACCTTCAAGATTAGTTTTGGAATTGAATAATTGTTATTGTGTTCCAACACTATGTCAAAACGTTATTTCCGCTTCATGTTTGCAAGCGGAAGGATATGATTTTAGATCAATGGACAATGGTTGTTCAATATATCTTAGAGATATGTTCTATTTTCATGCTCCATTGGTGAATGGATTGTACGTTTTGAATCTTGAAGCGTCTCCCATCTATAACATTAATACAGAAAGGCAACTCTCTAATGATATAAACCCCACGTTTATCCGGCATTGTCGCTTAGGCCATATAAATAAGAAACGCATGGAGAAGCTCCATAAGGATGGATTGCTTCACTCTTTTGATTTTGAATCATTTGAGACATGTGAGTCTTGTTTACTTGGTAAGATGACAAAGGCACCTTTCACGGGACATAGTGAGAGAGCAAGTGACTTATTGGCACTCGTACATACCGATGTATGTGGACCAATGAGCTCAACGGCCGGAGGTGGTTATCGTACTTCATTACCTTTACCGATGACTTTAGTAGATATGGTTATATCTACTTAATGAGGCATAAGTCCGAATCCTTTGAAAAGTTCAAAGAATTCCGAATGAAGTACGGAATCATTTAGGAAAACAATCAAGTTTCTACGATCGGATCGTGGAGGGAATACTTGAGCCAAGAGTTTGGTAATCATCGAAAGATTGTGGAATTGTTCCACGTTGACTCCGCCAGAACTCCACAATGGAACGGAGTGTCCGAACGGAGAAATCGCACCTTGTTGGACATGGTGCGGTCGATGATGAGCCAAAGTGATCTTCCGTTATCCTTCGGGGATATGCTCTTGAAACATGCGCTCACACTAAATAGAGTTCCATCTAAGTCGGTTGAAAAGACACCATATGAGATATGGACGGGCAACCCCCTAGTTTGTCTTTTCTCAAAATTTGGGGATGTGAGGCTTATGTAAAACGTTTACAATCGACAAGCTCACACCCAAATCGACAAGTGCTTCTTTGTGGGATATCCTAAGGAAACTAAGGGATATTACTTTTATAATCGGGAACAAGGCAAAGTGTTTGTCGCCCGACATGGTGTCTTCTTGGAGAAAGAGTTTCTTTCAAGAAGGGTTAGTGGGAGCAGGGTGCATCTTGAAGAAGTTCAAGAAACACCGAAAACGTTTCAGCGACCACGGAACCACAACGGGAGGAACAAAGTGTTGCGCCACCGGTTGTAGATACACCAGCCCCACGGAGGTCGAAAGATCACGTCGTGCGCCGACAGTACACAAGTGCGGAACAACGTGACATATTGTTGTTGGACAACGATGAACCTAAGACCTATGAGGAAGCGATGGTGGGACCCGATTCCAACAAGTGGCTTGGAGCCATGAAATCCGAAATAGAATCCATGTACGACAATCAAGTTTGGAACTTGGTTGATCCACGATGGTGTCAAAACCATTGAGTGTAAATGGGTTTTTAAGAAAAGGCCGATATGGATGGAAATGTTCACATCTATAAGGCGCGATTGGTGGCGAAAGGTTTTAAACAGATTCAAGGAGTTGATTATGATGAAACCTTCTCGCCGTCGCAATGCTTAAATCTATTCGGATTATCCTAGCGATTGCTGCATATTTCGATTATGAGATATGGCGAGATGGATGTCAAAACGGCTTTCCTAAATGGAAACCTAAGCGAGGATGTATACATGATACAACCTCGGGGTTTTGTCGATCCAGAATCGCTCGGAAAGATATGCAAGCTACGAAATCCATTTATGGATTGAAGCAAGCATCTCGGAGTTGGAATATTCGTTTTGATGAAGTAATCAAAGGGTTTGGTTTCATCAAAAACGAAGAAGAGGCCTGTGTTTACAAAAGGTCGAGTGGGAGCGCAATTGTATTTCTAATCTTATATGTGGATGACATATTGCGATTGGAAATGATATCCCTATGCTTGAATCCGTCAAGTCTTCATTGAAAAATAGTTTTTCCATGAAAGACTTAGGGAGGCAGCATATATATTGGCATTCGGATCTATAGAGATAGATCCAAGAGGCTAATTGGATTAAGCCAAAGTACATACATTGACAAGGTGTTGAAAAGGTTCAACATGCATGATTCCAAGAAAGGTTTCTTGCCCATGTCACATGGCATTAATCTTAGCAAGAATCGGTGTCCTCGGACACATGATGAGCGGAATAAGATGGGTATGGTTCCATATGCTTCGGCAATTGGATCCATCATGTATGCCATGCTTTGTACACGCCCTGATGTCTCGTACGCTTTGAGTGCTACGAGCAGATCATCGAGATCCAGGTGAAGGTCACTGGATCGCCGTAAAGAATATCCTTAAGTACTTGAGAAGAACTAAGGATATGTTCCTAGTCTATGGAGGTGAAGAAGAGCTCGTTGTAAGTGGTTACACCGATGCTAGCTTCCAAACGACAAGGATGATTATAGATCGCAATCCGGGTTCGTGTTCGCCCGAACGGAGGCGCGATCACTGGAAGAGTTCCAAGCGGGATCGTTGCTGATTCTACAACGGAGGCCGAGTACATTGCTGCTTCGGAAGCTGCAAAGGAGGCGTTTGGATCAAGAAATTCGTTTCGAGCTTGGTGTGATGACTAGTACGACTGGTCCAATGTCTCTCTATTGTGACAATAGTGGAGCCATTGCGCAAGCCAAGGAGCCGAGGTCACATCGAAGTCCAAACACATACTTCGGCGATATCATCTCATCCGCGAGATTGTGGACAGAGGTGATGTCAAGATATGCAAAGTGCACACGGATCTCAACATAGCCGATCCGCGACAAAACCTCTCCTCGGCCGAAGCATGAGGCGCACACAAGAGCAATGGGTATTAGATACTTACATGATTGACTCTAGTGCAAGTGGGAGATTGTTAGTGATATGCCCTAGAGGCAACATGGAGATGTTGGATATCACGTCAATGTTTATGTATAAATGAATAAAGTGTTATTCGGTTCCATGAAATAGACATCTTGTATTGATCAATAAGTACGTGACTTATTTATGAGACTCAATATGTATGAATCTATTTCTAAACGATCCTCGATCATATGTCATATTGTTGGAACAAATATGATTCTAAGATCGGCATGTTTATTGATTGATGATCATGTCTCATAGATCATGGGTATGGTGATACCAAATCAATAAACATGGACATATGTGTTGGAGAACACATTGTTGGATAGACCCACCATGAGACACTACAGAATCAATGTGCCATTAGTTGGTCTCGGTAGTGTTGGTACAAAGTCCTTAGACCTGAGATCACCATAGATTCCAACATGTGTAGTAGCCTACTTTGGGACTACCAAACGCTATTCCGTAATCGGGTAGTTATAAAGGTAGTTTTCGGGTTTGCTATGAAACATGGAGTGGGATGTGAGTGATCAAGATGGAATTTGCCCCTCCTTTGGAGAGATATCTGGCGCCCTCGAGGTAATGGATTATGGAAATGCATGGCCATGCTAAGTTGATTGAGGAGTCAATCAACGGACGATAATCCAATACGGTTCGAGTGAATGGTTAAGCTATTGAAGGGATGGCACACATCTTGCCTATAGCTTAAGCGGTATCGTGAGGCAAAGGGATTTGTGTACACATTACAGGTTTGAGCCGATATTATTCTTGTATACTATGGTGTCAATATGTGCTGCTAGGCGCCGCGTTGTGATGGTCGGCTGAGTTAGACTCGAGCCGACGATCGGCTAAGTTAGACTATAGCCGAAACCGAGTATACCTGAACCTACGTGGTCGCACGCTTAAGGGGATAAGAACAGCATTCGAGTTGGACTCGGATACGGCTCGATCGGATAGGGATCCGATCGGATAGAGTCCTATGGGCTTACGACGTGTGAGCGGCCAAACTCTATATGAGATACGGATGAGATCCAATTCAAAATAGAGTCCTATGGGCTTACGACGTGTGAGCGGCCAAACTCTATATGAGATACGGATGAGATCCAATTCAAAATAGAGTCCTATGGGCTTACGACGTGTGAGCGGCCAAACTCTATATGAGATACGGATGAGATCCAATTCAAAATAGAGTCCTATGGGCTTACGACGTGTGAGCGGCCAAACTCTATATGAGATACGGATGAGATCCAATTCAAAATAGAGTCCCGAGCGGCTACTAATCCCGATCGGCCAACTCTATATAAAGGAGGGAGGGGTGGAGAGCTGCATATCAATTGCATCGCGTGCAACAGAAGTCGCCGAGATCAATCTCCACGGAAACCCTCCCTACTTTCGAGCCAAACCCTAGCCTTGCATCGCGTGCTAGCACACGGGTGTAGGGCGTTCTATCCCCGGACGTGTGGATACCGGTAGAGGCGCTGCTACGTTGCGCGCTATTGATCGGCTGTTGTCTCCGGGAATCGGCTACACTGTTCCAGATCGGATTGCCCTGATTGGCTGTTTCCGCTGCACACTCCAATCGGTAACGATCTATCGGCCCTTACTTGCAAGTGTTCCTGGTTTGCGCGGTAGAAATTTTTGTTTTCGGCTAGCGTAGCTTCCGCGTAACCCTTCAGAAATGTGGGACAACCTCAAAGATGGCATTGTATTTTTCTATGCTCAAGCGAAAGCATGGCTAGTGGTTGTAAAGGTGAACTAGAGTCACTTTTACGAGGAACTTCTCGTTGTCTATTGGATGTTATATTCTAAGCCTTCCCGGAATGAAAGAGCTATGTCAGTACTTCATTTCAATGAAATGACGAAGAATCAGTTCTACAGATCGAAGTTCCCTAGAAATCAGAGAGGCTGTTTAATCTCAAGGGCGGTAGCCTTATCAATCACAGTCGGGCTAAAGCCTACACACCTCGGTAAAGCAAGCTCGAAGTCAAAATTGGTTTACCTTGTAACCGTTTTGCCGTGAGGTTCAACCCTGTGAAGCAGATAGGGTTGTAATCAAAAGGAGTCAGTTGTGAGCCGTTAGAGTTAGCAGAGTTACATCAATCCCAAGTTAATAAGCTCAAATCTAGGGCGCACTCAAGCGGTTATGTCAACAATTCAGCCAAAAGAAGCCATGACTCAAGGCACAAGCGGTTCGGATAAAGGCAGATCGGGCAATCTCTTGGAACGCCCGTCGTTCAGGTCAAGAGCGATTGAAGCGAAAGTTAGAGTCCATGGTGCATGAAGTCAGTTTCAATGTTTCAGGAACAACTTCACTAGTTTTGAGTCAAAGTAAATTCTTAGAACGCCGAAGGTGTTGTTGTAGGTGTGCAGGGTAATGAGAAGGAAGACCTTTCAACTCCTACATCCAGACCAAGGTCAGAGTGTTCATAACCAACCAGTGCAGTTTTTTAGCAAAGGCAAGAAAACACCAAGTTTGGTGCTGGCAGATTCAGCTATCCAAGTTTGGTCAGAATCAGTCAGCGTGAGCCAGAAGGAAACCATAGAAGTCAGCCTGTCAACCCAACCACCCTACCCTTTTTATTTCTAGCCCCGAATCTCGGGACAAGATTCCTGTAAGGCGGTAGATTTGTCACAACCCGATTTTCGTTCGGTATTAAAAATCATTTAATAAATCATTTTCTAAAAATTAAATAAGAAGGCAAACGAAAATATCAAGTGAAAGTGTCTAGGAAATTAAATTTTCCTTTTAAATCATGGCTAGAAATATTTTTGAAATATTCTCCATGCCCTAAAGTATTCTGTGAAATTTTGGATCTCCAGAATTAATTTTAACAATACAAAGAATATTTCAGTAATTATTTAATAAATAAATTAATTACTAAATGGTCTGGTTATATTTTTATTAAATACTTTGAGTGTTCATCTATTTTCAATAATTTTCTTGGAATTATTTGAGCACCGGAAGTATTTATAATAATTTGAAGATCATTTATGGAATTAATTTAAAGACAAAACAAATTAAAAATACTCCTTTTGTGCTCGGGCCGCTTTCGGCCCATCTCCTTGAAGTCCGCTTTGCCTCCCTGCCCGCGCGTGCTCCCTTCTCTCTCTCCCGTGAGCCGGCCTAAAGGCCGCAGCCCACTTGCCTCGCACGCGTCCGGTTCCCTCCTCGCCTCGGCTTACCGACGGTGGGGCCCACTGTCGGGATCGTCTCCCTCCTCCAGGCCATCCGCCGCCATTGCCGTCGCAACCCACACCTCCTCGCCGCAAATCCCGCTGCCCAACTCGTCCCGTGCTCGCCCTAAAGTCAAGCCATCACGCCGCCGGCCTGTGGACCCCTGTTTTTGGAACGGGAATCTTTCGTGTTCTTGGTACCCTTTCCCTGGATCGAGTAGTTGGTACCCACGAATGCAGTACTGAATAATCAGGTGCGCATGCACGAATAGTCTTACATCGACATTATTACAACAATAGGCCCGAAGGCAATGTTCAACACACAGGACCTCATGGTCCGAATACAACACAAAAGCAGAAATTAGATACGACAGCGGAATAGAGGCAGTGGCATGTCATTTGCCACAGGCAAGGACCGGAGCTAAGACCTAGTAAGCGCCATCAGTTCCTTCACCCTCCTGGTAGTAAGCGTAAGGATCCTCCGGCTCTTCATTCCCATCAGCTGAAGATTTGTGCGTATAGCAAGGGTGAGTACCAACCGTACTCAGCAAGCCAACACGAAATTGATGCATATGGTAGGGTTATTCAAGGAATGGCTGGAGTTATTTTGCATAAAGCCAATTTTCACAATTCTTTTCACAAGCCTAACAACTAGCCAAATCAAGTTTTAGTTCCGTAGTTCATTAATTCGGCGACGGTTATGTCTACCATCCATCGTGATTCCAAGGATGGCTTCCCGCCTCCGATTCGTCATGATTTTCTCGGGAATCCACCCCTTCTCGCATCTCGAGAAGTTGATCCACCAGCGAATGAAATCATCATGCAAAACCCATCCCAGTAGTTTTAAGTTTAAAGTCTAGCCAAGCGAAAGTCTTGTCACGATGCTCGATATCCGCGAGCACGGCTATTCGAATAGATTGATTCACTCACCCGTACTCTGCGACAGCCCAACGGATGAGCCTACGTCCCAACACATGAGACGGTCACGGCAAAGCCTTTCGATAACCTCACTTTGGCAGTACCTGCTCCATGAAATTAAGCCCTCATGCACTCTAGCCGTCATTTTCTAGCAGTGAGAGGAGTTCTGGCGCACCCGGGGTAAGGGAAAACTTCCTCAATCTTTAAGTTCAATTAATATCGATTTAATTCCACCATTCACATCAAAGGCCGCAGCCTCATCCTCATCACATAAACCACATCATAGAGAACAATCTATGCAAGGATACTGCCTCTGCTCAGCTATCTAGTCAGCTAGGTCTATACCCATTCGAGAAGTACGGTTGTACTGGCTCGTTTCCCGGCTATCTCATGGCTCGGTCCTTAATTGACCAGGATCGGCACTTGCCTTTCTCGGAATCCACCCAAATCATCCGGCCGCCCCAGTCTAAAACATTTGTATAGCATTTTCAATTTTCATCAAACTTAGTTCATCATTCTCATGGCCATGTGGCGCTCATGTCTCCACAGGCTGCATTTCAACTACCTTCCCTAAGGTAGTGACCCGAGCACAAAGCTTTCTTTTAAAATCATGAGTATGCAGGGATCTAGTATAAGCAGGGCTAAGCATTTTTACCGAAGTTAGCCTCCGGTCATATCACATCGAAGGTTACAAAGAATAATTCTAATGGTGATCAACATCAATGCAGGGTATATCAAGCATAGGTACTCATTTGTGTATAGCATGCAATTTGTAATTTGAAATCAACATCATTTCACAAAGTAGGATCAATATGTTCAAAGAGTGTGATGACTTGCCTTGCTCGCACGCTTGAGGGGTGGTGTCTTCAACGGGGTCGATGCCGGTCTCTTCAGGTGCTACCCGTATGTGCGAAAAATCAATTGATTCTGATTAGAATCCCAGATAACACCAAGAGGTCAAAAAGATTCGAAAAAGTCTCAGAAACGATTCCAAGCGCTAAGCCCAACCTTCTACTTAATTTTGTACTATGTTCGCCCCGGAAAACTCCAAGTTTCGTCATCGGGTCGACGACCTAGGGTTTTCGTGAAACGACGATCGCGATTTGTTCGAGAAAACGGATTTGAAAATATCCGCGGAGGGATTTCAGCTAGAGGTTTTGAAGGTCTGAGCACAAAATGGAAACATATTAAAATGGCGAGAAAGGTCTAAACGAAATTCGGATTCAAAAACGACGCAAAACGGAATTTCGGAAAAGTCCGGATTTGATTTCCAAATTTTCGCACCGAGAAAACATACAAAAATATACTTTATTTTTGCCCAAAATTTTACCCAAACTTTCCCAAAATATTTTTCCAAATTTCCTAAAATTTTTCCAATTTTTTTTTTTTTTCTTTTTCCCGCGCATTGTTCATTGCCCGCCATCTCGTTCGACCGGGTTCGGCCGAAACAGAGGCGGCGGCGGCGCGTGCGCATGGAAAAAAGATCGGCGACGGGGCTTACCGGCGACGGCGGGCCTCTGGGAGGTGTGGTGGGGCACGGGGGGGGCTTTGCGCACGGCGGCGACGGCGTTTGCGCTGGAACGGGGAGAGACAGCGGCGGCGGTGCGGGGGGGCGGGGCGCCGGCCTTTTATAGGCGCGGCGGGGCGCGCGGCGGCGCGGGGTGGAGATGGGAGGGCCCGGCGTGGCGCGGGCGGTGGCGACACGCGGCGAGGCGCGGGATGGGCCGGGTACGGGCGGGCGCGACGCGGCGGGCGGAGCGCGCGGCGCGGCGGTGGTCCGGCGCGGCATCGGGCGCGTGGCGGTGAGGGCGCGGGCGCGGCGCGCGCGGGCGCGGGCGGGCCGGCGCGCGGGGTCCGACGCGCGCGAGGGTAGGGGCCGGTGTGCGCACGCGCGGTGCGAGGGCGGGGCCGGGCGCGGCGGCGCGGCGCGGCGCGTGTCGCGCGTGCGGGCGGGCGGGCGGTACGGCACGTACGGCGTCGAACACCTGGCGCGGTATGAACAGTGCACTTTTCTATTTTTCCCGATTTTCAATTTTAATTTCCCATTTCTATTTTCCTTTCTTCTAAAAATTCCAAAATAAATTCCTATATTTCAAAAATAATTTTTAATATAATATTTTCAACTTTTCTCCACTTTTATTTTCCCACATTATTTTTCATATTTATTTATTTAAAATCCCTCTTTTCTAATTTCAATATTCACCCCTTTATTTTTCAAAATTTTCCTGGATTTCGAGTACGACTCCCGAATATTTTATTATTTATTTTGTGTCCTAATTTATCTTCTCTCAACCACAATTACTATTTTATATCTCCCAAATCGCATTTTCATAAATCCGCGCTTCTCCCGATTTCTTTTAAAAAATCCCTAATACGGACTTTCGCATTTTCATTTCGACAAACTCCAAATCATCCAAAAAGACCGAAAGGGGAATTGATCACGACTAAATTTATGCAACTGAGCTGGCAAATAAGAAGCAACAAACCCGAGAAAGAAGCAACAAGTGAAGGTTTTGAAAGTCCCGATTTTTACGTTCTGATTTCAGTTTCTTCGATTTTTAGGATGTTACACGGCATCCCCGTCTTAATTTCCCCAAATTCCACGCCTTTAATTGTCGCTTTAAACCACGCCATTACCGCCACCACCGCCTCTCGCCACGTTTCGCATCGCCCGGCCCAATCTGCTCCTCCCCGCGCCTATAAAACCAGCGACCAAGCTCCCCTCTCCCTTTCCCCCAACCTTCCCGAGCTCATCGTACTCCCCTTCGCTCTCCTCGCACTCCTCCACTCTTCGCCACTCGCCGCTGCTACTCCGGCCGTGTGCCACCGCCATTCCGAGCCCCACCGCCATGCACCGAGGCCATCCCCGGCCGCCGTCGTGCCCCGCTCGTCGGTCGACCGAGCCACCACCATCGCCACCGCGCTTCAGCCGCCTTTTCCCGCCGTCTCGCCGCTCTCCAAGCTGCGCTGTCGCCTCCTTCGGCTCCGCTGCACCCTTCTGAACCTCGGCATCCATTTCGCCATGCCAATCGCCGCTGGAGCGTCGTGTCGCCGTCGTCCCGAGCACCGGTCGCCGCCTCCGCTCACCGACGTTCGCCCGTGCCCCTTTTTCCCTCGTGGCTGCCACGTGGCCGCCGCGTAGGCGCCACGTGTGCGTCGCGTGGCTACCGCGTAGGCGCCACGTGGCGCGCTCGTCGTGGACGCCATGGACTTGGTCCACGGTGGACCGGCGCATGGACCGCGTCCTGCGCCCATTGACGTCGGCGACGTCGGCCCTTGCCGCTAATGTCGGCCCTCGGCTAACGTCGCATTAGACTTTTTCCTTTGAAAATAATTAAAAATTACACAATAAATATAATTAATTTCTAGAATTCATTTAAATGGTACAAAACTTCTAAAAAATGTATATCTAATTCATACGAACTCCAAATTAGGCCATTCAAATTGCAAAATTCATCTAAAATTGAGCCCCACATGTTGTTTTTCATGTACTGTTATTTGGTTTTATTATGGTTTTTCCTCGTTTTGCATGCCAGCGTGTAGATTCCGCATTTTCCGGAGTTCGTGCTCACGATGAAGAAGTTGTTGGAAGAAGGAAGGCAAGTCACACTCCCCTTGAAACATATTTGACCTATTTTATAGAATGTTTCACAGTTTGCAAATAAAATTGCATTGCTTTTCTAATTACATGGAATGATGGGATTATCTATCTGCTTGCTTGTGCCATACCTCTTGATATCCGTCCTTTGTTAACCTTGGGTGATAAATTGACTAGATTTAGTCACTGATGTCGACTTTTGGTAGAATTATATGCTTAGTCATGCTTAACTAGCGTTAGCTCACTAAATGGGATAATTACACTATCTACAGTTAGTTTCAGATGAGCCGCAAGCTCGACACATCTGGTCATGATTTATTGCTCATAACTTCCCAACTAAAATATGATTTAATGGTGGCCTGCGGATGCATGGTTTTGGATGGTCGCACCCATGGCAATTAAGGACCGGTTCAAGGAAAACCTCGTAAGACAAACAGTGCTTACCACAAGCAAGAATGAGCAACTGCTGGACTCGTAGTATAGCTTTTATCTAGCCAACGATCCCTGGCAAGGGTGGGCACTATGGAGTTGCAGCCGGCCCCAGTATAAGGGTTGTTGGGCTTCCGGATTCACCGCGGCACTCGGGGGGCTGCCCACTGAAGGAGAACACGGATGCTACGATAGCATAAAACAAATTTTCTACCGCGCAATCCAGGATAGCTTGCAAGTAAGGGCCCATAGATGGTTACCTATTGATGTGCAGTGCAGCAGAACTAGCCAATCAAGAGCTATCCGATCTCGAACAAGTCTTGCCGACCTCAGCTGATCTCGAAAACACCTTTGCCGACCCTAGGATGTTCCAGCCAACCCCGGGAACACTTCAGCCGACCTGCGGACCCTGGAGCGCTTCGCCCGACCCCGACGGTGAAATCATCTTCGTCTCGCCCGACCCCACCAGAATTCACATGTGCCACCCGATCCGCCTAGAGGCGTTAGGGTTTACCGATGCCAATGCCGATCCGATCTGATCCGATTCGCCCGGCCCTCCAACCTGCCGACCCCGACCCCAAGCTGCCGAATTCAATTCGGCTAATTCGAATCTCGACGAGATTCAATGTCACCGAAGAACGCTGCAACATAGCGACTACCGGTATCCACACATCTAGGGAGAGATCTTTGAACACCTGTGTGCTAGCACGCGATGTATGGCTAGGTTTTTGGCTTGAACATGGGAGGGTTTCCATGGAGTAGATCTATTCGGCTCTGTATGTTGCGCTCTAATCCCTCCACCCCTCGCCTTCTTATATAGGGTTGCCGACTGGGCCTAAAGGCCCATCAGGAATCCTTGTCCGGTTGGATCTCTATCCAATTGAGCCGTATCCGAGTCCAACTCGAATGCCTGTTCTTTCCTGTTAAGTGTGCAACCCTGTAGGCTTAGGTATACATGGTTCCGACCTGAGTCCAACTCAGTGACCGTCAACAGCGGTCCCTAGTAGAACGTATTGACACCAAGTATACAAGAGGGTTATTTCAGCTGAACCTATAATGTGTGCACAAATCCCTTTGCCTCATGATACCAATTAAGCTATAGGCAAGACATGCACCATCCTATTTAACAACTTAATCATTCACTCGATCTTGTATTGAATTATCTTTCTGTTGATTGACTCCTCAATCAACTAGGCATGGCCATGCACTTCCATAATCCATTACTTCGAGGGGCCCAGAGATATCTCTCCCAAAGGAGGGACAAATTCCATCTTGATCATTCACATCCCACTACATGTTTCACAACAGACCCAAAAACTACTTTTATAACTACCTAGTTACGGAATAGCGTTTAGTAGTCCCTAAGTAAGTCGTTACACATGTTGGAATCCATGATGATCTCAGGTCAAAGGACTTTGCACCAACACTACTTGAGACCATGTAATGGCACATTAATTTCATGTAGTGTCTCAAAGTGGGTCTATCCAACAATGTGTGCTAATGATTCCCTAGACATATGTTGTCTCATGCTTGCTACAACATTAATTTCCCTAGACATAAGCTGTCTCACGTTTATTATTTACTATCTCCATACCATGATCTATGAGACATGATCATCAATCAATAAACATTCTTATCTTAGAATCATATTTGTTCTATTAAAATGATATACGATCAGGGATCATTTAGAAATAGATTCATACATAAAGAGTCTCATAAATAAGTCACATACTTATTGATCAATATCAGTTGTTTATTTCATGGAACTAAGTAACATTTTATTCATTAGTACATAAACATTGACTGTGATATCCAACATCTGAAGGGTTACGCGGAGGCTACGAAAGCATAAAACAAAACTTTTCTACCGCGCAAACCAGGAACACTTAGAAGTAAGGGTCGATAGATCGTTACCGATTGAAGTAGAGTGCAGCGGAAATAGCCAATCAGGAGCTATCCGATCCGGAACAGTGCCAGCCGATCACAGCCGATTCGCTGACAGTCGATTCCCCGAATCGACAGTCGATCCGCCGCAGCCGACGCGCCGATTACACAGTCGATCTGCCGCAGCCGATTTCCCAATTTGCCAAACCACGCTCGCGTTGCTGATCCGCTGTAGCCGCCTCGCTCCGACGCGACGCAGCCGATTTGTCCGATCGCAGCCGATTCGTAGCCGACGAACAGCACCGCAATGTAGCAGTGCCTCTACCGGTATCCACACGTCCAGGGACAAAACGCCTAACACCCGTGTGCTAGCACAAGATGCAAGTCTAGGGTTTGGCTCGAAAGTGGGGAGGGTTTCCGTGAAGATCAGATTTATTAGTTCAATGCAATGCCTCTGCTCTCCACCCCTTGCCCCTTTATATAGAGTTGCCGCCTGGGCCTATAGGCCCATCGGGACTCTATTTTGAATCGGATCCTATCCGAATCTCATAGAGTTGGCCGGCCGGACTTCGTAAGCCCATAGGACTCATTATTAAATCGAATCTTATCCGAATTGAGCCATATTCGAGTCCAACTCGAATGTCTGTTCTACCCCCTTAGGCGTGCGACCCTGTAGGTTCAGGTATACTCGGTTTCGACCCGAGTCCAACTCGGCCGACTTGTCAATAGCGGTGCCTAGCAACACATATTGACACCATAGTATACAAGAATATAATATCGGCTCTGAACCTATAATGTGTACACAAATCCCTTTGCCTCACGATACCAGTTAAGCTATAGGCAAGATGTGTATCATCCCTTCAATAGCTTAACCATTCACTCGAACCGTATTAGAATATTTGTCTGTTGATTGACTCCTCAATCAACTCGGCATGGCCATGCACTTCTATAATCCATTACCTCGAGGGGCCCAGAGATACCTCTCCAAAGGAGGGGCAAATTCCATCTTGATCATTCACATCCCACTACATATTTTATAGCAAACCTGAAGACTACTTTTATAACTACCCAGTTACGAAATAGCGTTTGGTAGTCCCAAATTAGGCTACTACACATGTTGGAATCCATGATGATCTCAGGTCTAAGTATTTTGTACCAACACTACCTGAGACCAACTAATGACACATTAATTCCTGTAGTGTCTCATGGTGGGTCTATCCAACAACATGTTCTCTAACATGTGTCCATATTTATTGATTTGGTATCTCCACACCATGATCTATGAGACATGATCATGATCATCAATCAATAAACATGCCGATCTTTGAATCATATTAGTTCCAATAATATGATATATGATAGGGGATCATTTAGAAATAGATTCATACATATAGAGTCTCATAAATAAGTCACATACTTATTGATCAATACAAGATGTATATTTCATGGAACTGAATAACACTTTATTCATTTATACATCAACATTGACCATGATATCCAACATCTCCATGTTGCCTCTAAGGCATATCACTAACAACATCACCATGTTGCCTCTAGGGCATATCACTAACACCCACTACCTAGGAACGGGAGTGGGGGCGAAACCGTGGTGTGGTTTGATTGGTTAGGGGAAGGTTATGCGAAGGGTCTTGTCATGATTTCCCCCTTTGCAGTATCATGGTGATACTTCAGGGCATGTCAACATGTGTGGAATCGTGTCTCGTGGGTAAAGTAGTGCACCTCTGATCAGAGTAAAACTATTCAAATAGCCATGCCCACGGTTATGGGCGATCGACCAGATTCACCATGATTAGTCTCACCATTAATAAATTGGCTTAATAATCTAGCTTAGCTCAGGTGGGAATGGTTGGGCCTGTTCAACGTGGGTATAACGTTGTTCAGTGAAGGATTAATATTACCTTAATTAATCAACGGTTTTCCCCATTTTGAAACAATAAAATGTTTGCAACCGCATTTCCAAAAAATCAGCCCCAAGCCTCCTTTTGCCTTTCCTCGCATCTCTGTATTTTCTTGGTGTGGCTTGTTAAGTACGTTGGTTGTACTCACCATTACAAAATTCTTCCCCTTCCAAAAATGTAGTGCTTCTAAGTCGATGATGGTGTTACAGGACCAAGGTTCATATCCCAGTTGAGTTCGCCTGTGGAGTGGAGCTAAAGCCCCGCTAGGATCATCTTTTCCCGTCGTTGCTGTTTTCTTTCGAGTGTGAGGACTAAGTGCCTTTTTTCCTGTAAGTAATTATATGTTTTATGTATACGCTTGGATCTATGTATTAATTTGTTATTTTGTGTATCCTGATTGATGCTTGGATAGGGATTCGATACACAAAATAATCTGGAAATTTGGAAAAATTTTCCAGGCGTGACACCCAATAGCACAGTACAGGCGGTATCTGCAGAGGAGGGAACCCAAGGCAGGATAAGGCACAAGATACCCGCAGCGCGCAGGGTCCAGAGAGCATCTCCATGTACCTTTTTCAGATGTTGTTGTACTTACCTTTTTAGCTTCTTAGTCTTAGCTTTCTTGGCCCCCAAGTACCATGTAACTACCCCCTTAAGCTATAAAAGGGAGGGCAGGAAGGGCTGAGAAAGAGATTCGAACACCCTCAGTTCTTTGCTTGTTCTTGGTCGGCTTGCTCTAAGCCCCAAGAACTCTCTGTTGTAAACCTTGTTCATCATCCACCCCAACAAAGAACACTGAACGTAGGTCTATTATCTTTCGGGAGGGCTGAACCAGTATAAATCTCGTGTCTCTTGATCTTTGGCTCATCTTTGGACTTGAGTCGACCACCAGGTCCAGAGAGGAAGCTCATTCCCGACCACTCACTCACCTTCTTAGGCACCCCCCCTCGGAGGACTTCCGACCTACCCATCGACAAAGCACTAGCTTCAACATTGCATATTTTCTTAATGCAAGTAAAAGAGAATTAGTCATGCATCATATCACTTAGAAGCAACATATAAGCCTCATAAACATACTAAAATGCATTCAAGCTATACTAATGACAAATAGATTTTAATCATATTGCTAACATGCACAAAAATACAAAACAAGCATAAAACAACGCTCTCTTTTTCTCTTTTTCTTTTATTTCCAGATTTGCTTGATAAAATCAAGAGCACAAACTCCCCCTAAAATCATTCCAAAAGGATGAATAATTCTCAATTCTCCATGAAGAAAAGCAAGGTTCTATGAAAATATCAGCAAGTTGTAACTTTGTATCTAAAAACTTCAACTCAACATCTGGCATCTCAACATGATCCCTCAAAAAATGAAAGTGAATATCAATGTGCTTTGTGTGTGATTGTTGAACAGGAATCTTAGCAATGTTAATAGCACTTGTATTATGACAATAAAGAGAAACTTTGTCAAAAACAAGATCATAATCCTTCAAGGTCGATATAAGACAAAGAATCTGAGAACAACAACTAGCAGCAACATATTCCCATTCAGAAGTGATGTGTCACGAAAATGACATGTTCCACTAGTACTTTTTCTATCAATTCTACAACAAAATCAGCATCGAAATATCCACTTAAGCAAATTAATGATGAAGTAGAATACCAAATTCAAAATTCAAGAGTATGGTGTAAATACCTCATAATCCACTTGACAGCTTGACGATGCAAAGCACATGGAGAAGCTTAAAAACAAGCACACAAACACACAACAAATTGTATGTTTGGCCTTGAAGCAATAAGGTATAACAAAGATCCAATCATATTTATGTACTCCTTTTGATCAACAGCTTCACCATCTTCATCAGGACCCAAAATAGCAGTAGACCCCATTGGTGTAGAGATTGGCTGGCAATTCTAAACCTTTTGACAATCTAAAAACAGAGTTGGGAAACTCAAAATTTTCAAAACCCAGTGATCGTTTAACATAAACTTCCTCATGTATATAACCATTTAGAAAAGCACTTTTAATATCCATTTGATACAATTTAAAACCTTTTGAAGTAGCGAAAACAACAAAAGTCTAATTGCCTCTATTCTAGCAACAGGACCAAAAGTTTGATCAAAATCCAAACTTTCCACCTGAGTAAACCCTTGAGCAACAAGTCTAGCTTTATTTCTCACAATCAAACCATCCTCATTTTGTTTATTTTTGAAAACCTATTTATTTCCAGTAATATTATGACAAGAAGGAGGTTCAACTAAAGTCCAAACTTTTTCTCTCAAAATTCTCAAGTTCTTCATGCATGACATTAATCCACGATTCATCAATTAAGACATAAGTAACATCTTTAGGTTCAAAAGAAGCAACAAAATCAGATTTGCTTGAAAATCCTTCGATGTTAATTTAGACCTTGTAGTACGCTCACCCAAATTACCGATCATTTGTTTCGGAGGATGTCGTCGTTGAATATACAAAGGAGCACAGAAGTTATCTCATGTTTTGTACCTTCACTTGTTGAAGTAGTAGCCTCTTGAGGTCAATTTGAATTAGCATCAACTAATCCCAAAGTCAAACCCCTAGCCGATCAGACCACAGATCATATGCCGGTCTGACCGGCGGTATACCAACGGTCTGACCGACCTTGTGCCCGGTCTGACCGACCGACACTAGTTCATCTTCGTTGTCATTTTCATCTTCGAAAATACAACAATCCTTCCCCTGAACCTGTGACAATGTACCTGCATTTCTAGTCTAGTACCTAGACTAGCCTCATCAAAAGTGACTTCACAAGTCTCGATAATTTTAGGTTTCTAAAACAAGTACATGATAACCACGAGAATGTGCAGGATAACCAAGAAAAATTCCATCGGTAGAACGTGCTTCAAATTTATTCAAATTTGCAGATTTCAAAACAAAGCACTTCTAACCAAAAACACGCAAATGTGAAACTTTGGGTTGATGTCCAAATTGAAGCTCATAAGAAGTTTTTCCAAGTTTAGATCTAAAGAAAACATGATTGGAAATATACCATGCAGTATTAACAGCTTCGGCCCAAAATTTTCCAGGAGTGTGATATTCATGTAGCATAGTCCTAGCCATCTCAACCAAAGAACAACTTTTTCTTTCAACAACACAGTTTGTTGAGGACCACAAGGACAAGAAAATTGATGTTCAAGACCTTTTTCATTCTAAAATTGTTCAAAAAAGTATTTTTAAATTCACCACCATTATCACTTCAAATTTTTTTCAAAACCAGGAAATTCAAGTGCCAAATTAAGATACAAACTTTGAAAGTGTTCAAAAGCCTCATCCTTAGTTACTATAAAGTAAACCCAAGAGTATCTAGAATAATCATCAACAATAACCAACACATTGCACTTTCCTCCAACATATTGCACTCTAGCTGGACCAATAGTGTCCATATGTAAGAGTTGTCCCGGTGCATCCGTCATCATAGAAATAATAGGAGCATGTGTAGGAGCAATCATCTTAGCATGACAACATGGTGAACAAATCACATCAAGATCTTTCTTAAGTTTAGGCAAACCACGAACAAAATTCAAACCACTAAGCCTAGTGAGGTGATCAAAACCAATATGCCCAAGCCTACGATGCCAAAACATCAAATCTCTAGTGAACTTAGCAACCAAACATGTAACCTCAGATGAAAAATGATTTTCAAAATCAGCTTTAAAAACTCTCCCATAGTGAGAAATATTCAACACAGAATCCCTAGAAGAATCAAAGACTTTACTTTCAGTTTTCTTAAAGTGAACATCATAATTCTCATCAACAATTTATGACACTAAAAGCAAATTGTACTTTAAATCCTCAACCAAAGCTACATCTTTCAAAACAAACTTGTCTCTTACCTTGACAGATCCCGTAGAATGAATGGTACTAGTAGAAGCATCTCCAAAGATAATTGATTTTGTCTTGGATGCTTGTTTGAGGAAGGAGAACCAACTTTTATCACCGGTCATGTGCCACGAACAACCGGAATTCACAATCCACATGTTCTCTTTTCTTGCCACCAAAGCCTACACACAAGCAGATGTCGAAGCCTCAATACTGGGGTTAGATAAAAGAAACTTAAGAATCCAGTACTAAAACACATGAACAAAAGATCCAATCGGCATATACCACGTGAGAAAACAGTTCATGAATCTTTAGAAAGATCTCGTCGAGGTCGGTCTAACCGAAGGTGAACAGTCGGTCTCACCGGGGGTCGATCTGATTGTACTTGTGTCGCCGGTCTGACCGGGAGTCAGCCTAACCAGAGCATAGCCACCGGTCAGAACGGGCGCCGGTCTGACCGATGGACCAACTGCAATCTAATTGGTCTCCTCGAGTAAAAACTAGATTTTTGCCACTTTGATTTTACAAAAGCAATTTTTTTCTTTTTCTGTTTACGAGCAAGTCTGAAGCAAAATCCAACTAAGGGACCATCTTTACCATAAAACGAGCAAGTATACTTTTCACGAGTAGTAGATGGTTTGGAAATATCAAGTTTTGTTTCCTTTAACGAAGAAGAAAGAGTGGGCAAAATTTCAGCAGATTTAAAAACCATGTTCTTAGGTTCACGTTTTGTCGAGATTTCACCATGATTAGTTACGGTCAAAATAGCAGGTGAATGTTCAGTAAAATAATCATGAACAACAAAACATATACCCTTGTTGTAACTAGTCACTTTAGATTGATCTAAAATCATGTTTTCACCATCAGAAAATCTTTCCACGAAACTTTTCAAGTAAGAAACTTCACTAGACAATTTAGCACAGTTATCACAATCAATCTTAACACCTTTTTGCTTGTGACATCTAGAGCAAGAAAGCACTTCATCAGATTTCACGATGTTTTCCATGTACTTAACATGACCTAAGGTATCTTTTAGTTTCAACTTGTTTAGTCAGCATGTTGAGCAATTCAAAACACCATGGTGTTGTTTTAACTTTTTGGCACAAATAATATTAAAAATCGAACTAGCATAAAAAGCAGTTTGATATGTTTTCAACAAATTTTAGTTAAACACAACTCATCCAAAGTGCGTGTGTGCATGGCAATTCCAAGAGCCAGAGATGATTTTAATCTCAAATCAAGTGAAGCATTAATATTTCCTATTTTTGAAATCTCAGTCATTTAAACCTCATAGTTATTGAAATCACTCTTGACGATCCTTAACTACCTAAGTCCGACCGTCAATTCCAACATAAATAGAACAGAGGATGAACATCAATGTAGCGGTAGGGTTATTTACAAACCCTTTCCATAAGTGTGGTGATTATTTGTATGTAGGCGAATAATATATCGAAATAAAGTGAAAGTATGCTTTCGTGGTGAAGAAATATCATTACTACCAATCGACGCTCGCCACGTCAGCTTCCCGCGAATCGGAGGGTCCACAAGTTAGGTGAAACCGACTTAAAGTGGGGCCAAACATCCGGGAACCGCCTTAGGGGCCCTCATGTCAGGGACCAGTGAAAGGCAGTGGAGAGGGAGGCTAACCAGGGTTTGGCCGGACCCTAGTACGACCGAACCATTGTGGTCTCCTCTCCCCTCCACCGAACACGCGGCGCTTCCTCAGCCTCTCACAATGGCGGTTTTGGGAGTTTGGCAGTTACAAACCGACTCCAAACCGCCATATGAAGGCTATATAAGGAGGTCACCTCACTTCATTCAAGACACACCTCAAGAAGATCAAAGCTCCACTCCAAAGGCTTAGTACTAGGTCTCTAGTACTTAGAAAATAGGGTAGAGAGTGAGGGGTCATCCGGAGGAGTGCCGGGGATCTCAGCATCGACCTTCGACTTTGTACCTTGGTGGATGCTTCTAATAAAGTTAGTGTTCGTGATTTACTATGGTTGCCTTACTTTACATTGAGTGATTATTTTACTGCATTTACTTCCGGGATCATTGTCCATTCATGGATGATCTAGTCTAAGACCCCTGATGAAGATTGGTGTTTCTTGGCCAAGACTAGAGTAGTAATAGATAGTGTAGACGTGGTGTCTAGACTAGAGTTTACCTTTGTTTGTTGCGTACTCCACGGGTTGTTGAGGTAGGTGGTAGGTGGTGACAACCATGTCCGTCCTTTGTAATCCTCCACGTTTGGGTACGTCGTAGAGCTTGTAGGCCAGAGTTACTCGGCAGACCGAGTGTAAGCCAGTGCCCGAAGTAAGTAAAGAAAGTAAGTGATTACCAGCTATCTAGAGCCACAACCGTAGAAATCCTCTCTATACCTCCGCGTACCTATTCTTGGTGTCCTTGGATGAACCTGACCCTTAGATAATCCACACAATTCCTTGTGAATTCAGTACCCTTGGAATACTCCCAGGTGAAGTGCTACAATGGTATTCCGTGCGCTTGTGAATTTTATTTGTGGTTGTAAGAAATACCAACAAGCATTTCTGATGCCATTGCTGGGGAGCGGTTGTTGTTTTATCCTAGAGCCTAGGTCATCCTCGTATCTTTTATCTTTTTCCTTTTAGATTATGGAGTAATCTATCCAAAGCCTATCCGCTCCGAAGGGCGAGTTCTATGAGCCACCATCATCTTCTGAGTCAATTCTTTCGTCTGGCTATTAACTCCGCCCTGGCTTTATAGCCATAGTTCAGAAGCAATCCTTCTCTGGACACGATAACGAAAACACATACCATCATCTGTGAGAGTTTGAACAATTGTGTTCATGTTTAATGATTCCAGGCATCACACAAAGAACTTTGAAGTGGAAATTGTTTCCCTTTTCGCTTACCAAAAGGACGAAGCAATGGTACACTCTTATGTAGAAAAGCAAACGGTGAGTGGGAGGAACTTAGAGATAGATTTTGTCTTCCTTTCTTCCCGCTAACCTGTATCACATCTCTACGAGTAGAAGTTCTCAGTTTTCGATAGAATGAGAAGGAAACCATAGGTGCAGCCTGGCCTAGGTTCTTAAGTCTAATCCAATCTAGCCCTGACTTGTCTTTACCCGACCATGTGTTGTTACAACATTTTTGGCCAGGTCTTGGCAAGGAATCTGCCCTATACCTTGACATCTTAGCCGGCGGTTCCTTCTCACATAAAACTCCGACAAAAGGAAGGAAAATTCTAAACCATATTTTAGAAAACACTTCCTTCATCGAAGTATATCATGAACCACCACCGGAAGAAGTCAAGGCAAGCGATGAGGACCATTCACCAGCTGAATCCAATTCTTTACCTTGCACATCCAAAGATCCGGCTGTAGAATCCTCACCCGAACCAGAAACACCAAAGGAGGAAGAAATTCAACCTTTGGAGTTTCCCTTCTTATTCGAGGACGATCTTTTTGAAGATTTTGGAAACACCTCGAATTTCTTCTGCAAAAAGAGACCACCAGTTCTAGTTACTCCTCCTGTGCCTCTCGAGGATAAATTCCTTAGGGAGACCGTGAAGGGGCTAACATCCATTATAAGCCATGAATGGTTGAAAGAGTGTGAGCTATTGTCCGAAGCAATTCATATTAGTTCACCTTCGTCAACAATTCATTGTGACATAAGGGGAACTCCGATTAAGGTCCTCTACAATCCCATCGTCGGCGCCAATATCATTTCAGATTCCTTTGCATTCACACTTCTGGGTGACGAACCTTTGACCCCGACCAACAAAACTTTAAAAACTCCTTCTAAAGATATTTTAGAAAGTTATGAGATTTTGCAGAACGTGACTATAAGTCATGAGAATTTGAGTCAAACCTAGACTTTCATGTGTTTGAAGCTCTAGACTTCGACATTCTGATCGGGCATCCATTTGAAAAGCTTTTCTTAGATGCGCCGACACTAGGGGTCCTCAACATTAAACTTGGGAGAAAGGCATTTTTCATTGCTATTTCTAGAGCTATGAAAACCATAGCCAAACCCTCTCCCAAGTATAAGCCTGTCGAGGATGTTTTGGAGGTTTCTCCTTTTGAGCTCCTAGAATCTGTCCTTGAGAAGGAAGCTCATTTCTTTACTCAAGAAACAGATGATTCTGGAGAGACAATCGAACTCCCAAAGACTGAACCACCATCACGACCTCCGATAGAACTAAACCCCTACCTTCTAGCCTTCGATACGCTTTTTTACACGGAGATATGGAATCCCTGTCATTATTAGTGACAAGTTTTTCGAAGATGAAACTTCAAAACTTATCTCCATCTTAGAAAAGCATCAATATGTTCTGGGCCACTCACTCCAAGACCTCAAAGGGATAAGTCCCATGCTCTGTACCCATCGCATCCCTACAGACCCAACTCTTACACCATCTAGGAAACCTCAAAGGAGGTTGAATAATGCGATGAGAGAAGTGGTGAAAAAAGAGGTCCTGGAACTCCTACACGCCAAGATAATTTATTGAAGGGTTACGCGCAGGCTACGATAGCTAATAACAAAAACTTTTCTACCATGCAAACCAGGAACACTTGCAAGTAAGGGTCGATATATCATTACCGATTGGAGTAGGGCGCAGCGAAAATAGCCAATCTGAAGATATCCGATCCGGAACAGTACTAATCGACCACAGCCGATTCCTGAGTCTCCTGACCATAGCTGATTTGCCTACAGCCAATCCACCGATTCCACAGCCGATCCGACGACAGCCGATTCGCCAAGTTGCCCGACCACGCTCACGCATCTCGCCCGACCATAGCTGATCTGTCCGCAGCCGATTTACAGCCGCCAAATAGCACCGCAACGTAGCAATGCCTCTACCGATATCCACACATCCAAGGACAAAACGCCTAACACCCATGTGTTAGCACAAGATGCAAGGCTAGGGTTTAGCTCGAAAGTGGGGAGGGTTTCCATGGAGATCAGATTGATTCGGTTCAATTTCTGCTCTCCCCCCCTCGCCCCTTTATATAGAGTTGTCGACTGGGCCTATAGGCCCATCGGGACTCTATTTTGAATCGGATCCTATCCGAATCTCATAGAATTGGTCAGCCGGACTTTGTAAGCCCATAGGACTCTATATTAAATCGAATCTTATCCGAATTGAGCCATATTCGAGTCCAACTCGAATGCCTGTTCTTATCCCCTTAAGCGTGTGACCCTGTAGGTTCAGGTATACTCGGCTCCGGCTCAAGTCTAACTCAGCCGATCGTCAATAGCGGCGCCTAGCAGCACATATTGACACCATAGTATACAAGAAAATAATATCGGCTCTGAACCTGTAATGTGTATACAAATCCCTTTGCGTCACGATACCAATTAAGCTATAGGCAAGATGTGTGTGTCATCCCTTCAATAGCTTAACCATTCACTCGAACCGTATTGGATTATCTGTCTGTTGATTGACTCCTCAATCTACTCGGCATGGCCATGCACTTCCATAATCCATTACCTCGAGGGGCCCAGAGATATCTCTCCAAAGGAGGGGCAAATACCATCTTGATCACTCACATCCCACTCCATGTTTCATAGCAAACCCGAAGACTACTTTTACAACTACCCAGTTACCCAATTATCAATACAAGTTGTCTATTTCATGTAACGGAATAACACTTTATTCATTTATACATAAACATTGACCATGATATCCAACGTCTCCATGTTGCCTCTAGGGCATATCACTAACATTTATCCCGTTCCTTGTAGTGAGTGGGTTAGCCTAGTTCAAGTAGTGTCAAAGAAGGGGGTATGACGGTCGTTGCTAATTCTCAAGATGAAGTAATTCCGCAACGAACCGTCACGGGATGGAGAATGTGCATAGACTACCAGAATCTCAACAAGGCAACTAAGAAGGATCACGTCCCGCTTCCTTTCATCGATGAGATGTTAGAGCAGCCTGCCAATCACTCTTTCTTTTATTTCCTTGACTGGTATTCTGGCTATCACCAAATTCCCATCCATCCTGACGACCAAAGTAAGGGCCACTTAGACAAGCATGAAAGTTTCTTTCTTCAACATAAGGAACCTTGCTCTCTTAAGATATCTTTAGAGTCTGCCACGTTTTGTGTCGTGAGCACATTCAACCACCTTAAGGTCCTCACTGAAAAAGTGTTTAGAAGGTTGGTTGAAGATGCATTTGTTTATCATAAACATTGCAAATTTCTTGGTTGCACCTATGGCACTAACCTTGCAGCAACAACTTCAAGGATAAATCAACAATAGGTGGTGAAGAGTAGGACTACATCACCAATGGTGGCTGCAATGTAAAAGTCCCCATGGTTGAGCTTTCGACCATAAACAAACCACTGCCGGGAGGTAGCCTGGATTATCATTTCCATTCATCAATAAAGCAAGAACTTTTTTAGGATAAGTGTACCCTCGGGTATTTTTGGTCACTAACCTTTTTGAGGTTAAGATTAAAAATAATGATGGTCACGCAATGCCTGAGAACATGGGAGCTACATCAGCTGTAGCACCTTGGTGTTTCTGGTAATGGAACAAATTCTAAAGGAGGCTTAACACCACACACTTGATTTTTGGTGTCCCATGATACAAAAATCCAAGTGTGTGGGAGGTTGGTATGTATCTCTTAACAAACTTCATTCATGCCAAAATTCCACCTTGGTTTAGAGAGGATGTTAGTTCTTGTATCTTGCCTTGCTAAAAAATTCAAAAAAAGGTTTGAAATGTCCTACTATTGACATTAAACAAAGCCCTGTCGAGAGGTACCCGAAGTTCACCATTCATATACTCATATTTATCTTCATATGAATATAACTTAATCATAGCTTCCTTTATCTATTATCGCTTTCTCTGGTTGAATGAATATGATCAGTCCATTTATAGGCTCTTTAAATTAAGCATGGTGCTTAGGTTAAAAAGTCTTCTTTAATCAAATTAGACATGGTGTCGAGTTTGCTTAATGAACCTTAGAGTTAATGCTTGTTTAGATCTTGGTTATATATATATATGTTAAGTTGAATCAAACTGTAGATAACCCAAGGCATTGGATATATGACAAAGATTCATAACATACAGAGGAGACGCAAAACCCTCTGATGTTTATGTTGAGTCAATTCTAATTTAGCCTTGTTTGAGTATAAGAAAGTTGGTGAAAATAAAATTTCAAAAAAAATAAAACAATAGTAATAATTAAAAAACAGAAAGGTAAGAATTCCTTTAGCTCTTAGTCTTTTTGTTTGTTCATAAATGGCCCATGAGTGACGTAGCCTTCACGCACAAAGTCCCCATGTGGATTCAAAGTAAGTTTCCAGGTAAGTTTCATTTTAATTAAATAAAATAAAGGTTTTGACTCTCCAAATTTCAAACCAGTGGAGTCCCTTTTGTTCTCACTTTTTTTTGTTTCGAATGAAGCACCACAGGTACAAGAACAAGTGTGGGGTGTCCCTCGGTTTGACAAGCAAAAATCTCTCGGACCACCAATACATTGTTGCACAATTTGGCACAAGACAATACAAGAAAACACAGTGAGATTGGAACCTATTGTTATTCGGCCGAACTATGGTTCAACCAAACCAAGGTAGGCCCCTCTCGTCATCTTCTTCTCCTATTGCGCAGGTTTGCAATTCCTAACTCTCTAATACCATGTTTATTAATTTTTATCTTCTAGCACTATGAGCATGGTCTTAAAGATAATAATCTATCCTTGGAAACGTGATATATTTTGGTTGGCTACATACATTTTATTCCTATGACATTCACTTGTAATCTGTGAAATCAAATATTTAGGGAAAGCATGTTATCCAAGTAATTGATTAATGAGATATAGTATAGTAATAAGAAACTTTGTTTGATGCTGCATAAAATGTTTGGGTATTTTATTTTGAAAAATCTAAAAACCATAGCTTTATAACTCCTCGATGATGTTTTATTCCCACTAGAGCCATATGACCATCTTCATGATAAAACCCTATACATATGCTGCTTGCAGTCATTTTGAGTTTGGTCAAATAGTTAGACCCTTTTTAGAATCTTTCATGCTTTCATTGATCAAAGTCTTGTGAATATCCACCATAAAAATTGCTCTTAATATATATTCTGGTCCCGACCATATGCAAATTTCTACTCGAGGAGTTCGCATCCACCTTTAGTCATCCACAAAATAAAGACTTCAATTAATTATGATCCTACTATCCCTGCCAAATGAGACATGAGCTACAAGAATACATACAAATGATAGTAAAAAGTTCATGATGCTCATGAAAAGAAAAGGTAAATCTTCTTGAGCAGAATGATTAAAAAAAGGAGTATGTATTCGTAGCCAAATTCTCTAAGATGAAAAAAATAGGAGGATCATACAAAGGAGTCACCAACACAATTATTTTTCTTTTTCCAATTTTCCACTCATATATTCCCTTCCACATAAATATGCACAAGCTTGATCATGATTACATGACTACAAAATATTTGATGCAAGTATGCCTCATGATTTTCCCTACCTTGAGCTCCACATAAGCCTTATTAGAAGTAGGAGAAAATTAGGCAAGAATTGCCTTGGTGAGGAATCAAACACATTGAGTGACATGAGAGATTCATCAGAGGAGTAAAGTTATTGTGGAGATTATGGCAATCGGATATCCACATGGCAAGCTTATCCGACTGGAGATAGGGATAGATTGCGCCTACCAAATATGTAAACCAAATATGACTTGGGTGTTACGTTGCCGATTGAGATAAGGCAACGGCCTATAGTCCCAGTTTGGTAAGATTGAGGAAACCGACTTAGAGTAAGATAGGGTTCCCGATCTGTAACCCCGCCTCCCAAGACTATATAAGGGGGGTGAGGGGCGTCCCTTGAGGGATATCATATGCTTTACAAGCTATTAGCTTTCAACTTTAGATCTTGAGATCAATACACACTCGGCGGATCGAATCCCCGAAACAGGAGTAGGGTATTACCTCACGAGAGGGCCTGAACCTGTCTAAATCCTTGTTTTCCATCTAACCCATAGTGCTTGGTGATCTTGACTGCACCCCCAAAATTCTATTGCCGAAACCGAGTTTCGACAGTTGGCGCGCCAGGTAGGGGACTGCGCGTCAAGACTTCTTCGACAATCTCGCCGACAAGCGCGATAGGATCTTCTTCAGGATTCGGCGACTTTGCCGCCAACGACTTCGACAAGTTCTCCTCCTACGACTCGGATTCGAACCAGTCGGGAGGAGAAACCCACTCGACGCCGTTCGGGCTCCCGAACAACGCCAAGATCTATGACGAAATCTTGGAGTCCAAGATGCAGTCCATCCACTCCGACGAAGGAACTCACTTAGCGTCGATCGGGCTACCGAACGCCGCCAAGATCTACAGCGGTCTTCTCATCTCTCCGTTGGAACCAATCTACTCGGGAGAAAACCTCTCGGTGTCGTTTGGATTACCAAACGCCGCCGAGATCTACTACAAGCTCCTCTCCTCCGAATCAAGATTGATCCACTCGGGGGGATCCACGTCCTCAAGCTCCGATTCAGACTGGAACGATCCAAATTCGAACTACCCAGGCTCAAGGGAGATCGCCGTCATCCTCCAGCCATTCGGCTCATGCTCATCCTCAGAGCTCAACGAGTATATCAGCTCTTCAGGCTTTGACGACCTTTATGGCATCCCCTCGGACGAAGCTGACGACTCCGACTGCGACAAGGACTACAAGCCGAAGTGCTTTGACGTCCTCATGGCTTTGGTGGCCGAGACCGACTCAGCCATGGCCCACAGGCTTGCGAAAGAAGAACGAGCCAGAATTGAGCAAGAGCGCAAGCTGGCTGAAGAGGAGAAGAAACGCAAAGAGGAAGCCGACAGAAGGAAGCAGGATCTAAGGGCAGCCGGACGACCCGCTCAAGAGGCTATACTTCAAATGCGGGTCCGCAACACCAATATCTTTCAGACGCCACAGCAGAACGCCGTCGCTGCCCTCACTCTCCTGGATACCATTATCGAGATGGCGCCCCCCGACGTAACCCCAATCCTAGACAAGATTAAGACCATCGTTGCGGCTACGGCCAACGGTCATCCCTCCACCTCAGCACGAAGGCCAACTGAGTCCGCGGCAGAAACGCCCGACAGAAGCCGACTCCCGCCGCTAAGGTCAAGGGATTACAAGAGGCCCGAGCCAGACCGGTCGACAACCAGGCCAAGAGGCCCACGCCACAATTCCACGCACAAGCATCCGGAGCAAACGGCCGACTCCCGCGGGAAGCAACATGGACGTCCACTGTCCACCACCGCGTCCGCCGCAACAATGCTCCGGATACCGGCAGCCTCCCGAGGACCCCGCCGAGTGATTCGGGAAGTCCTCGATCGTCGCTACCAAGAACGGGATCAACGCACCGGGAAGATTGAAGGGGATCACCCGACAGTAATGACGATGGAGTACCAGCTTTCACTCGGGAGCTTCGCCGAGTGCATTGGCCGAATGGGTTCAAGCCGACTGGAATTGAGAAGTACGACGGCAAGACCGACCCCGAGTCATGGTTGACCATATACACGCTCGCCATCCGTGCGGCAGGAGGCGACAGCAAGGCCATGGCCAATTACCTGCCTGTGGCCCTCTCTAACTCAGCCAGAAACTGGCTCACGAGCTTGCCAAGAGGCTCGATCAACTCGTGGAGCGAGCTAAGGGAGCACTTCATCGCCAACTTCCAGGGCACCTTCGAGAGGCCTGGAACCCACTTCGATCAATACAACGTCATCCAGAAGCCGGACGAACCTCTGAAGGACTACATCCGGCGCTTCTTCGAAAAGCGCAACAAGATCCCCAACATCACCGACGACATCATCATCGCCGCCTTCCAGAAGGGAGTCCGTGATGAGCTGTTGATCAGGAAGTTTGGGCGCAAGCCACCGAAGACGGGGAAGCAGATGTTTGAGACGGCAAATTCTTACGCCAAATCCAACGATGCCATCAAAGCGGCGCGCCAAGACCGGCGCGACAGGAGGGATGACAAGTAGGCGGGAGGAAGCCGGAATCCTAAGAAGGATAACGGCAACAACAACCAGGGCCAAAAGGACCGCAAGCGCCGATCCGAAGATCTAGTTGCCGCAACTTCCAACTCCCAGCGCCGCCCTCGAGTCTTGGCCTACGACGCCATCATGAACGCTCAGTGCACGCATCATCCCAATCACAAGCACGCGGCTAAGGACTGTTTTATTTATAAACAGTTCGCCGAGCAATATGCGGCACAGCTCAACAAGAAGCCGACTGAGGAAGCCGGCCCATCGGGCGCCAAGAAGAACAACATGGCTGAGAATGCCGAGCCTTTTCAAGACCCTGTGGACGAGCTGAATCACATCTTCGGGGGGCCGCTAGCCTATGAATCCAAGAGGAAACAGAAGCTAACTGACTGAGAGGTCAACGCGGCGCAACCCGAGGTCCCATAGTACCTACGATGGTCGGAGGTGGCCATCACTTTTGACCGCTCGGAGCATCCCGACCGAGTGGTTCACCCGGGGCCTATCCACTCGTCTTGGACCCGGTGGTCCGCAACATCAAGCTCAAGCGCGTTCTCATCGATGGGGGCAGCGCCCTCAACATTTTGTTCGCCAAGACCTTGGACGAGATGCAGATCCCGAGGGCCGAACTGAAGGCAAGCTCAGCCCCCTTCCATGGAGTTATCCCGGGGCTGTCATCTACACCACTCGGGCACATCGCCCTTCCGGTCACCTTCGGAGTTCGAGAGAATTTCCGATGGAGAACATCACTTTCAAGGTGGCCGACTTCGAGACGGCTTACCACGCAATCATCGGAAGGCATGTGCTCGCCAAGTTCATGGCGATACCCTATTACACCCACCTCTGCATGAAGATGTCGGGTCCGAATGGCATCATCACTCTTCGCAGTGACGTGAAGCAAGCCTTCACCTGTGACAAGGAGAGCTGCGACATGCCCAATCTCGCGAGAGATCACGTGGCCAGCAAGAAATCCAATTGGTCGCATCGACTTCGGCAGAGGGTGAAATCCCCGTGAAGAAGATAGCCAAATCAGGAACCGGCGACGCCAAGTCCAAGAAGATTTCCCTTGATCCATCGGATCCCTCGAAAACTGCTGTAATCGGCGCTGAACTAGATCCTAAATAGGAAAGCGTGCTCGTCACCTTTCTCCAAAATAATAAAGATGTTTTTGCTTGGAAACCATCTGATATGCCTGGAATTCCTAGGGAGGTGATCGAGCACTCTTTACACGTCAAAGATGACGCAAAGCCAATCAAACAACGATTACGTAGGTTCGCGCAGGATCGTAAAGACGCCATCAAAGAAGAGCTCACAAAGCTCTTAGCCGCTGGTTTTATCAAAGAAGTTCTGCATCCCGACTGGTTGGCCAACCCGGTTCTGGTCCGTAAAAAGACGGGGCAATGGCGCATGTGCGTTGACTACACCGACCTCAACAAAGCCTGCCCCAAAGATCCATTCGGGCTGCCTCGCATCGACCAAATCGTAGACTCAATAGCCGGCTGCCAACTCTTGAGTTTTTTGGATTGTTACTCGGGCTATCACCAAATCAGCTTGAAAGAATCCGACTGCCTGAAGACATCTTTCATCATGTCGTTTGGAGCCTACTGCTACATCACCATGCCCTTCGGCCTGAAGAACACCGAGGCCACATACCAACGCATGATCCAGAGGTGTTTTCAGACGCAGATTGGGAAGAACGTGGAAGCTTATGTCGACGATGTCGTCATCAAGACCAAGCAGAAAGAAGACCTGATTGGCGACCTAGAAGAAACCTTCACAAATATTCGGGCCTTCAGAATGAAGTTAAACCCGGAAAAGTGCACTTTCGGCGTTCCATCAGGCAAACTGCTTGGCTTCATGGTGTCACATCGCGGCATTGAAGCCAATCCAGAAAAGATCAACGCTATCTTGAACATGAAGCCCCCGAGTAACCAGAAGGATGTCCAGAAGCTCATTGGCTGCATGGCGGCGCTAAGCCGATTCATCTTTCGACTCAGCGAACGAGGCATGCCCTTCTTCGGATTGCTAAAGAAAACGGATGACTTCCAATGGACCACGGAAGCCCACAAGGCCTTTGAAGATTTTAAAGAATTTCTCATGACGCCGCCCGTCATAGCCTCACCTCAGCCCCAGGAGCCCTTGCTACTGTACGTTTCAGCCACTCACCAAGTGGTTAGTACGGTCCTCGTGGTCGAGCGTGAAGAAGAAGGGCGGGCCCAGAAGATTTAGAGGCCGATCTAGTTTGTTAGCGAAGTATTGGCAGGAGCCAAAATTCGCTACCCTCAGGTACAAAAATTGCTATATGGTGTTCTGATAACCGCGAGGAAATTGGCGCACTATTTTCAGGGTCACTCAGTCACCGTCGTCACTTCCTTTCCACTCGGCGATGTCATCCACAACCGGGAGGCAACTGGGCGCATCGCAAAGTGGGCCTTGGAGCTGATGCCGCTGGACTTAACTTTTAAGGTGAGGACGTCTGTAAAGTCACAAGCCCTGGCGGACTTCTTGGCCGAGTGGACCGAACAGCAAGAAGATGTACCTCGGGAAGACCTTCAATATTGGACCATGCACTTCGACGGATCCAAGAGGATCACTGGCTTGGGAGCAGGAGTTGTGCTGATCTCCCCGACTGGGGAAAGGCTAAGATACGTCCTCCACCTCCACTTCTCCGTCTCACATAACATCGCCGAGTATGAAGCCCTGCTACATGGACTGCGGCTCGCAGTTTCACTCGGGATACGTCGGCTCATCGTGAAAGGGGATTCCTAGCTGGTCGTGAACCAAGTAATGAAAGACTGTTCCTGTCTAAACGACACCATGGAGGCCTACCGACAGGAGGTTCGCAAACTTGAAGACAAGTTTGACGGACTCAAGCTATCACACGTCCTAAGACACAACAACGAAGCAGCTGACGAGTTGGCGCAGTTCGGGTCCAAACGTGAAGCCGCCCCAACAGACTTTTTGTCGAGCACCTATATGAGCCAACAGTTGCGGCAAAACCAACTCCTAACGAACAAGCTGCAAACAATGTCGCCATGATTGACGCCGACTGGAGGACACCACTCATCAAATTTTTAACACAGCAAGAGCTGGCGGAAGACCAGGACGAGGCAGAACGTGTCCGACGTCGTTGCCAAGCTTACATTATGGTTGACTCCGATTTATACAAGAGAAGTCCCTCCGGAGTCCTGATGAGATGCATCACACCCGAGGAAGGACGACAGCTACTCCAAGATATCCACTCGGGCATATGCGAAAGCCACGCGGCAGCACGTACCTTAGTGGGCAAAGCCTATAGACAAGGTTTTTTCTGGCTTACCGCGGTCTCCGACGCGGACAAAGTGGTACGAACCTGTGAAGGCTGCCAATTTTTCGCCCGACAGAGCCATGTCCCAGCCCAAGAGCTACAAACAATTCCATTATCCTGGCCATTTGCAGTATGGGGCTTAGACATGGTCGGCCCTTTCAAGAAGGCTCCAGGAGGATTCACGCACCTATTCGTCGCAATCGACAAGTTCTCCAAGTGGATCAAAGCTAAGCCGGTTACCACAATTACTGTTGATACGGCACGGGACTTCATCCTCAACATCTTGCACCGGTTCGGCGTCCCAAACAGAATTATAACCGACAATGGGACCCAATTCACAGGAGGCATCTTCAAAGAATTCTGCGAAGACTTCAGAATCAAAATCTGCTACGCGTCGGTCGCACATCCCAAAAGCAATGGACAAGTTGAGCGTGCCAACGGCATGGTCCTTCAAGGCATTAAGGCCCGTGTGTTCGACCACTTAAGTCCTTACGTCGGCATGTGGGTACAAGAGCTCCCCTCGGTTTTATGGTCTCTGTGGACCACGCCCAGTCGGGCTACCGGCCAAACTCCTTTCTTTTTGGTTTATGGCGCAGAAGCCATGTTGCCAAACGAGATGGAGTATGAATCCCTCCGGGTCCGCAGCTTCAACGATGAACGCTACGACCCAGACCGAGTGGACGACCTCGCCCGACTGGAAGAGGCCCGTGAGGCAGCCCTCATCCAGTTGGCAAAATATCTTCCAAGGGCTTAGACGATACTAGAGTCGCAACGTTCGAGCATGAGCTTTTATCGTTGGCGATCTGGTCCTGCGCAAGATTCAAACCACCAAGGACCGTCACAAGTTATCCCCCTTATGGGAAGGACCGTATATAATTGTTGAGGTGACTCGGCCAGGCGCATACCGATTAAAGCGTGAAGACGAATCTATGGTGGAGAACTCCTGGAACATCGAGCATCTTCGACAATACTACGCTTAAATTGTCTTAAGTTTCATGCTATTTTTGACTGCTAAACTCAAGCAAGATGACTTCTTGAGTTAGCAGTCGGGGGCTGTACATATGTCAATAAAGCATAGTTTTCTTCACCAACTTATGCATATTCGGTTTATCATTGTTTAATGTTCCTTGATTCGAGTTCAATGCATAAGGACTGAGAATTTTTTGATGACTTAATCAGGCTTAGGCTTGGTGACAGTCGGACAGAAATTACTTAAGAAATTTTACATGAAAACTTGGATCAAGGCATTAACATAAATAGACTGAATATTTACAGGATGCATCAGAACGTCACAATCTTACAATGTTTACAAGACAATCAAGGCCGAAAGTGGTTCACTACATCGGCGGCCACCTTTTTGGTCGATTCTTGTGCCTCACAAATCAATTCGAGGGCCTGCTCATCTGAGGTACCATCAGCGAAGCCCTCCCCGACTGAATCAATGTGCACTCGAGGGTAGAGTGACTTCGTTTGTGCAAGGGTGAAGCCCGCTCCCATGATAGCCGCCTCGGAAATATTGGTCAAATACTGGTCAAGGGCTCGCCTAAGCTTGTCAAAGACTTCAAATTAGGTCCAGTGAGCTGGTCCCGACTCCATGATGAAACAGAGACAGCAGGATCGGCGTTGCCGCGTTAGCAACATCTTCTCGGACCTTTCCAGCTTGTTTGACCCTCTCAAGCAAACATCGTATTGAGCTCAGGTCTTGACTTTGTAAGCTGCTAAAGACATATGATCACACAGAGCGTTCGAAGACAAAGCAGTACAAAGAATGTTACTTTGAAGAAGCTTTCCTTCAAACTCGACCTCCAGCTCGGCCTTGCTGAGGCTGACTACCTCCAGCTAAACTTGAAGCGAGTGGACCTCCGATGAGTTTTCTACAACAAGAAAGGTTATCAGCAACCAAAATCAACACAGAAACCATAAAGAGACTGAGAGGGTTAAGCTTACTCCCGACTGAACCCCGGAGGTCGAGGTTCTCTTCCCGTAGTTTGGCTATTTCTCTCCTCAGGGCTGCCTCTCTCGATGCGGCCTCTTCTCGAGTGGTCTTCAATTTTTGCTGGACGTCCTCCAAAGAGTTCAGGTGCGGGACCAACTTCTCGAGCGCCTCAGACTTAGCCATCGATCGGCAGTACTCTTTCTGTACGCAGGACCTAAAGTTGGTCAACTGAAAAGGAATAACGATGCTACAACGGAAAAAGATCAGGACTTACGTTGAGTAGCCAAGTCGCCTCATTCAGGCTGTTGACAAGGGCATCTCTTTCCTCGCTTTCCGCTTGCTTATCCAAAATGATGCCTTGCCTCTGGCCTTCCGAATCCCGCCACTCGATCTTGATCGGGGGAACCCAGGCTTCAGAAGACTGTAACCTGGGAATTTCTTCCACTGTGGCTGGGCAGATCAGGAGGAACAGATGAAGATGCAAGAGAGTTAAATTGAAGATTAAAGATGAAATGTTAATCCAAGACTTACCGGTTTCGGTGACCGAATCCTTAACTGGTGCAGCCCGGCTGGTCTTTTCCTTCTGACATTTGACCAACTGGTCTTTAGTCGGAGCCCTTTGGGCTACAACCGGGTTTCTCCGCGGCCGGCGGTTTCCGGTCGGGGTGTCTGGCGGCGGTCGGGGCTCCCTCCTTGGGATATCTTCGCCGGGAGGCGAGGGCCTTTCACCCGGAGCGCTCTCGCTTGGGAGAGGGCTCCGGGGTTTTGGTTCCGCGGGCTTGGATGCCTCGGATGCTGCGGCAGGCGTTGGCCCTTCACTCTTCCCAGCAGGGTCTATATCTTGGGGCCTCCTACCAAACAAACGACAAGCGCAGTCGGAATGAAGACAAAGAAATTTTCGAAGAGCTTAACTTCAGTCATAAGGCGTACCTGGATGATCGGCGGATCTTAGGCGCCGCTTTTGGTGACGGCCTTGGAGGGGTTGCCTCAGCTGGAGGAGCTGGGACGTCATCGTCCGAGTCATTGATGATGAGCCTCCTCTTGCTCGCCCGTTTGCTGATATCTTCCCTCAGGGCCGTCCTCTTCCCGGCTGGATCGCTCGGGATCTTCACGCCACCGGTCGGCTTCTTGGCAGGCCGAAGCGGCACGTCATCATGAGGAATTTTATATGGTTTTGAAATGATGGAGGCATTTTCCTGCAAGAAAGATTCTCACAATACTGAGAAATATGACATCAAGATTACAAGGCAATTGAAGAGGTTAAGTCTGCTTACCGGAGGAGGAGGTCGATACAGACTGAAGGGAAGGACCGGCAGCATGAGGCTGCGTTCGACTACAATTCCAGTCGAGAAGACCTTGTACACTCGGATCTTCAAGATCTCAAAGCTGAGGGAGTCGCGGTCTTCCCGATTGGGGTCCCTCTCGCCCTCGTACTCGAAGGCTGGCTTCGATCGCTCCTTAATCGGCGCCAGTCGGCTCCTGATGAAGTGCCGAGTGATTTGCTCGCCACGAAGACCTTTTTGCTTCATCTCCAAGATCTTCGCTAGCAACTTGTTGGCTTCTTCCCAGTCTTGGGCTACTGGCACGGTGCTCCAGGTATGCTTGGGCATAGGGGGAAGGCCAACGAAGTTTGGCAGGCTGGGTTCAAGATTGCTAATATAAAACCAGCCCGCATGCCAGCCCTTGTTGGAGGATTTCAAGGGAAGAGAAAAGTACTCCTTGCGGAGGGATCCACGGAGTTGGAAACCCGTCCCACCAACGACGCAAGGATGGTCCTTATTCGGATGCGGCTTAAGGTAGAACATGCGACGAAAGAGTTGGAAGTGGGGGAATGCCAAGGAAGGCTTCACACACGTGGATGAAGAGAGCGATGTGAAGCATCGAGTTGGGGTTCAAATGATAGAGCCGAAGGCCATAATAATCAAGAAGCCCCCTAAAGAACTCGGAAGTGGGGAGGCTGAACCCGCAGTAAAAGAAAGAGGTGAAGACGACGAGCTCACCGGTGTTCGGAGTGGGGAACTCCTCACCCGCCGCTGGGCGCCAGCCCACGATCTCCTTGGGAGGAAGCACTCCGTGCTTCACCATCTCCTTGAGGGTGGACTCCCTCACATCCGAAGTGGCCCACTGCTCAAAAGGGATTTTCCTCTCATCCACCATGAATTTAGTTTGTGTGGGGAGCAGATATGGCTTAAAGGATGGGGATTTGAGATGGGGGTCTGAGAAGATGGATGCGGAAGTTAGCTATGAGCGAAGCGCAGGCTTCTGGATCGGTGGATTGGGCGTGCGCAAGGGCTTAGGGTTCTCCGCTGCAAGCTGATGAACAGTGTTGCGGTTGGGGAATTTCTCTAGGAAGACGAAGTGACGGGGATGACCTCGAGGCTTTGTATAAAGATTTGAGGGTTGCGCTAGGTTTTCTCGCAATAGGGCTGAGCCCATGAGAGACCGGCGGCCCAGCTAAGGTGTGGCCTGACGCGTGTCCTTAGGGTCTTAAGAGGATGAACTTAAGCAGATTTGCCTTGGCAATATGCACGTGTCTGAGTGCCCTGTACCTTTGGAAATCCTTTCATACCGTGGTTTGCTTAACTTCATGAGGAGTTAGCACGATGCAATTTGAAAGGTGATAAACAGTGAAGCTTTTGATAGTTGCCTTGATGACAAGGACTGTTTGATTTTTAAGCATTTGATTAAATGATTATATCAATGCTATTTTTCCACCTTGGTGAAGATCTTTTTAGATTGAGACCAATATTATGGCAGGAGCTATTTAATATTTTGGTCGTATTTTTTCAGACGACTGAAAAACTTGTTTACCCATGAGGGATGATTAAAATATTTGTTCCGAGATGACTCAAGCAGATCCACTCGGATAAGCATGAGCTTACCGAGTGCTTTCCACCTATGAGGGTTGATTGAGTTATTAGTTCTGAGATGACTCGGGCAAATTCACTCGGATGAGCACGAGCTTGCAAAGTGATAAGATTTTTTATGGTTGCTTTAGCATGAGCTAAGCATTTATATGAGGATGATTCTTTATGGTTTTTGACTATATTTTTAATCACATAGTCGGGGGCTATATCTAATTAGGTACATCTAGAGGTGCACCTAGATATTTATTTTTGAGAATTTTTTGGATATTTTCCAGCCCTTCACAGTCTTTGGAGCCACTCGGGAGATTCAGCAGAGATGATGGAATCGTTCGGCGCCGAAGCACTCGGCCAAAAAGTTGTTTGGGCGTATATCGTCTTGGTTTGATGCTTGAGTTGTCTCGTTGACGAAAAGGACTCGGGGCTACTATGGAGATTATGGCAATCGGATATCCACATGGCAAGCTTATCCGACTGGAGATAGGGATAGATTGCGCCTACCAAATATGTAAACCAAATATGACTTGGCTGAAACATTGTCGATTGAGATAAGGCAACGGCCTATAGTCCCAGTTTGGTAAGATTGAGGAAACCGACTTAGAGTAAGATAGGGTTTCCGATCTGTAAGCCCACCTCCCAAGACTATATAAGGGGGGTGAGGGGCGTCCCTTGAGGGATATCATATGCTTTACGAGCTATTAGCTTTCAACTTTAGATCTTGAGATCATTATACACTCGGCGGATCGAATCCCCGAAACAGGAGTAGCGTATTACCTCACGAGAGGGCCTGAACCTGTCTAAATCCTTGTTTTCCATCTAACCCATAGTGCTTGGCGATCTTGACTGCACCCCCAAAATTCTATTGCCGAAACCGAGTTTCGAAAGTTATGTTTTTCTTTTTTAAAAAAAACTTTTGAAAACCCCAAGTCATTTAAGTAGAAGAAATAAAAGTAACTTAAACCTAGATTGTTCAATTCTTCAATAACTTAGGATATCATGGTAGACACATTCAGATTCACAGATACGTGTAAGTCTTGGAATAACTTGTATGTTAGCATTGTACCAAAATGTGGAGATTGTGGCAATCGGGTATCTACATGGCATGCTTATCCGACTGGAGATAGGGATAGATTGCGCCTGCCATATCTGTAAGCCGAACATGACTTGGGTGTTACGATTGCCGATAGAGATAAGGCAATCGGCCTATAGTCACGGTTTGGTAAGATTGAGGAAACCAACTTAGAGTAAGATAGGGTTTCCGATCTGTAAGCCCTCCTCCCAAGACTATATAAGGGGGGTAAGGGGCGTCCCTTGAGGGATATCCTATGTTAGATCAGCTTTGAGCTTTGAGCCTTAGATCACGAGATCAATAAAGACACTCGGCGGATCGAATCCACCGAAACAGGAGTAGGGTATTACCTCACGAGAGGGCCTGAACCTGTCTAAACCTTCTTCTTCTTCTAACCCATTGTGCTTGGCGATCTCGACTGCGACCCCAGAAATCATATTGCCGAAACCAAGTTTCGACAGTTGGCGCGCCAGGTAGGGGGCCCGCGCGTCGAGACTTCTTCAACAATCTCGCCGACAAGCGTGATGGGATCTCCTTCAGGATTCGGCGACTTCGCCGCCAACTTCTTCGACGACACCTCCTTCGACCCGGATTCAAACCAGTCGGAAGGAAAGACCCACTCGGCGCCGTTCGGGCTCCCCAACAGCGCCGAGATCTTCGACGACATCTTAAAGACCAAGATGCAATCTACTTTCTCCGACGACGGACTTCACTCGGCACCATTCGGATTACCGAATACCGCCGAAATCTGCGCCAAACTTCTCGCCTCTCCGACGGAAGCGATCTACTCAGATGAAGACCTCTCAGCGCCGTTTGGATTACCAAACACCGCCAAGATTTACAGCGAGCTTCTCTCCCCCGAGTCGGCGGCGACCCACTCGGAGGAGCCCACACCCCCAAGCTCTGACTCGGACTGGAACGATCCAGATCCGGGTTACCCAGGATCAAGGGAGGTCGCCGTCATCCTCCCATCTTTTGGCTCCTGCTCATCTTCGGAGCTCAATGGATACCTCAGCTCCGCCGGCTTCGACAACCTCTACGGCATCCCTTCAGACGAAGCCGACAACTCCGACTGCCGCATGGACTATGAGCCGAAGTGCTTTGACGTCCTCATGGCCGAGCCGGACGAGTCCGACTCAGCCATGGCCAGAAGGCTTGCCGAAGAAGAACGAGCCAGGGTGGAGCTCGAGCGCAAGACAGCCGAGGAGGAGAAACAACTCAAGGACGAGGCCGACAAAAGGAAGCAGGATCTACGTGCAGCCGGACGATCTGCCCAGGAGGCCATACTCCAAACACGGGTCCGCAACACCAATATCTTCCAGACGCCACAGCAGAACGCTGTCGCCGCACTCACGCTCTTGGACACCGTCATGGAGACGGCCCCTGCCAACGTGACTCCTATACTCGACAAGATCAAAACCATTGTCGCTGCCACGGCGAACGACCATCCCACCACTTCGGCACGAAGACCGACTGAATCTGTGGCCGAAACGCCAGACAAGAGTCGGCTTCCACCTCTAAGGTTAGGAGACTATAAGAGGCCCGAGCCGGATCGGTCGACAACCAGGCCAAGAGGCCCACCTCGCGAGTCCACGCTGAAGTACCAGGAGCAGACGGCCGACTCCCGCGACAAACGACACGGACGTCCACCCGTCCACCACCAAGCCCGCCGCAACAGTTCTAGCTATCCAACCAGCCAACCGAAGACCCCGCCGAGTGATCTGCGGGAGGTCCTCGATCGCCGCTACCAGGAACGCGACCGACGCACTCGGGAAGATCGGAGGGGATCACCCGATAGCGGCGACGACGGAGTACCAGCCTTCACTCGGGAACTCCGCCGAGTGCACTGGCCGAGTGGCTTTAAGCCTACAGGGATTGAAAGGTACGATGGCAAGACCGACCCTGAATCTTGGCTAACCGTATACACCCTTGCCATCCGAGCTGCAGGTGGCGACAACAAAGCCATGGCCAGTGCACCGCCCGTGGCCCTCGCAAACTCGGCGAAATTGGCTCACGAGCTGCCAAGAGGCTCAATCGGCTCGTGGAGCGAGCCGAGGGATCACTTCATCGCCAACTTCCAAGGTACCTTCGAGAGGCCCGGCACACACTTTGACCTTTACAACGTCATCCAGAAGCCGGACGAGCCCCTGAAGGATTATATTCGTCGTTTCTCCGAGAAACGCAACAAGATCCCGAATATCACCGATGACATCATCATCGCCGCCTTCCAGAAGGGAGTCCGTGACGAGCTGCTCATCGGGAAGTTCGGGCGCAAACCACCGAAGACGGTGAAGCAAATGTTCGAGACGGCGAACTCGTACGCCAAATCCAATGACGCCATTAAGGCCGCCCGTCAAGACCGGCCCGATAGAAGGGAGGACAAGCAAGCGGGAGGAAGCCGTAATCCTAAGAAGGATGGCGGCAACAACGGCAACCAGGGCCAGAAAGATCGCAAGCGCCGATCTGAGGACCTAGTCGCCGCAACCTCCAACACTCAACGCCGTCCCCGAGTCGCCGCCTACGACGCCATCATGAACGCCCAATGCACCCATCATCCGAATCATAAGCACGCGGCGAAGGATTGCTTTATCTACAAGCAGTTCGCCGAACAGTACGCGGTGCAGCTCAACAAGAAGCCGACGACGAGGCTGGCCCGTCGGCGCCAAAAAGAACAACGCGGCTGAAAATGCCAAACCTTTTCAAGACCCAGTGGGGAGCTCAACCACATCTTCGGGGTCCGCTAGCCTATGAATCCAAGAGGAAACAAAAGCTAACCGACCGGGAGGTCAACGCGGCTCAACCCGAAGTCCCTCAATATCTGCGATGGTCGGAAGTGGCCATCACCTTTGATCGCTCGGATCACCCTGACCGAGTGGTTCACCCGGGGCGCTATCCACTCGTCCTGGACCTCGTGGTCCCCAACATTACGCTTAAGCGCGTCCTCATCGATGGGGGCAGCGCCCTCAACATCCTGTTTGCCAAGACCATGGATGAGATGCAGATCCCGAGGGCCGAACTGAAGGCAAGTTCAGCCCCCTTCCACGGAGTTATCCCAGGGCTATCTTCAACACCACTCGGGCATATCTCCTCCCAATCACCTTCGGAGCCCGAGAGAACTTCCGAACGGAGAACGTCACCTTTGAGGTGGCCGACTTCGAAACAAAGCATATCACGCCATCATCGGAAGGCCTGCGCTTGCCAAGTTCATGGCGATCCCTCACTACACCTACCTTTGCATGAAGATGTCGGGTCCCAATGGCGTCATCACTCTTCGCAGCGACGTGAAGCAAGCCTTCACCTGCGATAAAGAGAGCTGTGACATGGCCCAATCTCGCGAGAGGTTGCGTGGCCAACAAGAAGTCCGATTGGCTGCATCAACTTCGGCAGAGGGCGAAGTCCCCGCGAAGAAGATAGCCAAATCAGGATCCGGCGACGCCAAGACCAAGAAGATCTCCCTCGATCCGTCGGATCCCTCAAAAACTGCTGTAATCGGCGCTGACCTAGATCCCAAATAGGAAAGCGCGCTCGTCACCTTCCTCCAAATTAATAAAGATGTTTTTGCATGGAAACCATCCGATATGCCTGGAATTCCTAGGGAGGTGATCGAGCACTCTTTGAACGTCAAAGATGACGCCAAACCGATAAAACAACGATTACGCAGATTCGCACAGGATTGAAAGGACGCTATCAAAGAAGAACTCGCAAAGCTCTTGGCTGCCGGCTTCATTAAAGAAGTCCTCCATCCCGACTGGTTAGCCAACCCAGTCCTTGTCCGCAAGAAGACGGGGCAATGGCACATGTGCGTTGACTATACCGACCTCAACAAAGCCTGCCCCAAAGATCCGTTCGGGCTACCTCGCATCGACCAAGTCGTCGACTCAACAGCCGGCTGCCAACTCCTGAGCTTCCTAGACTGTTACTCGGGCTATCATCAGATCAGCTTAAAAGAATCCGACTGCCTGAAGACATCGTTCATTACGCCGTTCGGGGCCTACTGCTACATCACCATGCCTTTTGGCCTGAAGAACGCCGGAGCCACATACTAACGCATGATCCAAAGATGTTTCCAGATGCAGATTGGCAAGAACGTTGAAGCTTACGTCGACGATGTTGTCATCAAGACCAAGCAGAAAGAAGACCTGATCGCCGACTTAGAAGAAACCTTTGCAAACATCCGGGCCTTCAGAATGAAGTTAAACCCGAGAAGTGCACTTTCGGTGTTCCATCAGGCAAACTGCTCGGCTTCATGGTGTCACATCGCGACATTGAAGCAAATCCAGAGAAGATCAACGCCATCTTAAGCATGAAACCCCCGAGTAACCAGAAAGACGTCCAGAAGCTCACTGGCTGCATGGCAGCACTAAGCCGTTTCATATCCTGACTCGACGAACGAGGCATGCCCTTCTTCAGACTACTAAAGAAGACAGACGACTTCCAGTGGACCACGGAAGCCAACCAAGCCTTTGAAGATTTCAAAGAGTTCCTTACCACGCCACCCGTCTTCGCCTCGCCTCAGCCCCAGGAACCTCTGCTACTGTACGTCTCAGCCACTTACCAAGTGGTCAGCACGGTCCTTGTGGTCGAACGCGAAGAGGAAGGACGGACTCAGAAGATTCAAAGGCCAATCTACTTTGTTAGCGAAGTATTGGCAAGAGCTAAAATTCGCTACCCTCAGGTACAAAAGCTGCTCTATGGTGTTCTAATAACCACGAGGAAATTAGCACACTATTTTCAGGGTCACTCGGTCACCGTCGTCACTTCTTTCCCACTCGGTGATGTCATCCACAACCGCGAGGCAACCGGACGCATCGCCAAGTGGGCCCCAGAGCTAATGCCGCTGGACTTGACTTTTAAGGCAAGAACGTCCATAGAGTCACAAGCCTTGGCGGACTTCCTGGCCGAGTGGACTGAACAGCAAGAGAACGTGCCTCGAGAAGACCTCCAACACTGGACCATGCACTTCGACGGATCCAAGAGGATCACCGGCCTGGGAGCAGGAGTTGTGCTGATTTCCCCGACCGGGGAAAGGCTAAGATATGTCCTTCACCTCCACTTCTCCGCCTCACACAACGTTGCCGAGTACGAAGCTCTTCTACATGGATGCGCCAGCGCCTCACTCGGGATACGACGGCTTATTGTGAAAGGCGACTCCCACTGGTCGTCAATCAAGTGATGAAAGACTGGTCTTGCCTAAACGACACTATGGAGGCCTACCGACAAGAGGTCCGCAAGCTTGAGGACAAAAGTTTGATGGACTCGAACTCTCTCATGTCCTGAGACATAACAACGAAGCCGCCGATGAGTGGCACAATTCGGATCTAAGCGCGAAGCTGCGCCAACGACGTCTTTGTCGAACATCTCTACGAACCAACCATCACGGCAAAGACAACTCTCACCGAGCAAACCACGAACGAAGTCGCCATGACCGATACCGACCGGAGGACGCCGCTCATCAAATTCTTAACCCAAGAAGAGCTGGGATGACCGGGATGAAGCGAACGCGTCCGGCGTCATTGCCAAGCATACATCATGGTTGACTCCGATCTATACAAGAGAAGCCCCTCCGGAATTCTAATGAGGTGCATCACACCCGAAGAAGGGGAGCGGTTACTCCAAGACATCCACTCGGGCATATGCGGAAGCCACGCGGCAGCACGCACTCTAGTTGGCAAAGCTTACAGGCAAGGTTTCTTCTGGCTTACTGCGGTCTCCGACGCGGATAAAGTCGTACGAACCTGCGAAGGCTGCCAGTTTTTCGCCCGACAAAGCCATGTCCCGGCCCAGGAGCTTCAAACAATCCCACTTTCCTGGCCGTTCGCGGTATGGGGGCTGGACATGGTTGGCCCTTTCAAAAAAGCTCCAGGGGGATTCACACATCTCTTCGTCGCAATCGACAAGTTCTCCAAGTGGATTGAAGCCAAGCCGGTCGCCACAATTACAGCTGACAAGGCACGAGACTTTTTCCTCAACATCGTGCACCGCTTTGGCGTCCCAAACAGAATCATAACTTACAACGGAACTCAATTCACGGGAGGCATCTTCAAGGAATTCTGTGAGGACTTCGGAATCAAGATCTGTTACGCATCAGTAGCTCACCCCAAAAGCAACGGACAAGTCGAGCGAGCCAACGGCATGGTCCTCCAAGGCATCAAGGCCCGCATTTTCGACCGCCTAAACCCTTATGCTGGCAAGTGGGTCCAAGAACTGCCCTCGGTTTTATGGTCGCTGCGAACCACACCTAGTCGGGCTACCGGCCAAACTCCTTTCTTTTTGGTCTATGGCGCGAAGCCATGTTGCCAAACGAGATGGAATATGAGTCCCTCGGGTTCGCAGCTTCAACGATGAACGCTACGACCCTGACCGAGTGGATGACCTCACCCGATTGGAAGAGGCCCATGAGGCAGCCCTTATCCAGTCAGCCAAATACCTTCAAGGGCTTAGAAGATACCACAGTCGCAACGTGCGAGCACGAACTTTCATTGTTGGCGACCTGGTCCTACGCAAGATCCAGACCACCAAAGATCGACACAAGTTATCTCCCTTATGGGAAGGACCATACATAATCGCTGAAGTGACTCGGCCGGTGCATACCGGCTAAAGCGTGAAGACGGGTCTATGGTGGAAAACTCCTGGAACATCGAGCATCTTCGATGATTTTATGCTTAATTCGGCTAAGGCCTCATGTTTTCCTTGACTACCAACCTCAAGCAAGATGACTTCTTGAGTTAGCAGTCGAGGGCTGTACACATGTCAATAAAGCTCAAGTTTTCCTCATCAACTTTTGTGCATAATTTTGTTTATCATTGTTCAATGTCCTTCGATTCGAGCTCAGTGTCTAAGGACTGAGTGTTTTCCGATGACCTAATCGAGCCTAGGCTTGATGACAGCCAGACGAAAACTACTTAAGAAATTTCACGCAAAAGCTCGAATCAAGGCATTAACATAAATAAACTAAAAATATCACAAGTTCTACATTAGAATGTTACGGATATGCGACATTTACAAGACAAAGTCAGAAAGACAAATCAAATCTTGAAGTTGTTTACTACATCAAGGGATATTTTCTTCGCCGCCTCCTGCGCCTCACTTAGCATGTCCAAGGCCTGCTCGTCCGTCGTTCCATCAGCAAAGCCTTCTCCAACCGAGTGGATATCCACTCGGGGGTAAAGGGACTTGGTCTGTGCAAGAGCCAGACCAGCCCCCATGCTGGCTGCTTCGGTGATATTGGCCAGGTATCGGTCGGGAGCCAGCCGCAGCTTGTCGAATATTTCGATCGGCTCCAGCGAGCTGGTCCCAACTCCTTGATCGAACAAGGACAGCAAGATCGGCATGGCGGCATTGGCGACCTCTTCCCGCATCTCGTCGCTTCGTTTGATCCGCCCAAGCAAGACGTCGTATTGGGCTCGGGTTTTTACCTTGTAAGCTGCCAAAAGTCCCGGATCATTCAAAGCACTCGGAAATAAAGCAGCACAAGAAGTTTCACTTCAAAGAAGATTACCTTCAAACTCGGCCTCCATCTCGGCCTTGTCGAGGCTGACCGCTTCTAGCTGGACTTGAAGCGAATGGACCTCCGAAGAATTTTCTACAACAAAAGAAGATCGTCAACAACCGAAATCAACATAAGAATCATGAAGAAGATGGAGAGACGGGCTCACTCCCGATTGATCCTCGGAGGTCGAGATTCGCCTCCCGAAGCTCTGCAATTTCCCTCCTTAAAGCTGCCTCCCTTGACGCGGCCTCCTCCCGAGTGGCCTTCAGCTGTCGCTGAACATCCTCTAAGGAGTTCAGGTGGGGAACCAACTTCTCCAGCACCTCAGATTTTGCCATAGAGCGGCAATACTCCTTCTGCGCGCAATGGCAGAAGAGTGACCGATTGAAAGACAATGATGATACAATTTAAGAGAAAGACAAAGGCTTACGTTGAGCAGTCGGGTCGCCTCGTTCAGGCTCTCGACAAGGGCATCCCTTTCATGCATCCCTTTCATCTTTTTTGGCTTGCCGGTCTAGGATGATGCCCTGCCTCTCGCCTTCCGAGTCCTGCCACTCGATCCGAATGGGGGGAACCCAGGTTTCAGAGGACTGCAACCTGGGGATCTCCTCCACTGTGGTCGGCAAGCAAGGAGAACAAATGAAGACATGAAAGATTCAAATCGAAAGAGTAAAAGAGTACTTTGAAACAAATCTCACCGGTTTCGGCGGCCGCTTGCTTAGGCGGAGTGGCCCGGCTGGCCTCCTTCTTCCGACTCCGCGCCGAGTGACTCTCAGTCGGGGGAACTTGAGTCGCGGCCTCAGGCTTCCCGGCCGCTGATTGGTTTCCAGTCGGGATATCCTGGCTGGGGGCTGGGGGCTCCTTCCTAGGGACATCCTTCTTCGGAGGCGAAGGTTGTTTCCCCGGAGCGCTCGCACTCGGTTGTGGGCTCCGGGGCTTTGGCTCTGCTGGCCTTGGCACCTCGGGAGCGGCGGCTGGGGTTGGTCCTTCACTCCCCCCGGCAGGATCTATGTCCTGGGGCCTCCTGTGAAAGCGAATGCAGCAGGGGTAAAGATAAAGAGAAGTTTTCAACGAAAGAGTTCAGACTTCGGTTTCAGAGCATACCTGGATGATCGGCGGATCTTCGGCGCTGTCCGCGGCGATCGTCTCAAAGGTGGGGTCTCGGTGGGAGGAGCCGGGATGTCATCATCCGAGTCCTCTATAATCAGCCTCCTCTTGCTTGCGCGCTTGTTCGAGTCTTCACTCGGCGCCGTTCGCTTCCCGATCGGGTCGCCTTGGATCTTGATACCGCCAGCCGGCTTCTTGGCGGGGCGACGCGGCGCGTCATTGTGGGACACCTTGTATGGCTTGGAGGAGATAGAGGCGTTTTCCTGCAGAAGAAAGAGAGTACAATGTTAAGAGACAAGATGTCAAGGTTGAAAGATACTATGAAGCAACCAATCGGCTTACCGGAGGAGGAGGTCGGTGAATGCTGAAGGGAAGAACCGACAGAATGAGGGCCCACTCAACTGAGATTCCAGACGAGAAGAGTTTGTACATCCGGATCTTCAGGATCTCGTACTTGAGTGGATCTGGATCTTCCCGATTGGGGTCCGTTCCGCCTTCATACTCGAAGACCGGCTTCGACCGTTCCTTGATTGGCGCCAGTCGGCACCTGATGAAGTGCCGAGTGATTTGTTCCCCGCGAAGACCCCTTTGCTTCATCGCCAGGATCTTCGCGAGCAGCTCGTTGGCCTCATCCCAATCTTGGGCTACTGGAACAGTGCTCCATGATGGACTCGGGACAGGAGGAAGGCCGATGAAAGAAGGCAGGCTGGGTTCTAGGTTGCTAATGTAGAACCAGCCCGCGTGCCATCCCTTATTGGAAGACTTCAAAGGAAGAGAAAAGTACTCCTTGCGGAGAGATCCACGGAGTTGGAAACCTGCCCCGCCGACTACACAAGGCTGGTCCTTGTTCGGATGAGGTTTGAGATAGAACATGCGACGAAAGAGTTGGAAGTGGGGGAGGATGCCAAGGAAGGCTTCACATACATGAATAAAGAGAGCGATATGAAGCATTGAGTTGGGGTTCAGATGATAGAGATGAAGTCCATAGTAATCTAGAAGCCCCCGGAAGAATTCGGAGGTGGGAAGGCTGAACCCGCAGTAGAAAAAAGAAGTGAAAACGACGAGCTCACCGGTGTTCGGGGTCGGGAAGTCCTCCCCCGCCGCCGGGCGCCATCCCACGATCTCCTTTGGGGGAAGCACGCCGTGCTTCACCATCTCTTTGAGAGTGGATTCCTTCACGTCCGATGCGGCCCATTGGTCGAACGGGATCCTTTTTTCCTCCGCCATGAGAGTGGTGTTGATGGGAAGTGGATCTGGATGGAAAAAGTAGGGATTTTGACAGGGGAACGTGGGAGATTTGGCTGCGGAAGCTGGTTGTTGCAGAAAGCGAGTTCCTTGATGGATGGATTTGGGAACGCGTAAGTCTAGGGTTCTCCGCAATGAACTGATGAACAGTGTTGTGAAAAGGGGAATTTTTGGAAGGTGAAGAGGCGGGGACGACCTAACGCCTTTATAGAAAGATTTGAGGGTTGCGCTAGGTTTTCTGGTGAGTGGGCTGAGCCCATAAGAAAATCTACGGCCCAGTTAAGGTGTGGCCTGACGCGTGTCCTTAGGGACTTAAGCGGATGAGCTTAAGCAGATTTGCCCTGGCAATATGCGCGTGTCCGAGTGCCCTATACCTTTGAAAATCCTTCCATACCGCAGTTTGCTTGACTTCATGAGAAGCTAGCACGATGCAACTTGGAAGGTGACCAATGGCTAAGTTTCTATAGCTGCCTTGATGACAAGGGCTGTTTGGTTTTTTAGCATTTGGCTAATTAATTAGATCGATGCTATTTTTCCACCTTGGTGAAGATCTTTATAGATTGAGACCAGTATTATGGCATAAGCTATTTAATAACTTGGTCATATTTTTCATATGATTGAAAAAACTTGTTTTCCCATGAGGGACGATTAAAATATTTGTTTCGGGATGACTCGAGCAGATCCACTCGGATAAGCATGAGCTTACCGAGTGCTTTTCACCCACGAGGGTTGATTGAGTTGTTTGTTATGAGATGACTCGGACAAATTCACTCGGATGAGTATGAACTTGCCGAGTAATGAGATTTCTATGATTGCTTTAGCATGAGCTAGGCATCTATATGAGAACAATTTTTTATAGTTCTTGACTATATGCTTAGTCTATTTTTGACTAACCACATAGTCGGGGGCTACACCTAATTAGGTGCATCAGGAGATGCACCTAGATATTTATTTTTGAGAATTTTTTAGATGTTTTTCCAGCCCTTCACAGTCTTTGGAGCCACTCGGGAAGATTCAGGCAGAGATGATGGAATCACTCGGCGCCAAAAGCACTCGGTCAAAGAGGTTTTTGGTTGTGTGCTGTTTTGGTCTGAAGTTGAGCTGTCTCGTCGACTGAAAAGGACTCGGGTGCTACTGTGGAGATTGTGGTAATCGGGTATCTACATGGCAAGCTTATCCGACTGGAGATAGGGATAGATTGCGCCTGCCATATCTGTAAGCCGAACATGACTTGGGTGTTACGATTGCCGATAGAGATAAGGCAATCGGCCTATAGTCACGGTTTGGTAAGATTGAGGAAACCAACTTAGAGTAAGATAGGGTTTCCGATCTGTAAGCCCTCCTCCCAAGACTATATAAGGGGGGTAAGGGGCGTCCCTTGAGGGATATCCTATGTTAGATCAGCTTTGAGCTTTGAGCCTTAGATCACGAGATCAATAAAGACACTCGGCGGATCGAATCCACCAAAACAGGAGTAGGGTATTACCTCACCAGAGGGCCTGAACCTGTCTAAACCTTCTTCTTCTTCTAACCCATTGTGCTTGGCGATCTCGACTGCGACCCCAGAAATCATATTGCCGAAACCAAGTTTCGACACAAAATTTATCATGAACCCTTACTCGAGGACGAGCAAAGGACTAAGTGTGAGGAAGCTTGTTGACGGTCCTTAACTGCTTAAATCCGACCATCAATTCTTGCATAAATTGAACAAAGGATGAACATCAACGTAGCGGTATGGGTTATTTACTAATCCTTTCCAAAAGTGTTGGTAATTATTTGTATGCAAGAAAATAATATATCGAAATGAAGTGAAATTACGCTTTCGTGAGGAAGAAATACCACTCCTACCAATCGACGCTCGCCACGTCAGCTTCTGCTGATCGGAGGGCCCATAAGTGAGGTGAAACTGACTTAAAGTGGGGCCAAACACCCGAGAACCGCCTTAGGGGCCCACATGTCAGAGACCAATCAAAGGCAGTGGAGAGGGAGGCTAACCAGGGTTCGACCGAACCCTGGTTCAGCCGAACCATGGTGGTCTCCTCTTCCCTCCACCGAACATGTGGCGCTTCCTCAGCCTCTCACAATGGCGGTTCTAGGAGTTTGGCGGTTGCAAAATGACTCCAAACCGCCATATGAAGGCTATATAAGAAGGTCACCTCACTTCATTCAAGACACACCTCAAGAAGATCAAAGCTCCACACCAAAGGCGTAGTACTAGGTCTCTAGTGCTTAGAAAATTCAGTAGAGAGTGAGGGGTCATCCGGAGTCCGGGGATCTCGGCACCGACCTCCGGCTTTGTACCTTGGCGGATGCTTCTAATAAAGTAAGTGTTCACGATTTACTATGGTTGCATTACTTTACATTGAGTGATTATTTTACTGCATTTACTTACGCGATCATTGACCATTCATGGATGCTCTAGTCAAAGACCCCTAATGAAGATGAGTGTTCTTGGCCAAGACTAGAGTAGTAATCGATAGCGTAGATGTGGTGTCTGGACTAGAGTTTACCTTTGTTTGATGCGTACTCCAAGGGTTGTAGAGGTAGGTGGCAGGTGGTGACAGCCCTGTCCGTCCTTTGTAATCCTCCACGTTCGGGTACATCGTAGAGCTTGTAGGCCAGAGTTACTCGGCAGACCGAATGTAAGCCAGCGCCCGAAGTAAGTAAAAAAAGTAAGTGATTACCAGCTATATAGAGCCACAACCACAGAAATCCTCTCTATACCTCTGTCTACCTATTCTTGGTGTCCTTGGATGAACCTGACCCTTGGATAATCCACACCATTCCTCGTGAATTCGATACCCTTGGAATACTCTCGGGTAAAGTGCTACAACGGTATCTGTGTGCTTGCGAATTTTATCTGTGGTTGTAAGAAATACCAACAAGCATTTCTGATTTTGTTGCTGGGGAACGGTTGCTGTTTTATCCTAGAGCCTAGGTCATCTTCGTATCTTTTATCTTTTTCCTTTTAAATTATGGAGCAATCTATCCAAAGCCTATCCGCTCCGAAGAGCGAGTTCTATGAGCCACCATCATCTTCTGAGTCAATTCTTTCATCTTGCTATGAACTCCGCCTTGAATATCTCCATCGCTTAAAGGCTCAAAAGCTGCATACACTTGATTCAACATTTTCTTGAGAGATTCCTTGGACTTCCTTCCTCTAAACATGCTTCTCGGCTTATCCTCCTTAGTCTTGTCTCCATTGTCATACTTTTTGGCTCTTCCAAGCTTGGGTCAATGTGAGCGGATGTGATCTAGCTCTCCACACTCGAAGCAACAAATTCAATCTCTTCTTTTCCTAAACCTAACATTGTTCATAGCTTGAGACAACTTGTTAATAGCCAAAGCCAAGTCATCCTCCTCGGACTGTTCGAGTTGATTGTCGAAAATGACATGATTAATAGTAAATAAAGTATTATGAACCGATGTAGAAGAGCCATCATCAAGAGAAGGCAAAGAAGAAACCAAGGCACTTGATTTACAATCAACTTTACGTGAAAGAATATGCATCTCATGAGTTTTGAGTTTAGTGAAAAGCAATTCTAAAGTCAAAGTAGACATATTAACAGACTCTTGAATAGAAGTAACTTTCATCTCCCAAATCGACATATCAAATATTTTCAAGAAGTGTCGAGAAATATCAGATTGAGAATAATTGCTATCAAAAGATGTATCAACACATCTAAGATTGCTCAAAACTTTGTTAAAGCGCGCCAGATAATCATCTAAAGCCTCTCCAGATTTCATCTCAAATTTCATATTGTCCTTTTTAAAGACATCTCTACGAAGTTCCTTGATATCCAAAATACATTGATGAAAATTGTTTAAAACATTCCAAATCTCATTCGCAGTTCTAAGATAAGAAACACAATAAAATCTGAATGAGAAATACCGTTGAGCAAATAGTTGTGAGCTTTGCAATTATATTCAAATTTAGTTTTCAAAGCAGCAGTATTGATCTTAGCAAGAATTTCATAGGGATTAACAATCTCTAGCCAAATATCATAATCTCTTCCATCATAAAAGCTTTCATCTTTTTGCCTTAAGAAAAATCTAGTCCATCGAAAACATGTGGCTTAGTTGTAAACTTATTAGCCATGATAAAAACTCACGATCAAAAAAGATCCAAAAAAGAAAACAAAGCCCTGATACCACTTGTAGGATCAAACAGCAATAACTAAGCCAACCAGAGAGGGTTGAATGGTTGGAGTACCCAAAAACCGAAAACTTTTAGCAGACTTAAAGGTTACCTTCGTAGCCGATGGAGATCAGTTTGACCAGAGTAGATGCGCCAGTCTGACCGCACAGATGCCTCCGTTCTGACCGGTGTAGTTGCTCCGGTCTGACCACCTGATGCGCCACCATCACCTGTCACTGCCACCAGTCTGACCGCCTTGAATATGTCGGTCGGACCGGTACAATGCCATCAGTCTGACCGTCGGTGTTCCACCGATTGGACGAAAACACCCGAGTAAAACAAATCAAAGATCTTTTAAAAGTATATTGAACTTTATTTCCTCTATTCGTGTTTACAAAGTACAACAACAGCACTCCTATCAAAAATATAGACTAAACTCAAAACCCTAACTCTTCTTTAAACTCAACTCTCACAAAATAAATACCGAGAGGCTCAACCTCCCTCACTATTTATACCCATAGATAGGTAGCGTAAAGTCCCGAATCCAACTTGTACAAGAAGTCCTAATCCCCTAGAAACTTTCCCATATAAGAAATAAACTTTACAAACTCTAATCATACCAAATTTGGACTCCTTCCAAATTCGACTCCGCACCTCATACGCACACAATATCTCCATCGTATGTCATATGGAATCTTCACCAACCATGTGCATTGTTCTTTAGCCTAAGCATACTGCATGATATCCTAATCATCCGGATTTCATCTTCTTCCAAGTTGACTCCCGATCCATCACCAGCAACACTCTCCCAATGCATTAAGACACACCTACACATAAATCAAACAAGAAACCATATCTGAGCACAAGTTCTCTCCAACTTGACTCAACATTAGCACACAACAGTATTACATATGCACGTCATAAACATGGATTAATCATGAGCATAAAAAAACAACCTGAAACCGAAATCGACATAGAATCGGCCTGTCAAGCCGTCGAGTTGGCCGGTCTGACCACACAACACACGTCGGTCTGACCGTGTTGATGAGAAATTTGATTCCCACGCACTGGCCTAAGAGATTTGCTTTACTCTAGTGCAGGTCCAAGATGGTCGCCTTTGGTGAATCTTGGGCGTGTCAGTTGGTTTGATCCTGTAACCAACAAGAAAACAAGAAATAGGCATTAAGTTAATATTAGATCCTACCGGATCGGCTAAGGAAATCAATAAACATACAATTTCTATCCCGAAACACATTCAGGCTAGGTGATTGGGATAGATCGGTAGTATACCGAGACAGTATAAATCACTTAGGCCCAAAAGCGCATTAGGATAATAATTATATGCATTTATAACCTAGCCGATACTGCAGGTCTAATATGAATCGGCTAGTACTCCGATACATTTTATAAAAAGATATTAATCTAACCTAAATGCGCTAAACCTAGATTAATCAGCTGTCAACGTAACTTGATAGATTGATACCGGCTTAGGGCATTTAAATAGATTGAGATCTTAATATAAAAAGCGGATTTAATATATCTAATAGCAATTAATACTAGAAGATAACTAAAACAGGTAAGGCTGGCTAAAACTCCAGCGCTGACTCTAATGATAAACATTAAGTTGAACAGATCTCGATGGTTCTAAGAGCGACTTAATAGATCGATTTGATGCAGCATTAAGTACAAAAAGAAAACAATAGATCTGTATAGGCTAATGAGAACCCCTTGAGACGGTGGACACGATATATAATCCAATTCAACCTCTGGATCTAACTCTATCGGCTGTTGTCTTCAGAGAGAAATCAGCCGATTGCGAGATAGATCTAGACATTGCTCTAGATTATATGCTGCATATGATAGATTAAGCAGTTTATAACATCGAAACTAGAGTATCATGATGAAGGAAGCACAAACCTCGATGATACAAACCACTTGTAACAAGGAATTACCTTGTTCGGAGATTGAAATCGATGTAGCACGAGCAAAAGCAAGAACTTGTCGAGAAAAGTAAAATAAAAGGTTGGCGATGCGCCGAAGTTGTATTGATTGTGTGTTGTTCTTTTTGTTACAAGCCCTCGGGTCTTATTTATACCTAGGTACAACGATATCCGTGTAGGACACGGTTTCTACCTTATCTACTATTTACAGTACGACAATATCTTGGGACACAGTCCCATGCCACGTTACAAAAGGAATATCTATACAACTTCCTATTTTACAGATACAATTGTCGTTATAGGTCTTCATCCATAGATGGAAATATCTTTAATGCACTTGGAGACCAAATCCAACACCTTATCTTCATGTTTTCCTTATGGGACTGGCTCCACTTCTATCTCAACTCGGAATCGGCTATCGGCTATCCTGATCCGATTCGGGCTTAGCCGACGGGCTCCGCAGCCGATTCGGACTCAGCCGACGCGGCCTCTGTTTCTTCGCAGATCACGCATCTCCTCCAGTTCCGCTTCAATCTCTGCTTCAAACCCGGGGATTTGGTTACCAAATTTGGTCGTTAACACATGCCCCCTAAGTCCGTGATATGAAAATATGGCGGATTTTGTGCAATCCAAATTACAGGCACAACCCTAGGTCGATTCTGCCTCAGCCGTTATGAAAACTCTTCAAAGAACGTCTGTCGCCCGCCGAACAACTCACGCCGTCAACACAAGTTCACAACATCAAACGTCCTCAAGCTTTTCGAAGACCTCTCCAGTTCCCCCAAACTCGCGACGGCGATTTCTTCCTCCAGCGACCCCAGGCGTCAATGGCGACCTCCGCCGCTCCATCGGCTTCGTCCCCCGTCGAGTTCCCTGAGGTATGCCCTAATCGGCTAAAGTCCTTCTTTTTGCTTATTCCCCTTTGTAGATCTGAATTATAGGGTTTACAATTCTAAAATTTGCATTTTTTCGATTGTAGCATCTTGCTCACCAAGTAGTAATCCCTAGCCTGCTGCAAAATGAAAGATACTTCCTAGGACCAATCGGCAATAAGGACCCACTGAGTTTATAATAGCCGAAACCAATAGGATGCCCTATAGGATGAGGAATCCAAGCTCAAGTCATTGGGAAGGCACTTTCAAGTCGTGGCCATCAATGGACAAGTCTTGGTCGGCATGGTATAAGAGGATGCAACCGGCCAAGCAAAGCCGTTGGGAAGAAGTTGGAATAGCTCAATGCCTTGCTCTGTCTATAGCCGATATGGCAAAAGATGAACCCCTGATATCGGCTGCCACCTACTTTTGGAACAACACCTGGAATGCCTTTGTCTTTCAACAGGGCCCAATGACCATTACCCTAGCCGATGTAGTTATGATAATCGGATTAGATGTCCTGTCATCGGCTAACCCCAACAGATTGGCAGGCAAAGGCCAATTTTCATTCAAAACTAAGGCCATAGGGGGTTGGAATGGTTTCGTGGCCACGAATATGAAGGAAGGGCCGATCAGTGCCAGAGAGCATGTCGTGTTCTTGATGATGTGGCTGGAAAAGTTTGTCTTTTGTGGATCTAGCTGTGGGCTGATGGCAAATTGGCAAGTGATAGCCGAAGCCTTAGTAGACAAGAAGAAGATCCCATTAGGCAAGTTTCTGCTCGGCTACTTGTATCAAACCCTGAAGCAGACTGTCTCAAAAATCGCCTCCAATGCCAACATCAACATTGGGGGCCCCTGGTGGTTTCTCCAACTGTGGCTGGTGCTGATGACACAGAAGATAGCCGATCGGCGACAATTGACTGAGGCACGCTTTCCCCTGCTGGAGCTAATCAAAGATGAGGAAGGGGGTGAAGTGACCACCAGAAGATGCTCATGCTACGGTGAAGCAGCGGCCACACATATTGGATCCAAACAATCGGCTGACCTACTGGCCAAATTGTTTATGTCCTTATATGACGGATTTGCCAAGGACAACCGGTGTTGGTACTTCTATAGGGACATAGCACTCTTCGAGCTGCCGATTGAGTTGAACTTTGAAGAAGTCAATTCGGCTGATTACCCCAAGTGCCGAGAGATCTTTACCGCAGCACTCACACCATGCATCTTGCCGACGAGGATCCATCAAGGCCGAAACGTGGTGAAGACATATGAGTTTTACTATCCAATCTCGGCTGCTAGGCAATTTGGACTTGGGCAACTGCCCATCGGCTGTTATTATGCCAATTAGATCGAGACCTGAGGGGTGGTGGATGAAAAGCTGATTATGAACAAGCTGATGGAGTTAGGAGGCCCACCTCTCAGTAACATCGGCTTCATGGGGTTGTCCTATAAGAAGAGCACAGCATATGACAAGTGGTGGGTAGAAATCAAGAGGCATCGGTTTCATCAACGGTCTTCCTCCTACATCACCACCTTGCTGTCGAACGAGATCCCCTCGGTAAGTTCTTGAAGTTTGAACATTTTTCCTTCTTCGAGTGATCGGCTTATCTTGGTTTGCTAACACTTGAGTCTTTTCTTCTCTGCAGATGACAAAAATGGACCCGTCGACGGTAAGCAACTCTGGGGTTGCTATTGAATACCGTCTAGGTGTTCTACCCGACGGCTGTGGATTGGCTCCGTCGGCAATCGGCTGGGAGACGCCAAAGTTGAAGACCTTGTTATACGGGCAGACGCGCGAGCCGATAGCAAGGAAGAAAAGAGTCGCTCCTGCTACAAAGCCATCGGCCACCCCCGCCAAGAAGCAGAAGAAGAAGAAGAAGAAGAAGAAGCCGACTGCACCGGCTGATAGCCTCTCATCCATCGACCCAAGCGTCGACGAACTCCTCAACAAAGAGGTCATGGATGAGCAGATGTCCCAAGCCATCGCGGAGGCGGCTGAATCAAGTGATTCGAGCCACAATTCAATAAGCCCACCGGCCGACGACTCGTCTCCTCCAAGCCCTCCTGCCAAGAAACGGCCGGTAAGTTCTTTTCTTGTCAAATTTGGCTCACAAACCTTGATCACCTCAATTCTTAACCAAATTACCATCTATAGTTCAAAAGGCTAGCCGGTCGCACTCCATGTCCTGCTTTACCAGTAGACCTCTGATCCTGTCTTTCTTTGTTTATTTTCCTTAGCCGATCGCAACTAACCCTTGTCTTCCGTGCAGCCTCCTCGGTCTCCATCTGCTGCCCCCCATGTCTCGAGCGAGCGCACTCAGTCGGCTGTGGGCAGCCACGACGCCGAAGAAGTTACTGGGCCAACCAGCCAGCACACTAAGGAGGTAGCCGATTCGACCAGCAATCATGATGAGGAAGCCGCCGCTCCAACCAGCCCAGCTGCCGAAGAAGTAGTCACCCCAGCTCCTGCAGCAAGAGTAAACCTTGTTCCTTTTTTCTTTTCAGTCCTTGAATAATCAGCCGCTTTTATTCTTCCTCTGACCTCTCCATCTTTCCTTGCAGGCTCTAGCCAATTTGCTGTCATTTGATATCAAGGAGTTCCTCGGCGATGAAGAAGCCGAAGCAACCAGTCCGGACAAGGCCATAGCCGATGAACTCAAGGACAAGCTTCAAGACATCCGCAATCGGCTGGACATCGATGTAGATCGACTGGTCATGGAGTGTGGATCAGCCAGGTCGTGGTTCTTCGAGATCGAGAGCCAACTCCCTGAAGACCTGGCCAACAAGATCTCAGAGGCTGTTTACATCGACCAGCATCAGCCTAAGCTGGGGCGTGTGATGGAAAGGATGATAGAAAGGGTAGCCCAGGCCAATGTGGCAGCTAGGATCGAGGAGACGGTCAAGAATGTGGAAGCCAAAAAAGTCAAGCTGAATGAACTGACAACCGGTCCATCGACTTCACAGGCCTGGATTGCCGAACTTGAGCTCGAAGAAGCCAGCCTGCTGCTATAGCTAGAGCAATGTAGGGCGAGGATTGCCATAGAAAAGCAACTGCTAGCCGATCTGCCCAAGGCCACTAAAGATCAAAGGAGCAGATTGATGGCCACGATCAAGCACCTAAAAGAGCTGCACAAGACGGCTAAGGTGGTCTCTGGCTCCGAAGAGGAAGACTTGGCCATAGTCGACAGAGTAAATGCTATCAAGAACATGGCGATTTCGGCTATAGACGAGTTCATCAAAATGTAATAGGACTTATCTCTTGAAACTTGTATTATATTAACTCTGTGTAAACCACCTTTGCAATCGGTTTGCTGGCTCTTAGTCACATTCCCTTTGCCGATTCCCTTTTGCCGATTCAATTATGTCCAAATTTTGAATGCCTTGAAAATTTTGAAAAATCCTCACAAATTTGATGTCTCTCGTCTGTGATTTCTGAACTTGTGTTATATAATATGCCCCCCTAATTTTGTCAATGACGTCCTTAGCATTGATAAAATTAGTAAACCAAATGGCTTGTAGTTGTCAGCTAGGTTGAGCCGATATAGAAAAAATTAGAGGGGAAAAACCTAGAGTAAAAACGTTCTAAAGGCGATGTATGTATTGGCAGAACACATCGGCTAACATGGATTGGCAACCTTAGCCGATTCACGAGTTGATCCAGACGTTGGGATAATACTTTTTCAGATAGTTGCCATTGAGAGCCCTCCCAAATACTTCTCCGTTCAATCCTTCTAACATGTAGGCTCCCTTAGAGACGTATTTGTGGATCTTGAAAGGCCCTTCCTAGTTAGGTGACCACTTGCCGAATTTGTTATCCCTTGATGCAATCGGCAATATTAATTTCCAAACGAGCTCGCCCTCTTCAAAAGACTTAGGCATAACTTTCTTGTTATAATGACGGGCTACTCGCTCCTTGTCTCTGGTCACTTTTTCCAAAGTGTGCATCCTTGATAGGACTAGGTCTTCTGATTCATCTACCATCAGATTATAATAATCATCGGCTGTTAGCTGGTCTTGTAGTTGAATTCGTCTTGAGCCAATGATATTTTCCCATGGCAGGGCTGCTTCATGTCCGTAGACCAAGTTATATGGAGGCACTTGGATTGATCCGTGGCAAGCCATCCGATAAGCCCATAGTGATTCGGCTAATCGGTTGTGCCATTGCTTCGGGTACTCAGTGATCTTTCTCTTTATCAGCTTGATCAAGCTTTTATTAGAAGCTTCTGCTTGCCCGTTGGCCTGAGCATAGTATGGAGAAGAATTTAACAACTTGATTCCCATGTCGTTGGCAAACTGAACAAACTCATCAGAGACAAAGATAGATCCCTGATCCGTAGTTATAGTTTGAGGGACGCCGAATCTGTATATGATGTGTTCCTTAACAAACTCGATTGCGTCCCCAGAGTCAATCTTCTTTAAGGGAATTGCTTCCACCCACTTGGTAAAATAATCGGTTGTCACTAATATAAACCTATGTCCTTTGCTTGAGGGTGGATTGATCTGGCCGATCATGTTGATTCCCCAACCTCTGAACAGCCAAGGCTTGATAATTGGGTTCATAGCCGATACTGGCGCCCTTTGGATAGCTCCAAACTTTTGACAATCTTGGCATCCCTTGTAATACTTGAAACAATTTTCTAGCATAGTCAGCCAAAAGTACCCTGCTCTCCAAAGTAGCCACTTCATCTTGTGAGCTGATTGATGTGTGCCACAAATCCCTTCATGCACTTCCCCGATAGCAACCTTGGCTTGATCGGCACTGAGACATTTGAGTAGCACACCATCGATCGTCCAATAGTACAATTCTTTGTCAAGCAAAACATATATCAAAGCCTTGTAGCGCAATCTGCTTGAAGCCGACTGGGAGGGATTTTGTAGGTAGTTGTAGATGTCAAATCTCCAGTCGTCGGCTGACATTGTGGTGATTTCCACCTCAATATCCTTTGTCATCAGCCTGTAGCCTGATGCCCCCTGAGCTAGATCATTGGCTTCTGCATTTTGCTCCCTGGGGATATGTTTCAGGGTTACTAGCCAAAAGTTGTCCATCAATTCTCGGCACTTTTGGTAGTAAGCCATCAACGAGTCATTTTTGCACTCATATTCTCCTGATAATTAGTTGATGACAAATAGTGAATCCCCATTATCTCGATGGCATCAGCTTCGACTTCCTTGAGCAATTGTAGCCCCTTTAGCACGGCTTCATATTCGGCTTGATTGTTTGTTGCATGGGGTGTGATTGAAAAAGTGAACTCAAAGATTGCCCCCCTTGGGGGAGTTATTACTAAGCCGATGCCGCACCCATTTGAGCAAACCGAGCCATCAAAAGTTAAAATCCAAGGCATGATATCCACTGAGCCGATTGAATCATCTCTGTGTTCTACTATAAAATCGGCTATAGCTTGTCCCTTTACTATTTTGGATGTCTGGTATCACAGATCAAACTCTGTTAAGGCAAAAATCTACTTCCCAACTCGTCCTTTTAGCACTGGAGCCGATAGTATATATTTTACTACATCGGCTTTGCCTACCACGGTGCACTCATTGGATAATAAATAATGCCTCAACTTTGTGCATGAAAAATACAGACAAAGACATAATTTCTCCACTAGTGAATACCTTGTTTCAGCAACCAGAAGCTGTCGGCTGAGATAAAAGATAGCCTTCTCCTTCCCTTCGATCTCCTAAATCAAGACTGAGCCGACTGATTTCTCGTCGGCTGACAGATACAACTTGAACGGCACCTCTTTCTGTGGAAAAATTAGGACTGGAGGGGAACTTAGATATTCCTTGATATTGTCCAAGGCTTTTTGCTGCTCTACCCCCCAGGTGAACGCTTGATCGGCCTTAAGCCGAAGCAATGGTGTGAACGGCTCCATCTTTTCCGACAGATTTGCTATGAATCGCCTAATGAAGTTGATTTTGCCGATCAACGATTGTAATTCCTTCTTGTCCTTTGGAGGCTGAATTGTCTTTATTTTGTTGATGCTCCTCTGCATGACTTTGATTCCCCTCTCATGAACAAGAAAACCCAGAAACTGTCCAGCTGATACGCCGAACGTGCACTTTGTCGAGTTCATTTTCAGGCCATACTTCCTTGTTCGCTCCAAAACCTTTCTTAGATCGGCTATGTGGTCTTCTACTTCCTTAGGTTTGACGACGACATCATCGATGTAGATCTCCACTAAAAAGCCGATCAAATCATGAAAAATATAATTCATGGCCCTCTGATATGTAGCCCCAGCATTCTTCAAGCCGAACGTCATGACCCATTCATATAGGTCGATTTCTCCTAGACACCTAAAAGCCATCTTGTGGATGTCCTCCTCAGCCATAAAGATTTGATTGTAACCTGCATTGCCATCCATGAAACTTATAATTTTGTAGCCAGAGACGGCATCTACCAGCAAATCGACTATGGGCATTTGGTATTCGTCCTTAGGGGTGGCTTTGTTTAAATCTCTGAAGTCGATACACACCCTAAGTTTGTCGTTTTTCTTCATTACTGAAACTATATTTGAAACCCACTCTGCATATCGGCAGGGCCGAATGAATCCAGCATCATATAGCCGAGTGATTTTGGCTTTAATTGCTTCATACATATCGGCTCTAAACCTCCTGGGAGGCTATTTGTATTGTCGATATCCAGGCTTGATAGGTAGCCGATGTTCAACGATGGATCGGCTAAGACCAAGCATCTCAAAGTATTCCCAAGCAAAGCAGTCTTTATATTCCTTTAACAAATCAATAAGCTTGGTTCTAAAATGAGAAGACAAATTTTTACTAATATATGTCGGCCTAGGCCTATCTCTTGGGCCTATATCAACCTCTTCTAACTCGTCGGCTGACATAAAACCTTGCCCGAGTTTTCCGTCGTTGTCGTCCATGGTGTCCTTGTTGTAGACGCTCGAGCCCTCCACGACGCATTCAAAGTAATAATTGAGGCTTCTCGTCTCCAATGGGTTGTATATCAGAATCGGACACCTTTAAGAAATTGGCTTGCAAAACTTTGCCGGACAGGCAATCAATACCATCGATTTCCCATAGAGGCAAATCAACGTTAGCGACGTTGATTGACCTGTCGGCTGGCACGATTTCTATATTGTTGCCTTGCCACTGGACTAAGCTTTGGTGCATTGTGGAAGGGATGCAACAATTGGAATGGATCCTGTCCCTTCCAAGCAGCAGGCTATACGACCCCTTCCCGTCAATGACGAAAAACGTTGTAGGCATGGTCTTGCTGCCGACGGTCAGCTCAATGTTTAAAACTCCCTTGGCTTCTGAAGGGTTGCCGCCGAAGTCTTTGAGGACCATGTTGGTCTTGATCAGATCTTTGGCTCCTTTGCCCAGCTTCCTAAAGGTTGCGTAAGGCATTAGGTTGACGGCAGCCCCTCCATCAACTAGCATCTTGGACATCGGCTTCCCATTTACAAATCCTTTGATGTATAAGGGCTTCAAGTGCCGATTCTCAGTCCCCTCAGGTTTCCCGAAGATAGCTTGTTCTGGGGATAGTACTAGCTTAGCCAAGGTTTCTTCCACTGTGTCTGCATCGGCCTCGGCAGCCTCAAACTCGGCTGGCAAAATGAAAACCATGTTGACCGATGCAGAGACCACTCCTTTGCCTTTTGCCGCCCTTTTTGCTTTGTCGGCTAGGCTTTCGTCGGCTAGGGCCGCTTGTTTCTTGGCACGCCATTGTTTTGTGCCCTACCAACATTGTTGCTGTTGGATCATCCACCAGACTTCCTCTTCCTACCCCTCGCTCTTGAGCCTCTGAATTTCTCTTTTCTCTGTTTAGTGAAGAGGTCCGAAGGGCACCATTGGGGGTTGGTCGATTGCTCTTCATCGGCCTCTTCTTCATCTTCTTCTTGGAAGAAGTCCTGGTGGATTGGGTCGAGCCGATCATGGATGGAAGGTTTCCGTTGGTTAAGTTGAACGGCTCAGGGGACGAATTGGCTAGAACTTTCCAGTGGTGGTCCCCTGTATTCATCCTCCCTGTAGTCACTGCATGCTAGGCAATTTTCAAGGGTTGGTAACCTCGTTCCTTGCTCCCAGCAGAACCTGAAAAACTCGCAGTGCCAATGCGGGTCACAGCCGTCGTGGCGGCAGTAATATGCCAAGCCTAGTCGATCGGGTGCCCTCTGGTATGGCTTGTCGCACCGGCTTTCTTCTTCATCCTGCACCCTGCGTTGGAACCACAGTCAACTATCCATCTGCCTAGACCGACAATCGGTCGATCGGCCAGTGGCGTGCACCATGTTGATTGGTGCGGCTGCATCTCCAGTCGGCTTTTTGTAGGATGCTCCTGAGTCGGCATTAACTGATTTTAGTGTTTTGGCTAAGTTGTACGTCTTTCGGTACTGCCGATCAGCTCGCCTGGGGCCGGCTTGGACCATGTTGACCGGGAAAGGGTTACCATCGACCTTGATCGGCTAAGCTAATTCTTCAAAATTTATTTTCCCGGCTTCGATGGCCGACTGGATTTGTTGGCGGAAGACCTTGCAATCGTTGGTGCTGTGGGAGGTGGTGTTGTGCCACTTACAGTACTTTTTCTTTTTGAGCTCGTCGGCCGATGGGATAACATGGTTGTCTGGAAGTCGAATTTGCTTCTCCTTCAGTAGCAGATCAAAAATCCTGTCAGCCTTGGTGATATCAAAATCGTATTTCTCCTCCTTAGCCGACTTTTTCAGCAATTGGCAGGTTATGGCCTTCTTGTTTCTGGTCCACTCGGCTGCTGCCACCTCTGCGTCGCTGTCGCTTGAATCTGTGTCTGTTGCGTAGGCGACGTGGGCAACTTTCTTGAAGGCCTTCTTGGATTCTTGAAATCTTTGCTCGTGGGCCGTCACCTTCTGGGCCAAGTGAGCCAGGCTTTCAAAGTCTTGAGCTGAAAACCTCTCACGGATTGGAGCCAAGAGTACGTGAAAAGCCAGATCGGCTTGTTGTGAGTCTGAGAACACCAGGCTAGAGCAACGGTTCCTCATATCCCTGAAGCGCTGAATGTAATCTTGAACCGATTCTTCGTGTTTTTGCCTGATGCCGGTGAGGTCCAGCAGCTTCATTTCATGGGTGCTGGAGTAGAAGTACCTGTGGAATTGTTTCTCGAGATCAGCCCAGCTTTGAACCGAGTTGTACGGCAAGGAAGAAAACCAGGTAAAAGCTGATCCCGGAAGCGATAGTGGGAACAAGCGCACCCTGAGCATGTCTGTATCCGATGCCTCCCCACATTGAGCCCGGAATCGGCTGACGTGTTCGTAAGTGGACATGTTGTCTTGCCCGAAGAATTTTGAGAAACCCGACACTTTGTACCGGTTTGGCAGCGGCATCCTCTCGAAGTATTCTGGATATGGGTACCGTTACATGTTGCCAGAATCCTTGGGTTTGAGGCCGAACTGATCGCGCATGACGTCGGCAATCAGATCGGCCCAAGGTCTGTTGTCCTGAGCTTGAACTTGAGGCATCGGATCGTAGTGCTCGTAGTGAATGGGTCCCTGCCGATAATGGAGTGGTGGCATCTGCGGCCGATGCTGTTGCTCAAGGTGGCCTCCCGGATATTGGTACTGGAACTAATTTGCAGCGGGAGGTGGCCGAGACACGATCGGCGGTGATTGTTCAGGAAGTAGCCGATTGCCGACGGGGCTATGATGTGGCGCCAGGGCGATGTTGCCAATCGGTTCATTGGACATGATTGGGCGCCGATTGGTGTTGAACATGTTATCCACCTGTTCCTGTGTCACTGTCGGGGCACCGCAGCCCTGATGTTAAGGTTGTTGTCGGACAAGGATCCTCAGATGCGGCTCTGAAGTCGATGCATGTGCGTTTGGTTGGATCGGAGCCCCTCCTCGAGGATTCGGCTGTCCTAGCGGCGGGATTGGCAGACCCTAGGTTGACAGCATCCTATAGCCTGGGAACTGGCCATCAGTGAAGTACGTCGGCCCTCTTGGTAGCTGCTCGGCTATCTTTGAGTCAACCACAGTGCTTATCATGTTGTTGAGTGTGTTAACCAATATGCCACTTTGGTTGACGAGCGCATGATGGACAGTCGAGTCGATTCGGTCCTGTAGAGTGTAAGGGTCCGAACCGTCTTGTTCCTGCTTGATGTCCTCCATCTTCTTTTTTCCTTTCTTGTATTCATTAGACATATCGAAATCTTCAATGGAGAACTTGGACTTCTGGAGGACTGCTCCATATCTGGTCTGGGTGAAAGATTGCAGATAATGTGCCTGCAGTCGTTCAACCATCTGCTTGTAGTCGGCTAGTTGTTCAGCCGACAGTTGCTCCATCATCACTGGGATGACTTTTTCCTGGTCAATCTCTGGAGTCTTGGTGTCAGAAATCGCTTCGAGCTTGGAAATCTGCAAAGGTCCCACCGGACGTGTCAAAAGCGTGTTGATGAGAAATTCGATTCCCACGCACTGGCCTGAGAGATTTGCTTTACTCTAGTGCAGGTCCAAGATGGTGCCTTTGATGAATCTTGGGCGTGCCAGTTGGTTTGATCCTGTAACCAACAAAAAAACAAGAAATAGGCATTAAGTTAAAATTAGATCCTACCGGATCGGCTAAGGGAATCAATAAACATACAATTGCTATCCCGAAACACATTCAGGCTAGGTGATTGGGATAGATCGGTAGTATACCGAGACAGTATAAATAACTTAGGCTCAAAAGCGCATTAGGATAATAATTATATGCATTTATAACCTAGTCGATATCGCAGGTCTAATATGAATCGGCTAGTACTCCGATACATTTTATAAAAAGATATTAATCTAACCTAAATACGTTAAACCTAGATCAATCGGTTGTCAACGTAACTTGACAGATTAATACCAGCTTTGGGCATTTAAATAGATTGAGATCTTAATATAAAAGGCAGCTTTAATATATCTAATAGCAATTAATACTAGAAGATAACTAAAATAGGTAAGGCTGGCTAAAACTCCAGCGCTGACTCTAATGATAAACATTAAGCCGAACAGATCTCGATGGTTCTAAGAACGACTTAATAGATCGATTTGATGTAGCATTAAGTACAAAAAGAAGTATAGGCTAATGAGAACCCCTTGAGACGGTGGACACGACATATAATCCAATTCAACCTCTGGATCTAACTCTATCGGCTGTTCTCTTCAAAGAGAAATCAGTCGATTGCGAGATAGATCTAGACATTGCTCTAGATTATATGCCGCATATGATAGATTAAGCCGTTTATAACATCGAAACTAGAGTATCATGATGATGGAACCACTAACCTCGACGATACAAACCACTTGTAACAAGGAACTACCTTGTTCAGAGATCGAAATCGATGCAGCCCGAGCAAAAGCAAGAACTTGTTAAGAAAAGTAAAATAAAAGGTTGGCGATGTGCCGAAGTTGTATTGATTGTATGTTGTTCTTTTTGTTACAAGCCCTTGGGTCTTATTTATACTAAGTACAACGATATCCGTGTAGGACACGGTTTCTACCTTATCTATTTTTTATAGTACGACAATATCTCGAGACACAGTCCCATGCCACGTTACAAAAGATATACAACTTCCTATTTTACAGATATAATTACCGTTACAGGTCTTCATCCATAGATGACAATATCTTTAACGCACAATTTGGAGACCGAATTCAACACCTTATCTTCATGTTTTCCTTTCGGGACTGGCTCCACTTCTATCTCAACTCGGAATTGGCTATTGATTATCCTGATCCAATTCGGGCTTAGCCGACAGGCTCCTCAGCCGACGCAGCCTCTGTTTCTCCACAGATTGCGCATCTCCTCCGATTCCACATCTCTGCTTCAAACCCGGGGATTTAGTTACCAAATTTGGTCGTTAACAGACCGACAGCACCTGCCCGGTCTGACCGGACCCAAACTGACAACCAGTGTTCATCGCCTCATCACTATTCATCATCTAAAAATCTTCAAAACCACTCTACAAAATATTTACAAATAACAAAACCAATTATCTCAAAAACCAATTGTTCCTCACAAAATAATAGTCAAAATACACTTTGACTTTACACTGGTGATCTCCAAGCTCTCTGTTCAAGTAGCCGTCGAAGCCAAACTGCTCCTCGCAATGTTGTTTGATGCATGTTTCATTCTTTTTCATCGCTGCTCAAATCAAATGAAGCTTATCGAAGTAAGATGCTCTTATCCGCCGTTCAAGTCCTTCGATCGTCTCCAGAAACCGGCCATCTGATCAACATCGTCGGCATACCGAAATCCCTAGTGTTATTTCTAACTAGCGCAGAGCAGTCCTCCAGTGCAGAGACTTTTTTGATTCTGCATTGCTTCCAGTCTTGCAATGAGGGTTTGCAAAACCATATGATTATCACATGGTTATCAGGTACGATAACTTTCTCAGTTCTTGAAACCACTATAATCCTTACGGTAATTGTACGATTTTCACGATAACCACGTGGTTACCATGATAACTCTACCAAAACAGTTTGGTGAACCATGCCTCCCACAAGATGATCCGTTGCTATGTAAATGGACCAATGACCAATATGCAAACGGCTCTTGGCTCACTTCACCATGAACTTAGATAGTGATTTCATTTTAATTTTTCTGTTTTATACAATAAGTCATTTTGACTCTTTTCTAACAAAACATTTAGACTCTTTTCTAACTATTTTTTAGGTTTGATCAGATTTATAGATAAATATATCAATATTTTCAACACAAAATAAAATATTATTAAAAATATATTTAATGTTACATTTAATAAAACTAATTTGGTATTATAGATATTGCTAATTTTTTTATAATTCTAATTAAACTTATAATAGATATTAAGTGACTTACGATATAAAACTTATAATATGAAATATTATAAACGGAGGGAGTATATAGTATCAACGTAACAAGTTGACTTAGTTTTTTATGACGTGACGTTTACCTATAATAACATTTAGTGAAAAATAAAAAATATAGAGAATAAGGACAAAGAAATTGGGATGAATGGGATATTGGAATAATAATTTAGTTTCCTTTTGAAGTGTAAAGTAATGATCGCAGAGTTGAGTTGACGCAATTTTAAATAAACTTCAAATAAAAATTACTTGAACCTGCCCGGCCGGCGAAACAAGTTATTTTGAACCTTGATGACGACACGTAGTAAACGAGACCAAAGTGCGCATACTAGTCGTCGATGCCGTAGTGCTTCCTGAGCACGCCGATGAAGTCGTAGACCTCCTCCGGCGAGCGGAGGCTCCCGGCGACGCTGTCCCGCTCCATGCACCGCCGCGCCCACGCCGCCACCCGCGGGCACTCCTCCTCCACGCTGAACCCGCCATACCTCGCGAAGCTGTAAACCCACGGCATCATCGGCACCAGCGCCACGTCCACGAACCCGAACACCGCCTCGCCACCGTCGCCGCCGAAGAATTGCTTGTCCCCGAGCTCGCCGTCGAGCGTCCGCAGCGCCTCCACCAGCTCGGCGCGCGCCGCCGCGTGGAACTCGTCCCCCTTGAGCTTCCACAGCCGCGTCCCGACCGGGTACACCTTCTTGTCGACGTAGTCGGCCCAGAACCTGGCCCGGGCGCGCGCGTAGGGGTCACCGGCGGGGAGGAGGCGAGGGGTGGTGTCCGGGAACGCGTCGTCGAGGTACTCGAGGATGACGAGGGACTCGCAGACGGCGGCGCCGTGGTGGAGGAGGACGGGGACCTTGGCGTGGACGGTGTTGGAGCGGAGGAGGAGGTCGCTCTTGGCGCCGAGCAGCTCCTGCTCCGAGTACTCGTAAGGGATCTTCTTCTCCGCCAGCGCGATGCGGCACCGCTGCCCGAACGGGCTCACCCAGCAGTCCAACAACACCAGCTCGCCCGCCGCCGCCGCGGCCATTGCCGTCCCTCTCTAGCTTTGCTTCTTTATCAATCTCTATCTGTTTGTGTGTGCGGCGGAGTGATGAGGGCTCTGCTTACAACACAGATAATTGGATTTATTTTTTAGTGCTAGCCTCTCCTTTTGGTAGAGTGGTGTATATATATTGACATCATTAGTTCAGCAAAAGTGAGTTTTGGGGACTAATTTTCTTGAGAGGTATTTAAAGATATTACATGTTTGTCTCGCAGGAGATATAATCCTTCGGTTTCGGTTTTTAATATACAAAACCGCTGGCTTTTAAATATATGTTTGCTATTTATATTATTAAAAATTTACATAATAATTATTTAATTTTTATAATTTGTTTAACATTATAGATACTTCGTGCACGACTTATATTATTACATATTTATAAAGAAAAAAATTGTAATAAAGAGAAATGCTATTGTATATAAAAGATTAACGGCATTATACGTTAAAAAACTAGAGTATATCCGGATAACAACAGAAAATTCTCTTAACTCCAACTCCCAGGATTAGAGAAAACATTTGCACGTAACTTATAAGAGTGAAAGATGATCTTATTACGATGGCGGAAGAATATCCTATTACGATGCCCCCTGAAGACCTGTTGATGTCACGAGTCTTTGAGTTGGCAAACTTTTTAGTTTGTTTAGTTCTGGCAACTTATTAGTTCGTTTTGTGTTTTTTTCTTCTTAAAATATTGTTATATTTTAGCGAATTGGATTAAATATATGGTACTACGATATATCTATATTTAATATGATTTTAAATTGTTATATTTTGAGATGAGATGAATAGAGTAGTTTTTTTTTTGGCAGCTGATGGTGAGGTTGCCAATGTCACTTTCCACTTTGTCAAAAGTGAAATCGGCCTTTTATTTCTTGTTGGTAAACTGTATGGCTCATGCTTTCTGTAAACCGTAAGACATATCCGTTTCTTCTTGTAGAATGGGAGATGTTGCTCTCTCTAGTAATTTTTTTTTTATATTTTTACATCACAAAGTGCCACAGGATACCTTTGTGATAACTGCTTTCCATCACCACACATTTGTGACATACCCAATAAATACCATTGCATTGCGAAAATATTTTCAGAAAATCTAAAGATGTCATTTTGATGTTGAAATCAGATTGGTGACAAAAAATCAGTACCCAATAGTATTGCACTTGTCGCATTCTGGAAATTTCGACGATAGAATCTTAGTTATCATCCTAAGGGAATCTCTGGTGCTGGTTCACACCAAAGACCGGCCATGGAACCAAAAAAAAAAGTATTTGTTCGATTATTCTTTGAACAGCGGGTTTTTTATATATTTTTTAAACGAACAGTATAAAATAGTGCGAGGTTTTATAGTAGAAAAAATAAAACCATAGTCCTAATAGCCTATCATAAAAAATAAAACAAAACAACAGCCACACCATACACCATACGTCTACAATAAAAAATATCCCTTAAAAATAAATGAAAGCTCAACGTTCTTACTACTCTTGATTCCATGATGATAGTAGATCCATGAACAATCCTTTGTGTTATAGATTGAAAAGAAAAAGGACAAGAGAACCAAGCTCTTTGCAAGAAGTCCCACCAACATTTTCACATAATTTAGAAATGATGAGATCCACGAGAACAATTTTCTATTTTCTATTTCTATTTTCTACATTACCAACACATGGTGCTGGCCGCGTTGGTTCGAAGCACGTTCTCTTGGTTCGGCTTGGGTTTACAGAATATTAAATATTAAAAATAGTCAGGAGACGAAATATTAAAATTCTACAACGCAGGATGAAGATGATCCTATTATGATAGCAATTAAATAAAAGGACGCTTTGCATAACAAAGGTACCAGGATTCCACTCTAGGAACTAGTTTCTATCATCATGCATGCATCTTTGATATACCTAAAATAATACCATCATGTATCTGACACATACCTAAAATAATATAGTAAGTACCAAGGTATTACGAAAATGTTTTTCTAGAGAAGTCTAAACATTTCGTCTTATCGTCAAAATTAGAGTGATGTCAAAAGAAAAATCAAAAACCAGCAAATATACAGCTGGTGTCACGTTAAATATACAATTCTGTTGACATACTTCAATTTACATGCTTATCTAAGAACACGAGCGCGCATTCTTATATTAAGATATTAAGGAATTATATTGGCTTGCTGCCCAACCTAGATTCCCTAATGATGGTTATGTTATTTTTTCCCCCTTAGCACGCATTGCCAAAATGGAGTTTGAGGTGTATATAACGATATATACCGTGCATGTGACACGCGGATGCCGTTCTCCTGAACTAAAAAATTGTCGACTTTTTAGGGAAAAAATTGTTAAGTATGAGTAATGATGAGATGTTATATTCCCGTCAGGCTGGAGCAGGACGATATATAAAAGATTTTTCTGCTATGACTAGAGATCCAGATGTTCTTTAGTTTGATGGCAACAGAATCAGATCTTAATGTTTTTAAATTGATCATCTGTTCTTTGTAGGGATGCTGCTAGACCTGCCACGATTATTTGGAATATCGGGTGTTTGATTGCAGGAAAATGTTTTAAAAATTGGGTTATCTTAGCTACTCTTGGTTGTGATAGTGTAGACGGGGTAGTTAGCAGTTCTCTAAAAAGTTATCCGAGAAGATAAAAAGAGTGGTCGAAACGTCTACCAATAGACTGACTTGATGATCAACTCGAAACAAGATAAGCCAAGATTTTTTAGATAGGTTTGACCCATCTAGAGGATAACAAGTTTACTCCTGTCTTCTGTGTTAGGGTGATGAAAGATTAGGGTTCGAGTTCCGATGTAAGGAGTTCTTGGATGTGATCCCCTGCCCACGTGATCTGCCCTTCTTTTATAGTTCAAGGGAGACAGTTACAAGGGGCTTAAGGCGCAAGAAAGCTAGTCATAAAGCAAAAGACAAATACAAACTAAAGCTGAAAAGCAAAATAGAATCGTCTCAGGATCCGCTCGTCGTGAGCGTCTTGCGTGTACTCTTGCCTCGAGATTCGCTCGTTGCAGGCATCTTGTATGCAGTATTGCCGGGTAACATCATTCTCTGTTGGCTTGTCCCTCTTGTCTTATCTATGAGGCTAGGAAGGTCTGTCGTTTTCAGGTCAAAGCCACATATTAAGGTCGAGCTAAGGGGCTGAAGTCGGACCAAAGGACAAAGATCAAGCTAACTGTCTTTGTCCAAGGTCTGGCTTCCGATCTTAGTCCAAGGACTCCCGATTCGATCTATCCGATCTTTTTTTTTAACATGCGCTACCCGGAGAGGCATCCTCTACACAGATAGGAAATAGGACGGTCAGGCAATGTGCGCCGATCAGTTCCCCGTTTTGCAAGCGGTCGCCAAAAAATTGGTCATGTGCCGAGTAATAATGGAATACAAGCTCTTTGCAGGATTCCAGATGCAAAACTAGTGACCACCAGTAAACCAGTTCAGGATTAACCTCATCAAGAGTTCGACTACTCGAGAGAACTACTACCCACTTGGTTCGTAATATTGTAAGTTGTTTTACACTCCAATAATTTTGTTTATACTTATAATTATCCGTAGAGTCCATAGCAACCCAAAAAATAATTTATCGGTATAACTTTTATACATATTCTAAACAATTCAAAAGTATTGTTAAAAGCAAATATTATAAAAACTATGATGAAAAACAACAAAATCAACTTTAATATTAAATTTTAAATTTTAAATTTTTGACTTATAAACAAAAACAGACCGGTAGTTTGTCATAAAATAAACTTTTTATCTAAATTTTTAAATTTATAGAAAAATATATTAACATCGGTATCTAAAACATCATATGATAGGAGCGAAAACGGTTCGAATAATATCTGATCCGATCCACCCAGGAACGAGGATATGTATCGGTTTATATAAATCTAACAGATATGGAAGCGAATAGTATGATGTAGATGTAGTATCTTAAAATCCGGCGAATGATTATCCGGATTATCCTATAGGCTGTTTGTCGAATAATCTAAAATTATCAACCCACCTAGCTACTCTATCTGTTGAATACAACATGAAAATGCCCATAAAATGACATAGTTCATCAATTAATCTGGACTCCTAAGTTTGACGCTCACACCATCTCATCTCTCACTTGTGTAGCTACATTTTTATATTGTGAGCATCAAGTATTCATGTTTTTAGCACTTAAGCATATAATAGTTATTATGATGAATCGTTTATTGATCATTGTATTGTTGTCCATTGTATCACTAAATTGATGTTGTGTTGATATATACACGTATTATCAAAAAACTTTAATCATTTTTAAACCAGGTCCATACCGACTCTGCATCATTTCGGACCTCAAAACAATCCGCTCCGCATCCGCATCCGTGTAGTATCCACGGCCGCTTTAAATCCGTTTAAAAAATATGGTTTAGAATATGATATGACCACTGTCAGTCTAAATATAATCCGTTTTCACCCCTACAAACAGAGTGATTAATAGTTTGGGTCCGTCGAAATAACTCTCCAATTTAGAAGCTCAGTTTTGAACTGGATCGGTCAGATTTCCGCTTTACCGACAGGATTCAGATTATTCTGTTATGTGAAGCCAACAGCTTTCATTAATACCATCTGGTGATTACGTATCAGAACCAAGCTTGGTATGAAAAAAATGGGTGTAAAAAAGATCGCCACTCCTGCGGCTGGAAACGCTCGACCCGCCTCATTCTGTTCGCATCTTGACGAGCAAACTGAAAGAAAATTCAGAGAAAACCATCCTAATAGCTCTCTATCTTCTGCTCGATAGAACTGAAGAAACAGTAAGGCTGTCCCCTACAGCTATATCCATAGCTTGGCCACATCCTGACAGACTAAAAGAAAGTATATCTGCAGGTTGTTGCCTCCACTGCTTGAGGGTCAGAAATTCCTTATAATACAAATATGCGTGCCTTTATATACATCATGACCTTAAGCTTTCTTCTGGGTAGCGTGTTCAGTGACGCGTACCTGAAGGGATGCTATGCGTTGCTCTGTGACCCTATCTGTTCCTCAATCTGCACCATAATCCTTTCAGCATTCATCCACCAGTCTGCGTCATCACACTCGTCGTCCTCCTGCACATACATGGATGACAGTTCTATGATATAGCACGTTTGGACATTACTTGCAGGAAGAAGACAACAAAGGGGACTACTAACTTGGTCACATGGGACAGGACATTGATCAATGTCCTCGATGCTGTCAGCAAATTTCACCGCTTCTTCCCACCAGCTCGGATCATCCTCACCGCTCTCTATAACCGATTTAGCTCCATTGCAAAGGTACTCATCATTCCTGTTGCTTCCTTCAATGTTGATCTCTACAACTTCCCCCTGATATTCCCTCTGGGCTGAATCGGATGTCGAGCTGAGCTCAGGAATCACGTCCCAGGGAACAGGGCGCAACGGAGAACGATAACCTGTTCCAAAGTGATGATGACAAGAGAAAAAAGGATCATGTCGAGTGAGAACTTATGGAATGGAGTATCGTCCCACGCTTACCTTGGCAGTCAGGGTCATAGCACTTTTGGTAATATGCGGATCTCCGGAATTCAACAATATACATCACTGTTGCATAAGCATGGATAGTGATTAGCTAATGTGAACAAGAACAATATATATTCAAACAACAGAACTGCATGGGGTGGGGCCGCATGTCAGTGATTTGGATATCATGGTAGCATAAGCTAGCAATTTGCCATCGCAGCGTTATTCCGTTCGAACAAATAGAGATAGTATTATGAAATTATGAAATCAACTTACAATGCGGTTAACTATTGTGCACTATAGTAAACAGGTGAGGAAACAAAACAAGATTGGGTTGCTTAACAGGCATGTAAAGCATTTCCAGATAAAGTGTCAAACATTAAATATAAAATATAAGGGAAGAAAACAAAAAAGATTAAAAAGAAACTCCTGCAAAAACAATGGCCATTATACGGTGGATGTGTTTTCACAAAAAAATACTGATAAGGAATAAGGAAATAGCAAAAGCATGTGATCGCAAGAGCAAATAGTAAACTAGGTATCATAACAAGACTGTAGTAGCACAAACATAACTCTTCTTTTTCTACTCATTGCACAAAATTTCCAGCAGCATTAACAAAGTGATGCACTAATGTACAAGAGGATTGATTAGAACAAAGGTAACATGTTACCATGATTGCTTTTATGCTCTCTTCCAATATGCTCACAGTATCTACTCCTTGACATGCTATAAATCATCAAACCATAATGTGAAAACCAGTACCAGCATCTAATTTTTCCTGCAGTGATAGGTGCAGAAATGTATAAGATATAGTGAATGTGTACAGGTTGTATTTCCTGGGATGCAGCGTCGTTAATCTTTCGCCTAAAATGCAAATAATAACAGTACTGCAAGAAATAACATCAATACAATGCATACTGTATAATAACAGTATTAATGTGCAGAAGCAAATTTTGACAGCTGAGGGATCCTGGGTTGATAATGCATAGTAGTATCTTTCTTAGATAATGCAGTGTAGTATCTGTATCAAGTGGAGATAGGCAAAGTTCAAGAATTTTATGTAGCTTACTATTCTGGCTTCGCAAATGTTTTTCACACAAAAATCTAAGAAACCGTTTGACGATACCAAGCTATTTGAGATGACTATGCACATAACTGCACCCTTTCAAATTCCAGAAAGACTGACAGAAACATAGTGAAACAGAGTCCTGATGACTGATTGATTATCAATAAGATGAGGGATAATTGGGAAGGACCACCTGAGACATTTCCAAAAGAAGCTATAGATTCAATAAAGCCATCCAGAGCTGGAAATGGAGATATTCCATAAGTATTTGAAACAGGAAAATCACTTCGATAGGTACCAATGGGGTTTTTGCTCTTTCTTCCTTGAATCTAACCACGGCACATTAGACAACCAATTAATATAAAAAATCAACAGAATATTTAAGTACATTTGCTATAGAAGGGAGTTATAAGAAGCACGTGACACATTTAGCCAATAGGACACTTTCGAAACAACAAATATATTTGTAAATTTTCAAGAAACTACTCAAAATTAGTGAAGCTTCAAAATGCATTAGTCATTTCTTGCAACTTCTAAGCCACACAGCTAGCTGATCAAAAAATATGTCAAACAAAACCTGCTAATAACCTACTGTAAAAAAGATATAGAAAAATTGCTTCGCAACTTTCAGTAGTTCACATATGTTAGAAAGAATCAACAATAACAAGTCACTATAGACTCCTAATTGTGCTTATCTATGCCATTCTACACTTGAGAAGAAAACCTATTTCCATCAAATACCCATTTAATTTTGACATTTTCTCAGTTATTGCTTTGTCTGGGGGAGATTGCTCTTTTTTGTCTTTAAAAGGACTCACAGCATGAAAAAAGAGAAGTCAGCTGTTCCAAAATATTCCAGAAAATGCCCAAGCATGAAAGTTGCAAGGTAATACAAAAGGCATATACACTTACTTGTATCATGCTGGCTTCTGAGTCAAAATGTAATGTTTTCTTGCAATCTAAATCAAGTTTGCATGTCAAAAGTTTATCACAGTCATTGTCTAATCTGCAAATAAGTGACTCCATAAAGAGCTCCTTATCATTCTGTAAGATTAAAAACAAGATGTCAGAGTGCAGTGTTCACATATATCCAAATCTCAACTGCTAGACAAATCTTTCCTGTTCACATGCAGTCAATAGAAGATAACACAAGGCAAAGAAGACAAAAAAACACAGAAAAGATAACATATAGTATTAGCATCACTGTACAGAACAGATTTGCCATATCTGCAAGCATATCAAACTGCAGCGCAGATCTAAATCTAAATTCATCTACTGTGTTTTAGAAATTATACGAGGACGTACTCCCGAAAGGACAACCTGTGATACATCCTTTGTGGTAACCCATGGCTCAAAAGGTTGCAAGAGTGGATCAGTTTCTGGAAACCAAGCAGTTCTGAGTCAGCTACCTCCAGTAAAATGTCATTTGTTAGCCTGAAGAACGCTGTTGATAAACTGGCTTGTTCAAGAAAAACCCCAGGGCAATTATGGACTATCAAAACAAATGTGATAATTTTTTAAAACAGCCTCCTTGGAATAGATATAAAATTGATGGCACCCCATTAGTCCAAAAGTTATGTAGTCTTCCAGAACTGGGATGTCAAAACAAGCCGATTTACAAGCAAATGAAAAAACTGCCACTTCCCCACTGTGTAGACAGAAGTTTTTCTTTCATAAATGATAATGCTTATAAGGGTCAACACATACAACATTAGTGACTTGTGAGGACCAGACCAACTAGTAGAGTAATTCCATTTAGAGACTGATTTCAGGAAAACTTGACGGGTCCAAGGCCATAAAAGCAACCTTTTTAAGTTTAAAAAACAAGAAACAACTATTCTAAGTGAACATTTTCACTATTTCAGTATCATGGCTTGAAACAATAAACCATCAACTTTTTGTCACTAAACCATCAACTTTTTGTCACTACTACAGGCTTACAATTATTCTCCATCCCCCAAAAGTTGTTCTACCAAGAGATTAAATTTCCATGAAGAGATCAAATTTCCTAATATAGTTCAAGAAGAAACAAGTCAACATGTCGAATCAAGAACTTGACATTAGGAGTATTTATCGAGAATAAAGCACAGAGCTTACGATCAAGGTCTCACCATGTTCTTACGTTTGAAACGCTCAGTAGCCACAAGAAATGACTTCTTCCCAGACTTCGATGAGAAGGCTAAACGAAAACAACGATTCCGAGAGTAAACAGCAGTATCCATGAAGAGATGATCAGCGAGACCTGTACAACTGCTATCTTTCGTAATGTACAGTTTATCAAAGTTAGGATTAGCTGCACGCTGAGATACGATCCGTGAGCAGATCTGCAAAGAAGAGCAATACTTCAGTGCATAAATATTTTTTTTCTAATCAACCACATCGATTCTACATGGAACCAAGAGAAAACAAAAAAGGCCAATGTTCTGAACACAAATCCCATGGCCAGAAAAAAATATACACATCTTAAGTTTGTTAGCGAACATATATGCAGAACATATGTATTGTAAATCAATTGCTAATCAGCATTGATGTACATACCTGTAAAGTATAAGAAACTTATTCTCGTTCTTTCTAAGTTCGGAGTTGCATTTTATTTTACCAAAAGATGAATTGACTAATGCAAGAGGCCCAGAAGTATGGCAAGAACAAAGATAAGTTTCTAGTTTACTTGTAACTTGGCATCAGTACAGAAATGTTCAAGTGCTCACAATGCCTCTAGCGTAGAAGATAACAGCTCATTAGCATAAATACATTGTGTTTCGTATGGGCCTTAGCCTTACTACGTACTATATACATATTCCATTTTGATTTTTTTCCCCTCCAAAACTTGAGGAATGCAGACAAAGTAATTTCAGTTTTGGAGTAAATAAATTAATTGCAAGCCTGGATTCTCTTCAAGGACAAACAAATAAAACTTGTGCCCATCGTCATGGGGAGGATGAAGACAGACTAAACAGTTAAAGAAACTATCATATAGGTGAACATGCTCCACTGAGTAACTAGATGATATTCTCAGTGTAGGTGAGAGCATGTTCCATATGCCTACTATCAGGGTCAGGGTCATATGCTGCATATCCATGGTACAAAACATTTCATTTATATTCTTCTTCTATGCTTTATTTTGGAGCATTGCTGAAATACATAGTCAGAACTTTTCCTTGTTTGAATATAACCAGTACAACAAAACATAGAGCAATTGAAAATAACAAATTTACTTATGATAACAAAACTGAAGATTGAGATGGGATAATACCTCAGAGATAAATGCACCAACATGAGAGTTGTCCTTGAATGCAGTCTTCGGTATGCGGATGATCAAATGGCGTGAAAACTTTTCTAAGCAAACAACAGAAGTTTTCATATGAGTACCAATATGCAGCACATAAGGTTGTCACAACGATTGAGACAGAGCAATACATAATATAATAATGGGAGGGGGATTGCATGGTAGACCCTTCCTGATAATTAGAGTTAACACCCTTACATTCTCCCTCACTCACATGTAGGATTAGCTTGTGGATGAAAAGCATATGCAGAGTGCACAAAAGCCAAACTAATTCTTGAACAATCGCTATAACTCTTCTTAAAACTTATTCAAATATGGTTTATGTTCAACATGGCCCAAGTATTCCTTTTCCTATCCTCTCAACTTGGATATCCCTCTTCTATGAATAGCCCTGTCTAAAGACTAAAATTTGAGAACTGCTTAGGCTCAATGGAGACAATGTATCATCATGCATAGCATCAAAAGATATGGTTCATAGAAATGCCTACAGTACAAATGTATTAGACTATTATAGAAGACAAATCCTTGTGTAGGATTAAGAATTAATAAATCAAATGGCAACCAGTCATCCAGAAGAATCAAAGGATAATCTTATTCATCATAAAATGATCCCATTGATCTTATTGACATAATTTTATAGGTTCAACACACGTGCTAAAGGAGATAATAAGCCACCTTCAGTAGACGAGTCTAATTCAATTATCCATTCCTCCTGTCCTTCAATGGAATATTTATCATGCAAAGCACCGAATGTGACTGCAACCAATATATCCACCATTTCATCTGCATCTCTCATCTTGTTCAATCTTGGGTCAAACTCAAGATCAAAGTAAATATGACAAGGTGAACCCTGTAGCATCAAAAGAGATGTAACATGTTATTGGCTATCTATGGTATGACCATTTTTCAGACATTTGTTTGTATGACTATATGCAGATTGATTCCTAGTACTAAAAGATAGCACAATCTTCCTGATGTAACAGAATAATTCCCAAGCAATAATGATTACGAAGATATGCACAAAAAACACTTATTTTTGCAAATTTGAGGCTAGGATTCTATGGACATGATTCCCAAATTCAGACCCTTAGAAAACAGAATCCCCAAATGCAGACGTCACAAGAGAAGGTGCCATATCAATTATGTGTTTTACCAATTATTTCCTCTATAATTGTTACCATCAGGTTTGGGAAAAAGAACAAGCAAATGTAAAGAGTTCCTTTCAGTGTTGTTAAGGCGGTTTAAGGCGACCCACCACTGCCTTAGCGCCATAGCGCTGACGCGTAAGGCGTTGCGACGCCATATGAGATGGTCGAGGCATGATTTGTGGAGGATATGGTAGAGAAATTAGGAAGAGAAAATGTGAAATTGGTAAAAGGCCCACTAAGCCAGGCAGCTAGCCCACCAAAGCCCAACATTAGTCTTCATACCCACGTGTTCTATGCCCTAAGAGGCATCGTACTCCACCAGGCACCAGCCGCCATGGCAAGGAGGCACCAGCCACCTCTGCATGACCTCAACAAGGGTTCCAGGATGAGCTTACCCCTTCTTTCCCTTTCTTTACTGGTTTTGCCTGTAATGCCTTTTTCTTTCCCTTTCCTCACTCGTTTTGCCTCTAAGGCGGAGGAAACATAAGGCAGAGTGGAAAGCCTTGACCTCTGCGACCGCCTTAGCGCTATGGCGACGCTACAGCGGCGCCTTAACAACCATGGTTTCTTTGTAAGTACTTGGTAGCAGGGGCAATGCCAGGATATGAGATTAGGGGTGCCATCTATGAGAGGTGGAAACTCACTAGTGTGGATGCATGGCCAGTATCATGCATGTCACAGCAATTAGCTACAAGAGAAAACGAGAACCCATATATCTTGATTCACCTTCCCACCTTGGCAACAGTCTCACCCAATTGCCTCTTGTTTGATATGCCGAGTCATCCCTCCTATAATTATTGAAATTATACGATAATTTGTCGTTGACACTAATATATGCATAAAAATGATTGGTGTGGTTTTGGACATAGCTCAACATGTTCTATTGTTTATATATGTCTGTGTGTTCACTAATATATGGATGATCACCAATGTTAAATTAGGTCATTAAATAGCACCAATGCTAAATTCAGTAATATTTTTAATATATGGTTGATTCAACAGGTCGTTTATGATTTTAATTGGAGGCTTGCAACCACATCTGACATAAATCAGTAAGCTACAACCTAGGCAGCTATTTCTATATTGCCAGATTATCCGGCTAATCACCCCAGGGAGAGGGGGGTTTGCAACGTCGCATGGGGGTTGGGGGTGCCTGGCCCTCCCCGGCCCCCACGGTGGTTTCGCCACTGCTTGGCAGCATATAAATATTTTACCGTTTCAACAGAATAAAGATATGAAGACTTACATCCTGTATAACTTCATAGTGATGGCGAATCTGCGGATCCATATTATTGTACCTAGAGGAAGGTCACAACGTAGAACAGAGTAAATCAATGGAAATAGAAGGAAAGGAAACATCTTGAATTAGCCAAGAAGCAATGAACATTCTAATATATTATATTATTAACAGAGGGCTAAAAGGAACCACCATGTTCACCCTCAAGGCTAGAAATTAGTTATAATACTTTGTCAATTGGAGGAAAAAGAGAAAGACCTACACCTGGTGGGACCAGATTATACATAAGAAATACAATTTTATTTTTACAAATAGAGATAGATTCGCATGGAAAATATAATTCTATTTAAAATAGACCTGCACAATTGTGCAGGAATTTGACTAGTTTCATCAATGAGAATGTGTGATGTGTTCCAAACTCTAGTAGCAGGCCATTACGCACAAGAAAATTAGGAATCAACAAGGCATGTAAGAAATGCACAAGCACACAATGTAACAAGGTCACAACCTTTTCCAGAACTCATCGTATGTAGATACGAGGAATCTTCTCTGCCCACTTAAATGATCTTGATAGCTGAAGACATTGGTATACGCATGTGCTTTACAGAACCTGATCGCCTCCTCTTGCCTAGGGAAGGTTGCCCAAACACCGGCGCTGCACACCCAACAAACAACACTCAGAACAAATGAAGCTCATTTGCTTCGAACAAATGCAACATCAGAACAGATCAGACGTTTAGAGACCTGGGGACCAAATCGTTTTGCTTCTTGAGATCAATTCGGATCTCCCGCAGCAACCGGAACAGGCTCAACGGCTTCTTCACCGGAACACCTTGCGGGGAACCATAGAACACAACCGGGGACATCTGCTTGCGGCCTGTAAATTTGATCACCGCCGACGACGGCGCCTGATGCTGGATATGGAAAACACACGTAGAAGTTCATCACTTGCTTTCCCGTACATTCTAGCTAGAACCTCAGGGAGAGCCAATCTCGCGCACCTTCTCCGCCGCGTCCGGCGTGGGAGTAGAAGAGGAGCTCCCGCCGCCGCCGCGGCCGTCATCCGCCGGAGAGGCAACCCACGACCTCTTGCCCGCCCGGCCCGGCCTCTCCCTGAACGCTGACTCTGAATCCATCCCGATTGGAACAAAACCGGATCAGAAATTGTGGGGAAAAGGAAAATCGCCATTTTCGAGGTCCAGGAACTTACGGGGAGGGGAGACACCGCACTTGAAGCAGGCGAAGAGGCGGTCGACGTCGTCCTTCGGGTCCTGCGCCGCCATGGATTGGATCCGGTGCGAGCTTGCCTTCTTCGCGATCTCTTCTAGGCCTCTAGGGTTTAACCGATTTGGGGGCGCTTGCTAGTTACAGATTCTTGTGGGCGGGAAATTGGTTTTGGTTTTGTACGCTCGCGGCCTATTTGACAAGAGATGGGAAGGGCCGAAGGGAATTGGAAGTCGTAAGAGCAAACTCCAACCGGCTCTTCAATTCTAACTCTTCAAATGTCTATTTGACTAATTTTTTATTTAATTTGGATAGTCAAATATGATGTTTACTCTAACAGTCTCTTCATTCTGAGTCTATAACAGTGGGACCAACATATTAACCTCTCTTCTTCTTCTCCTCTCCGCTTTCTCCATTGTTGCTTGCTTGGCTGCCACTCGCTCGCCCTGGTGTTCGTCCATTTGCCCCCAAGGCAAATATAAACATCTAATATGAACTACAGTAGCAAAAATCAAAGCCCCAAAATACCAAGAAAAACCACAAATATTTCACAGCTCTCGCATCAACGTCGACGAGCTCAAAGCGGGGAGAAAGGAGGGGTTATGGGATAGCGAGGAGACTTACGGGCGGCGACCCTCGTGCACGCGCCACCCACCGCGGCCACAGCCGACCCCGCCCGCGTCTTCATGGCGAAGGCGACAGTGAGAGCACGACCGGGCGACAGAGGATGATCGGGTGGCGGACGAACGAGGGCGAGGGCCGCCGGGCGACGGAGGACGGCCGGGCGGCGACTGGCAGTAGGGGGCAGAGAGAGGAGGGAGTTGAGGATGGCATGAGGCCCACCATTGGCCAGCCAAATAGAGTGGCCAAATTTGGCCAGGGAGGAGGTGAGTTTGGCCAGCCAAATAGCTTGGCCAGTCAAATGGAGAGGCTGTTGGAGCACTTTTTTTTGTAGAATAGCCAAAATTTAACTTGGAGAACCTATTGGAGAGGCTGTTGGAGTTACTCTAACTGATAAAAACATAAACTCTGTTACTCTGACTTTAAATATGATTTTTTTAAAAAACTTATATGAAAAATTAAAAACAATTACTCCTTAAATATGATTTTTTTTAAAACTTATATGAAAAATTAAAAACAATTACTCCTTCCAGTTTGTTTTTTTAGAGATGATCTCGTATACTCCGGTACCAAGGAGTAATTTGGTAGGGTACCTATTACTTAAATCACCTACTATATTATAAAGTTTGACATACATGATTATATATTAAACAGAATCATCAAATATGAAAGTTTTAAAAGTTACAAGCTAATAAATCTCGAGGCCCACGTTTAATGATAGGTGGTTAAATTGATTAGTCTCACGTTAGAAGTTCAGCAGGTTTTAACCAATTTAAATATGTGGACAATGTGTGCACCAATTGAGAGGTTAAAGAGGAGAAAGAGTAATCCACGTGTAGGGGTGGGCAAAAAATAACTGAGACCGAAGAACCAAACCAATCAAAACCGAAAAACCGAATTATATTTCGGTCTCAATAGTGCAATAACTGAAATAACCAAATAAATTTTGGTCTTGGGTCTCGGTTACCCGAACTAACCGAGTGGCCAAAGTAAACAGGGCCAGCCCAATTGTCTTTACTCTTCATCGCGCAAACAGCCCAATTGTCTTAATTGTTGACACTTGTAAGTTGTATGTTTGTTTGAACTTATCTAATTGTTGTTTCCAGCCACTTTTATGTTGAAAAATGGTGTCATGTTATTTAGTGAACTAGCTGATTTTCTTGAAATGTGACATGTCCTAAAAATTTCGGTCCTGACCGAAGACCGAACCAAACTAACCGAAGACCAAAGTGCTCGGGCCTGACTTTTTAAAGACCGAATTCAATCCTGACTTTCTAAAGACTGAAATTTCAAAAAGACCGAGGAACCGAGTGAAGGGTTACGCGGAAGCTACGCTAGCCGAAAACAAAAATTTTCTACCGTGCAAACCAGGAACACTTGCAAGTAAGGGCCGATAGATCGTTACCGATTGGAGTAGAGTGCGGCGGAATAGCCAATCGGGCTATCCGATCCGGAACAGTGTAGCCGATTCTCGCAAGCCGATGGCCGATACCCGGGACAGCCGATTCGCCAATCGCCCGATTCGCAGATGCCGTAGCCTATCCGAGTCGTCCGACCGTGTTCTCGCGCCTCGCTCCGATGCGCCCGACCGCAGCCGATCCGAAGCCGATCAACGGCGCGCAACGTAGCGGCGCCTCTGGTATCCACACGTCCGGGGACAAAACACCGTACACCCGTGTGCTAGCACGCGATGCAAGGCTAGGGTTTGGCTCGAAAGTGGGGAGGGTTTCCGTGGAGATTGATCTCGGCGACTTCTGTTGCATGCGATGCAATTGACGTGCCGCAGCTCTCCACCTCTCCCTCCTTTATATAGAGTTGGCCGACTGGGACTAGTGGCCGATCGGGACTCTATTTTGAATCGGATCCTATCCGAATCTCACGAGTTGGCCGCCCATACGTCGTAAGCCCATAGGACTCTATCCGATCGGATCCCTATCCGATCGAGCCGTATTCGAGTCCAACTCGAATGCCGTTCTTATCCCCTTAAGCGTGCGACCCCGCAGGTTCGGGTATACTCGGTTTCGGCTATAGTCTAACTTAGCCGATCGTCGACTCGAGTCCAACTCCGACTGTCAACGCGGCGCCTAGCAGCACATATTGACACCATAGTATACAAGAATATAATATCGGCTCGAACCTGTAATGTGTACACAAATCCCTTTGCCTCACGATACCAATTAAGCTATAGGCAAGATGTGTGCCATCCCTTCAATAGCTTAACCATTCACTCGAACCGTATTGGATTATCCGTCCGTTGATTGACTCCTCAATCAACTTAGCATGGCCATGCATTTCCATAATCCATTACCTCGAGGGGCCAGAGATATCTCTCCAAAGGAGGGGCAAATTCCATCTTGATCACTCACATCCCACTCCATGTTTCATAGCAAACCCGAAAACTACCTTTATAACTACCCGATACGGAATAGCGTTTGGTAGTCCCAAAGTAGGCTACTACACATGTTGGAATCCATGGTGATCTCGGGTCTAAGGACTTTGTACCAATACTACCTGAGACCAACTAATGGCACATTAATTCCTGTAGTGTCTCATGGTGGGTCTATCCAACAATGTGTTCTCCAACACATATGTCCATGTTTATTGATTTGGTATCTTCATACCCATGATCTATGAGACATGATCATCAATCAATAAAATGCCGATCTTAGAATCATATTTGTTCCAACAATATGACATATGATCAGGGATCGTTTAGAAATAGATTCATACATAAAGAGTCTCATAAATAAGTCACGTACTTATTGATCAATACAAGATGTCTTTCATGGAACTGAATAACACTTTATTCATAAATACATAAACATTGACGTGATATCCAACATCTCCATGTTACCTCTAGGGCATATCACTAACACCGAGCCGATCGGTTAAGTCAGACCGAACGCCCACCCTTGGCCACACGCGCGCTCGTTCACCTCGCCAAGGCTGTCCGTGGGCCTTGTGCCTTGGGAAGGCTTGGCCTGGAATGCTAATAGGGTTTGTTTGAATTCTGGCTTCCCTCTGGTGAAATACACACCAACAACCATTCCTCTGTTGTCTTGCCATCCCTATTACAAGCCTCTGCATGCACAGAACTTGCGAGAGCAGGCCTCCAAAACTTCACTCTGCAGCGATACTTGCACGAGTAGGCGGGCGATCAAGTTTTTGGGTAGCACACCACATGACTGCTCGCTGAGAACGTCTTCTTCCTTCTATTTCCTGGAGGCCGAACGACTACTTCTTAGAAGCTATTTGAGGGACTGCACTGTGTTCGAGTCGTCGCTGCACCGACTCAGATCGTCAACATCGAACAGCCCGAACTAACACTTCAGGCACAATGTCTGATTCGTCAAGTTTTGAGAACGGCGCACCTATTGTCGCCGGCAATGGTACCATCCCTAGGTACTATGTGAACCTTCTCTGGTACCTGTTCTCGTTTATGTTTATATGTGCTTTAAACATGAATGCGAGCATATGCCATGTATCACTTACAATAGTGCTAAATTATTTCATATTGTTTGGAATTAAAATATACCGTAAAACACCTAGTTCTGTAACACCGATTAGTTTAGGATTAAGGTTTCAAAGGTGGGTGGGTGAGAGGGAAGGGGCGTTGGGAGGAGGTGAGCTTTTCTTAGGGCTTAAAAGGATGGCCGAGAGAGTGGTTGACTAGCAGTGATAGCTGTTGACGTGCTGCCACAAGTGAATCGGAAGAGGGTGGTGGGTGAGGTAGGATGCTACACGGGTGGGCCCATGGCCCGGCGACCCTGGGCCTCTGCCCGAGCTCATTCCTCTCTAGTAGTAAGGCTTCAAACCCATTATCTTAGCTAGGCCGGACCATTTACTTGTATTGTTAGGGCATGCCACAGACACTTGTTGGCTTTGGCTGGACTGAGCCTAGGCTATTAAAAATTTCTAGGTCCACCAGTTGTGGCTGGACTGGATCAAGACTATTAGAAATTCCCGGTCCACGACACAACAAAGTAGCGGAGTGGGTGGGGGAGAGGGAGGTGGGGATAGACTGAGTCGTGGAACATAAAGGATCGCCTTGTTGGATTGTGGTGCTATGCTACATCGGTTGAAAACAAAATGGGCAAGAGATAAGACAATGACTTGTAAGACCTTGTTCGGTTTCTTGGGTTTCTAGGGTTTTTATTGTCTACCATGACTTATTAGATACATCCTAAATTTCAAATCTCGAAATAATGGAAAATTCACCGATCTTTCTTCTTTTTTAAAGAGAAAATTGCCAGGAAAATGGGTAGTATTAAGGCATATAAGTTACTTCAGTGAAGGTGCACTAGTTTATTTCAGTGATACATAGCATAAGTGAGGGAGGAGAGGACTCATCCATGGCTGGCTGGTAACTAGTGAGCATTTTGGAGGTCAAGGAGCTTGCACAACATAAGCTGTGAAAATTTCAAGACGAAAACTGAAACATTGCCATGCACAACACAAGCTGTGGTCACACCATCACACCAACAGGTGAATTATCACATTATATGTTTTTTCCTGTCTGGAACCAGGGACCTAGCACTTAATCAAATAAATTTGATTACCTGTCTTAGTGCAAAAGTAGAAAAATAAATTACTTGACCAACTAGTATACTATAACATCAAACATAGAAGAACAAACTCCACTCTGCAACAACGGTCATAGCTCCATATCCATCTTCAGTTAGGGGTGGGCAGAAAAAACCGAGACCGAAGACCGAACCCGAACAAACCGAACCCGAACCCGAAGTACCCGAAATTTCGGTCATCGGTCTCTAGTTCGGTTAGGAAATCTAAAAAACCGAAGTTTTTTTAGGTAGTTCGGTTATTATTCGCAGGTACCCGATGTAACCGATCTACCCGAAGTACTGCTGCTGCTGTTTTTTTTATATTATGAGTTAATGAGCTATCATGGGTTAATGAATAATTAGTGTCATGTTTTGCCCTATCAATACATTGCAAATTGCTGGGTATAAAATGGCTGATTAAGCACCAACCAGACCAGCAATCTTGCTAGCCGCTAAGGAGTAGTTAGCTGATTCTCAAGTGTTGTTCGGTCCTACGGTCTACCCGAAGACCGAGACCGAAATTTCGGTTAACCGAACTATCGGTCTTCAACTATGTAAGAGTAACTTCGGGTATCAATTCCAAATAACCGAACTTTTCAAAGACCGAACTAACCGGACCGAATTTTCGGTTATAACCGAATGCCCACCCCTATCTTCAGTTATGTAGTCAATTCAACAACCCAAATTAACACAAGTGTTTTCTTGTAGTGTATTGTTAGGGAAAGAATACAGGTTGTTACTTCATTGACAAAGTATAAATCAGTAGTGCATAACAAGCTGATTCCACCAACAAAAATAAACATCTAAATATTACCTCATTAGGAAGTGAATCTTAGTGTAAATCTGCACCTCACCCTCTAGGCAAACCAAAATGTTGTCTTCAGATTACCCAGCACAACAGTCCTCACAGCTAGCTAGCAGAAGTGATCATGAAGCTGAAGATAGAATAGAGATTTAGTTGGCAACTCAGTTATTAGACCACTAACATTAGTACATGGCACCTCAAATTAGTATTCATTTGCAGACTACCTTTTCTTAGTGTATTAAATCTATCTTTTTTCCTTCTGCCTACCTCATAAGTACAGTGCTGGTGTTGTGGAGATTGTGGCAATCGGGTATCTACATGGCAAGCTTATCCGACTGGAGGTAGGGATAAAATGCGCCTACCATATCTGTAAACCAAACATGACTTGGGTATTACGATTGCCGATAGAGATAAGGCAATCGGCCTATAGTCACGGTTTGGTAAGATTGAGGAAACCAACTTAGAATAAGATAGGGTTTCCGATCTGTAAGTCCTCCTCCCAAGACTATATAAGGGGGGTAAGGGGCGTCCCTTGAGGGATATCCTATGTTAGATCAGCTTTGAGCTTTGAGCCTTAGATCACGAGATCAATAAAGACACTCGGCGGATCGAATCCACCGAAACAGGAGTAGGGTATTACCTCTTGAGAGGGCCTGAACCTGTCTAAACCTTCTTCTTCTTCTAACCCATCGTGCTTGGCGATCTTGACTGCAACCCCAGAAATCATATTGCCGAAACCAAGTTTCGACAGTTGGCGCGCCAGGTAGGGGTACGCGTCGAGACTTCTTCAACAATCTCGCCGACAAGCGTGATGGGATCCTCTTCAGGATTCGGCGACTTCGCCGCCAACTTCTTCAACGACTCCTCCTTCGACTCGGACTCAAACCAGTCGGAAGGAAAGACCCACTCGGCGCCGTTCGGGCTCCCCAATAGCGCCGAGATCTACAACAACGTCTTGAAGGCCAAGATGCAATCTACTTTCTCCGACGACGGACTTCACTCGGCTCCATTCGGACTACCGAATACCGCCGAGATCTGCGCCAATCTTCTCGCCTCCCCGACGGAGGCGATCTACTCAGATAAAGACCTCTCAGTGCCGTTTGGGTTACCAAATGTCGCCGAGATTTTCAGCAAACTTCTCTCCCCCGAGTCGGCGGCGACCCACTCGGAGGAGCCCACACCCCCAAGCTCTGATTCGGACTGGAACGATCCAGATCCGGGTTACCCAGGATCAAGGGAGGTCGCCGTCATCCTCCCATCACTCGGCTCCTGCTCATCTTCGGAGCTCAATGGATACCTCAGCTCCGCCGACTTCGACAACCTCTACGGCATCCCTTCGACGAAGCCAACAACTCCGACCGCCGCATGGTCGTGAGCCGAAGTGCTTTGACGTCCTCATGGCCGAGCCGGACGAGTCCGACTCAGCCATGGCCAGAAGGCTTGCTGAAGAAGAGCGAGCCAAGATGGAGCACGAGCGCAAGACAGCCGAAGAGGAGAAACAACGCAAGGACGAGGCTGACAAGAGAAAGCAGGATCTACGTGCAGCCGGACGATCTGCCCAGGAGGCCATACTCCAAACGCGGGTTCGCAACACCAACATCTTCTAAACGCCACAGCAGAACGCTGTTGCCGCGCTCACCCTCTTGGACACCGTCATGGAGACGGCTCCTGCCAACGTGACTCCGATACTCGACAAGATCAAGACCATCGTCGCTGCCACAGCTAACGGCCATCCCACCACCTCGGCACGAAGGCCGACGAATCCGTGGCCGAAACGCCGGACAAGAGCCGGCTTCCGCCTCTAAGGTCGGGAGACTATAAGAGGCCCGAGCCAGATCGATCGACGACCAGGCCAAGAGGCCCACCCCGCGAGTCCACGCTGAAGTACCAGGAGCAGACGGCCGACTCCCGTGACAAACGACATGGACGTCCACCCGTCCACCACCGAGTCCGCCGCAACAGTTCCAGCTACCCAACCAGCCAACCGAAGACCCCGCCGAGTGATCTGCGGGAAGTCCTCGATCGCCGCTACCAGAGCGCGACCGACGCACTCGGGAAGATCGGAGGGGGTCACCCGATAGCGGCGACGACGGAGTACCGGCCTTCACTCGGGAGCTCCGCCGAGTGCACTGGCCGAGTGGCTTTAAGCCTACAGGGATTGAAAAGTACGATGGCAAGACCGACCCCGAATCTTGGCTAACTGTATACACCCTTGTCATCCGAGCTGCAGGTGGCGACAATAAAGCCATGGCCAATTACCTGCCCGTGGCCCTCGCAAACTCAGCCAGAAATTGGCTCACGAGCCTGCCAAGAGGCTCAATCGGCTCATGGAGCGAGCTGAGGGACCACTTCATCGCCAACTTCCAAGGTACCTTCGAGAGGCCCGGCACACACTTCGACCTTTACAATGTCATCCGAGCGGACGATCCCCGAAGGATTATATCCGTCGTTTCTCGAAGAAGCGCAACAAGATCCCGAATATCACCGATGACATCATCATTGCCGCCTTCCGAAGGGAGTCCGTGATGAATCCGCTCATTGGGAGGTTCGGGCGCAAACCACCGAAGACGGTGAAGCAAATGTTCGAGACGGCGAACTCATACGCCAAATCAAATGACGCCATTAAGGCCGCCCGCCAAGATCGTCCCGACAGGAGGGAAGACAAGCAAGCAGGAGGAAGCCGAAATCCTAAGAAGGATGGCGACAACAACGGCAACCAAGGCCAGAAAGATCGCAAGCGCCGATCTGAAGACCTAGTGGCCGCAACCTCCAACACTCAACGCCGTCCCGAGTCGCCGCCTACGACGCCATCATGAACGCCCGGTGCACCCACCATCCGAATCATAAGCACACGGCGAAGGACGCTTTATCTACAAGCGGTTCGCCGAGCGTACGGGCGCAGCTTAACAAGAAGCCAGCGACGAGGTGGCCCATCGGCGCCAAAAAGAACAATACGGTTGAAAATGCCGAACCTTTCCAAGACCCAGTGGGGGAGCTCAACCATATCTTCGGAGGGCCACTAGTCTATGAGTCCAAGAGGAAACAAAAGCCGACCGACGGGAGGTCAATGCGGCTCAACCCGAAGTCCTCGATCTGCGATGGTCGGAAGTGGCCATCACCTTTGACCGCTCGGATCATCCCGACCGAGTGGTCCACCCGGGCGCTATCCACTCGTCCCGGACCCCGTGGTCCGCAACATCGAGGCTTAAGCACGTCCTCATCGATGGGGCGCGCCCTCAACATCCTATTTGCCAAGACCATGGATGAGATGCAGCATCCCGAGGGCCGGCGAAAGCAAGCTCGCCCCTTCCACGGAGTTATCCCGGGGCTATCTTCAACACCACTCGGGCATATCTCCCTCCCGTCACTTTCGGAGCCCGAGAGAACTTCCGAACGGAGAACGTCACCTTTGAGGTGGCCGACTTCGAAACAAGATATCACGCCATCGTCGGAAGGCTGCGCTTGCCAAGTTTCATGGCGATCCCTCACTACACCTACCTTTGCATGAAGATGCCGGGTCCCAACGGCGTCATCACTCTTGCGCAGCGACGTGAAGCAAGCCTTCACCGCGATAAGGAGAGATGCGACATGGCCCAATCTCGCGAGAGATTACGTGGCCAACAAGAAGTCCGATTGGCTGCCTCAACTTCGGCGAGGGCGAAGTCCCCGCAAGAAGATAGCCAAATCGGGATCCGGCGACGCCAAGACCAAGAAGATCTCCCTTAATCCGTCGGATCCTTCGAAACCGCAGAATCGGCGCGACCTAGATCTCAAATAGGAAAGCGCGCTCGTCACCTTCCTCCAAAATAATAAAGATGTTTTTGCTTGGAAACCATCCGATATGCCCGGAATTCCTAGGGAGGTGATCGAGCACTCTTTGAACGTCAAAGATGATGCTAAACCGATAAAACAACGATTACGCAGATTCGCAACAGGATCGAAAGGACGCTATCAAAGAAGAACTCGCAAAGCTCTTGGCGGCCGCTTCATTAACAAAGTCCTTCATCCCGACCGGTTAGCCAACCCGGCCCGGTCCGCAAGAAGACGGGGCAATGGCGCATGTGCGTCGACTATACCGACCTCAACAAAGCTCGTCCCAAAGATCCGTTCGGGCTACCTCGTATCGACCAAGTCGTCGACTCAACAAATGGCCGCCAACTCCCGAGCTTCCGGATGTTACTCGGGCTATCACCGAGATCGGCTTAAAAGAATCCGATCGCTGAAGACATCGTTCATCACGCCGTTCGGGGCCTCTTGCTACATCACCATGCCTTTTGGCCGAAGAACGCGGAGCCACATACCAACGCATGATCCAAAGATGTTTCCAAACGCAGATCGGCAAGAACGTTGAAGCCTACGTCGACGATGTTGTCATCAAGACCAAGCAGAAAGAAGACCTGATCGCCGACTTAGAAGAAACCTTTGCAAACATCCGGCCTTCGAATGAAGTTAAACCCGAGAAGTGCACCTTCGGTGTTCCATCGTGCAAACCGCTCGGCTTCATGGTGTCACATCGTGGCATTGAAGCAAATCCAGAGAAGATCAACGCCATCCTAAGCATGAAGCCCCGAGTAACCGTAAAGACGTCCGTAAGCTCACCGGCGCATGGCGGCACTAAGCCGTTTCATATCCCGACTCGGCGAACGAGGCATGCCCTTCTTCAGACTGCTAAAGAAGACAGACGACTTCCAGTGGACCACAAAAGCCAACAAGGCCTTTGAAGATTTCAAAGAATTCCTTACCACGCCGCCCGTCCTGGCCTCGCCTCAGCCCCAGGAACCCCTGTTGCTGTACGTTTCAGCCACTCACCAAGTGGTTAGTACGATCCTTGTGGTCGAACGCGAAGAAGAAGGACGGGCCCAGAAGATTCAAAGGCCAATCTACTTTGTTAGCGAAGTATTGGCAGGAGCCAAAATCCGCTACCCTCAGGTACAAAAATTGCTCTATGGTGTTCTAATAACCGCGAGGAAATTGGCACACTATTTTCAGGGTCACTCGGTCACCGTCGTCACCTCTTTCCCACTCGGCGACGTCATCCACAACCGCGAGGCAACCGGGCGCATCGCCAAGTGGGCCTTAGAACTGATGCCGCTGGACTTGATTTTTAAGACAAGGACGTCCATAAAGTCACAAGCCTTAGCGGACTTTCGGCCGAGTGGGTGAACGCAAGAAAACGTGCCTCGGGAAGACCTCCAACACTGGACCATGCACTTCGACGGATCCAAGAGGATCACCGGCTTGGGAGCGGGAGTTGTGCCGATCTCCCGACGGGAAAGGCTAAGATATGTCCTTCACCTCCACTTCTCCGCCTCACACAACGTTGCCGAGTACGAAGCTCTTCTACATGGACTGCGCCTCGCAGTTTCACTCGGGATACGTCGGCTTATCGTGAAAGGCGACTCCCAGCTGGTCGTCAATCAAGTGATGAAGGACTGGTCCTGCTTAAATGACACTATGGAGGCCTACCGACAAGAGGTCCACAAGCTTGAGGACAAGTTTGATGGGCTCGAACTCTCACATGTCCTGAGACATAACAACGAAGCTGCCGATGAGCTGGCATAGCTCGGATCTAAGCGCGAAGCTGCCCCAACGACGTCTTTGTCGAGCATCTCTACGAACCAACCATCACGGCAAAGACAACTCTCACCGAGCAAACCACGAACGAAGTCGCCATGACCGATACCGACGGAGGACGCCGCTCATCAAATTCTTAACCCAAGAAGAGCCGCTTGGATGACCGGGATGAAGCGTAACGCGTCCGACGTCGTTGCCAAGCATACGTCATGGTTGACTCCGACCTATACAAGAGAAGCCCCTCCGGAATTCTAATGAGGTGCATCACACCCGAAGAAGGGAAACAGCTACTCCAAGACATCCACTCGGGCATATGCGGGAGCCACGCGCAGACGCACTCTAGTCGGCAAAGCTTACGAGGCAAGGTTTCTTTCTAGCTTACCGCGATCTCCGACGCGGATAAAGTCGTACGAACTGCGAAGGCTGCGTTCTTCGCCCGACAAAGCCATGTCCCGGCCCAGAGCTTCAAACAATCCCACTTTCCCGGCCGTTCGCGGTATGGGGTGGACATGGTTGGCCCTTTCAAAAGGCTCCGGGAGGATTCACACACCTCTTCGTCGCAATCGACAAGTTCTCCAAGTGGATTGAAGCCAAGCCGGTCGCCACGATACCGCGACAAGGCACGAGACTTTTCCTCAACATCGTGCACCGCTTCGGCGTCCCAAACAGAACCATAACCGACAATGGGACTCAATTCACGGGAGGCATCTTCAAGGAATTTTGCGAAGACTTCGGAATCAAGATCTCGCTACGCATCGCAGCCCACCCCAAAAGCAACGGACAAGTCGAGCGAGCCAACGGCATGGTCCTCCAAGGCATCAAGGCTCGCGTTTCGACCGCCTAAACCCTTACGCGGCAAGTGGGTCCAAGAACTTTCCTCGCTTTATGGTCGGCTGAACCACACCGGTCGGGCTACCGGCCAAACTCCTTTCTTTTTGGTCTATGGCGCGAAGCCATGTTGCCCAACGAGATGGAGTACGAGTCCCTTCGGTCCGCAGCTTCAACGACGAACGCTACGACCCCGACCGAGTGGATGACCTCACCCGATTGGAAGAGGCCCGTGAGGCGCCCTCATCCGATCGGCCAAATACCTTCAAGGGCTCGAAGATACCACGTCGCAACGTGCGAGCACGAGCTTTCATCGTTGGCGACGTCAGTCTGCGCAAGATCCGGACCACCAAGGATCGATACAAGTTATCTCCCTTATGGGAAGGACCGTACATAATCGCCGAAGTGACTCGGCCGGTGCATACGGCAAAGCGAAGACGGGTCTATGGTCGAGAACTCTGGAACATCGAGCATCTTCGACGATTTTATGCCTAATTTGGCTAAGGCCTCATGTTTTCCTTGACTGCCAACCTCAAGCAAGATGACTTCTTGAGCTAGCAGTCGGGGGCTGTACACATGTCAATAAAGCTCAAGTTTTCCTCATCAACTTTTCGCATAATTTGGTTTATCATTGTTTAATGTCCTTCGACTCGAGCTCGGTGTCTAAGGACCGAGAGTTTTCCGATGACCTAATCGAGCCTAGGCTTGATGACGCTGACGAAAACTACTCAAGAAATTTCACGCAAAAGCTCGAATCAAGGCATTAGCATAAATAAACTAAAAATATCACAAGTCCTACATCAGAATGTTACAGATACGCGACGTTTACAAGATAAAGTCAGAAAGACAAATCAAATCTTGAAATTGTTCACTACATCAAGAGATATTTTCTTCGCGCCTCCTGCGCCTCACTTAGCATGTCCAAGGCTCGCTCGTCCGTCGTCCCGTCGCAAGCCTTCCCCGACCGAATGGATATCCACTGGGGTAAAGGGACTTGGTCCGAGCAAGAGCCGGACCAGCCCCATCTTGGCCGCCGGTGATATTGGCCGGTATCGCCAGAGCCGGCCCGCGGCTTGTCGAATATCTCGATCGGCTCCGGCGAGTGGTCCCAACTCCTTGATCGAACAACGACAGCAAGATCGGCATGGCGGCGTTGGCGACCTCTTCCCGCATCTCGTCGCTTCGTTTGATCCGCCCAAGCAAGACGTCGTATTGGGCTCGAGTTTTTACCTTGTAAGCTGCCAAAAGTCCCAGATCATTCAAAGCACTCGGAAATAAAGCAGCACAGGAAATTCGACTTCAAAGAAGATTACCTTCAAACTCGGCCTCCATCTCGGCCTTGTCAAGGCTGACCGCTTCTAGCTGGACTTGAAGCGAGTGGACCTCCGAAGAATTTTCTACAACGAAAGAAGATCGTCAACAGCCAAAATCAACATGAGAATCATGATGAAGCTGGGAGAGGCGGGCTTACTCTCGATTGATCCGCGGAGGTCGAGGTTCGCTTCTCGAAGCTCCGCAATCTCCCGCCTTAAAGCCGCCTCCCTTGACGCGGCCTCCTCCCGAGTGGCCTTCAGCTGTCGCCGAACGTCCTCCAAGGAGTTTAAGTGGGGGACCAGCTTCTCCAGCACTTCAGATTTTGCCATGGATCGGCAATACTCCTTCTGCGCGCGAAAGCAGAGGAGTGATCGACTGAAAGACAATGATGACATAATTAAAGAGAAAGACAAAGGCTTACGTTGAGCAGTCGGGTCGCCTCATTCAGGCTCTCGACAAGGGCATCCCTTTCATCTTTTTCGGCTTGCCGGTCTAGGATGATGCCCAGTCTCTCGCCTTCCGAGTCCCGCCACTCGATTCTAATTGGGGGAACCCAGGTTTCAGAGGACTGCAACCTGGGGATCTCTTCTACCGTGGCTGGCAAACGAGGAGGACAAATGAAGACATGAAAGATTCAAATCGAAAGAGTAAAAGAGCACTTCGAAACAAATCTCATCGGTTTCGGCGGCCGCTTGCTTAGGTGGAGCGGCCCGGCTAGCTTCTTTCTTCTGGCTCCGCACCGAGTGGTCCCTAGTCGGGGGCGCTTGAGCAGCGGCCTCGGGTTTCCCGGCCGTTGACTGGTTTCCAGTCGGGATATCCCGACTGGCGGCCGGAGGCTCCTTCCTCGGGGCATCCTTCTTCGGAGGCGAAGGTTGTTTCCCCGGAGCGCGAGCACTCGGTTGTGGGCTCCGGGGCTTTGGCTCTGCTGGCCTTGGCACCTCGGGAGCAGCGGCTGGAGTTGGTCCTTCATCCCCTCCGGCAGGATCTATGTCCTGGGGTCTCCTGCGAAAGTGAATACAGTAAGGGTAAAGATAAAGAGAAGTTTTTAACAAAAGAGTTCAGACTTCGGTTTCAGAGCGTACCTGGATGATCGGCGGATCTTCGGTGCCGTTCGCGGCGATCGCCTCAAAGGAGGTGTCTTGGTGGGGGGAGCCAGGACGTCGTCATCCGAGTCCTCTATAATCAGCCTCCTCTTGCTTGCACGCTTGTTCGAGTCTTCACTCGGCGCCGCTCGCTTCGCCGGGTCGCCTTGGATCTTGATCCCGCCGGTCGGCTTCTTGGCGGGCGATGCGGCGCGTCGTCATGAGACACCTTGTATGGCTTGGAGGAGATAGAGGCGTTTTCCTGCAGAAGAAAGAAAGTACAATGTTAAGAAACAAGATGTCAAGATTGAAAGATACTATGAAGCAACCATTCGGCTTACCGGAGGAGGAGGTCGCTGGATGCTGAAGGGAAGGACTGGCAGAATGAGGGCCCGCTCAACTGCAATCCCAGACGAGAAGAGTTTGTATATCCGGATCTTCAGGATCTCGTACTTGAGTGGATCTGGATCTTCCCGATTGGGGTCCGTTCCGCCTTCATACTTGAAGGCCGGCTTCGACCGCTCCTTGATCGGGCGCCGCCGGCACTGATGAAGTGCCGAGTGATCTGTTCCCCGCGAAGACCTCTCTGTTTCATCGCCAGGATCTTCGCGAGAAGCTCGTTAGCCTCGCCCCAATCTTGGGCTACCGGGACAGTGCTCCAAGATGGCCTGGGGACAGGGGAAGACCGACGAAGGTCGGTGACCGGGTTCGAGATTGTTAATGTAGAACCAGCCCGCGTACCATCCCTTGTTGGAGGACTTTAGAGGGAGAGAGAAGTAATCTTTGCGGAGAGATCCGCGGAGCTGGAAACCCGCCCCGCCAACGACGCAAGGGTGGTCCTTGTTCGGATGCGGCTTGAGATAGAACATGCGCCGGAAGAGTTGGAAGTGGGGGAGAATGCCAAGGAAGGCTTCACATACATGAATGAAGAGAGCTATGTGAAGCATTGAGTTGGGGTTCAGATGGTAGAGATGAAGCCCATAGTAATCCAGAAGCCCTCGGAAGAACTCGGAGGTGGGAAGGCTGAACCCGCAATAGAAAAAGGAAGTGAAAACGACGAGCTCACCGGTGTTTGGGGTCGGGAAGTCCTCCCCGCCGTCGGGCGCCATCCCACGAGTTCCTTTGGCGGAAGCACGCCGTGCTTCACCATCTCCTTGAGGGTGGATTCCCTCACATCCGAAGCGGCCCATTGGTCGAACGGAATCCTCTTTTCCTCCGCCATGAGAGTGGGGTTGATGGGAAGTGGATCTGGCTGAACAAGGTTGGATTTTTGACAAGGGAACGTGGGAGATTTGGCTGTGGAGGCTGGTTGTTGCAGAAAGCGAGCTCCTAGATGGATGGATTTGGGAGCGCGCGAGTCTAGGGTTCTCCGCGGTGAACCGGTGAACAATGCAAAAAAGGGAATCTTTTGGAAGATGAAGAGGCGGGGACGACCTCGTATCTTTATAGAAAGATTTGAGGGTTGCGCTAGGTTTTCGGTGATTGGGCCGAGCCCATAAGAAAATCGTGGCCCGGCCTAAGGTGTGGTCCGATGCGTGTCCTTAGGGACTTAAGCGGATGTGCTTAAGCAGATTTGCTCTGGCAATATGCGCGTGTCCGAGTGCCCTGTACCTTTAAAAATCCTTTCATACCGCGGTTTGCCTGACTTCATGAGAAGCTGGCACGATGCAACTTGGAAGGTGACCGACAGCTAAGTTTTTATAGCTGCCTTGATGACAAGGGCTGTTTGGTTTTTGGCATTTGGTCGTAACCTTACCAATGCCGTTTGTTTTTCCACCTTGGTGAAGATCTTTTAGATTGAGACCAGTATTATGGCATAAGCTATTTAATAACTTGGTCATATTTTTCATACGATTGAAAGAACTTGTTTTCTCATGAGGGTTGATTAAAATATTTGTTCCGGGATGACTTGGGCAGATCCACTCGGATAAGCATGAGCTTACCGAGTGCTTTTTATCCACGAGGGTTGATTGAGTTAATTGTTCTAAGATGACTCGGGCAAATTCACTCGGATAAGCATAAGCTTGCCGAGTAATAAAGTTGCTTTAGCATGAGCTAATCACCTACATAAGGATGATTTTTTATAGTTCTTGACTATATGCTTAGTCTGTCTTTTGACTAACCACATAGTCGGGGGCTACACCTAATTAGGTGCATCAGGAGATGCACCTAAATATTTATTTTTGAGAAATTTTTATATATTTTTCCAGCCCTTCACAGTCTTTTGAGCCACTCGGGAAGATTCAGGCAGAGATGATGGAATCACTCGGCGCCAAAAGCACTCGGTCAAAGAGATTTTTTGGCTGAGTACTGCTTTGGTTTGAAGCTGAGTTGTCTCGTCGACTGAAAAGGACTCGGGGGCTACTGTGGAGATTGTGGCAATCGGGTATCTACATGGCAAGCTTATCCGACTGGAGGTAGGGATAAAATGCGCCTACCATATCTGTAAACCAAACATGACTTGGGTATTACGATTGCCGATAGAGATAAGGCAATCGGCCTATAGTCACGGTTTGGTAAGATTGAGGAAACCAACTTAGAATAAGATAGGGTTTCCAATCTGTAAGTCCTCCTCCCAAGACTATATAAGGGGGGTAAGGGGCGTCCCTTGAGGGATATCCTATGTTAGATCAGCTTTGAGCTTTGAGCCTTAGATCACGAGATCAATAAAGACACTCGGCGGATCGAATCCACCGAAACAGGAGTAGGGTATTACCTCTTGAGAGGGCCTGAACCTGTCTAAACCTTCTTCTTCTTCTAACCCATCGTGCTTGGCGATCTTGACTGCAACCCCAGAAATCATATTGCCGAAACCAAGTTTCGACAGGTGTACTAGGCAGCTTTTACTGAAGTGGCCTTACTTGGAATGGCGCAACAAATTAGTGGAGGAAAATTTAAATGATGCATACAGAATTGAGTCACTAGTCTAGAGTAATCAACATAAACAAACAATTTTGATGTACCCATAGTACAATAATTATCTACTAACTATATACAAAACATACATATTGAACCCTTTAAGGTCAGATTGTCTATTAGGAGGTTTTGCTGTCTAACTGTGTAAACATCATGCCTATGCGATGCAACTAAACTATTATCAAGCTACAACTGATGATCTTGCAGAATTAAGCGTATAATGTTCTGTAACTACATAACAGATTTGGTACAACAATGCAATGGAACCTCTTCTTCAGTGAAAAAAATAATCACTAGCTCCTGATAATTTTAATTGCTTCGCCTCCACTTTTGATATCCTTTTGGTCTTACTTGGAATGGCGTAGCAAATTAGTGGCCATGCAGTTGTAGCTGCTTAATTAATCATGGCAAAGTAATTATATACAAATATGTAGCGTCACACACTGATCGATTTAGCCAAACATCATTTATTTGGTAGAGATGCTATTATCTACAGGTAGGTCAAGAATGAAGCATGCGCGCCTGATAACAACACTAGCTAGAAGTAGCAAGGTAAGTAGTAGCAAAGATAGAGAATTAAGCCACTAGCGGCTTAATTTCATGACATGGCTGAGGTGTCGTCGGGAAACCCTAACCCTAGAACAGGAGGAGAGAGGGAAGGGGAGAAACTCACCGGAGAGAAGGTGGTGGTGGTGAAGAAGGGGACGACGACAACGCGTTGCAGGATAGCAGGAACAATGTTCCCCCTCGCGCGAGACTCACCGCTGCCGCCGCCGCGTCGTCGCCTTCGGGTCGCCGCTGCCTCGTGCGAGACTCATCCCTCTCTTGGGGTTTTTTCCATGCCACGCCGCTCGCTGATTTTTTTCTCGGGCCAAAACGAGGGGAAAACGTCGGGATGGGCCTCGTTAGAATCCTCATCAGGCTGAACCGAACACATTTTTTTCTGTGGGCCAGGATATAATCTGCACCGGGTTGATCCACGGGGATTGTGGCCCAATCCCGACCGGGAAAGGCCAATCGAACAAGGCCTAAATGGGTTATGTCGAGAATTGAATCCTCGTGCAAATATGCACATAGGCTAGATAACACATTTGTGTGCCTCTAGCCCACGCGACACACGCCCTCTTAGCACTATCTAAAGCCCCGTTTGTTTCAGTTTTCTAGGTAGCTTTTCAGCTTCTGTTTTTCAGAAGCTGGAAAGCAAAAACAAACAGTCGGTTTTTCGAGCTGACTTTCGGAAAGCTAGAATGCTAGTTTGAGGAAATGAATAAAAAGTGGAAAGCCGACTGAAATGAGCTTTTGTTGGCTTTTGGTGTACGAGAAGATGAAAATTTATTATAAAAGCTAATAGTAAAAGATTATCACTTAATTTATTATAAAAACTAACAAAAAATTATCACCTAAGCTAGCTTTTCAGAAAGCTAACTTTCCGTAAAATCGAAAAGCGAAGCTCAAACAAACACAGCCTAAGCTACTTATCCATGTTACCGCAATTTTGTGCCAAATGTACTGCAAGCCACATATATTTTGTTTTCGAAATTAACCAGCACACTTATCGTCAAATATTGGCTAGTGAAAAAATCATTAATAAATACGGCCAAACAAAACATATTTATTTAGTGCTGCTTCCAAACGTAAGATAGATAAAATTTATAAATGGAAAAAAATATTCTCTGATACTACAAGAATCATAAACATAGGGAACCAAAAGGAGAGTCCTCTCGTAGCACGAAAGGAACACAAAGCTGAAAATTAACTCTGATGGTGCATACACAGCTGCTACGGGAGATGGTGGATGGGGTTTCGTTGTCAGGATACAAAGGGAGACGTGATTCACGCAGCTGCAGGCAGGGGCGGAGTCAGGGGGTATGCCGGGTGGACCCCGGCATACCCCAGTCCACGCGTAAAAGTATATATATATAGTGTACGGCAACATATCTTTTCGGTTTATCGTTTCGAAACTCGAAAGTCGAAAGTCGGGAATAGTGAAAGACAGGAACCATCACCGAATGCCCGAACCAGAGCTACTGAACCCGTGCGTCGGCCATCGCCCTTGTGCCGGCTGCTGCCCGAGCCCTCGTGCCACCCGCGCGCCAGCCGCCGTCCGCGCCTGCACGCCGCCTGTGCATCGACAGCCGACCGCTCGTGCGCCAGACCGCCGAATAAATTTAGACATTCATGTCCATTCAAAAGTGTTAAATAAATTAGTCAGAAAAATAGCATTATAAGTCTCTGGTATTATTTTATGCACATATTTTCAATTAGCAATACGGTGTTTAAACTATTTACATTGTAGTTAGTGGATCGTTTTTATTTAATCTAAGAATTAAAACTTTTATCGTGTTACGTAGTACATATATACCTAATCATGTTGTTAATTTTATAATTATTATCAAAATATTGTGTTGAATTTTTTCAGCATACCCTAAACTAAAATCCTAGATTCGCCACTGGCTGCAGGCTGCAGGCAGACTACGGCCGCGTTTAAGTCTGCTTACGAAAAACCACTGATCAATTAAATTTTAATCATTTTAAACTTAAAAAATAAATTTATTTAATATCTTAAAGTAACTTTTATATATAAATAAAGTTTGTACACGAAATGGATCGTTTGGCAGAAAAAAACATGCTAATAATAAGTAAAATATGTATCTCATATGTTGTCATATGTTGGATGCTTTCCAGAAAGAAGTTACGGCGTGTTTGACCAGAGCTAAAGCTACGAATGAATGAGACATCATATGGTATTTGAAACTAATTCTATGGTAGTGAAGCAACTAATGGAGGTGGACGATCATAGACTAGCAATCAGTGATAGGATCACTGCTGGAGGATAGCACGATAGTCTCAGTTGATAATCTTCTATAGTCTCAGTTATCAAACCGGGACTATGAATCTGGCCATATGATGTCCCGGTTGAAATAATCAGGACTAGAGATACATCTTTAGTCCCGGTTGGTGGCTCTAACCGGGATTAAAGATGACGGAGCCACGTGGCCGAGATCCGTCATCTCTAGTCCCGGTTGGAGCCACCAACCGGGACTAAAGATTTTTTTTATTTTTTTAATTTGCTTCTTTCAACAGTGTTGCTTCCTATATATTATACACATATATTATATTACACATATACATATTTTACACACATATATTTATACATATATATTGCATATATATATGTATAAATATATAAGTTACACATATATAAATGAACTTAAAAATAAAATATATACATATAATATATTATCAAAATATGTACACATATGTAAAATATCCACATATATTTCGTATGTTACAAAAAATTGTCTATTTTATGGATCCGGTGGTTAAGTTACTTAAATTAAAGTAGAACTCCCCCGCAGGATCAATGATTTGCTTGTTTATAAATCCCATCAATTCTTCCTGAGCAGCTTGTATGAAAGTCTCGTGAGGGAGGTTGTCTTTTACTCGCATAAGTTGTCATTAATTCAAATAAACAATAAATAAATATATAAAGTGAATAAGAAATCGAGACGTAATGTATGAATGGCTGTTATACGTAGATCTATATTGTCGATAGTTGTGACATCGGTCACAAAGCGGTGAATGTAGTCACAGATGTAGTATTCGTATAAGTTGGTGCCCTGCGACTGTTTTGCACACTAAAGAAGAAATGACGACAGATTTAATATACATTTCATATTTTAGAACAAAGTAATGATTCAAAACAACTTTGGAGCATATTACTCACTGGAAAGTTCATCCTCACGGAGAGCTTATCTTTCCAATTTTCGCGAACATTAGCCCGAAGCCGTTCCCATGCCCTACGTGCAGTTGAAAGTTAGCTAGTAATTATCCGAGAACCGCATATATGCAATAGCAAGTAAGATGGCATTACCTGTTTAGCAGTTCAAATATCTTTGCGTACGTGGACTTTGGTTTATCCATTGAGTCAAAGACATGGATCCGCGAGTGATCCATGTCAATTACTAACAGAACCCAGTGGAATCTGCAAATTGGTTTAGATGACACATATGAAAATTTATGTATGCACACGGGATTGAAATCGATACGAAAGAAAGAAAAAACTTACGCAGTGTTGTAGGGCAGAAGGATAAACGACCGGAAGTGGTTTATCACCAGCGCATTGTAAATATTGTCCACTGTTGGATCAGGAAATTGATCAACCAATACGCCGTTGATTTTGCGTGGATCCATGAATCCATGTTTAGTACAGTCGTGTTTGTTGCAGTATTGGATCGCCATTCTACAATGATTAAAACGAATTTTAGTCAGCTAAAAACAAGAAGGTAAAAAAAGAAATAACATAACGATACTTACAGAACCCGCGTGGCTAGAAGTGAGACGTCGAGGGTATCAAGCTGGTACAGGTCGAATATGTCTTCGAATCGGATATAGAAGTCGTCACCTCTATCGAAGAAATAGTCCAGTGAATATCTGCCCGTTACCATCTCTCCACCCTTGCTGGATTCTTGCATGTACCACTTGTGGAAGCGGTACATCTGTGTAGGTAGCTTTTTCACTTGATCCGGCTTTACAAGAGGCTTTCCAAGTTTGAACTTGTATTTCAGTGGAGCCTTCTGTTAGTGATATGCCCTAGAGGCAACATGGAGATGTTGGATATCACGTCAATGTTTATGTATAAATGAATAAAGTGTTATTCAGTTCCATGAAATAGACATCTTGTATTGATCAATAAGTACGTGACTTATTTATGAGACTCTTTATGTATGAATCTATTTCTAAACGATCCTCGATCATATGTCATATTGTTGGAACAAATATGATTCTAAGATCGGCATGTTTATTGATTGATGATCATGTCTCATAGATCATGGGTATGGAGATACCAAATCAATAAACATGGACACATGTGTTGGAGAACACATTGTTGGATAGACCCACCATGAGACACTACAGGAATTAATGTGCCATTAGTTGGTCTCAGGTAGTGTTGGTACAAAGTCCATAGACCTGAGATCACCATGGATTCCAACATGTCTAGTAGCCTACTTTGGAACTACCAAACGCTATTCCGTAACTGGGTAGTTATAAAGGTAGTTTTCGGGTTTGCTATGAAACATGGAGTGGGATGTGAGTGATCAAGATGGAATTTGCCCCTCCTTTGGAGAGATATCTCTGGGCCCTCGAGGTAATGGATTATGGAAATGCATGGCCATGCTAAGTTGATTGAGGAGTCAATCAACGACAGATAATCCAATACGTTCGAGTGAATGGTTAAGCTATTGAAGGGATGGCACACATCTTGCCTATAGCTTAACTGGTATCGTGAGGCAAAGGGATTTGTGTACACATTATAGGTTCAGAGCCGATAGTATATTCTTGTATACTATGGTGTCAATATGTGCTGCTAGGCGCCACTGTTGATAGGTCGGCTGAGTTGGACTCGAGCCGACGATTGGCTAAGTTAGATTATAGCCAAAACCGAGTATAACTGAACCTACAGGGTCGCACGCTTAAGGGGATAGAATGGATATTCGAGTTGGACTCGAATACGGCTCGATCGGATAGGGATCCGATCGGATAGAGTCCTATGGGCTTACGACGTATGGGCGGCCAACTCTGTGAGATTCGGATAGGATCCGATTTAAAATAGAGTCCTGATCGGCCACTAGTCCCAGTCAGCCAACTCTATATAAAGGGGCGAGGGGTGGAGAGCTAGGACACATGAGTTGGATCGCGTTGAACCGAATCCGCAACAAAAGTCGCCGAGATCAATCTCCACGGAAACCCTCCCCACTTTCGAGCCAAACCCTAGCCTTGCATCGCGTGCTAGCACACGGGTGTACGGCGTTTTGTCCCCGGACGTGTGGATACCGGTAGAGGCGCTGCTACGTTGCACGCTGTTGATCGGCTTCGGATCGGCTGCGGTCGGGCGCATTGGAGCAAGGCGCAAGAACGTGACCGGACGACTCCGCGAATCGGCTGATTGGCGAATCGGCTGTCCCCGGGAATCGGCTGTCGGCTTGCGGGAATCAGCTATACTGTTCCGGATCGGATAGCCCTGATTGGCTGTTTCCGCTGCACTCTCTAATCGGTAACGATCTATCGGCCCTTACTTGCAAGTGTTCCTGGTTTGCGCGGTTAAAAGTTTTTGTTTTCGGCTAGCGTAGCCTCCGCGTAACCCTTCACCTTCGCCAGGGGAGCACGGCCGTGTAATTGATCCATTGAAATTCCAGCAGATTCCATAAATTGTCTTAACTCTGATCTAACATTTGGAACTGTGCTGAACTCCAGAGGTTTTTGAGGCTGCATGCCGAGCTGGGGTACATCTTTGCCCATTCTCTTCGCCTTGCCAGCAGCCTTTCGAATAGTCCTGTCGTAGTCAGACTGCGGTTGAGGTTGCGGTTCAGGCTATGGCGTTAGGTATGTCTTCTTGAAAAAGTCCTTGGTCTCCTGGGGGATTTCAGGAGGCTTCTCAGGAGACTTCTTTCTGAAGTGGGCCTTGACTTCAGCTTGGACGACCTCGTACAACTCCTCTGGAGTCATGTCGTACGTCGTTTTCTTTGGGGCTGGTGGGAGCGGGTCAAGTTTAGGCCTCTTGCTTCTTGGTCCATTGCTGGTTGACATTGACCGCGTGGCTCGAGATGTTGTCCGTTTAGCAGTCGGTGCTCGTTGTGGCGACAGAGGAGACCGAGAAGGCGGTGGAGTTAGAGATGACCGTTTAGGAGTCGGTGCTCGTGAAGGCGACGCAGGAGGCAGAGGCGGCGAAGGAGGCGGAGGAGACGGCCCAAGTAGAGGCGAGGGCGGTGGAACGATAGGAGACGATGTTCGCCCTGGGAATTTTATGAAGACCTTCCTCCAAAAAAATATTTCGTGAGTTGTTTCTCCTAGCGTCAGCTCCCCGTCTCCTTCGGGGATATCCAGCTCGAGATCTTCGTAGCCGCGTTCCACCTGTTCAATTTCAACTTTCGAGTATGCAGGTGGAACGGGCCGGAAGTGGTAGGTGCCGTCTCGGTCTACTGGAATGGCCATGCCCGACGCGACCTATTCGAGAAGACTGCTTATTAGTTAGTAATGAACGTTGATTAACAAGTTATTCAAAGAAATATACGTACAACATAAAAGTACGAACATACCTTTATTGTTATGTTCTTTAGCGGAATGCATCTCACATGGGGTCCGCTGTGTGATGTCATCAACGGGGCATGGCGGACCCGGTTCAGCTTGTGGGGCCAAGTCGCCTTCATTTCCAGTTGAAGCGCAGCTGCTGCGCTGCTGCTGTAGTTGAGCGGCTATTGCTAGATCCAGCTGTTGGCTAACCCAATGGCTCCGCTCCTCTGCCAACCTGCGATTCAGCCTTTCGTCCACAATTTGATCTATTTGCGAGAGCTTCATTTTTATCTCAGCGAACCTCACATCGTGCTCTCGCCTGGACCTCATGCGGCTCTTCTACGTCTCGATGTCAGCTTGAAACCCATATTTCCAGGGGACGACGTCTTTTCCTCGCGTACGCCCCAGATGCTCTGGGTTTTGGAGGGTGAGCGTTAGCTCGTCCTTCTCTCTGTCGGGCCTGAATGCGCCCGAGGAAGTGGCCTGCAGCGCCTCCTCTAACCTTCGTCCGGCTTCTTGAATTTCATCACCAAATATAACTGTGCCATCGATGGGATTAAGTGAGCCGCCGTGAGCATAAAACCAGTGCTTTGATCGTTCCGGCCAATTGGTTGTGCTTGGAACGATATCTCCCGCTTCAAGGTTGGCTTCCATTTTCTCCCATTTCTCTATTGTTTTCTTATAGCCGCCTGACCCAAGCCTGTGATGGTATTTCTTTTTGGCTGCATTGGCCTTGTTCTTTTCTATGATAGCTTGCGCTTCTTCCCCAGTCTTGTGTTCAACAAATGCATCCCAATAATCTCTAAGCTTTGGGAACTTGTCAAAGTCTGGGGTCTCGCCCTTCAGGATATATTTCTTGTGTAACTCTTTCTTGTAGTTCCTGAAGAGCTCCGCCATTTTCTTTAACGTCCATTCCTTGACCCTTGCTTGTTGTGAGTCGGGGATGGTGAATGTTTGCAGCATTGTAGTCCACAACATTTCTTTCTCTGAGTCTGGGAGATAGCTCTACTCATCTCCTCCTTTGGTTGATCGCCTCCAGTTGCAACGCTTACGGGCACGTGATCCCTCACCACCCATCCGCTGTGCGCCACAAACTTCCTTGCGGCGTCCTCTGGGGCAATTGGTCGACCGTCAGATGCTACCTCCGTTATGACATGTCGACCCTCTATGCGCTTGCTGAGGCCGCGTTGCCTGCGTGCCCTCTTCTGTCCAGCGGAGGCGGAGGCGGAGCCCTCATTCCCCTGCTCGTTCCCCCTCGTTTCCCTCCATGTTGAGGTATTGATCTGGATCTTCATTCTCCTCCTCGTTGTAAAACTTTGTTCCTCGTGCGATCTCATCAAAGAGAAACTCTTCCTCGTCACGATCTGCCATTTGATTGTTGTGGGTTGAGGACTTAATCAAAGAATTCTAAAAAAAATTATTCGGTTAATACATGTATCAATTATTCAGGGAAATCATGTATGTCTACGTAAAAGAAATAGACAAAAAGAAGAAGATGGATTCGGAATCACATATTCTCTCAATCCTAGAAGAGACTTCTAAAGAATATCACAATTATAGATATGCACACTTGTCTCTAGCATGTGCCGGACTACGTTCTATATTTTTCTTCTTCTTCTCTTTTGTTTCTCTTTGCTGAAACACGACCGACCGACTATTCGTTCTATCATTCACGTCCGTTCATTCGGACCCTTAACCCTAACCCTAAACTATCGTCCGTTCGTTCTATCGTTCGTTCATGTTCGTGAATACGATCATCTGGAGGAGAGGAGAGAAAGAGAGGAGAATGATGTGAGGGAGATAAGGTGGAGAGGAGTGGAAGTGGAGAGGAAAGGAGAGAGAGAGGACGTTGCATGCCTATGTACGTTGTAACGACCGAACGAACGACCGATCGACGAACGATCGAACGAACGACCGACCGAACGAACGAACGAATCGAACGACCGAACGAACGAACGCAACGCAGTGTCCGTCCGTCCGTTCGTCCACGTCCGTCCGTCCGTCGTCCGTCCGTCCGTTCGTTCGTCCGTTAGCTAATCCGTTAAATCCGTCCGTTCGTCCGTCGATTCGTCCGTCGCGTAAATCGTTCGTTCGTCCGTCCGTCCGTCCGTTAAATCCGTCCGTCCGTCCGTTTGTCCGTTCGTCCGTTCATTCGCCGTTCGTTCGTCCGTTCGTTCGTCCCTTCGTCCGTTCGTCCGTCCGTTCGTCCGTTCGTCCACGAACGAACGAACGAACGAATGAACACTCGTTCGTTCGTCCGTCCGTTCGTTCGTTTACGTCCGTTTGTTGATTTTATCGTTATCGTTCGTTCGAAAATACAAAATTCACAAGTCACATACACATTCAAATTTCATATTCAAATACACATTCAAAATTCAAAATTCACAATCTTCATGCACTCAAATTTAAATAAACAGTCCATTTACATATAAAGTCCATTTAACATTTTAAATTCCACACATCAAAATTTCACAAAATAACATACACATACAAATATACATTGCATAATCAATTCCAACTTTAAAAATTCACATAATTCACATAATTTACATATATAACATTCACAAAATTTTCAACTTTAAAATTTCACACATACATACACATACAAATTTCACACAATACATACACATACAAATTTCACACATACATACACATACAAATATACACATAATTCCACATATGCACACAAAATTGAAAAATTTCATCAAAAAATTCATCAAATTCCACATAATCAATTCAACCCGTTGCATGCATGTAGAGGGGAGGGCAGAGTGCGGCGGCGGCGAGGATGCAGAGGGCGGCGGCGGCGGCGTGGAGGGAGGGTGGCGGCCTTAGGGTTTAGGGTTTGTGGGCGACCGGCTTGGGGATCAGGGGGCCGTGGGGAGGGGACGGCGAGAGGAGCGGGCGGCATGGGGAGGGAGCGGCGGCGACGGCGACGGCGGCTGCGGCGGCGACGACCGCGACGATGGCGGCGATGGCGATGGCGTCGACGGCGGCCAACCCTAGCGCATCACAATGTGGGGAAATCTGGGGGGTGGCGATGCTAACCTGCGAATGATACAAAGACGGCGGCGCGGCGATCCTCCGGCGACGACGATGGCGACGAAGACGACGGAGACAACGTGCTGCGGCGGCGTCCTAGGGCTCGGCGACGGCGACGAAGACGACGACGATACAGTTGCGAAGTGCAAAAACGGCTAAGTGTTGAATCCCCAGTGAGGCCCTTGCTATATATCGAAACGACATCTTTTGTCCCGGTTGGAGCCATCAACCGGGACTAAAGATACTATAGTCCCGGTTTGTGGCTCCAACCAGGACTAGAGATCCTATATTTTGTCCCGGTTGGATCCACCAACCGGACTAAAGATGATGGCCCGGTTGGTGGCTTCAACCGGGAGAAAAGATAGGATCTCTAGTCCGGTTGGAGCCACCAACCGACTAAAGATGCGGGGCAGCCACGTGGCCGGTAGGTGGCCATCTTTAGTCCCGGTTGAAGCCACCAACCGGACTAAAGATGGTTTCCCGCCCACTCAAATTCTCTGTAGTCCCGGTTTATTTTACAAACCGGACTAATTATTACATGCTCTATTATATTGTATTTTATATTCATATATAATTATAATGCTCATATGTTGATATATTTTATATTCATATATAATTAACATATGTTTATATAATTAACAAAAAATATTATAAATTGGAATAATATTTTGAAAAATTTAAAATTTAAATAATAATAAACTATTTAAAATTTAAATAATAATATATAATTAACATATGGCCTATTTCAAAAATATTTTAAATTGAAATAATAACATATAATTAACATTTGTCATATTTAAAACTATTTTAAATTTAAATAATAATATATAATTAACATATGACATATTTGAAATAGTTTATCTTAGTCGTCTCATCCGTATCCGCATCCAGCTGCTCCTGATGATCCGTGGAGAGGCCCCGACGCCTTCTTCCTACTTTCTTCACCGATCTTGGTATCTTCAACATGTCATGATCCATCGTAGTAGCCTTTTTGCTGTTTTTACTCATCGCTCCCTGTAACATATACAAGCCGTTCATGTTAAGCGGTTCATGTTCTACTGCTGGTGAGCAAACAAATGGAGCGGATGGTGAAGCTGACGATCGACGAAGCCGCTTCCTGAATTCAGGGAGAATATGTTAAGCGGTTCATGTTCTACTGCTGATGAGCAAACACATGGACCGGATGGTGAAGCTGGCGATCAACGAAGCCGCTTCCTGAAGTCAAGGAGAATGTGGGCAGTGCTTCTTTTTTTTGCTCTTCTCCCTTTGCGCATAATCTTTCTGTCTTGCTCTTTCTTAGATAATCTGACAGCCACCTCATTCCGTGATAGCGGCGTAGCAGTACTTGTGTATCTCCATCAAACTTGGAATTAGCGAGAGATATGGCAATGATTGGATAGTGCGGCTATATATAGAGAGCTAAGCAAAGATGGATGCAAGATAGACTGACATGCAAATTTTACGAGGGTCCACTGAAACCACTCTAGATACACATCGGAGAAGGAAATGTTGAGACCGCTGGTCCTGAAGGCAATAATTTACAATAGATTCAATAATTTACAATAATTTCAATAAATTCAAATGATAGCAATAATATTCAATGATTCAATTTAATTTACATCGTCCATATATAAATTTAGTTAAGTGACATTTGTCCTCACGTACTTTCTTCGCACAATTGTTCCTTCATTATGATTGTTGCGTGAGTAAGGGGTGTCCTCATTTGATAGGAGGATTCTCGGGTCAACCGCCACCGCGAACGGAGTTTGCCCGTCAAACTGATCATAATCTTCATCAGTTCTATCCTCGACTCCCACGATTTTCCTTTTGCCTAAGAGAACCACATGGCGCTTTGGCTCGTCGGACCCTTTCTCCTTCTTTGATTTGCTAGCCATGTCCTTGACATAGAAAACTTGCCGTACATCATTGGCAAGGACGAAGGGTTCGTCTGAGTATCCAACCTTGCTCAGGTCGACGGTTGTCATCCCACTTGCATCAATGGTTACGTCTCCACCACTGAACCTAACCCACTGGCACCGAAACAGAGGGACCTTCAGAGGTCCATAGTCTAGCTCCCATATGTCATCGATGTTGCCGTAATATGTGCTAGCCGTACCGTCGTATCCCACGGCATTGATGCGGACATCGCTGTTCTGATTTGTGCTCTTTAAGTCTTGGGCCCATGTGTAAAATGTGTACCCATTGATTTCATATGCCTAGAATGTGGTGATCGAGCAAGATGATTCCCTCGCCAAGAAGGCTAGTTGTTGGTCAATGCTCGCGTTGCCCATGAGACGTTGTCGTAGTCAAGCAGGGAATGCATCGATGTGATGGCGTGTAATCCAGGCATCCGTCTTACCGATGTTTTCCGAGCGAACAGTCGCCAAGTGCTTCTCGATGTAAGGAGCCACCAAGGAAAATTGTTGCAACACGGTCCAATGTGCTTTTCTGTACAAGTCATTGTCTATGTTCATTATTGTTTTCCTTCCAAGAGTTCCCTTCCCCCGTAGTCTACCTTCATGGCTTGATTCAGGCACCCTGATGGGACGGAGGTCTTCAATAAAATCGACGCAAAACTCAATCACCTCCTCTGTTCCATATCCCTTGGCGATGCTGGCCTCCGGACGCGAACGGTTACGGACGTACTTCTTTAGAACGCCCATATACCTCTCAAAGGGGAACATGTTGTGTAGGAATATCAGACCGATGATACGGATCTCTTTGACTAGGTGGCATAGGAGATGCGTCATGATATTGAAGAAGGAAGGCGGAAAGATCATCTCAAAGCTGACGAGACATTGGACCACATCATTTTGAAAGTCTTCTAGTCTGTCTGGATTGATGATCTTATGTGAAATTGCGTTTAGGAAAGCACATAGTTTTGTTATTGTTGCCCGAACATTATCGGGAAGGATACCTCGAATTATAACGGAAAGCAGCTGTGTCATCAGCACGTGACAGTCATGGGACTTTAGATTTGTGAACTTCTTATTCTTCGTGCTTATTATTCCCTTTATATTCGAGGAGTATCCAGACGGTACCTTGATGCTCTCCAGGCATTCAAACATTATTTCATTCTCTGCCCTGCTCAGAGTGTAGCTAGCTGGACTTAGGTATTGGGCTCCTTTCTCCTTTGGTTGCGGGTGAAGGCCGTCGCGTTGTGCCATATGTTTCAGATCATTCCGCCTCAAGTGTATCTTTTGATTTTCCGTATACACCTAGGAAGCCAAGCAGGTTTATGCAAAGGTTCTTGGTGAGGTGCATCACGTCGATTGCGTGGCGGACGTCCAAGACTTCCCAGTAGGGCAACTCCCAAAAAATTGACTTTTTCTTCCATATCGCCACGTGACCACCTTCACTTGCTATAGATTGGTTGTCGGGTCCCTTTTCAAATACTACTTTGAGGTCTTTCACCATGGCACACGACCTTTCCGTTGCGATGCTTTGGTTTAGTACGATGGTCTGCCTTTTGATCAAAATATTTGCCTCTTCTCCGGACAGGGTGGCTTGCAGCAAGAAAGCGACGATGGCCCATGTACACTACCTTCTTACAGTGTTCCAGGTACGTACACTCAGTCTCATTCATACAATGGGTGCAAGCGTTGTACCCCTTGTTTCACTGTCCGGATAGGTTGCCAAGTGCAGGCCAATCATTGATGGTAACAAACAGCAACCCTCGTAGGTTAAACTGTTCCTATTTATCTTCGTCCCACACGGGAATACCTTCTTTCTTCCATAGCAGTTTTAGATCTTCGATCAGCGGTCTCAGGTACATATCGATGTCGTTACCAGGTTGCTTCGGGCCTTGAATAATAACCGGCATCTGAATGTACTTCCGCTTCATGCATAGCCAAGGTGGGAGGTTGTAGATACACATCGTCACAGGCCAAGTGGTATGCCCGCTGCTCATCTCTCCAAAAGGATTCATGCCATCCGTGCTTGAGCCGAACCTTAGGTTTCTTGCATCCTCGCCAAAGTCTTCAAATGTTCTGTCGATGTTTCGCCACTATGACCCATCAGCGGGATGTCCCGGCATGCCGTTTTGTAGGCGTTCTTCCGCGTGCCAACACATCATTCTTGCATGCTCCTTGTTCTTGAACAGACGCTTCAGCCATGGTATTATAGGAAAATACCACATCACCTTAGCAGGAACCCTTTTCTTCGAGGGTTGTCCGTCAACTTCCCCTGGATCATCTTGTCTGATCTTGTATTGAAGTGCTTTACAAACCAGACATGCTTCTAGGTTCTCGTACTCCTCACCACGGTAGAGGATACAATCGTTAGGACATGTGTGTATCTTCTGTACCTCCAGTCCTAGAGGGCAGACTAATTTCTTAGCCTCGTACGTTGATTCCGACAATTCGTTTCCCTCTGGAAGAATGTTCTTCACGAGTTTTAGTAACTCGTCAAATGCCTTGTCACTGACACCGTTTTTGGCCTTTCATTGCAAGAATTCCAGCGTGGTACCCAACTTTTTGTGCCCCTGTTCACAGCCTGGGTACAAGGACCTTTTGTGGTTCACCAACATACGCTCCAATTTCTGCACCTCCTTTACGCCTTCGCAGTCCCCCTGTACGTCGCGCAACATCTGACCAAGGTCATCGGCCCTGTCGTTTTCTTCAGCATCCCCGCCCGCCTCGCCTGCTGTATTCTCTTCAAACCCACCGTTTTGACTACAGTCCGAAATATTGTCGTCGTCTTCTTCATCTTCTTCCATTGCAACCTCCACCTCTCCGTGTGATGTCCAGCAATTGTAGTGAGGCATGAATCCCGACAGAAACAAGAGGGCATGAATAATTATTGATGTAGAATACTCCTTCTCATTTTTACACTTTTTGCATGGACAATGTATGAAACCCTTATGTTTGTTGGCATCGGCCACACTCAAAAAAGAATACACGCCTTGAATAAACTCTCTCGACTGTTGATCCGTGTTGTACATTCATTGCCGATCCATCTACATGAAATGTACAAAAATCGTAAGAAAATTCCACGAAATTCAAACCATTTAAATATTATTACAATAATTATATATATGTAATCAGACAATTATTATATACTAATCCAACATACGTAATGTGTTGTTCTAAAAAAACTAGAATTATTTTTTAAAAAGGTCTTTTAAAGTGATAAACATAAAATTAATTAATTATTTTGCATCTATTTTAAAAGGTCCTTTGTCATCTATTTTATAACTCTTTTGTCCAAAAGATTTTCTCTCCTCATTTTTCATAAACATTTTTTGAGATAAAATTATACGTACTAAATTCCTAGAAATGTGCTAAGCATACTTTTTTTCCTCTTTATTTTCCCTAACTTTTTCCTCAACACAATGTAATGTGCTTAGCAAAATAATTAGTCCAAACAAATTTTCTTTCTCCTCATGTTTAAAAAAATCTAGAGATGAAAATGTATAGAAAACCACCGTAAAATGCGAAGTACTAAGCGTAGATCATAAGAGGAAGAAGTTGCTAACCTTATAGATAGCAAAGATTTGTGTATTATCACCAAAACAAAATCACAAAAAATTTTGGCAGCACCTCCCCTCTAGCTAGAGAAAAATTTGAAGACAAGTGTAGCTGGCTCGGGCTGGAGGAGGAAGAAGGAGTATAAAAATCAAGTCATCTTTAGTCCGGTTGGTGTTACCAACCGGGACTAAAGATGGCACCAGAGGCTGTTAGAACTCTCGCGAGCGTGGGACATCTTTAGTCCGGTTGGTAACACCAACCGGACAAAAATATCATCTTTAGTCCTGGTTGGTGTACCAACCGGACTAAAGATGCCCTGCGCTTTGAGGTTTTGACAATATTTGAACCGGGACTATCTTTAGTCCGGTTCGTGACACGAACCGGACTAATGTTCATTGAAATCCGTAGACTTTTAAACGGGACTAGAAATATTCTTTAGTCCTGGGTGCAACTCAAACAGAGACTATTGTGGATTTTGGCACTTCAACCGAAAATAGTTTCTCTAGTAGTAGATGACTAGCTACGAATGGAAGTACCTGATCAGAATTATTTTTATTTCTTATTTTTTATTTTTACTCCTCGAGTATGTAATAAAGTTGCTCACGCCTTAGCGGCATTGGGTTGAAAGTGTCTCCACGATCATGCAATAGTAAGGTACGCTTTTAGGCATAGAGAACCTGGTGGCTTGAGATGGTAATGGGTCAGGGTCTATAGGCTCTTTCACAATCCACCTCAATCCTTAAATATTTTTACCTCAAAAATCTATTAAATTTCAGCCTAAATTTTTTTATCTAGACCTTGTATTTTGTACGCTAAAATGTTAAGCCCATTATCATCCCTATTGATGACCAACGCGCTGAGTTTTAAGTTAATGGGAAGCTATTTTACTCTCAAAAAGGAAAAGGGAACCCAAAGCAAAAAATCCAAGATATTGGGCATATTGTTTGTTTTCCTATGAAGTTAAGCCATAAAAATGTCATGTCATGGATTACTTTTCTGTGAACCAAAGAGGTTTAACAGGGAAAGAGAAGTTCTTAAAAGATTGTGGCACCCAAGTATCCAACCATACTCCTATTCGTTTCTATCTGATATGCAGAAACGAGTTGAGTTTGCTTATGAAGATAGATGCTCAGGAGTTATTCACTTGTTTGATGATGCATCACATATATTACAACTCTACAAGCTTTGTCCTTCACTCCTTGTCTGTTGGTTCCAACTAAAATTTATTATTGCCTGATGTGTACATCTATAGTTGAAACAGAGGACAAAAAAGTTATTCAGTTGTCTTAAAACACATCCCGTTTTAAAATGTCGGAATCCAATTATCCACTGAACATGAACAATGCCATGAACATCCATTACGCATGCAAAAAAACAAGCTCACGTTGGGTCTTGGGACTAAAGTCTACTACTGCACAGGAACAATGCCATGAAAAGCACACCAGCAGAACATCCATTACGCATGCAAATAACGGGAAAGTTTCAGGTGTAACCCACCATTCCAATGAAAACATGAAACCCTCGTTGTGGACCATTGATTTCGAAATGGACGACCCAGATGGCCTATTCTCGCTAGCCTGTACAGTTTGCATTTTACTCCCCGCCTCCACAAGGCAGTTTACACATTATCCCGTTTTCTAACAAAAATTTGCATTATTGCTCCTCACTGTCCACGAGGCTCTCCTCAATCCTCACTCCTCTGAAAATAAAATCGGTAGAATTCTTGTCAAATAAGTTACTTTGTAACTTATTTGGAGAAAAATATTTCAAGTGATTTAAAATATGAAAATCAATTTTTTTCAAAATCATTCGAAATCAGTTTTTTTCAAAAATATCTGAAACATTATTATAATTATTATTTTATTATATTAATTTTAACTTTCTTTAGAATTTAATTTAGAAAAATCAAAATTTAAAATCAAATAATAATCAGTATCTTTAGCAAACGGGCCCTTTACAAACTACAACGATGCGTGCTGGGAGTGAGGGGCCCATTGCTGTAACGCGGCTCGACGAGAAGTAACAACCAATCTCCCTCCCCCCTCTCACAGTTTCTGTCCTCCGACGCTCTATCTCCGGCAGCGCCCCTCTCTCTTCACCAGCAATGAGCAGCGGCGGAGAGGCGGCTCCGGCAGCTCCAGCAGCGGCGAGGCTTGAGAGCGCCCGATCCGGAGCGTTTCCACCAGCGACGATGACGACAACGACGACGAACGAGTGCTAGCTGCAGCTTCTACGTGCGAGCTCGTGGTCGCTTGATGGTCTCTCCCTCAGAGCACACCTGCAGCAAGGAAGAGAATCTGTTGAGCCAAAGTACACATTGCCAGGTAATATATGCTCCATCGATCCTAAAATCTTGGTAGTTACTTTCAAGCAATTAATCAGCTTTGAGTTATATTGTACTAAGCTTCAGGTGTTCTCAAGACGTAGATCTGATCTGTTGGATAAAACAATTACTGAAATGTTTCAGAACAATCTAGCCATCTCTGTTATTTAACCAATAACTTGTTGGAAAAAGTAATAGTCTAATGTATACCACCTGCTCATGCCCATAATTGATAGTTAGTACTCACAGTCAATGACATTTCGTCACATGTCCTAGATCCTATTTGAACAAAGTGTAAAAGACACTAGTATAAAACTACTATTTTGTGCTACTTGGTCAACAATTTTCTGAAATGTTCCACCAAGACCAAGCGCACTCACTCTAGTATATCTTTTCACTGTGAGGAAATTTAGTTGCTCCACTCATTATTCACATGTTCCACCAAGGTCAAGCTCATTCACTCTAGTAAGCTTCTTCTGCTCATATTGATTACATTTTCACTGTGAAGAAAATTAGTTGGTGCAGTTATTATTTCGCAGACTATATCCATTTTTATACAAGCAAATGTGTAAACTTTTTTCAGAAACTATGGAGTCTGATGGTGAGGTGAGCATGGTTGTGCCATTGCAACACCATGAGATTTTTTCCGATGCTGAATCAACCATAAAGAACATTTCCGCTCCATCTCAAATGTGCATCACACCGCAGAAAATCATGGAGTGCTCCATTCTGTGTAAGTACATGAACACCAATCACATTTGCTTACTATGGAGATTTCTTTCTAATCATCATCACACAATTTTTCAGTCCTCAACTTGGACCCCTGAATGTGATGCTTCCAAGGAACCAAAAGTCGAAATGGTTTTTGATGACATCCAATCTACCCAGGATTTCTATATAGCATATGCTAGCCATGTCGGATTTTCTGTTCGTGTGGGACAGCACAAGCAAAAAGACGGCGTGGTTTTGCACAAGTGTTTCTTGTGCTCGAATGAAGGATTCCGTGCAGAGAAAGCAAATACCACAGATGAATCGAGCAAAAAGAGGAAATGTGACAGAAAAATCACACAATGTGGATGTGACGCTAAGATTGTCATCAAGTGAACAACGGACAACAAGTTCATTGTGACAGCCTTCGAACCAGCCCATACACATTCTCTTGTGTCGCCTAACAAGACACAGTTCCTAAGATCAAATAGGAAAGTAAGAGAGAAGGCCAAGAAAACATTGCTCGATTGCTATAAAGCGTGCATTGGCACCTCAGCAGCATAACGCTACCTGCAAGTAGGAATGGGTGGGTTTGAGAATGTTGGATGCACCAAGAGGGATCTGCAGAATTTCCACCGCACTAAGGTGTCTCATCAAATCATCCGATGCCAAATGTTTGTTGATCAGCTTGCACGAAAGCACGAAGCAAATCCTGAGTTCTATTTAGATTATGTAGTGGACAACAAGGGCAGATTGGAGCATGTGTTTTGGGCGGATGCAACCTGCCGAAAGAATTGCCAACATTTTCAGGATCCTGTCTCTGTTGACTCTACATATAGCACTAATGAGTATAACATGTATTCACCCCTTTCACCGGAATAAATCACCACAAGGCTAACATGTTGTTTGGGGCTGGGTTGATATCCAATGAGAAGATAGAGTCATACAAATGGTTGTTAGAAACATTCTTAAAAGCAATGGGAGGGATCTCACCTTCCCTAATTATAACTGATGAGTGTGCATGCATGAAGGTGGCGATAAGTGTTGTTTTCCCACTTGCCATCCATAGGTTATGTATGTGGCACATCTTGAGGAAGGTCCTAGACAAGGTAGGTCCTATGCTAAAAGAGGATCAAGAGTTCTGGGACAGTGTGCGAAAGTGTGTGGGCTCCGAGACTCGCACTGAATTTGAGGAACAATGGGATGTCATTATTTCAAAATATGGGCTACAAGGCAATGAATGTTTCGCTGCAAGGTTTCTGATTAGAGAATCATGGGTCCCAGCCTATTTCACAAATATAGCTTTATCAGGCCTGTTGAGAACCACTTCAAGGTCAGAAAGCACTAAATCTTACTTCTCACATATGATTGGCTACAAGCATGCTTTGGTGGAGTTTTGGCTTAGGTTTGAAACTGCCTTGGAGGAACAGAGACACAAGGAACTGCAAGATAATAATGCAACATTCCATTCAAGTGAAGTGCTGAAAACATCTTGGGGCATGGAAAAACATGGGAGTAAGGTCTTCCTTCACCCATGCAGTATTCAAGGAGTTTCAAGAAGAATTGCTTCGTGATAGGGAACATTGCATTGTGAAGACCATTACACATGAAGGTGGCATCACAATCAGGGTCATACTTGACAACTCTACAAAAGAAAGAGAGGTGAGATATGACGCATTCATCAAGGCTGCAACTTGTAGCTGTATGATGTTCCATACCCATGGTATACCAAGCAAACATGTTGTTCATGCTCTAAGGAGTGAGCAACTCAATGAACTTCTAGATGTTTATATACTCAAAAGGTTCACCCAAAAATGCAAGGAGGATCCTGCTTTTGATGAGGACGAAAACTTGTTGGAGGAAACTGCTAGTACCCCAATAGGCCTTGAGATGCAAACTCTGATTTCAGAGACACGCAAGAAGATGGAATCGGTGTTTCTTCAAGCTAAGCAATCACAGGTCAGCATGTAGTTCCTCAGAGATGGTATATTTTCGCTTGGAAAACAACTAGGTGAGATTATTCCCTCCAAAGGAGCAGTCTTGGTTTGAGCAGTTCGAAGAATTTCTAAGTTGTTCCATCCCTTCACAGGTTGATATTCATCCACCGAGTGACATCCGTAGTAGGGGAAAATGCAAGAGGGTAAGGGGTAAAAGACCTATTCTTCAGGCTTCAGTTAGATCAGCCTCATCAGTTAGTTAGCTTGGCTGTTAGCTCATGCATCCGGTTCTTCAGTAGATCCATGCATGTAGGAGTTAGTTTGGATAGCTTTGCTAGCTCTGATCGGCCCTTGTATATGTACCCATACACTGCCATATGAAGAAAGTGTGAATTCTCTACACTTACATGGTATCAGACTAATCTCTTCGATCCTCTCCACCTTCCCCTGCCCCTCGCCATGGATGCGACGGACGGCTCTCCCGGCTCTAGCTCTTCCAATCCGTTCGCCGCAAACACAGAACCTGCCCCTCCTCCGGCCTCCACTCTTGTCCTCATCAACATACGCAGTCATGTTCTAGTCACTCTTTCCGCTGACGATGGCAACTTCCGTCAATGGCGCTCTTTCTTCGATCTCGCGTTCAAGAAGTTTGGCCTTGTCAATCACATCGACGGCACCGTTGATGCCGCCGCCATGATCGCCAACCCGGAGTGGCTTCAAATTGATTCGTGTATAGTCTCATGGCTCTACTCCACCGTCTCGAAAGAAATTTGGAACGACGTCCACAAGCCCGGCGCCACTACCTACTCCGCCTGGACGGCTATCACACAACAATTCCTCGACAATAGCCTTCAACGCGCTGTTTATGCCCAACAGGAGTTTCATAGCCTTTTTCAAGGCGACATGGACGTTAGCGAGTACTGCGGTCGCCTCAAGCGTCACTACAAAAAATCAGGGCTTCTATGACAAACGCCAACTGTCACGGTAAGTTAAAAATTTGTCACAAAAAGTACTTTATGACAAAAACCTAGCGTCACGGTGGTCGTCATATATCGACCGTCACATAATGTACCTCGTGACGATTATGAGGACAACCGTCACAAAATGTGTGTACCTTTTATGACGAACATGTTACGTCGTCACATATTCTTATCTTTTATGACGGCATAAACCGTCATTCTTTGTTTAGTCAACGCGTCACATAAACCATAAATCGTCACAGATGGTACGCTGAGATACTAGTTTAGATGCTATTTTGTGACGAAATACAGTCATCATATATAATTGTGAATATTTTGTGACGCGTTCTTTGTGTCATGTGTTGCGTGCTGTTTAGAGGAGTTTTAAGACGATTTGTATGGTGTCACATATTGTTATATAATTCATGACGAGGTGCCAGCCGTATCCAGTGACGACATACTGATCTTCCATCACAACATCATATTGCACATAGATATATATGTATAACATCATCTTCCATCACAACATGGTCCACCATTTGTTCCAGTTCCACCACATAGTTGTAGACTTCCAGGTTCCAAACCAAGATCACCACAATGGTTCATACATAAAGAGAACACTAACAAAGTTCTAACAGCAAGATAGGAAAAGCCTAGGCCTCATCCTCAGAAACTGCATTCATACCTACCTCAATCTTTTTGAAGTTTGAGGACAGCTCGCAGCAGTGCATTATTCTCTTCAAACTTGCTATGCATCCCCTTCACTTCCTCTTGGGTCTGGAGCAGCAAAGTTTGGTTTTCTTCAAGTTTGGCCTGCTGAGCTTGAATCTGTGCTTCCAACTCTGCCTGCTTCCTAGCGGATTCCTCTCTTTCAGCTTGGAGTGTCGCCTCAAACTCAGCTTGCATGCGTGCTTGTGCCGTTGTCGAGGAGGACCGTCCCGTCTTCGACGCTCGAGGGACACAAATGTTCGGAAGAAAGGTGGATGAACGGCTGATCTGGCTGAGACTGTCAGCAACAATCTTGGAGGGAGACTTTTCGGCTTCTCCTTCTTCTGGCTCTCTTTCTTTCTCTGCTACCATTTGTTCCTAAATAAATAGGAAGGCCATACTGTAAATTTCAATGAGGCATGTAGTTGAGTACTGTAAATCAACACAATATTTATATAACTTACATATATCTCATCACCAAAGGAGTTCGACCAATTTTTGGACTAGTCATACATTCCCCAAAGAAATCAACAGGTCGGGATCCATGTTGTTGTACTTAGGCTGCAGCATGTAAAAGAATGTTTTACAAATCAATGAAGGTAAAGAGAGTAGTACACAAACATGGATTTTTTTTGTAGTTGTCAACAGACCGATGGCAAAATATGTATGCACTACAGATCATACAAGTATTTGGCTCCAGATCTTTTATGCAAACAACAAATGCAATCTCTAGTACACTCAAGTAATTGCTGAGTCCAAGAAAAACAACACAACAACAAGCATCAATGAAACCTAGACAACAAATCCATAATTAGAACTGGCCCAAACTGCAAGTACTACTTTCCATGAGCATCTCGATAAAATAGCACTTGGAAATATTTGAACACAAGAACATGGGAGCACATCTCGAAATCACGGTGAGATCTAGAAATCGGGATATAAATTGGAGGCACACCTCGAGAAGATTGGATCACATGCTAACTTGACATTTCAAAGGCACATGGTAATGAATATATGCTAGTAATGTCCCATCTTGCAATGTAATTACACAAAATCCACACATTTATCTTACCAAGTTGTATCGGTGGGCAACGTAGGACCTAGATCCATCCTTTGGTGAAGCTGCACTTGGCCACGGTTCACTTTGTTCTTAGAACTCTTTTCCGCACCGCAAATGCAATAGGTTTCATTCACATACACAGGTTGCATTGCATATTAATGAAAGGGGTAATTGAGGCATGGACTCGATTCTTTGGGTCACACCGGTAGTCTACAAGCTTGACCCAATCCTCTTTCTTCATTTTTCCAGAGGTTCTCGGGCCATGAGCTGTTCTCTTGACAGGGACTCATCATAGTACTTCCTTTTGAGGTGATACCTCTGCTGCCTTACTCCTTCTTGATGATATCAGTGCATGCAAATTTGCTTGGTCCTCGTTCTTTACATCCACATCCAACTCGGACTCGCAACCATACACATATGATTTATCGACACAATTTGTACATGTATATGGGACTAGACCATTGCAAGAAAGTTGTTGGATGTGTAAAAGCTGACTTACCGCGACTTTGCAAAGCACTTTTGCTACTTCGCCGCCCCGCATCTTTTCATAAAGCTTCCAAGAGGTGTAGATAGGAAGACTGTCTCTTACGGCGACACCGGTTTGGCGCTGCGAAGTGGGACCTCGGGTCTCTTCTTGCCTTCACCACCTGGATAGTCAACTTTTTTCCTCTCGATCATCTTCTCTAAGCCATGACCCATGGTTTTCTTGCGGACATTCTTTGGGGGCACTTTGCATTGGCAAATAATAATCACAATGTATTATTATAGGATTAACTAATGTAGATGCTACATGGACAAAAAAATGGTTGGAAAAACTTATTGTTTACCTGGAACTAAGTCGTCATCTGGTTCTCCTTCATTTGTATGATCCTCCGAAATGGCGCTTCAAATTGGTCACATGAGTCATTGATGTCATTGCTTTGTCTAGAGCTTTGTCCACCGGTGAGGTGTCCATAGCAGCAGTTTGGTTCACACTAGTTGCGGGAGTAGGTTGCTGAGTCAGGGCTAGAGTGGGTCCAGGAGTACTACGATCAGTGTTTGCACCAGGCCAAGACATGGCTGCCCTGGTCCTGGCCAATCTAGCAGGACTAGGCATTGGCCTAGGCGTTGGGTTTGCACCAGGAGAAGACATGGCTGCAGTTTGCCTAGTGTATCTAGGAGGACTAGGCATTGGGTTTGGAACAGGGGCAGACATGGCTTCCTTGGTGACTATGGGAGTAGTAGGACTAGTAGTCATTGTGTTTGTAGTTTGTGTGGTTAGGCTGCCGCTTGAAGTGAGGTGGCCTTGTTGTTGGCTAGCACTAGAAATGGCTATAGGTTTAGTGTTGGCTTTGTTAGTGGTCTTAGGAGGCAAGGGCAATCTTTGCTTAGGTGGTGGACGACCTCTAGGGGAAGGCATGGCTGCACTCTGCCTAGTGAATCTGGTAGGGCTGCGCGGTGGCTTCTTGTTGGCAGCTGCCATTGCTGCTGCCTTTTGCTTCTTTTGCTGAGGGCGAGTTCCTGGAACCATGGCTTCTACCTGCCAAGAGAAACATGCATCTTATATTAATTAAGGAAGAAGTGGCAAGTAGATATAATGACTGCAGTGAAGTACATGTTTGGCACAGGGATACCGGAAACCTTGCAATTTGCCAAGTAATGCAGCTCACCTCATTATTGAGGTCATCATCATAGTCAGCATCACTAGCATCACTGTCAGATTGGTTTTCAATGTCAGAGGGTGGATCATATTCATTGTCAGAATCTTTTTTGTCAGATACTACTGTCTTTGCTTTGCCCTTTTCCTTTTTGTAAAGAACCTCTCTAACTTCGCAGGCTAAGAGCGGAATACCCAGAGATTTAAAATGTTCCCGAACTTCCCTTACATTGGCATCCCCGTCCCGCTCATACCGAGTTTTTGTCATTTCTTGTATTACATAAACGATGGAACGCAGAAGAGCAGAACCGGATTCGGTTTCGTAAAGGAGTTGACAAAACTAACAAATTAGAATTCTCATAATTGTTAGATAGAAGGAAAATTAACATCTAAGTGGTAGAAGAAAGAACGAAAAAAAGACCAACTATTGACTGCCTTACATTACTCACAGTGAACAAGAGTAACAGATAAGCATTTTTTCATTGACAGTTATGTATGTAATCACCAAGTTAAGTGTATAGTTGCATGCAAAGTTGACTCATGATAATTTGGGTTCAAAGAAAACAGGAAACATACATCCAGAACAGATTGGGTAGCAGCAAGTCATAGGCACCAGATTGGGTTGCATGCAAATTAACTTCATTTGGCTAGCAACATTCTAATTAACTAACACAAGGTCCATGTAAACTAACTACTTAGGCATCTGCCCCTGTCCCTTTCCCCCCTCTATTGCTTGGCAACATTCTAATATAGCAACATGCTAATATAACAACATTCTATTTAATCGAGCATGCAAATTAACTTCAATTGGCGCAGCTGTGCCCTGTCCCCCTCTCGTAGCTTGTAAATGAAGATGGCTAGTACTTGGAGTACTAGCTTTAGGGTTGCGGGCTTAGATCGAGTTGAGCTCACCTAAGTTGTTGCTGTTGGAGACGTGACTCGCGGCCACCTAGACGCAACGGCGGTCACACGAATGGGCGGCGGTGAATGAGTCCGGGTGCCGGCGCTCTCGCTCCGGCCTCCGGCGGCGGGGGTGGGCGCGGGACTCCGGCCTCCAGCGGCGGGGGTGGGTGCTCGGAGTCTGGCCTCCAGCGGCGGGAGTCGACGATGTCGTCAGCGCCGCTTAGTGACTGGCGGCCACGGCGGCGTGGTGGAGGCGAGTCACGGCGGCGTGGAGGCGAGTCACGGCGGCGTGGTTGGTGGCGCTAGGTTGTGTGGAGGGCCGAGTGCTCCATGCTTTGGGAGGCGCGGTAGGGCTGTGGGGCGCAAGTGAACGCGGCGCGGTGGGGACGAATGGCGGCCGTGGAGGAGCAGATGAGGCCGGGCGACGGAGGCGGGGCGGCTCTAGGGTTAGGGATTTGGTGGATTCGGAGAGGAGAGTGGGGAGACAAGAGGATAAGGTAGGAGTGGTGGGGGTGGATTTTTGTCTCGAGCGTGCGCGGAGGTCCGTGGGGCCCATCGTCGGTGACGATTGTGAAAGCGGGAAAATTGGGTGTCCCAATTTGGTCCGTAGCATTGGGGCCCATCCGTCGGTGAGACAATTAGACTTAGCTGCAATTGAAATACAAATTTGGGGGACTAAATGAAGTCAAATGGAAATAAGGTAAGAAATGAAGTTGCTCAACTCATTGAGATATACATTTGATAGTTAGGGCTTTTTTTCATTTGAGTTAATTTGGACAAGTATAAGTTTTGAATTTTCAAATTTGTAAACTTTAAACCAAAATTTAGGGTACTAAATAATTTCAAATGAAAAAGTGATGACTACCAAAGTTGCTCAACTCATTGAGATGAACATTTGATAGTTAAGTCATTTTGTCATCCGAGAAAGTGATAGGAACTTTGTTCTCTAATGTTACTCTTCTATTTCGTAAAGTATATGACATAAGTAAAATTTGAGAACCAAGTGTCCATCACTTTCTCGGATGACAAAATTACCTAACTATCAAATGTTCATCTCAATGAGTTGAGCAACTTTGGTAGTCATCACTTTTCCACCCAAATTCATTTTGAGTTTCAAATTGTGGTGTGAAATTGCCATATTTTATATTTTTACAATTTTAGTTCTTCAAAATTTGTCTCTTGAACACATGACCAAAATAAATGCAATATTTTCATAGTTCATGATTTAAGAAAATTTTAGAAAAAAATGATCAAATTTGGACTAACTATGTGGGAGATAAACTAGATACAATAATCGCCATAGATTTAAAAGAAAAATGATAAGTACATGATGAACAAGATAGGCTAAATAGAAGTGGCCCACATGTCATTGAAACAATTGATCCACAGGCTAAGTTGTCCAGTTCCCCACTCACCCGGCCACACTCGTCCAGTTCCCACTCGTCCACTCGAGCACTGCGGCGCCGACGACCTTCTCCCGGCCGGAAGCCTTCTCCGAGGCCGCCGGCTGCTGCGCACCACCCGCTCCGTCGCCACGCCCCCTCACCCCCACCTCCCCGACCAAGCTCGAGCTCAAGCTTCCTCGCGCCGAACCCCGGCCTATAGCTCGAGCAACAAGGCCGCCGGTGACTCTGCTCCTCGTCGGCGGCCCGCTCCCTCGCGCTCCCCCTCACCCCTCCCCGCCCAACCTCCACCAGGGAGTAGGGGTGCTGGCCTTGGCTTGCGGCATTCCCGGCCAGCAGATCGGGCTACAAGGCCGCCGGCGGCCTGCTCGCCACCTCCTCCCTGGTCACCTCCTCCAGCAGATCAGTGCAAGGCCGGAGTTGCTGCAGCTTGGTAAGCAGAATCTGCTTAACTCCGTGCTTTTCATACATGTTGAATGGATCCTTGTGAAAGCCTGGAAATGGTCTTATAATTTAGAACACTTCAATGTTCAGATGCTCTCTATGCATGGCTCCTATGACTGTGATGTGGATTAGATTTAGAACTTTGTGATATTTCTAGTGTTTGCTAATTAACGAAGTGGCACCTAAATTTATGCGGTAGGAGATGGATAGAAGCTGGGTGTATAATAGTGCCCCATTTACACCGGTATTTACCGCTGGTTTAGCACAATTCATGGCACATGTCAAAACAAACTTTGGTCCACATGAGAAGATCAAGTGCCCGTGTCGAAGATGCCTTAACTAGGAAGAGAAAAACCAAGCTAAAGTAGACGAGGATATCGAACTCAATGGTATGTCTAGGTGCTATACTAGGTGGGTTCATCATGGAGAGGAAGAAAATGAGGTAGGACAAGGTGTTGTTGGATAAGATGATGATGGAGATATTGCATGGGATGCAAATGACCAGGCACCACTTGATGGTGCCATAGATGATAGTGCACGGGGCATACAGGGGTTGATTCAAGATTTGCAGGCCGCAGCTAGCCATGGGTTCGGTGGCAACCTGTATAAAGAAATCATGGAAGAGGCGAAGCGTGAATTGTATCCAGGTTGCACCGAGGAGTCTAGGCTAAGTTTCATTATTAAACTGCTGCATATCAAAGTGTACAATCGGATAACAACATCTGGGTTTGATGCATTCCTTGAGTTGCTTTCATCATCTTTGAAGAATGTGCCCGGTCTTCCTAAGTCCTATAAAGAAATGAAAGTTCGCTTCGGAAGCTTGGCTTTGGTTATGTTTGTATTGATGTGTGCAAGTATGATTATGCCTTATTTTGGAAGGACCATGAAGACGATGATCGTTGTCCTGTTTGTGGCTTCACCAGATGGAAAGTGAACAAGGAAGGCAAAAAGAAAGTTGCACACAAGGTCCTCCGTTACTTTCCAATAATTCCACGCCTTCAAAGGCTTTTTATGTCAAAGCAGCGGGCACAGTATGCAAGATGGCACAAGGAAAAGAGGGTCCTAGTTGAGAATGAAATGAGGCATCCTGCAGATGGGGTAGCATGGAAAGAATTTGATGTGGAATTCAAGTCTTTTGCAGACGATCCCCGCAATTTGAGGTTAGCCATTGCTACAGATGGATTTAACCCATTTGGTCAGATGACCAATTCATATAGCATATGGCCAGTGATAGTGGTTCCATATAATTTTCCACCATGGATGTGTATGGACCAATCCAATTATATGCTGGCTTTACTAATTCCAGGCAAAAAATCACCAGGCAAAGATTTCCATGTGTTCATGCAGCCTTTGATAGAGGACATGCTTACTATTTGGAATGGTGTCTCTACTTATGATGCATATGAAGACAACACATTCAGTCTGCGTGCAACGATTCTGTGGGGAATCAATGACTACCCTGCATTAGGCACCATGTCAGGCCGAACCACTCATGGTTACTTCGCATGTGTGCACCGTGATGAGAATCCATGCTCGAATGTCTAAGAAACAAAATTGGTTTCACAGCCATAGACGTTTCCTCCCAAGTGACCATCCATGGAGGAAAAACAAATCTTTCAATGGCCACCATGAAAATAGAGAGCAACCAAGAAAATTTAGTGTAGATGAGGTAATGGCAAGGTTGAATGAAGTTTGCTATGTTCCGGGGAAGAATCCGGATAAGCGAAATCAAGAAAACGACGCCGATCGGTGAACCAAGATGGCATCCGAAGGTTAGCTTGTATGATTTGCCATACCGGTCGAAATTGAAGCTACAATACAACCTTGATGTTATGCACATAGAGAAAAACATATGTGAAAACATTTTGTCAACTCTACTTAATATTCGAACAAGACAAAGGATACCCTCTCTCGCTAGGCTAGATTTGGAAGACAGAGGTATAAGAACAGAGCTTCATTTGCTAGATGACAATGGTAATTCATCCTCAAAGCCAAAAGCTTGTTACGTTCTAACACTAGAGGCAAAGAAGAAGTTTTTGCAGTTTGTGAGCAATGTTAAATTCCCGATGGCTATGCCTCCAACATTTCAAGATGTGTCAATATGGAGGGAGCAGGATCAATGCATGGGCTGAAAACACATGATCGCCATATACCGCCGCAAGTATTTTACCACCGCCCTTCGTGGTTTGGTGCGCAAAGATGTATATGAAGTAATTTCTGAATTGGGTACATTTTTTAGACAACTTTGCTCAAAAACTCTAAAGGTTGATGCACTACAACAGATGAAGAAAGATATTGTACTTATCCTTTGCAAGCTGGAGAAAATTTATCCTCCAAGATTCTTCGATGTTATGGTTCACCTAGCGTACACTTGCCGATGAGGCACTCCTTAGGGACTGGTTCAGTATGGATGGATGTATCCCATTGAGAGAAGATTGGGCACCTTTAAGCGTTTCGTTCGCAATAGAGCAAGACCGAAGGCTCTATTGCGAGGCATACACCGCCTATGAGTGTATGACCCAGTGCTCAACATATTTCAGTGACATTATTAATAGGTTCACTAGGCCGAAAGAAACTTAGATGGTGAACAAAGCATCTCCCCTAATGGTTACTCTATTTTTGGTCATGGTATTAACCTGCTGGGTGCTTCCAAACTACATTACGAAGATAAAGACTATGACTCCATGGTTTGGTTTGTTCTAAATAACTGCGAAGAGGTTGATGAATACAAAGAGTGAGTAATTGTTGTCATGGCATTTCAGACCACTTTATCTACTATTACTATAACAAGAACCGATTAAATTATTCTTTCATTGCAGGAAGTATAGGGAAGAGTTAGAACAACTAGGGGTGAACGATATCGAAGAAAGGATGGCAACACACTTCGTGCATGGTTCGAGAATCATGTGTGTGCAACTTCAACTACATGAGTGGATAATTTTTGATTCAATGCATTTTTTCATAATACCTAATTACTTTCAAACTTGCAGATTACGAGATTGAAAATAGAAGGCTCAACACATGTTGATGAAGACCTATACTCACTTGCTTGCCAACCGATTAGGCGTGTGCGTTCATACACGCTGTGTAATCAATGGGGTACGGTACCACACCGTGGCTCGTGATGTAGACAGGAGGACACAAAACTCTACCATCAAAACTGCATGTACTCACAATGAAGACACTATTGACTTCTATGGGACAATCACGGACATTATAGAGTTGACTTATGCAAAAACAGCAATGGAGATAGAACCGTGATCTTATTGCGGTGTGAATGGTACAATCTTGAGGGAAGGGCAAACGAGATGAAAGATGATGGTTACTTCAGAGCATTAACATCCAAGGGCGATGGTATAAGAATGACCCTTTTATTCTAGCCACGTAAGCTTCACAAGTATTTTTCTTGGAAGATACAAAGTTAGGTCCATCCCGGCGAGTGGTACAAGAATTTGGCCATCGACATATATTTGATGTTGAAGAGTCCGACACAAACCAACCAATCCATGAACAAGTACAGATGAGATGTCGGAAGCCTACCAAGAGGAGAATACTTTATACAGAGAAGGTACAAGTGGGAGACATTTATCCCGAGATTGATTTGTTAAACATAGATAATGAACCAGAAGCCCCGTTAGTAGAGACCTTGTCGAGAGCATCCGTCGAGATTCACATACAGCTCAAGATGAAGATGTCGAATTTGAAGATGCAGATGACACCTTCCTTGAGTACCATAGTGTAGACGAAGGCAACACATCGAAGAAGACAACGATGATGACTAACCTTTGCTTTTCCGGAGCTATTTGTTGACCATGAACTACTATTACGATTGTATTATTGTATTTGAGACCTTTTATATAATGGTTCTATTTCATTGGATACTTCATCTATCATGCAAGCTACATTCACGCAAAGTGTTGCCCAGATTTATTTGAGACCTATATGTAATGGTTCTGTTTCATTGCGGACTTGGGTGGCATACATGCCGTAGGTTTATGACCATGGTAAATGTCATGGAATGCCCAGAATATGTCATATATAATTTCAGGGTTTTTGTGACCACAGGACAGTGTCATGGAAAGTCCAAAATTGTCATAATATATAAATGATGCAAAATAGCATCCCAAATGCACAGGTCACAGCAAAAGGGATATTTATTTCCACCATAAATCAATATAGGTTCAAAGTGCCATATTTCATACCAAGAGCACATACATCCACCAAAGAAGCTAGGTTCAAAATGCACATACATCCACCAATGCAGGTTCATTCTGTACTTCAACACTACAGCTTGGACACACAAGCCCATACTACATTAGCATTGCCTACTTCAACACAAAAGCCCATACTTCAGCATTACCTACTTCAACACTACAGCTACAACCAAGAAAATGGCCAACAACAGAAATAGGGTTACATTGACACATCCACACACAAGACAAATGCAGCTTCCCAAGCCATCCCTGTTCTTGCCTACCATCTCCTTCAGCTTGTTTAGGTTGTGCTCTAAGCCTTCAATTTTTCCCACGACCTCAGGAACTTCTGTCGTCGTCGGAGCTAATGGTAGATATCCATTGTCAAGAAGGAAGACCACATATTCTTCCTCAAACCAATAGCTACGGCATCTCCCCTGCATCCATAACAACCACAACCAATGAAATCTGGGTAAACACAATTGAAATTTGGGCTATTCAATTCCAACAGCAGCACTCACAGAGTTCTTCCTCGGACACTTGAAGTATCTCTTTCCATTGTTATACTGAGATTGCGTGGTAGTTGCAGCAAACACCCTCACGTCCTTGCATTCTGGGCACATTATCAAAGGCAACTTGCTCACATCATCGATCGGCATGTCCAGATCAAAAGCAGTTGCCAGAGGTGCTGCATCTACCATAGCAAGTAGTCTGGCATCCCTAGCCGTGCTTGTCCACCGAGGCCGAGCAAAAAATGATGATGAGGCATGCGACATGACCCTGATTGAGAGACATTAGCGGCTCGAATGGCAACAGAAGGGGAACCGAGAGGGGATTAGGGCGCCACTATAGACCAAATGGAAGGGGACGACAACCAGTGGATGAAACCCACTACCGAACAAATTGAAGGGGAGACTAGGAGGGGAATCACGCAGCACCGGACACCGACTACCAACCCGATGCACCGTACGCTCACCGGGATCCACGCTCGTCAAGGATGTCGCTGCCGTCGCCCGCCGTGATGCGTCTTGAGCTGGGAATGGGGAGCCGCTTGTGGCACAAGAAGCACCACGGCGGCCGTGCACCGCCCAGCACTCCGCTCGCCGCACCGCCGAAATCACCATCCGCTCGCTGCACCGCCGCCTACGCTTGCCGCCGTAGTGAATCGGGTCGGGGAGATGGGGAAAGTGAAATGGGTCAGAACACGGCGAGGTCCACATGTAAGGGGTATCTCGGACGTTGGGGCCGGTAGTTTTTTTGAAAAAACATAAGGTGACGCTGGACAAATGTCACGTAAAGCTAGGTCCTAGCGTCACAAAAACGAAGGAATCAATCGTCTTCGTCCCGTACAATTTGTGACGATACATGGTACCTTTATGTGACACAGGTACCATGTCGTCACAAATAATTCTGGCTAAAATGGATTTATGACGACACATAACTTATCGTCATATTATGTAACATTATATGACAAAATCAAGCCTTGTCATAAGGAATTTTGTCACAGAAGGAAGGTTTTCTTGTAGTGCGTCTCGCCGACACCCTCTATGACTGCCGTGCCGCTGTCTCCGATCCGGCGCTGGTCATCAACACTTTGCGCGGCCTCAACAACAAATTCAGTCAAGCCATCGCCGTCCTCCCCACCATGACGCCACCACTGACATTTCTCTACACCAAATCTTATTTGTTGCAGGAGGAGCATCGTATCAAACAGGCTTGGTCGATGAACGCATGGCGTTCCAGCATCCTTGGCTCGCGCCCAGGTATTGACCCACCTCAAGCGATGGCGGCCCTCTCGGCTCCCGGCGATGGCGCGCCGGGCTCCCTTCCGGCCGGTCTCTACTCTGCCCTCAATGGCTTGTCTGTGAGCAATTTCCTGCGATAGTGACCGACGCGACGCTATACCGGAGGTGCCCCTTCGGGGGTCAGATGGTATATTTCGACTATTATTTTCCAAATAAAACTCTCTGGTGGCAGCGGCAGTGATTGGTTCCTTGATACAGGCGCCTCCGCACACATGGCGAATGACTCCGGTATACTCGACTCTTCTCCACACTACACTGTTCCTCGTTCCATTCTTGTCGGCAACGGCCAACACCTCTCTGCTCACTGCACTAGCACTATATACATTCCTACTACTTGTTCTCCATTACAACTTCGTGATATTCTCATTGCCCCTAACCTTGTTAAAAATCTCATTTCTGTGTGTGCTCTAACTCGTGACAAATGCGTTTCTGTTACTTTTGATCCCTGGGGTTTCTCGATCAAGGATCTCCGCACCGACACGGTTCTTCTCCGATGTGATTCCTCCGGCGATCTCTACCCTCTTCGCCACCACCCCAGAACTTCGTCGCCATCTTTGGTCACCCTCCTCACCTCACTCAACAGCACACTATGGCATGCCCGTCTCGGTCATCCCAACTGCGATGCCCTCCATCGATTGTCTCGCACCATCGGCTTCTCCTGCTCCAAGTCCAGCCGGCACACTTGTGACGCCTGTCGTCTTGGCAAGCATGTGAGGCTGCCCTTTCAAGATTCCAATAATGTTTCGCACATTCCTTTTCAGCTTTTACATTGTGATGTATGGACCTCTCCTATCCTAAGCAATCCTGGCTATAAATTCTACCTTGTCATTTTGGATGATCACTCCCACTATGTTTGGACCTTCCCTTTGCGCCATAAATCCGATGTTCTCCCCACTTTAATTTCATTTCATGCTTTTGTTCGCACTCAATTTCAAACTGACAACGGCAAAGAGTTTGATAACTCGGCATCGCGTGCTTTCTTCGCCACCCACATCATCGCTCTCCGTCTAACCTGCCCCTACAGCTCTCAACAAAATGGCCGCGCGAACACGTTTTACACACTCTCAACGATGGTGTTTGTTCATTGCTTTTTCAAGCATCTATTCCTGACCGATTTTGGCCCGACGCTCTCGCTGCCTCCACCTACCTCCTCAACCGACGGCCTTGCCTTCCTCGTCAACACTTGACACCCTTTGAGCTCCTCTTTCAATCACCTCCGGATTACACACACCTTCGTGTCTTTGGTTGCCTATGCTACCCCAATGCCGCCACCACAGCTCCCCGCAATTGGCTCCGCGTTCTGCTCGCTGCGTTTTCCTCGGTTATCCGCTCGATCAAAAGGGATACAAATGTTACAATCTAGTTACCAAACGTGTCATCATCTCACGTCATGTTTATTTTGATGAATCTTGCTTTCCTTTTGCGCAGATGGCCACGCCATCGCCACCGGCGCCAGCTCTCTGCCCCTCCTGCTTACCGGACATCCTGTCGATTCCCTCCGATCCGCGCCAACACCACCGCCATGCTCCAGCCATGCCGCCTCCCACTACCAGCACCGAACCCGCTTCCACACCATCTGTGCAACCTGCCTCACTTCACCACACTCCATCACCCTCACCTATTTTACCCACTCCTCCTGATCCGCCGCTACGACACCCCATGATCACCCGTGCGCGCGCTGGCATTCATATGCCTAACCCGAAATATGCTCATGTCGCCACTACAACTGCGTCGTCGCTGCCGCCGTCTAGTGTCCGTGCTGCTATTCGCTATCCTGAGTGGAAGTCAGCGATGCAGGACGAATTCAACGCCCTCAAGAGCAACGACACGTGGACACTAGTGCCTCGGCCTGTGAATGCTAACGTCATCATCAATAAATGGTTGTTCAAAAACAAGCTCCATCCCGACGGCTCCCTGGAACGTCGCAGGGCTTGGTGGGTTGTTCACGAATTTTCCCAGCGCCTCGGCATCGACTTTCATCAAACATTCTCCCCCGTCGTCAAGCCGGCCACGATTCGCACCGTCTTGCACCTCGCGGCAACGAGAAAATGGCCAGTTCATCAGCTCGACGTGAAGAACGCGTTCCTACACGGTGATCTTGGCGAGCGTGTGTATTGTCACCAGCTCGCAGGCTTCGTCGATCCAGACTTCCCCAACCATGTTTGCATGCTCATCAAATCGCTCTATGGCCTCAAACAGGCGCCGCGGGTATGGTTCCAGTGTCTTGGCAATCATCTCCGCCGCATGGGCTTCACCGTGTCCGGCTCCGACAGCTCTTTATTTATCTACAAGACCGACGTTCAAGCAACATATCTCTTGGTCTACGTTGATGACATCATCGTCACTGCCTCGACTGTTGACTTCCTTTGCCATGTCGTCGACCAACTTCGTCAAGCTTTTGCCATCAAGGACCTCGGCAACCTACATTTCTTTCTTGGTGTTCAGGTGCGACGTGATGCGACCGGGTTCTTCCTCAACCAAGCCCAGTATGCGGAATACATCCTCGACCACGCGGGGAAAGGTGAATTGCAAACCGGCTTCCACTCCGGTTGAGGCCACGCCGAAACTCTCTGCGAGCGACGGCGAGCTTGCATCTGACGGCACATTCTACCGCAACATCACTGGCGCGCTACAATATCTCACACTCACACGTCCGGACATTGCCTACGGCGTTAACTAGGCGTGCCTCCACATGCATGCTCGGCGCGATGTTCATTGGAACCTCGTCAAGCGCATCCTCCGGTATCTCCGTGGCTCAATCGACTACGGCATCAAGATTTCCACTACTTCATCGACGGAACTCAAAGTCTATTTCAACGCCGACTAGGCCGGGTGCCCAGACACCCGGCGTTCAACATCCGGCTACTGCATCTTCCTTGGTGATTCACTCGTATCCTGGTCCTCCAAACGCTAGACTACGGTTTCGCGTTCCAGTGCCGAGGCCGAATATCGAGCAGTGGCTAATGCGACCGTGGAAACTTGTTGGCTTTGAAATCTCCTTCAAGAACTACACGTCGCCGTCGACAAAGCAACAGTCATCTACTGCGACAATGTATCTGCAGTATATCTGTCGGAAAACCCAGTGCATCACCGACGTACCAAACATGTGGAGCTTGATATTCATTTTGTGCGAGAGAAGGTTGCCCTTGGCCAATTCAAGGTCCTGCCAATACCTACTCGGTATCAATTTGCAGACATCATGACGAAAGGATTACCAACTACCCTGTTCAATGAAATCAGAGACAATTTGTGCATACGTTCAACCGAAGCTTCAACTGCGCGGGGGGGGGGGTGGTGGGTGGGTGTAAAAGACCTATTCTTCAGGCTTCAGTTAGATCAGCCTCACGGTTAGTTAGCTTGGCTGTTAGCTCATGCATCCGGTTCTTCAGCAGATCCATGCATGTAGGAGTTAGTTTGGATAGCTTTGCTAGCTCTAATCGACACTTGTATATGTACCCATACACTGTCATATGAAGAAAGTGTGAATTCTCTACACTTACATGCATCTTGATAAGAAGGGTCAGCAAAGCAACCAGAATAAAAGAAAAAAAATCAGAAGGTGCCACGCTTGTGCAAGACATGCAAGGAGGTTGTACATGACACCAGGAACTGCCCCAAGAAAGCTCGTCACCATGATTAAGGAATACATTGTATGCTTCTCAATTTGATTTCAAAGTTTTTAGTTTATTATGATCTTTCTTCCTACATGTAAATTAACACAATATCATTCTTATTTGTTGCGGCAACCGCTTTGCTCACAAGGGCTCAATCTGCTTTGCCGACGGTGGACACGTCAAGCTGGCGCAACAGGAAGGGTGCTCCCATGTTTGGTTGACTTGGAGCTCTTTGGTATCCCCGCTCATGTCTGGGAAACTTCTAAAGTGGAATAGCTCTTGAGCCCTCATGCCTGGATTCAACAAGTTCATCCTGACACTGTGAATTTGGTGGATATGTTTTCTTTCCGATGTTTGGCCTGGTGTTTGGATCCCTCTGCAATTCCAGTAGCTAAAGATCTTTGGGTCGCTGAGCCACCAATTGCTGTCATGGAAGACCCTCCGGTGAAGAGGTTGTTGGTGTACCTGATAAACATCCGCTCTACGACAATTTTTTGGACCACATGGGACTGCTCCTAGCCCTCCTCCTGGGGACGGCAGTGATGAGGATGCTTCTGCTAGGCGGCGTCGGCGGCTTCACTCTCCATCCATGCGGCCTGTTGGCAATGGAGCTCACAAGAACAAACACACACGAAGTAGAACACGATGAACACAAGAGACTTTTGGTGCTGCGCAAAACGTTGCAGCTTTTCTGGTTTTTATTGACTCATTATAGAAAGCAAAATACATGCAAACAAACTAATCACTACAATCCCGGCAAGCCGTCTTTGGATGCGCCATCCCACACCCACGAACTCGACGCGATCTCCTACATGCGCCGCATGAAGCCCAAAGGCCGTGCCATCCTCGCGTCCAGCATTCACACCACGCGCAACTCCTAGAGACTCACTCAGCCACATACATGCCGAGCTTATTCAATAGAAAAAAACGAACTGAGAAGAGACAACAAACAGAGGATTACAAACATCAATTCTCCTCCTAATCCTGTTGCTGGCTCTTGGTACTGATGACTCCAATTCTATCACGCTGCTCCTGGAACAAAACGCAACCTAAAGGCTTCGTCAGTACATCCGCAAGTTGATCTTTTGTTGAAATTTGTTCAATCACGACCTTCCCATCCTCCACTCATTCTTTGATGTAGTGATACTTGACTTCAATATGCTTGCTTCTATCATGGTGGACATGATTTCTACTAAGATCAATTGCTGCTTTGTTATCAATTTTCAGAACATGCGCTCCAACCTCTGAACCCACCAAGTCTTTCAGAAGGCAAGCTAGCCATACACCTTGACAAGCTCCACTAGTTGCTGCAATATATTCTGCCTCACATGACGAAAGTGCCACCACCTTCTGCTTATTTGATTGCCAGGTGATGGGATTGCCTCCCAAGCAGTAGAGCACACCACTTGTACTCCTACGATCATCAACATCTCCGGCATAGTCGCTGTCGCTATACCCGATTAGCCGAGTCTTCTCCTCTTCCTTTTGATTACTTTTGTAGAACATCCCATAATCCAAAGTCCCTGCAACATATCTGATAATGTGCTTCACTACTACTCGATGATCTTCATGTGGCTGCTCCAAGAACCTTCCCACAAACCCAACTGCAAAAGTGATATCGGGTCGTGTGTTTACCACATAACGAAGACCACCAACAATGCTTCGATACTCGGTGGCATCAACCAAAGGAGTTTCACTCTCCTTGCTCAGCTTGACCCTGGGCTCCAGTGGTGCTGCACATGTATTACAACCAGCCATGCCAGCCCTCTCCACAAGTTTTGATGCATAAGCTGCTTGCCCAAGCCTGATTCCTTCCTTTGTCTGCTTCACTTCCAATCCTAGGTAATATGCCAACAGACCAAGATCACTCATCTTGTATAGCTTCATCATCTCACTCTTGAACTCCTTGATGCCAGTCCCTCCTGTAATGATTAAATCATCTACATACACACCCACAATGAGTCGTGCTCCTCCAGCTCCCCGAGTGTACACCCCATGTTTTGCTGAACTCTTTTGAAATCCAGGTGATAAAAGACTACTGTCAAGCTTCATGTTCCAAGCCCTAGGGGCTTGCCTCAGCCCATACAAAGCTTTCTTCAGTTTCAACACCTTGTGTTCTGCACCTGTAACCACAAATCCTTGCGGCTGTGCAATATACACCTCCTCACTTAAATCTCCATTCAGGAAGGCACTCTTCACATCCATGTGATGCACCTCCCATTTTTCTTGAGCAGCAAGAGCTAAGAGTAATCTCACAGATTCTAATCTAGCAAAAGGGACGAAAACTTCTTCAAAATCAAGCCAGGATGTTGTACATACCCCTTAGCGACCAGCCGCGCCTTATGCTTCACAATGACGTCGTGTTCATCCCTCTTTACTTTGAATACCCATTTTAGTCCAATCGGTTTGTGCCCAGCAGGAAGGTCGACGAGGTTCCATGTCTTGTTCTCCTCAATAGAATTCATCTCCTCCTCCATGGCACGCTGCCAGCACGGGTGTTGTTCTGCCTCTTTGAATGTACTAGGCTCCTCCGCGCTGGTGAACATGAGTTTTTCCTCTGCAAGGTCCCGATCAGCCAGCCCCAGCGTCGTGCTTGGACCTAGCACATCATCTAGCAGCCAAAAACGAGCAGGCACATCTTCATCGTGGTCGGCATCCACCATACCCTGCAAGTTAGTTGGCGGCGTCGCAAATTCCACCGGCTTGGGCAGAGTAGGTGTCACGGGTGTCACAGGAGAGCTTGGTGTCGCACCCGCGGGGCTCGACGCACCGCTTGATGTCACGCCCGGCGTACTCGGCACCGCTGCTGTAGGGCTCCCTCCATAGCTTCGCAACACATCAGGGAGGTACTCGCCCTCCACCGCGAACGTCCCGACGAAAGTGTTGTGGTTGCCGCCGGCCTCCTCGTCAGCATTCCACGCCGTTCAGTCCCACCGAGCAGCCTCGTCAAAGACGATGTCGCGCGACACATGTACTCGCCGCGCCGCGGGATTGAAAACCCTGTACGCCTTGGCTCCCGGCTCATAGCCGAGTAGGACCATCTTCTTGCTCCTATCCTCCATCTTCTTCAGATGCGGCTTCACATTTTTTACATGCACAACACAGCCGAAGGTGCGTAGATGTTCCACATATGGCTTCTTGCCGTGCCTTCCTCATATGGAGTGCGGCTGGCAAGGTTCTTCGTCGGTGCCCGGTTCAAGATGTACACGGCTGTAAGCACTGCCTCGCCCCAGAATTCCGCAGGTACTCCCCTTCCCATCAGCAAGCTCCTCGCCATCGCGACCACCGTTTGATTCCGTTGCTCGACCACGCCATTTTGCTGTGGCGAGTACGGCGCCACCAAATGCCGCCACACACCACGCTCTGCGCACCATTCTCCAAATTCCACAGACGTGAACTCACCTCCATTGTCCATGCGCAACACCTTGAGCACCTTGCCTGTTTTCGCCTCCACCAATGCCTTCCACCGCTTGATGGCCGCCGGAGCTTCGTCCTTAGTGCTGAGCAGAGACACCCACATATAACGTGAGTAGTCGTTGATGAGCAGTAGAAAATGACGTCACCCTCCTGGCATCGCCGGCGTGATTGGCCCGCACAAATCTCCATGGACCAGCTCCAGCTGCTCAGTCGCCCGGTACTTCGCCGCTGCCGGGAACGACGATCTCCTCTGCTTCATGGCCACGCAGTAATCACAGAGCTGCTCGACGTGCTCGATGCTAGGCAGGCCGCGCACCATGTCATCGCGTGCCAGCATCCGCAACGCATTGAAATGAAGGTGCCTGTACCTCTCGTGCCAACGCCACGTTTCTTCGCTGCGCTGCGCCACCAGGCACACCGGCTTCACCGGCGTCATACGCAGAAGATAGAGCCTCGACGCAGAGCACCACACCTTTGCCACAAGCCGCCGCCACTGGTCCCAGATCCGCAGGACACCATTGTCGATGTGGACAGGGCAGCCTCCCTCGTCCAGCTGCTCGAGACTCACAATGTTCGCCGTGAGCCGCGAGATGTAGTAGACATCCGTCAGATTCTTCTGCTCGCCGGTCTTCGCCTCGAACAGGATAGTCCCGTGACCTTCAATGGCTACCACGGAACCATCCCCAAATCGCACGGTGCCTCGAACGCCAGTGTTGAGCTCGGTGAAGACCTCACATGTGTTAACGGCTAAATTTGGTAACCGAACCCCTAAGTTCTAGTGAGGTTAAAACAGAATCGGATCGGCTGGTTTGATGGAGAAACAGAGGTCGTGTCGGCTGATAAGCGATCGGCTGTGAAGCCAGTCGGCCAAGGTTGAATCAAGTAAAGAACAACCGATAGCCCATTCCAGGTTCAAAGAAGACAAAGCCGCTTCTGATGAAGATATTTGGAGATAAAATAGAGGATTCGGTTTCCAGATTACGCGTTAAAAGATATTGCCATCTATGGATAGAGTCCTGTAATGGCAATTGTATATGTAAATTAGAAATTTGTTTAAACTGTTTATTGTAATACGACGTGGGTCCTTCCCGGGATATTGTCGTATTTTAAATAGTAGTTTAGATAGAGTCCAAGGTCTGTATAGATAATGTTATCTTGGGTATAAATAGGACCCGAGATCCTTGTAATTGAACATTCAATCACAATCAATCAAACAACTTTCGGCGCATCGCCAAACCTTTTCTTCAGACGAGCAATTGATTTGGCTCCGGGCTACATCGTTTCGATCCCTAAATCTAGGTAAATGCTTGTCATTAGTGGTATGTTCTACTAATTCTAATGCTTCCATCATAATGACACATTAGATTCAGGGGTTTATACTGCGCTATTTACCATATATCGCATATAAACTGGAGCAATGTTTAGATCTATCCTACCATCGGCCAGTTCTATCAAGAACCCACAGCCGATAGGGCTAGATCTAAAGGTCGAACTAGTTTATATGCGGTATCCACTGTCTTGAGAGGTATAGATTAGCTACAATAGATTAGGTTGTTCTTTTTATACTTAATGCTGCATCAACATTGAACTATTAAGTCGTTTTTAGAACTTCCAATGATCTGTTTAGTTAAATTTATATGTTTAGAGACAATGCTAGGGTTTCAGCCGGCCATACCTGCCCTGATATATTTTTAGTATATTTATTACTAGATTTATGTTAGGACTGCCTCTTATATTAAGATCTCATTCTTGTCGGGCATCATAAGCGAAATCGGCTGCTAGCAATGATGAGCACCGATTTCCTAGGCTAAGTATATCTGGTTCAAGACTGATATCTTTTCATAAGAATCATCAGAGTACTAGCCGATCCATAGTTAGCTTTCCATTATCGGCTAGGTTATCAATACATATATTTATTATCCTTTACTGTATTTGGGTTAAGCGGCTGATGCTGTCTCGGTATAGCCGATCCATTCCAGTCACTTGGCTTAAATATATTTTAGGATAGTATATATATGCTCACGGATTCCCTCAGCCGATCCAGTGGGGATCTAACCTAACACTTAACGCATATATCTTGTTTTTCTAGTTGGTTAACAGATCAAACCAACTGGCACGTCTTGAACATCATAGGTAGCTAAGAAGGACCTGCACTGGAGCTAAGTAGATCTCCCAGGCCAGCGCGTGAGAGAAATTTCTCGTCAACACGCTTCTTGGCACGCCCGGTGGGACTTTCTTTGTCAACTCGGCTAGGACGCATCGACGTAGCCAACAAGATGGTTGACTCCAAGAGCCCCAATGTTTCTCAGGACAACATCATGCCTGTGAAGATGGAGCAATTATCGGCTGAGGAGCAAGCCGATTATAAGAAGATGGTGGAAGAGCTCCAGGTCAACTACTTACAATCATTCACCTAGACAAGATCCGGGGCTGTACATCAAAAGTACAAGTTCAGAATAGACGAGCTCAAGGCATCCTCCTCCAGTGGATCAAAGGGCAAACGAAAGGTGGAGGAGCCGATTCAGGAACAAGATGATTCGGCCCTGCATACTTTGCAAGACCGGATCGATTCGGCCGTCCATCACGCGCTGGTCAACCAGAGTAGCATCCTTGTCAACACCCTTAACAACATGATTGCTACGGTGGTCGACGCCAAGATAGCCGACCAGCTGCAATGGGGTCCGGCGAACTTCACAGACGGTCAGTTTCCTGGTTACATGACGTTGGTCACCCAGAATCGGCCGATCCCATCGTCAGCACAACTAGGGCCGCCAGGAGGGGTCCTTAACTAGCCGAATCCATCCGGATCGGCTGCGAAACCGGTGATCACTATGCTGAACCGGCAATAACCACTGCCCCAGGACCAGATCGCTAACATGTTCAACGACAATCGGCAGTTAGAGCCGATTGCCCACATTGACCTGGATAGACAGTACAACGCCGGTGGCCGACAACTGTTCCCAGGTCCACCAACACCACCACCAAATCGGTCGCCTCCCGCTGATCATCCACTCCACTACCAGAGGAGGCCGCCAAGATCATCACTACAGGCCTCAGACGCCACCACCACTATATCGGCAAGCACCCGCACCGTATGATCCATATGAGCCGATACAGCAAGACAACCGAACTTGGGCCGATTTGATTGCAGACGTCATGCGCGATCAATTCGGCCTCAAGCCAAAGGACTCAGGGAACATGTACGGTATCCTTATCCAGAGCATTTTGAGCGGATTCCGTTGCCCAACCGATACAAAATCCCAGATTTTTCGAAGTTCTCAAGGCAAGACAACATTTCGACCTACGAGCATGTCAGCCAATTCTTGGCACAGTGCGGCGAAGCATCGGCTACAGACGCCTTGAGAGTTTGTTTGTTGACCCTGTCCCTTTCGGGATCAGCTTTTACCTGGTTCTCTTCATTGCCTTACAACTCAATTTAGAGCTGGGCCGATCTTGAAGAACAATTTCATAGCTACTTCTACTCCGGCAATCATGAAATGAAGTTGTCGGACCTCACCAGCATTAGGCAGAAGCACAACGAGTCGGTTCAAGAATACATCCAACGCTTCAGAGAAATGAGGAACCGATGCTACAGCCTGGTGCTGTCGGATGCCCAGCTAGCCGATTTGGCCTTCCATGGCCTGATCGCGCCGATCCGTGAACGTTTCTCCGCTTAGGACTTCGATAGCCTGGCACATCTGGCACAGAAGGTGACGACCAATGAACAAAGATTTCAAGACACTAGGAAGGCCATCAAGAACATAACTCAAGTCGTCGTTGAGTCAGACTCTGATTCCAATGATGATGATGCAGAGGTGGCAGCAGCCGAATGGGCCAAGAACAAAAAAGCCATCATCTGCCAATGGCTGCTGAAGATGGCCAAAGAAGAAAGATATGACTTCGACATCACTAAGGCCGATAGGATTTTTGACTTGCTGCTCAAGGAGAAACAGATCCAGCTCCCTGAAAACCACGTGATCCCATCGGCCGAAGAACTGAAGAAGAAGAAATATTGCAAGTGGCACAACTCCACATCCCATGCCACTAACGATTGCAAAGTCTTCAGGCAGCAAATCCAGTCGGCAATAGAAGCTGAAAAACTCAAGTTCGCCGATTCCAATCGGTCGATGAAGGTAGATGGCCACCCCTTTCCAATCAATATGGTTCAAACCAGCCCTAGGCAAGCTGATTGGCAGCGCAGAATGACGTACAACTTAGTCGAAACTTTGAAAGGGGTCAATGCGAAGGAGAGCCGATGGAAGCCAAGCCGCGCCAATCAACATGGTGCGCCCGTTGTCCGATCGGCTGATCAACGGCCGATCGGCACGAATAGCCGACGTCGCCCCCAACAGCAATCTTGGCGGGAAGAAGCTCGGTTTGAAAGGTTTTATCAGCAAAGGCCAGAAACGCGAGGCCGTCGGTATGACAAGAATCACAGCGGTGCCGATCCCCATTGGCATTGTGAATTCTTCAGGCACTGCTTGGAGACCGGGATGAGGATGCCAACGATAGAAAACTGCCCGGCTTGCAGCGAGTACCCCGAGGACGAACACAGAAGCCGGCCAATCACCAGTCCAACTTGGTTCGTCCTGAAGGGTTACGCGGAGGCTACATTAGCCGAAAACAAAAACTTTTAATCGCGCAAACCAGGAACACTTGCAAGTAAGGGCCGATAGATCGTTACCGATTGGAGTGTGCAGCGGAAATAGCCAATCAGGGCTATCCGATCTGGAACTGTGCTGGCTGATGACAGCCGATTCCCGCAAGCCGACAGCCGATTCCCGGGGACAGCCGATTCACCAATCAGCCGATTCGCAGGATGTAGCTGATTCGCCGAGTCGTCTAACCGCGTTCTCGAGCCTCGCTCCGATGCGCTCGACCGCGGCCAATCTACCGCAGCCGCCTTGCTCCGAAGTACCACAGCCGATGAACAGCGCGCAACGTAGCAGCGCCTCTACCGGTATCCACACATATGGGAACAGAACGCCGAACACCCGTGTGCTAGCACGCGATGCAAGGCTAGGGTTTGGCTCGAAAGTGGGGAGGGTTTCCGTGGAGATTGATCTCGGCGACTTCTGTTGCGGATTCGGTTCAATGCGATGCAATTGCTGTAGCTCTCCACCCCTCCCTCCTTTATATAGAGTTGGCCGACTGGGACTAGTGGCCGATCAGGACACTATGTTGAATCGGATCCTATCCGAATCTCACAGAGTTGGCCGCCCATATGTCGTAAGCCTATATGACTCTATCCGATCGGATCCCTATCCGATCGAGCCGTATTCAAGTCCAACTCGAATGCCTGTTCTTATCCCCTTAAGCGTGCGACCCTGTAGGTTCAGGTATACTCGGTTTCCTGCTATAGTCTAACTTAGCCGATCGTCGGCTCGAGTCCAACTCAGCCGACCTGTCAACAGTGGCGCCTAGCAGCAGATATTGACACCATATTATACAAGAATATAATATCGGCTCGTAACCTGTAATGTGTACACAAATCCCTTTGCCTCACGATACCAATTAAGCTATAGGCAAGATGTGTGCCATCCCTTCAATAGCTTAACCATTCACTCGAACCGTATTGGATTATCGTCCGTTGATTGACTCCTCAATCAACTTAGCATGGCCATGCATTTCCATAATCCATTACCTCGAGGGCCAGAGATATCTCTCCAAAGGAGGGGCAAATTCCATCTTGATCACTCACATCCCACTCCATGTTTCATAGCAAACCCGAAAACTACCTTTATAACTACCCGATTACGGAATAGCGTTTGGTAGTCCCAAAGTAGGCTACTACACATGTTGGAATCCATGGTGATCTCAGGTCTAAGGACTTTGTACCAACACTGCCTGAGACCAACTAATGGCACATTGATTCCTGTAGTGTCTCATGGTGGGTCTATCTAACAATGTGTTCTCCAACACATGTGTCCATGTTTATTGATTTGGTATCTCCATACCCATGATCTATGAGACATGATCATCAATCAATAAACATACCGATCTTAGAATCATATTAGTTCCAATAATATGATATATGATCAGGGATCATTTAGAAATAGATTCATACATATAGAGTCTCATAAATAAGTCACGTACTTATTGATCAATACAAGATGTCTATTTCATGGAACTGAATAACACTTTATTCATAAATACATAAACATTGACGTGATATCCAACATCTCCATGTTGCCTCTAGGGCATATCACTAACACGTCCCAAGGCCCGTTCAGCTCAACCAGCGCCGACAGTCCGTTCACGATCGGCTAGGGCCGATCCATCAAGACTTCTTTGACAAAAACGAAAACGATGAGTACTACTACTACGAAGAGGCCGATGATGAAGAATCGGCCAACCCCCAATGGTGCCACTCTGACCTCTTCACCAAAACACAGAAACGAAGAATTCAAAGGTTAAAGCGTGAAGGAAGGGAAGAAGAAGTTCGGCAAATGATCCAAGAACAACACCGTCGGCTGGGTAAGATCAAAAGGTGATGGATCCCCAAAGAGAAAGCCGCCACAACCGACGAGGAGCAAGCCCAGGAGAGTTTAGCCGACCAAGCCAGGAGGGTAGCCAAAGGGAAAGGCAAAGTTTCTGCATCGGTCAACATGGTATTCATATTGCCAGCCGAATTCAGTGCTCCTAAAGCCGATGCAGACACCATCGAAGATGACTTGGTAAAACTAGCAATCTCACCGGACCAAGCTATTTTCGACAAACCCGAGGGGACCGAAAATCGGCACCTGAAGTCGTTGTATGTTAAAGGATTCGTCAACGGCAAGCCGATGTCCAAGATGTTGGTTGATAGGGGAGCCACAGTCAACCTAATGCCCTACGCAACATTCAGAAAACTAGGCAAAGGGGCCGAAGACCTGATAAAGACCAATATGGTACTCAAGGACTTCGGCGGCAACCCGCCAGAAACCAAGGGCGTCCTGAACGTCGAACTGACCATCGGCAATAAGACCGTGCCCACAACATTCTTTGTCATCGACGGGAAGGGGTCTTACAGCTTGCTGCTCGGAAGGGACTGGATACACGCCAATTGTTGCGTTCCTTCTACAATGCATCAGAGCCTAATTCAATGGGACGGCGACAAGGTTGAGATCGTACCGTAGCCCAGTCGATTAGCGTCGTCGGTGCCGATTTCTGCTTTGGGAAATCGAAGGCATTGATTGTTTGTGCAGGAAAATCGGCAAGCCGATTTTCTAAATGTGTCCAATTCCACAATACAGCCGATTGGAGATGACGAGCCACAGCTGCTGCTTTGAACAAGACATGGTGGAGGGCTCAAGCGTCTTCGGCATGGACACCGCAGACGAAGACGATGGCAAGCTCGGGCAAGGTTTCACATCGGCCGACGAGTTAGAAGAAATTGACATCGGCTCTGGTGACAAGCCGAGGCCGACGTATATTAGCAAAAATCTATCTCCTCATTGTAGATCCCTGCTTATCGATTTGTTAAAAGAATATAAAGATTGTTTTGCTTGGGAGTACTTCAAGATGCCCAGTCTTAGCCGATCCATTGTCGTTCATCAACTACCAATCAAGGCGGGCTATCGGCCTTTCAAACAACATCCCAGGAGGTTCAAAGCCGATATGTACGATGCGATTAAAGCCAAAATAACTCGGCTATACGATGCTGGATTCATTCCGCCTTGCCGATATGCCGAGTGGGTCTCAAACATTGTCCCAGTGTTGAAAAAGAACGACAAACTCAGGGTATGCATCGACTTCAGAGACCTGAATAAGGCTACCCCCAAAGATGAATACCCAATGCCCATAGCCAATTTGCTCGTAGATGCTGCTTCGGGTCACAAGATTATTAGTTTTATGGACGACAATGCAGGTTATAATCAGATATTCATGGCCGAAGAAGACATTCACAAGACTGCTTTTCAGTGTCCTGGAGCAATCGGCTTGTATGAATGGGTCATAATGACGTTTGGACTAAAGAATGCTGGGGCAACATATCAACGGACCATGAACTACATTTTTCATGACATGATCAGCTCACTGGAGGAGATGTACATTGATGACATGGTTGTTAAGTCCAGAGAGATGGAGAACCACATAGCCGATCTGAGACAAGTGTTAGAGCGGACGAGGAAATATGGCCTGAAGATGAATCCACTTAAGTGCACGTTCAGCGTATCGGCTGGGCAGTTCCTGGGATTTCTTGTTCATGAAAGAGGGATCGAGGTCACACCAAGAAGTATCAATTCTATCAAGACGATCCAGCCTTCGAAAGACAAGAAATAACTCCAGTCGTTGATCGGCAAGATAAATTTCATCAGGCGATTCATAGTCAATCTTTCAGAAAATATGGAGCCGTTCACACCACTGCTTCGGCTGAAGGCCGATCAAGCATTCACATGGGGGGCAGAGCAGCAGAAGGCCTTAGACAACATCAAAAATTATTTAAGCTCGCCTCCAGTTTTGATGCCCCCACAAAAGGGGATACCGTTCAAGATGTACCTATCAGCCGATGACAACTCAATCGGCTCGGTTTTGATCCAAGAAGTCAGCGACAAGGAAAGGGCTATATTCTATCTCAGCCAACGACTACTAGACGCGGAAACGAGGTATCCACCTGTGGAGAAGCTGTGCCTATGCCTATATTTTTCATGCACAAGGTTAAGGCATTATCTGCTATCCAACGAGTGCACCATAATTTGCAAAGCCAACGTAGTCAAATACATGCTATCGGCTCCGGTATTGAAAGGAAGAATTGGGAAGTGGATTTTTGCTTTGACAGAATTTGATTTGAGGTATCAGGCACTCAGGGCAATCAAGGGACAAGCCATAGACGATTTCATCATCGAGCACAGGAACGACTCGATCGGCTCAATGGAAATCATGCCTTGGACGCTGACATTTGATGGCTCGGTTTGCACAAACGGCTGTGGTATCGGCTTGGTAATCATTTCACCTAGGGGGGCAAGTTTTGAATTTGCTTATGCTATCAACTCCCATGCTACAAACAATCAAGCCGAATACGAGGCCGTACTCAAAGGACTACACCTACTCAAGGAAGTCGAAGCCGACGCCATCAAAATCATGGGAGATTCATTGTTAGTCATCAGCCAATTATCAGGAGAATATGAGTGCAAGAATGATGTGCTGATGGTCTATTATTAGCAATGCCAGGAATTAATGGAAGGTTTTCGGCTAGTTACTTTGAAACATATCCCCAGAGAGCAGAACACAGAAGCCAACGATTTAGCTCAAGGGGCATCGGGCTATCGGCCGATGGTAAAAGATATTGCAATAGAAGTTGCTGCTATTACGGCCGACGATTGGAGGTTTGAAGTCTACAGCTATCTCAAAAACCCCTCTCAATCGGCTACAAGGAAACTACGATATAAGGCACTAAGATATGTCTTGCTTGATGAAGATCTATACTATCGGACGATTGATGGTGTGCTGCTCAGGTGTTTGGGAGCCGATCAAGCCAAAGTGGCTATCAGAGAAGTGCATGAAGGGATCTGTGGCACGCATCAATCGGCCCATAAGATGAAGTGGCTACTTCGCCAAGCATGATATTTCTGGCCGACAATGCTAGAGGACTGTTTCAAATATTATAAGGGTTGCCAGGATTGTCAGAAATTTGGCGCCATACAGCGAGCACCAGCGTCAGCTATGAACCCAATTATCAAGCCTTGGCCGTTCAGAGGATGGGGCATTGATATGATCGGCCAGATCAATCCGCCCTCAAGCAAAGGGCATACATTTATTCTGGTGGCAACAGATTATTTCACAAAGTGGGTGGAAGCAATTCCTCTGAAGAAAGTAGACTCTAAGGATGCCATCGAGTTTGTTAAAGAGCATATTATCTACCGATTTGGCGTCCCACAAATGATTACAAGAGATCAGACCAGGGATCTATATTTATATGAGAGGAGTTTGTTCAGTTTGTCGACAGCATAGGGATCAAGCTACTTAATTCTTCTCCGTACTACGCACAGGCCAATGGGCAAGCCAAAGCTTCAAATAAAAGTTTGATCAAGTTGATTAAAAGAAAGATCTCTGAATATCCCATGCAATGGCACAGCCGATTAGCCGAATTATTGTGGGCATATCGGATGGCATGCCATGGATCAATTCAAGTCCCTCCATACAAGCTCGTCTACGGACACGAAGCAGTACTACCATAGGAAAGCGTCATCGGCTCAAGGCGCATTCAACTACAGGACCAACTCACAGCCGATGATTATTCTCATTTGATGGTAGACGAGTCGGAAGATTTAGTTTTATCCAGGATGAGGGCTTTAGAAAAGTTACAAGAGATAAAGAATGAGTAGCCAGACATTACAATAAAAAAGTTGTACCTAAATCTTTCGAGGAAGGCAAACTTGTTTGGAAATTGATAATGCCGATTGGATCAAGGGATAACAAATTCGGCAAGTGATCACCAAATTGGGAAGGGCCTTTCAAGATCCACAAATGCGTCTCTAAAGGAGCTTACATGCTAGAAGGGTTAGACGGAGAAGTATTTGGAAGAGCTCTTAATGGAAAATACTTGAAGAAGTACTACCCAAACGTATGGATCAACTCATGATTCGGCTCTGTTTGATTAGCCGATTTATGACAGCCGATGTCTTGTTTTAATAAGGCATCGCCTTTAGGCATTTTTATGCAACGTTTTTCCCCTAAATTTTCTACGGTCGGCTAACGATTGGCCGATAGCAACGACAATGAGGTGCAAATGGCTTGAATTCACAATTTCGTCGACACCGAAGCTATCAACAAAATTTGGGGGGCATATACATACACAAAGCCGATTACAGAAAAGATGGAAGCCAAAAATTTCTCAGGCCTCATAATCGTCAGTCAATCTAGAAGTGTAGGAGCAAGATGTTGGAAGGTTTTCGGAATCGGCACAACGGTTGGGTTAAGTATGAGCTATAAGCCGATTTCAGGGAAGCGAGAGATGCGGCCCTAAGTTCGTTTCAAGCGGTTGAGATCAGAGGTCGTAATACAGGTGTTGAGGTCATTAGCAGCGGCGTGGTTTCAGAATCGGCAAACCTAGTGCAACACGTAAGGCCGAAGCCGATTTCAGCATAGGTGATTTGGAATTGACAGTCGTATCAAGATAATATATGCAGCCGGAGCCGATTTCATTTACAAACACAATTGCAAAAGGTGACAAGTTGTATTAAACAAGGCAAGAGCCGAAGCCGATTACAGAAATTTGAGCAGTTGATTATAGAGTTAAAGCGTATTACAAAAGTTCAGCGAATGTCTTACAAGAGACACCAGCCGATTTCAGGATACTAAGAATATTACGAGTTCACTGTTTCAAGAAATCGACTATGGTCGACAATGCTTTCTGCCTAATCTGGTCTACTTCCTCGATGGCCTTCATATCGTCGGCTTCGGACCCGGCCACCGGCCGAATCCCACCAAGTCCCGGAGATGCGCCACAACCGCCTTGATACTTTGACGTTGGGCATCGATTTCGGCTAGCAGGCTGGCCATATACTCCTTATGGACGTCGATCTCATTCATGACTTGAACGAGATCGGTCATCAGGTGGTCCTGGCGTGAAGGGAGCTGCTCGAGCTTGGCCGCCGGCTCGGTTTTCAGGCGGTCGAAGGAAGCTTTCTGACCCTCGATAGCCTCTTTGGTTGACTGGAGGGTTGCCGACCGCGTTTGGTTTTCACGACGGTCGGCTATTCACTGCTAGGCCCGCTCGTACTTGAGTTGATGCGCCTCCAAGAAGGTTGCCGGCACAATGGCGTCGGCTATCGCCTCCGGTAGTTGGCCTTGGATCTCCCGAGCGCGCGCGGATCGGATGGCTGCGTCGGCTACCGGCCACGTCCGGCGAGGCCTCCGGCTGATTGCCGATGTCGGCTAGACTGGCCCTCAGGTCCTCGTCCAGCTTCACCAGCGCCTCCTCGCCGATCTCGCCAGACTCCTCGAACTCCGACAAGTCGAAATTGAGGAAGTCGGCTATGTTCTGCAAAGAGAAGATGATGATTAGAAAAGAGTTGTTAAGTTGGCAGAGCCGGTCATAAAATTCAGTCGATTTACCTTGGGCACCGGGGTCGGAGCAACTTGTTCGGCTGGTTCGCCGCCTGCGGCCGACGGGGCCTCACCATCGGCACCATTGCCGCCTGTGGAGATTATGGCAATCGGGTATCTACATGGCAAGTCTATCCGACTGGAGGTGGGGATAGGTTGCGCCTGCCATATCTGTAAACCAAACATGACTTAGGTGTTATGTTGCCGATTGAGATAAGGCAACGGCCTATAGTCACGGTTTGGTAAGATTGAGGAAACCGACTTAGAGTAAGATAGGGTTTCCGATCTGTAAGCCCTCCTCCCAAGACTATATAAGGAGGGTAAGGGGTGTCCCTTGAGGGATATGCGATAGCAGACATCAGAAGTTAGATCAGCTTTAGCTTTCAGCCTTAGATCTTGAGATCAATAAAGACACTCGGCGGATCGAATCCACCGAAACAGGAGTAGGGTATTACCTCACGAGAGGGCATGAACCTGTCTAAATCTTCTTCTCCGATCTAACCAATTGTGCTTTGGCGATCTTGACTGCACCCCCAAAATTCTATTGCCGAAACCAAGTTTCGACAGTTGGCGCGCCAGGTAGGGGCCCGCGCGTCAAGACCTCTTCAACAATCTCGCCGACAAGCGTGATGGGATCTCCTTCAGGATTCGGCGACTTTGCCGCCAACAACTTCGACGACTTCTCCTTCGACTCGGAAGGAAAGGCCCACTCGGCGCCGTTCGGGCTCTCGAACAGCGCCAAGATCTACGATGACATCTTGAAGACCAAGATGCACTCCGCCCACTTCGACGAAGGAATTCACTCGGCACCGTTCGGACTACCGAACGCCGCCAGAATCTACACCGATCTCCTCGTCTCCCCAACAGAGACGATCTACTCGGACGAAGACCTCTCGGCGCCGTTTGGGTTACCAAACACCGCTGAGATCTACGGCAATCTCCTCTCCCCCGAGTCGGGTTTGACCCACTCGGCGGAGTCCACGTCCTCAAGCTCCGACTCGGACTGGAACGATCCAGATTCGAGCTACCCAGGGTCGAGCGAGGTCGCTGTCATCCTCCAGCCGTTCGGCTCATGCTCATCTTCAGAGGTCAACGAATACCTCAGCTCCGCCGGCTTTGACGACCTCTATGGCATCCCCTCAGACGAAGTCGACGACTCCGACTGCCACAAGGACTACGAGCCAAAGTGCTTCGATGTCCTCATGGCCGAGCCGGACGAGTCCGACTCAGCCATGGCCCGCAGGCTTGCCGAGGAAGAGCGAGCCAAGATCGAGCAAGAGCGTAAGCTGGCCGAAGAAGAGAAGAAACGCAAGGAAGAGGCCGACAAGAGAAAGAAAGATCTACGGGCAGCCGGACGATCCGCTCAGGAGGCTATTCTTCAAACGCGGGTCAGCCACACCAATATCTTCCAGACGCCACAGCAGAACGCTGTTGCTGCCCTCACACTCCTGGACACCGTCATCGAGACGGCACCCCCCGACGTGACTCCAATACTAGACAAGATCAAGACCATCGTCGCAGCCATAGCCAACGGTCATCCCTCCACCTCGGCACGAAGGCTGACTGAGTCTGTGGCCGAAACGCCCGACAAAAGCCGGCTCCCGCCGCTAAGGTCAGGAGACTACAAGAGGCCCGAGCCAGACCGGTCAACAACTAGGCCAAGAGGCCCACGCCACGAGTCCACGCAGAAGCATTAGGAGCAAACGACCGACTCCCGCGAGAAGCGACATGGATGTCCACCCGTCCACCACCGCATCCGCCGCAGCAACAGCTCCAACTACCGAACCAGCCAACCGAGGACCCCGCCGAGCGATCTGCGGGAAGTCCTCGATCGCCGCTACCAAGAGCGAGACCAACGCACTCGGGAGGATCGGAGGGGATCACCCGACAGCAATGACGATGGAGTGCCAGCTTTCACCGGGAGCTTCGCTGAGTGCATTGGCCGAATGGATTCAAGCCGACTGGAATCGAGAAGTACGACGGGAAGACCGACCCCGAGTCGTGGCTGACCGTGTACACCCCTCGCCATCCGTGCGGCGCAGAGGCGACAACAAGGCCATGGCCAATTACGCCTGTGGCCCTCGCCAACTCGGCCGCGGCTCACGAGCTTGCCAAGAGGCTCAATCGGCTCGTGGAGTGAGCTGAGGGACCACTTCATTGCCAACTTTCAGGGCACCTTCGAAAGGCCTGGGACCCACTTTGACTTATACAATGTCATCCAGAAGCCGGACGAACCTCTGAAAGACTACATCCGGCGCTTCTCCGAAAAGCGCAACAAGATCCGCAACATCACCGACGACATCATCATCGTCGCCTTCCAGAAGGGAGTTCGTGATGAGCCGTTGATCGGAAAGTTTGGTCGCAAGCCACCGAAGATGGTGAAGCAGATGTTCGAGACGGCGAACTCATACGCCAAGTCCAGCGACGCGATCAAAGCAACACGCCAAGACCGGCCTGACAGGAGGGACGTGTCACGCCCAGAAATTTATCCCAAATTTCCAGACTATTTTGTGTATTAATTCCCTGTCCAGGACCAGCCAGGGTACACAAAATGACAAATCAATACATAGATCCAAACGTAAATTAAAGCGTATAAATATACTTACAGAAGAAGCACTTAGTCCCCGCACTCGAAGAAAACTGCAGCGAAAAAGCAGGACGATCCTAGCGAGGCTTCAGCTCCACTCCACAGGCAAACTCAACTGGGGTCTGAGCCTTGGTCCTCTAACACCGTCTTCGACTCAGAAGCACTACACTTCTGAAAGGGGGAAGGAATTGCAAGGCTGAGTACAACCACCGTACTCAACAAGCCATGCCAGAAGAATGCAAATATAATGCAAGGTGGTACAAAGGATTCATATAAAGGGCTATTTTGCAAAAAACCAGCATTTCAAAGCATTTAAATATTTTAAGGCATTTTAATAAACACAAGCCTATCTCTAGTCAAATTATTATCAAGTCGCACACCAACGCGATCTTGCCTTAACTCAGCCAACATGTGCTAACTCCAAATCTTTCGGTTTTAAACAAATTAAACTCTAACTTGGGTACATTGCTCGGCTTGCCCATAACCGAGGCGCGGCTATTCGAATAGATTTACTCGATCGAGGTGTACATCTTTACCCACCAGACATGTCTTCCTCACGTGTTGCGACGTGCCACATGCCACCATGGCATACGGACGGAAGCCATGACATAACTCATCGCTTAGTACTGCCCTAAACAAAGAAGACCGACATAGACTTCCCCCGCTAGGTGCCCTGGGTCGAGCAGACAGTCTATGCCCCCAGGCATCTCGACTCGTTCTGAGCCTTCACTTGCCAGAGACGTCGGCCCATGGGCTTCAACCCTTCCTAGGGCTTCATCCATCCCTATCCGTGTCTTTTTTTGTTTCTGACCGTACTAGTCGACGTGTTAAGCCTTACCCATTAGACAGGTGGTAGTATGGAAATGCTTTGCAACAGAGGCCCGAAGACCGGTCCTTATGACGGCCGAGGTGCGACTAACAAAACCATGCACCTCGTGCCCAGCCAAAAACATGTTTGGGGAATTTTGAAGGGACATTTATTGCCACGGCTAAATGACCAAAATTTCCATCATTTACAAGTTATTCCTTAGTCTAATTATTGAAAACATCTAATTGTTTCTATTCAAGCATGTCTAAGCATATTCCTATGTTTGCTAGTGAGTACCACATACATAAAGTGCTCACTAGTTTTATTTTTCCTAGGGTTATCAAGGATCATAATACAAGTAGTAGGGCTATAACAAGGAGAATCGGTAAGACTAAATAAAACAGTGATAGACGTGGGAATTTAATAAAGTGAAATGCAATAATTTAAATAAACATAATTTTGTAAACTCGGATAGCAATATGATCAAAATGACATGACTTGCCTTGCTCCTTCGAACAAAACTTCTTTTCCTCGCGAGCACGAACCTTTTGAAACGACGAAGTCTACACGCGACACGCAAAACAAGGAAAACCCTAATAAAAACCAAATGAACAATACAAGAAAAGTAAACAAACATGTAGAGCTCAATTTTAGATAAATTTTACAATTTGAATGGCCCAATTTCAAGTTTGTATGGATTAGATATGAATTTTAAAAGTTTTGGACCATTAAATAGATTCGGAAATTAAATTGATTTATTAGGCAATTTTTAATTATTTTGGAAGAAAAAGAGTAGGATGACGACAGTGGGCAAGGACTGTCATCGGCGAGTGAGAGCGAGAGAGGAGGAAGGAACTCACCGAGCGCACGACGGCGAGAAGAGGCGGCACGGGCACATGGTGGCGAGCGGAGGAAAGGCGGTGCATGGGTGCACGGTCTCCTATGGTTCCCGACACAGCGGCGGAGGGGAGGCGAGCGGCTCGGCGACGCGGAGCCAAAGGAGAGCGGCATAGCCCGGAAGGCGCAAGGCGACAAGGAACGATGACCGCGTGCGGCCGACGTGGCGGCGCGCGAATGGTGACAAGGAGGAAGGGGTGGCCGAGGAAGAGTATGACAAGACAAGTCCGACAGTGATGACGATGCGCGGAACGGTGCTTCAGGCGGGAGGGGCTGCGGAGGAGGAGGATAACGGCGATCTTCTTTACTGTTCGATGGCGGAGGTGAGCTTCCGTTGGACTTTGAGCGAAATGGAGGGTCGGCCGGGAAGAGGAGGTTGCTGCGGCGCTGATGGAGGTGGTGGCATGGTTTGGTGCTGCCGGTTGAGGCGGCACCGGGCTGGAGGTGGCCGAATTGGAAAACAGTGACGGCGTGCGAGTGGAGTTGCATGGCGGCGGAGGAGAGGGAGAGGTGTTCGTGGCATGAGGGGAGAGAGGAGGGAGGTGAGGCCTCCCTTTTATAGGCCGGAGGGAGGGGATCGTCGCGGGGAGAGGAAGGGGAGGGGTCGGCCGGCAATGGTGTTGTTGAACAATGAATTGCGAAATTAAAATACACCAAGAATTATTGCGGGATTCAGTGAGGATTCATGGGGGAATTGATGAGGAGGTGAAGGGGAAGCGATTTTTGCAGTTAATTGGGAAGGGAATCGACCGGGAGGGAGATCGGCCGGCCATGGTGGAGCTCAACGGTGAAGAAACAAAAATCGAAATCCACCACGAATTATTGCGGGATTGGGTGGGGAATTATGGGGGAAGTGGAGAGGAAGAGGTGAGGATTAATTTCCCTCAATTAATTTTGGATTTGAAAAAGTGATTCGTCGGGATTTGCGAAGGGAGGAAAGAGATGGCTGTTCGGATGAACAGTACACAGGCAGCTCTAGGAGGAAGACGACACTGTAGCAGAGGGAGGCAAAGCAGACTTTTCCTTCTAAATTTCCTTGAATTTTTATCTATACATCCAATGCTCAAATAATTCCAAGAAAAATCCTGAAATTAGATGAACACTCAAAGTATTTAATAAAAATTCAACCAGATTATTTACTGATTGATTAGTTTATTTAAATAATTACTTAAATGTTCTTTGTATTATTAAAATTATTTCGGAGCTCCAAAATTTCACGAAAAATTTAGGAGAGTACTTTAGGGCATGGAGAATATTTTAAAAATATTTCCAGCCATAATTTTTAAAGGAAATTTTTATTTTCTTAATACTTTCACTTGATTAATATGCTTTTCATTTTATTTAATTTCTAGAAAATAAATTATTAAACGATTTTTAATCCCGAACGAAAATCGGGACGTGACAGGACGACAAGCAATCGGGAGGAAGCCGACATCCTAAGAAGGATAACGACCACAACAAACAGGGGCAAGGACCGCAAGCCGCCGACTGAAGACCTAGTTGCCGCGACGTCCAACTCCCAACGCCGTCCCGAGTCGCGGCCTATGATGCCATCATGAACGCTCAGTGCACGCATCATCCAAACCATAAGCATGCGGCCAAAGATTGCTTCATCTACAAGCAATTCGCCGAACAATATGTGGCGCAACTAAGCGAGAAGACGACTGATGAAGCCGACTGTTAGCGAAGTGCTGGGTCACTCGGTCACCGTTGTCACTTCTTTTCCACTCGGCGATGTCATCCATAACCGGGAGGCGACTGGGCGCATCGCAAAGTGGGCCCTGGAGCTAATGTCGCTGGACTTAACTTTCAAGGCGAGGACGTCTGTAAAGTCACAAGCCCTGGCAGATTTCCTGGCCGAGTAGACCGAACAACAAGAAGATGTACCTCAAGAAGACCTACAATATTGGACCATGCACTCTGACGGATCCAAGAGGGTCACCGGCTTGGGAGCAGGAGTCGTGCTGATCTCCCCGCTTGGGGAAAGACTGAGATATGTTCTTCACCTCCACTTTCCGCTTCACACAACGTCGCCGAGTATGAGGCCCTGCTATATGGACTGCAACTTGCAGTTTCACTCGGGATACGTCGGCTTGTCGTGAAAGGGGACTCCTAGCTGGTCGTGAACCAAGTAATGAAAGACTGGTCTTGTCTAAAAAACTCCATGGAGGCCTACCGACAGGAGGTTCGCAAACTTGAAGACAAGTTTGACGGACTCGATCTATCACACGTCCTAGGACACAACAATGAAACAGCTGACGAGTTGGTGCAGTCCGGGTCCAAACGTGAAGCCGCCCCAACAGACGTTTTTGTCGAGCACCTCTATGAGCCAACTATTGCGGCAAAGCCAACTCCCAACGAACAAGCTGCAAACAAAGTCGCCATGATTGATGCCAACTGGAGGACATCACTCATCAAATTTTTAACACAGCAAGAGCTGCCGGAAGACCGGGATGAGGCAGAACGTGTTCGACGTCGTTGCCAAGCTCATGTCATGGTTGACTCCGACTTATACAAAAGAAGTCCCTCCGGAGTCCTGATGAGATGCATCACACCCGAGGAAGAACGACAACTACTCCAAGACATCCACTCGGACATATGCGGAAGCCACGCGGCAGCACGCACCTTGGTGGGCAAAGCCTACAGACAAGGTTTTTCTGGCTTACCGTAGTCTCCGACGCGGACAAAGTGGTACGAACCTGTGAAGGCTGCCAATTTTTCGCCCGACAGAGCCATGTCTCAGCCCAAGAGCTACAAACAATTCCATTATCCTGGCCATTTGCGGTATGGGGCTTAGACATGGTCGGCCCTTTCAAGAAGGCTCCAGGAGGATTCACACACTTATTCGTCGCAATCGACAAGTTCTCCAAGTGGATTGAGGCTAAGCCGATTGCTACCATCACTACTGACAAGGCACGAGACTTCGTCCTCAACATCGTGCACCGTTTCGGCGTCCCAAACAGAATTATAACCGACAATGGGACTCAATTCACTAGAGGCATCTTTAAGGAATTCTGTGAAGACTTCGGCATCAAGATCTGCTATGCATCGGTCGCACATCCCAAAAGCAATGGACAAGTTGAGCGTGCCAACGGCATGATCTTTCAAGGCACCAAGGCTCGAGTGTTTGACCGGCTAAATCCTTATGCGGGCAAATGGGTCCAAGAGCTCCCCTCAGTTCTGTGGTCTCTACGGACTACGCCCAGTCGGACTACCGGCCAAACTCCTTTCTTTCTGGTCCATGGGGCAGAAGCCATGTTGCCAAATGAAATGGAGTATGAATCCCTACGAGTTCGCAGCTTCAACGATGAGTGCTACGATCAAGACCGAGTGGACGATCTAACCCGACTGGAAAAAGTCCGAGAGGCAGCTCTGATCCAGTCGGCAAGATATCTTCAAGGGCTCAGACGCTACCACAGTCGCAATGTTCGAGCACGAGCTTTTATCATTGGCGATCTGGTTTTGCGCAAGATTCAAGCCACCAAGGATCGTCACAAGCTATCCCCCTTATGGGAAGGGCCATATATAATCGCTGAGGTGACTCGGCCAGGAGCATATCGACTAAAGCGTGAAGATGGATCCATGGTGGAGAACTCTTAACATCTTCGACGATACTATGCTTAAATTGCCTCAAGTTTCATGTTATTCTTGACTGCCAAACCTCAAGCAAGACGACTTCTTGAGTTAGCAGTTGGGGGCTGCATACGTATCAACAAAGCATGGTTTTCTTTGATAACTTGTTTATATTTGGTTTATCATTGTTTAGTGTTTTGATTCGAGTTCAATAGATAAGGACTGAGAATTTTTTTTGATGACCTAATCAAGCTTAGGCTTGGTGACAGTCGGACGAAAATTACTTAAGAAATTTTATATGAAAACTCGGATCAAGGCATTAACATAAATAAGCTAGATATTTACAAGTTCACATCAGAGTTTACAAGCAACATTCACAAAGTCATTGAGATCCAGGCCTCGAAGATTGCAGCCTGGGATCTCCTCCTTTTGTTGATCGATTTAAAGAAGATAAATGAAGACAAAGAAAAGACAGATTGAAGACTAAAGTCAGAAGACCGCTTAAAAGCTCACCAGCATCAGTGGACGAACCCTTGACTATCGGGAGATCTTCTTCAGCCGACTGGTTTCCAGCGGGGGTCTCTTGGCTGGCAGCCGGGGACTCCTTCACTGGGACATCCTCACTGGGAGGTGGGAGCTTCTCACTCGGAGCGCTCTCACTCGGGAAAGGGCCCCTGGATTCTTGTTCTGCAAGCCTTGTCGCTTCGGCCGCTGCAAATGATTTTGGGCCTTCACTCTGCCCAGTGGGGTCTATGTGCTGAGGCCTCTTGCAAAGAGAAAAATGGGAGCAATTGAGACAAAGGCAGAGAGCTGGTGAACAGTACTACGAAAGAGGAAATTTTTTGGAAGACGAAGTGGCGGGGATGACCTCGAGGCTTCGTAAAAAGACTTGAGAGTTTTTTCTAAGTCATCTCGCGATTGGGCCGAGCCCATGAGAGACTTGCGGCCCAGCTAAGGTGTGGCTTGACACGTGTCCTTAGAGACTTAAGTGGATGGACTTAAGCAGATTTGCCTTGACAATATGCACGTGTCACATAGCCCAATACCTTTAAAATCCTTTCATACCGTGGTTTGCGTAACTTCATGAGAAGTTGGCACGATGCAATTTGAAAGGTGACAAACAGTTAAGCTTTTCATGGCTGTCCTGACGACAGGGACTGTTTGGTTTCTAAGCATTTGATTAAATAATTATATCAATGCTATTTTTCCACCTTGGTGAAGATCTTTTTAGATTAAGACCAATATTATGGCAGGAGCTATTTAATATTTTGGTCGTATTTTTCAGATGACTGAAAAATTTGTTTACCCCTGAGGGGTGATTAAATTATTTATTCCGGGATGACTCGGGTAGATTAGCTTGGATAAGCATGAGCTTGCCGAGTGAATTGATTTTCTTACCCATGAGGGTCGATAGAATTACTTGTTCCGAGATGACTCGGGCAGGTTAATTCGGATAAGCATGAGCTTACCGAGTGCTTTTTACCCAAGAGGGTCGATTAGATTATTTGTTCCAAGATGACTCAGGCAAGTTAACTCGGATAAGCATGAGCTTGCCGAGTAAATTGATTTCTTACCCATGAGGGCTAAATAAATTATTTGTTCCGAGACGACTCGGGCAAATCTACTCGGATAAGCATGAGCTTGCCGAGTGATGTGATTTTTATGATTGCTTTAGCTTGAGCTAAGCATTTATGTGGGAGATGGTTACCGTTGGAACGCGACGTGGGATATGGCCGGTCGGCTTCTTGATCTAGAAAGGGCATGATCGGCTGAATATATAGTAATGTCATACTAAGGTCGAATTTAGTAAGGTGAAAGCTTACCGCTGGTCTCTTCGTCGGAGGGCTTGGTACCGGTGGATCATCGACCAGGGGATTGATGGAGTCGTGGCTTGAGCTGCTGGACTCAGCAGCTACCCCAACAGTCGCCGATATCTCTTCGTCGGCCGCCTGGTCGTCAACGTATTGAGCGACATTTGGATCTACCGAGGGGAGGTTGTTTGCCGACGTGATCGGCTTCTTCTGCTTCGGCTTCTTAGGGGCAGACGCGACCGATGGCTTTGCAGGAGGCGCAGCTCTTTTCTTGTGAGCTATCGGCTCGTGCATCTGCCCGCGCAGCAAGGATGCCAGTTTCGATGCGTCCCAGCCGATCGCCGACGGAGCAAGGCCGCCTCCATCCAGAACACCTAGGCGGTATTCGATGGGAATTCCGGAGTTGCTTACAGTCGGCTGTTTCGTCTCGGTCTCCTGCAAACCAAAGAGGACAAGTGTTAGTCGGCTACATCGGCTGATGTTAAGAAAAGAGGAATCATTTGGAGTTTAAAACTTACCGAGGGATTTCTCCGCAGCAGCAAGTCGACATAATAAGACGACCACCGATGGAAGATATGCCGCTTGATCTCGGCCCACCATTGGTCATAGACTGCGCTCTTCGTGAACGCCAGAACCATCTCACCAATGCTGCCGAGGGGAGGGCCGGCTATGTTCAGCAGCCGATGCATTATCAGTTGTTGGCTCACAACTCCCCTCGTCTCGATCTTGTCGGCATAGTAGCGGCCGACGGGCGATTGCCCAAGACCAAGCGCCTTGCGGCCGTCGGGTAGTAAAACTCATAACTTTTGGCCACTGATCGGCCCTGGTGGATCCTGGTCAGCAGGATGCAGGGAGTCAGAGTAGCGGTGAACAGCTCCCTGCATTTTGGGTTGTCGGCCGAGTTGATGTCTTCCCAGTTGAAATCGGCTGGCAGCTCAAAAAGTGCCTGATCCCGGTAGAAGTACCAGGTGCGGTTCTCGCGTGACAGCCCATCGTACATGGCGATGAACCACTCGGCTAGTAGGTCGGCCGATTGCTTGGAGCCTGCATGCACAGCCGTCGCTTCTCCATAGCTCATGCATGTGGTGGTGGTGATCTCATTGCCGTCTTCATCTTCGATCGACTCCAGCCTTGGGAAAACAGCCTCAGTCAGGGGCAGCCGACCAGCTATTTTCTAGGTCATCAGCACCAGCCAGATTTGCAGAAGCCACCAGGGGCCGCCGGTGTTGACAGTAGCATTGGCGGTTATCTTTGCAGCAGCTTGGTGTAGTGTCTGGTACAAATAGCCAAGGAGAAACTTCCCTAGCACGAACTTTTTCCCGTCGGCTAGGGATTCGGCTATGACCTGCCAGTTGGCGGTCGACCCGCAGCTTGATCCACAGAACAGAAACTTTTCTAGCCACATCATAAGGAACATGGCGTGTTCCCTGCGGCCGACCGATCCATCCTTCATGTTTTGAGCGATGTAGCCGCTCCACCCGCCGATGGCTTTGGTCTTGAATTGATGTTGCCCCTTTCGGCTCAGGTCTCCAGGGTTAGCCGACGCCAGGATGTCTAGTCCGGTCGTCATGTATATGTCGGCTAGAGTGACTGTCATCGGCCCCTGCTAGAACGTGAAAGCATTGAAGCTATCGTTCCAGAAGTACGCCGCAGCCGACATCAGCGGCTCATCCTTCTTCATGCCGGCCACAGATAAAGCTAGGCACTGGGCTATCCCGGTTTCCTCCCACTGAGCGTGCTTGGCCGATTGTACTCTCTTGTACCATTCTATCCAGGAGCTATCGGTGGTCGGCCACGACTTGAAGGTACCAGCCCAGTGGTTCAAAGATGGCTTCCTAGTGTTGTAAGGCGTCCTATTGGTTTCGGCCATGATTATATCGGTTGGGTCAGTGTTGCCGATAGGGCTGAGAAAGTATCTCTTTTCTCGAGTCAAACTTGGAATGACTACTTGATGTGACAGATGCTATAGTTTAGAAAAGAAAGAAAAAAGATTGTAAATCAAGAACACTAAAAGGCATGGCAGGAAAGGGGAATATGAAGACGAGGGATTGTAAGCCGATGGGGCGTACCTCGGGGAACTCGACGGCGGCAGCGGCCGATGCAGCGGCGGCGGTGGAGGCCATTGAGGTCGTCGGAGCTGGATCTGGGTCCTGGTTCGCCGAAATCGCTGGGATGCGGTGAAGGGCGCCGGTGAGTCGACGGGAAGGAGAGAGAAAAAGACTTGGGTTGCGAGGTGCTCAATTGCGGTTTGAAGGCATGACCATTTCAGTCGAGGTAAAAAGGCTATTTAAAAGCAATTTGGGGCAGCCAAAACGGTTTAGGTCAGAAAAGAGCGGGAATTTGAACGGGCAATCAAATCCGCAACACTTCGTATCACGAACTTGGGAGGCATGTGTTAACGGCTAAATTTGGTAACCGAACCCCTAAGTTCTAGTGAGGTTAAAACAGAATCGGATCGGCTGGTTTGATGGAGAAATAGAGGTCGTGTTGGCTGAGAAGCGATCAGCTGTGAAGCCAGTCGGCTAAGGTTGAATCGAGTAAAGAACAACCGATAGCCGATTCCAGGTTCAAAGAAGACGAAGCCGCTTCTGATGAAGATATTTGGAGATAAAATAGAGGATTCGGTTTCCAGATTACGCGTTAAAAGATATTGCCATCTATGGATAGAGTCCTGTAATGGCAATTGTATCTGTAAATTAGGAATTTGTTTAAACTGTTTATTGTAATGCGGCGTGGGTTCTTCCCGGGATATTGTCGTATTTTAAATAGTAGTTTAGATAGAGTCCAAGGTTTGTATAGATAATGTTATCTTGGGTATAAATAGGACCCGAGATCCTTGTAATTGAACATTCAATCACAATCAATCAAACAACTTTCGGCGCATCGCCAAACCTTTTCTTCAGACGAGCAATTGATTTGGCTCCGAGCTGCATCGTTTTGATCCCCAAATCCAGGTAAATGCTTATCATTAGTGGTATGTTCTACTGATTCTAATGCTTTCATCGTAATGACACATTAGATTCAGGGGTTTATACTGCGCTATTTACCATATATCGCATATAAACTGGAGCAATGTTTAGATCTATCCTACCATCGGCCAGTTCTATCAAGAACCCGCAGCCGATAGGGCTAGATCTAAAGGTTGAACTAGTTTATATGCGGTATCCATCGTCTCGAGAGATATAGATCAGCTACAATAGATTAGGTTGTTCTTTTTATACTTAATGCTGCATCAACATTGAACTATTAAGTCGTTTTTAGAACTTTCAATGATCTGTTTAGTTAAATTTATATGTTTAGAGACAGTGCTAGGGTTTCAGCCGGCCCTACCTGCCCTGATATATTTTTAGTATATTTATTACTAGATTTATGTTAGGACTGCCTCTTATATTAAGATCTCATTCTTGTCAGGCATCATAAGCCAAAATCGGTCTGCTAGCAACAGTCGACAGCCGATTTCCTAGGCTAAGTATATCTGGTTCAAGAATGATATCTTTTCATAAGAATCATCGGAGTACTAGCCGATCCATAGTTAGCTTTCCATTATCGGCTAGCTTATCAATATATATATTTATTTTCCTTTACTGTATTTGGGTTAAGCGGCTGATGCTGTCTCGGTATAGCCGATCCATTCCAGTCACTTGGCTTAAATATATTTTAGGATAGCATATATATGCTCACGGATTCTCTCAGCCGATCCAGTGGGGATCTAACCTAACACTTAATGCATATATCTTATTTTTCTTGTTGGTTAACAGATCAAACCAACTGGCACGCCTTGAACAGCATAGGTAGCCAAGAAAGACCTGCATTAGAGCTAAGCAGATCTCTCAGATCAGCGCGTGAAAAAAATTTCTCGTCAACAGCGTGTTCCCGTCATATGGTTGGTAGCCCCGGTATCTAAGTACCAAAGCCCGGCGTCTCGTTTTTCTCCACCATCGAGCTGCGCCAAGAACTTCTCTTCCACCAGATTCACCACGGTCGGCGACGTGATGGGCGGCGCATCCGCGCCGCCACTGACTTCGGTGACAGCACAGAGAAATAGGGCAGGCCCCTCCTCCTCCTTGCCCTGGGCCATATGGGCCTCTGCCTTCCTGGGCTTTGAGGGGCATTCTCGAGCCCAGTGCCTGGTCTTCTTGCAGCGGCGGCACTGGTCCGACGCAAGGCTCTCGCCGGCACCGAACGGTGGCCTTGGTCCACCGGTCTTCCTTCCCGCGCTTGTTCCTCGCCGTCCGCGGCCTCGCCCGCGCTTGCCTAGGCTGCCGCTGCCGCTGCTCCCGATGTTATGGCTATCACCATGTTCGCCTTGTCGCATGCGCGCCACCCACTGCTCCTGTGTGAGGTACAACTTCTCGTCGGCGTGAGGTGGCGGTGGGGCGTCGTCTTCCTCCGTGCGATCTTCCACGGCGCGCAAGCGCCCGCTCACATCCTCCAGCGTGAGCGTGGCGAGGTTCGTCGCCACCTTGATTACAACGGCCACTTGTGACAAGCGCTTGGGGACGACGTGCAGTAGCTTCTCGACCACTCTCTGGGGCACCAACTCCTCTCCGACGGACTCCAGAGCGGCGACGAGGTTCTTGAGCTGGGTCGTAAAATCGTCGACGCCTTCGCCGTCGTCAAACCGGATGGTCTCGAATTCCTGGCGCAGCAGCTGCGCCTTTGTCTTCCTCACGGCGTCGCTGCCAACATGGCGATCCTTGATCGCTTGCCACGCCTCCAGCGCCGTGGGCTTCGCCGCTAGGGATGCCACCATCTTCGGCGGCACGACACTCGTTATTGCGTCGAGTGCCATGCGATCCTCATGAAACAGAACGCCGCCCGGCTCAATCGCATCCCACATGCTCCTGGCCTGCATCTTCAATTTCATCAGTAAAGACCATTGCGTGTAATTGCTCTTCGTGAGCATTGGCCAGTTGGCCGGCCCGCCGTTCTCCCTGATGACTCGGATGGCCTCCTCCTTGCCGCCGCCGTGATGACAATGCCCTTCCCACGGGCGTCCTTGCCAGGAGAGGATGGAGGTGTCTTCTTGCCATCGTCGCCAGTCATGAGCGCGTAGCGGACTGCTTCATCACGATTCCAGCGGCGATGCCGCACCGCGATCGAGTCCAGGCCCTACCGTAGCCGCTCTGATACCAATTGTTGGCAATGGAGCTCACAAAAACAAACACACACGAAGTAAAACACGATGAACACAAGAGACTTTTGGTGCTGCGCAAAACGTTGCAGCTTTTGTGGTTTTCATTGACTCATTATATAAAGCAAAATACATGAAAACAAACTAATCACTACAATCCCGGCAAGCCGTCTTCGGATGCGCCATCCCACACCCACGAACTCGACGTGATCTCCTACATGCGCGGCATGAAGCCCAAAGGCCGTGCCATCCCACGTCCAGCATCCACACCATGCGCAACTCCTAGAGACTCACTCAGCCACATACATGCCGAGCTTATTTAACAGAAAAAAACGAACTGAGAAGAGACAGCGAAGAGAGGATTACAAACATCACGGTCTAACACTGATGGCTCATTGAGTTCGCAGCACCGGTCTGCAATACATGTGGCGACCTCCTCTACGACGACTGCGCTGGAAAGGGTGGCTGATGCCCAGGTTGCTGAACGCGCGCTAGACAGCCATCGCTTTGTTCTTGGCCCCCCTGGGTTGAATTCCGAAGAAACACCCTTACTTGTTTCGACGGTGGATGCTCTCACAAACGACTTGATGGATCTTAATGAGGGGAGCCCAGTCAGTCTTCGTTGCTGCTTCTATGCTTGACGAGGCTGGCCCTTCGGTGGGTCACGGGGAGGCAACAAAGGGGTGTACCGTAGTCTTGCCAACTTCAACATGCTTGCCGCTGCATCCCACATCAAGCTTGGCCACTGAGGGAAATCATAGTGAGGCAACGGAGGGGAATCCCTTAGTTCTGCCGGCCACACCATGCTCGCTGCCACATTCCACCTCAAATATGGAAGGAAGCCATGGTGAGGCAACGGAGGAGAATCCCTTGGTCTTGCCGGCCTCACCTTGCTCGCAGCTGAATCCCACCCTTTCTTTGGCCGTGGAAAGAAATCCCCAAAGGTCGCCGGGGTTGGGCAAGCGATCTGCAAAGCCGCTACAAGTCTATTTTCGTCGCTCTCGCCGGCGTGTGACTACTCATCTAGATGCCACCATGATAGTGCTGACAACAGAGCTGGAATCTGAAGCCATCCCCAAATCCCCGTGTGTCCTGGCCGGGGATGCTTTGGCTCCATCCCCAGCTGTGATGCCTTCAAACCACGATGCCTTCATCGGCAAATTATCCCGTCGAACAGCAGGTCTGCTGCCTGTCCCCGCCATTAGTAAACGTCGCAAAAACACTTTGCCAACGGGTGAGACCCCACGGCGCAGTCGACGCCTTGCGGGTGCTGTGCCTGAGCTTCAGCCAACGGACTGGGCAAGACGGTCGAAGAAAAAGGTCATGCGCTCGCTGGAAATCATAACTGAGCAGAATGGCATCAACCAGCAGGCTGAAGATGAATACAGTAGGTTATTTAAGAACCCACTCTCTGATACCCAACTGCTTGGGTTGGCTGCCTTGTTCAATTGGTCCATCCCTGAGTTTTGTGATGGTGATGACCTAGGTGGAGATGAGGTTTTGGTAGCTTGAGCTGCTCCGGTCTGTGTTCTTTGGTCGTTTTTTGCAATTTTGTAATGGATCCAGCCACAATTTTAATTTGGAATGTAAGGGGTCTTAATTCTACACCTAGGCAAGATTCTCTTCGTACTCTTGTGGAAGCCTCCCGGTCAGATATTGTGTGCATCCAGGAAACGAAAATCTCTACGTCCTCCAGGCGAGTAGTTCTAACCGCTATGGGGACAGATTTCTCAGAGTTTGCTGAGCTTCCTTCTGTAGGTGCTAGTGGTGGAATTCTTGTTGCTTGGCGTCGTCATATTGGAAATGCAAATACTTGCCACGTGAATGCCAACAGTGTAACCATTCAGTTCTGCCCGAATAATGGTGTTTCCTGGTGGTTAACCTGTGTGTATGGTCCTCAGGGCATGAATGAAAAAATTCAGTTTCTCCAGGAGCTAAGAGATATCCGGGGTGGCTGTCCTGGACCATGGGTTCTAGCAAGAGATTTCAATCTGATTTACAAAGAGGAAGACAAAAATAACAATAACTACAATCAGACTATGATGGGTCGTTTCAGACGTTTAATTAATGACCTAGCTATCAAAGAAATCCCCCTGCATGGTCGGAAATTTACATGGTCAAATCAGCAATCAAATCCTATTTTGGTTAAGTTGGATAGGGTGTTTTGTTCAGTGGACTGGGAGGATCTTTTCCCAAATTGCTTACCGCAAAGCATGGCTTCGGAAGATTCAGACCATTGCCCTCTTCTGCTTGGACTTCAGGATAATATTTCGGGCCGTAGACGTTTTCATTTCGAATCTTTTTGGCCTAAGCTTGATGGGTTTTAGGACACCATAGCAGCTGCCTGGGCTTCAGTACAGGCTGGTCCTTGCCCTTTTATCACCTTGGACTTCAAGTTCAAGGCTGCTACTAAAGCTTTACAGAGTTGGAATGATAAGTCTGTTGGTCATGTTAACTCTCAGCTAGCCCTTGCCCGTGAAATCGTCCATCAATTGGAGATTGCACAAGACAGTCGGTTCCTATCACCAAAGAAAAATTGGTTGAAAAGCAATCTTAAGAAGCACAGCCTTGCTCTTGCATCCCTCAAGCAGACTCTTGCCCATCTTCATTCAAGAATTAACTGGGTACGTGATGGGGACGCCAACACAAATTTTTTTCAACTCCATGCCCATCACTGCAAGAGGAAGAATTTCATTGGCAAGCTTGTCTCAGGAAACCAAATCTGCACCAAGCATGAAGGCAAAGCACGATTGGTTGATGATTTCTATGAGAGTTTACTTGGAACAACCCTGGACAGAGAGCACACCATCAACCTAGATGAGCTGGGAATCCTCCCCCATGATCTGGCTGACCTTGAGGTCCCTTTTACAGAAGAAGAAGTGTGGAACACAATCAAGCAGTTGCCTTCGGATAAAGCGCTCGGGCCAAATGGTTTCACTGGTCGGTTTTACAAAGTTTATTGGTCGATCATAAAAAATGATATTATGGCTGTAGTTTCTGCTGTGTGGAGTAGGAGATTTGCAGGTTTTTAAGTGCTTAATGCAGGCTACATCACCCTGCTGCCTAAAAAAGAGGAAGCAGAGCAGCCAGGAGATTTCCGGCCTATCAGCCTGGTTCATAGTTTTGCTAAGCTGATCACTAAATTGTTGGTGAATCGACTTGCATGCCGGCTGCAGCAGATGGTGTCTCCTAACCAAAGTGCATTTATAAAGGGACGCTTTATCCAGGACAATTTCATGCTAGTTTAGCAAACAACAAGATTTCTCAATCAACAAAAGCAGCCCAGAATCCTTTTAAAATTGGATATTTCCAAGGCCTTTGATTCATTTTCTTGGCCCTTCTTGCTAGAGGTCCTGCAGCATTTAGGTTTTGGCCAAATTTGGAGGGACATAATCAGTGGGTTGCTCTCCTCCTCTTCTACTCAAGTACTGTTGAATGGGATACCTGGGGAACGTATTACTCATCGGCGAGGTTTAAGACAAGGTGATCCTTTGTCATCCATGCTTTTTATTCTTGTTATGGATGTGTTGGGGCATATGGTAGACAGGGCAGCCGCTGTTGGTTTGTTAAAGCCACTTTCTTCTTGAGCTCTCCAGCATCGCATTTTCCTCTATGCGGACGACGTGGTTCTTTTCCTCCATGTCATAATGAGCATCCTCCAACTTTTTGGTGAAGCTTCATGCCTCAAAACCAATCTGCAGAAAAGTAATGTGGTACCAATCATGTGTAGGGATATAGAATTGGCTTTGATACATGAACTTCTCCCTTGTGCTGTCGTGAATTTTTCTTGAAAGTATTTGGGGCTGCCCCTCTCCCTCAAGAAGTTAACTAAAGAACAAGTCCAACCTATTATAGATAGAATTGCTGACCAGCTACCGGGATGGAAAGCAGATCTCATGACACGGGCAGGACGAAGAATTCAGGTGCAGTTTGTTCTCACTGCCATGTTTGTATATTTGGCAATGACGATTGATTTCCCATTATGGGCTATTAAAGCTGTGGACAAGCTTAGGAGAAGTTTTCTTTGGAGGGGTCGTAAAGATGCTCGTGGGGGACACTGTCTTGTGGCTTGGGGAAAGGTCACCCGCCCCCCTGAACTTGGTGGACTTGGAATTTCTGATCTCAAACTTCTAGGCTGAGCATTAAGGATGAGGTGGATTTGGTTGAAAAAAACTAAACCTCATCGTCCTTGGGCAGCCCTTCCTATTCATATTCCGGAACAAGTTATTGCCTTCTTCTCAGTGGTCGTTGTTTCGGAAGTGGGCAATGGAAAACACACACTGTTTTGGACTGATCGATGGATCCATGGATAGTGCATCGCTGATCTTGCACCTCGACTTCTAGAAGCCATCCCAAAGAGAAGGCTGAAACGACAAACTGTCCACGAAGCCCTTATAGGTCTCAGGTGGATTTTGGATATCAAGGGAGCCCTCACAGTTAGTGTTATTGTGGACTTCCTCCATCTTTGGGAAATGTTGCACAACTTTGTTCTAGAGCCTGATGTCGAAGATATCCACATTTGGCGGCTATCAAATAATACTCAGCCAAGTCTGCGTATGAGGGTTTGTTCATGGGATCTACACAGTTTGGACCATATGAAAGGATTTGGACAACCTGGACACCGCCCAAATGCCGTTTTTTCCTTTGGTTGGTGGCCCAAAATTGGTGCTGGATGGCGGATCGCCTCGCACGACGTGGACTACCTCATTCAGAGCAGTGCCCTCTTTGTGATCAAGAAGATGAAACCATCAACTACATTCTAGTGTCCTGTGTTTTTGCTAGGCAATTCTGGTTTCACTATTTAAGGCAGGTTGGCCTCCATGCCTTGTCACCTAAACCTTTAGACACTTCTTTTGATAGCTGGTGGGAACAAGCTATTGGAGCAACGAGCGGTTCGTTGCAAAAAGGTCTCAATTCTCTCATTGTGCTTGCGGCATGGACTCTTTGGAACCATCGGAACCGTTGCATCTTTGATGGTATTGTCCCTAACCTTGGTGGTGCTCTTACCCTTGCTGAAGAATAGCGCCGGTTGTGGAGTCTAGTAGGAGCTAAGGGTCTGTCCTTTTTGACAGCTCCTAGTGGTGGTTAGCTTAGTGCTAGTTGGTCGTTTCGCGAGTTTTCTCTTTGTTTGGTGTGGGGCTATGTATGGGGTGTGTATGGTGTGCGTTGTAGGGCTCTTGCCTTTTTCTTTCTTCTTAATATAATGAAGCGCAACTCTCCTGCGTTTTTAGAAAAAAAAATCATTCTTATTTGTTTATTATGATTTTAGGTCAATGGTTACTAGTGTTTGCCTAAATAATGGAAATGTTGTTCTGTTTATGGGTGTTAGTTCCAGAAACATTATCAAGATTTTTTTTGGGATGATAATGTTTGATTTGGATCGGTCATTGTGATTTGGTGAAATGCCATGTACACATGGGATACCATGATTTTTGTTATTTTGTTGATGTATAGCTTTCAAACAGTGTTATGAGATGTGCTGAAAGTTCCAAGATTTTTCGGTGTCACAATGGTGTACCCTTTTTCTGATCTTCTCCAACTACCTGCTGCACTATGTATGAGCCAATGCTATTTGAATGTAATCGACACTTCCGAGCTTCGGCAGCATGCTTGCTGCCTGTGGTGAAATTACGAGTGTTGTCCATTTGTGTTGATAGCTGATGTTCAGATTTAATGAAGTGAAAATGACAACATGTGCACTAGGGAATTAAGGTGCATTTTTCCATTTGTTACATCTGTTCCTTCTCATACCAATTTGTAGTATATTGGTAGTGACCAATAATAGAATCAAATAAAATAATCATCTGATTATTTTTACAACACAAAATTTAGATCATCTGATTATTGTTATAATAGAGTTTTAGGCACATGTAAAGCCAAAACCAAAACAAATGCTTGACTACATCCATTCAATATTCCAGATCACATAGCACAGAACATAACACTAGCTGTATCACTTAGGTACATGTATAGCCAAGAAAAAACACAAATAACTGACAACAACCACTCATTTGTGCTCAAATCATAAAATGACAATTTGCTTTACTTCAGGCATGCTTGACTCACCAATTTATTTGTTTTACTCCAAGCAAAAGTGACAATTATTTTCTACTTCTGACATTCACGCACACATTGCCCTGGAGACTGGAGTTTTAAAACTGCAAACATTCCATTAAAGAAGAATAAAGACATCAACTTGAATTTCACTGCAATCTAGCAGCACAATTAAAAAAAATATGTACCAGCACTATCAATAAATATGTTGTTCTCGTCCAATGCACAAAGGTATTTTAGATATTGACAATAGAAGGTCTGGAAGCATCAATCTAAATTTGAGGCTGTGCACTGACAAGTTCTTACCTGCACATACCGCCAATCATTTCTCTAATCGGTTCCTTATTTGTATGCTACAATGCATTCAAACTCTGTTGCAGTTGTACTAGTACACAAAGCCCTTTAAGACAGATAAATCTGTAACTCTTTGCTTCTCATAAAAAACTGAGAACACTAACACAAATTGCACATCACCGATTGAAAAACATCATGGTTTCGGCTGTGTACTGTTGTCCACGGCGTGGCTCGAAGTTGATGGGCCTCTGTCTTCCTCCCCCTGTATCTCAGTCTTGCCGGCGGCGACGCGAGGCCGTGCCATCGCCACCACTCATTACAGTACATGTATAGCTAACAAACGCAAATGACTGAAAACTACCACACATTGTAGTTCACATATATAGTGCAGATCATAACATCTGGTACACTCATAGCCCAACAAAAAAACAGAAATGCCTGACTTCAACCACTAATTCCAATCCACATTTGTAGTCCAGATCTATACAAGTAGCACATGGCTTGTTAATACGCCTAGAACTTCACATGTTTCTACTCGTTAATGCTTGACTCACTAATCAACTTGCTTTACTTCAAACATTAGTGACCAAATTATTTTCTGCTTCTGACATTCAATCATACAGTGCTCTGGATAAAATTTCAAGCCTGAAAAGATCCTGTAAAAAAAACTAACAAGATCAACCTAAATTTGAGTGTAATCAAATCTGCTAGCACAATATAGTTGCAATCATAGGCCCTGTTTGGTTTAGGTACTAAAAGCATTAGCCCCTCATTTTAGTCTCTTTTAGTCTCTAAAATCTCAAACAGGAAACTAAAAGGGACTAAAATACCATTAGTCCATTAGTCCCTAATGGATGTGCTAATTGAGACAAACTCTATTTTCCAGTGGTGCCCTCGCCTCGCTTCTCTCTCCTGCAGCGCCGCACAGTCCCCATCCTCCCGAACACTGCTCCGCCCCGCACCGCCCACTGCTCTGCCCTGCACCGCCCACTGCTCGCCCCGCGCCACCGCCGGTCCCGTGTCGCCGCCTGTCACGCTATACTGCCACTCTCAACGAAGAAATGGCTGGCAACGAGGATGACCGCTACGATTTTTTTCTCCCAAGCTCGTGAACATCATCCGGCCGCTGGCATTGACGGTAATGACTTCGGTTTCTCGCAAGTGTCGTCGGCCATTGGTGGATCAGTGCGGCTTCCATTTTCGGTGAGGGGCTCGGGAGGGGGAGGGGATCCGGGGGTTCAATCTGAACTCCCGGCCGATGCCTTTCCCAACTTCTCCTCATACCAAGAATTGCTGCAGCTGGATGGACATGGAGTTGCTCCCATTCCGGTTGGCACAAGGTCCGCCGTCGCCCCGTCGCGTCCTCCTTTCTCTGCTAGCGGTCGAGGAAGAGGAAGACGGGAAGGAAGAATTGGTCAAGGCCACGCCAGTTCGCTGTCCATTGGCACAAGATCCGGCAAGGGGATGTGGGAATTCGTTCCTCCAACGGCAGCTTCAGGCAAAGGATTCGTCGGCAGCCATGGGGGATCAATGTCATCACTCGTGCAAGGCTTCACTGGACTTGGTGGATTTGGAGGTGGTGTTCGACATCAGGCATCATCGTCGGCATGTCCTCCAGCGGCTGAGGAAGAGTACAATGAGGACGACGAAGAAGCTGACTTTCGTGATGAGGGTCAGCGCACGATAAATCCTCTATATGCATCTCTATATTTGTTTTGTGCAATGCTGAATACTCCTGTATTTGTTTTATACTATATAATATTGAGTAATGTGTAATATTAAGCACTTTCATTTCAATTTGTGATAACAAGCATTTGTAGTTTCTATTTTCAGCTTGCATGATTGAATAGTGGTAACATGTTTTTTGTACAGTGCAATTAATGAGCTTTAGTCTCTACAACTAAATAGTATGGGACTAAAATTTTTAGTCCCCTTACTAAAGTGCCAAACAAGCCCATAATCATGCCCACAAAATCAGGGTCATTAACAAACAATCCACAAAATTAACTAACCTACACAGAGTGAAAACATGTTAAGAATCCCTAATCTCTCTGAGCGCTGCCATGGAAGTTATAGACTAAACACAACAAAATTCTCACTTGCAAACTCCACTGACCACCGTGAAGCCTTCCCGTCTCTAATGTTTCCAATCCGTCCCTCACCCTCTGCTACAGTGGATTCAAACTATGTTGCACCTACATTGGCACATAACATGCAACTCTTAAGACAAGTCAATTCGGACACATTCTCGATTCCGTTAAAAAGCCAATCTGACCCTAAAAAACCAACATGAAAACACTTTTTTTGCTGGGTTCGGCCTAAGAGTTGGTCGACCAATTTTATTAAGGAATTTGGGGAAAAAACTTTGATTACAACGGCACAAATATGCCGATCCTAGACCACACAAACATATGGCTAGGGAATCAAACAGAAAGAAACAAACGAAAAGAAAAGCAGAGAGCGATAGCCCCCTACCCCTCCCTGCTTAGGAACAGAGGAGCACCAGAGCAGGGGAAATCGCCTCCAAGTTACAAGGACTCCTGCACTGATTACTCGCCGTCATGTGAAAAAACTCCAGCCTCTTTCCAAATCTGAGCCTCCTCTTTGATTTCTCCCAGGAGCATGTGAACAGAACTATCCCGGCTCTCAAAAATTCTCGCATTCCTCTCCTTCCACACCCGCAGCAAACTAGCATCAACAAGTTGTCAAAGGATTCCCTGTAGCTTGTCCAAAAAAAAGTCCTGGTCCGCAGCCACCAGTCCGACAAGGTCTTGCCCTCCTCGTTTGGGGTCTGGAAGGATACATTAATCTGCTGCATCAACATTCGCCATACCTCGTTAGTAAAGCGGCAAGTAACAAACAAGTGATGGCAGTCTTCTGCTTCACAGCGACAGAGCTGGCAATAATCATCGTGCTGCCAATTTCTTTTGGCAAGGTTGTCAGCCGTTAAACATCTACCTTGCAATGCCGACCACATGAAGAACTTAACTCTGGAAGGCGCCTTGGATTGCCAGAGTAGCTCGCCATATAAGCAGTCCTCCCTCGGCATGAAGAAAAGATCATTTGCCACAACAATAGAATATTCTCCATTTGCTTCCAACTTCCATTTGATTTCATCGGGGCCTGGCCGCAGCGAAATCTGTTGAATTTCATCCCAAAGTTGGAAGTAGTCACCGATTGCTTGAACGGACAACGCCCCCTCTATGTCGCGCAACCATCTTCGGTTCTGTAGTGCTTGCGCCACTGTCAGGTTCGAGTGGCAGACATAGGAGAATATACAAGGCCATATGTGCTCGAAGCTTCTCTTCCCTGACCAATCCGTTGTCCAAAACGGCGTTCGGTGTCCATCTCCTAGAATGAACTTAACAGCTGAGCCAAAGATCTGAAGCACATCTTTTTGAAAGGGGATCCCCACACTAACCCATGACCTGCCACCAATTTTTATGCTAAACACTGGCCATTTCAACCTCAAAACTTGTCCGAAGTACTCCAAATTCTTAACCCTCAGCCCATCCTTTCTTTCTGGCGCACAGATACTTTCCAGGACACCATGCAGTGGTCGCCACTTACCTTCTCCTGTCCCTTCCAGAGGAAGCCTGTACACTTGCACTGAAATTCTTTTATCACCCATTTGGGGAGCTTCAAAACAGAGGCGTAATGCAACGTTAAGGCTAGAAGAACAGACTTTATCAAACACAGTCTCCCATCGATTGAGAGTAGTTTAGGTCTCCATCCCGTCACTTTCTTTGACAACTTGTCTAGCATCGGTTGCAGCTCACTTTTTGTGGGCTTTCTGAACGAAAGCGGCAACCCTAGATACACAATGAGGAAAGCCTGAATTGTGCACTGAAGAATGCCCTGAACCAAGCCAGCTTTGTCTTCCCACAATGGATATGAGGGATTGCGCTCTTTGAAAAACTAACCTTTAGTCTCGTCGCTTCCCCGAAGAGATCAAGGACACTTATAATCGTGATCGCTTCTAACAGGGAGGGGTTGAGGAAGATGTCGGCGTCGTTGACGTAGAGAGAAATATTAGGCAAATGTCTTCCCCTCTTCCCAAGCGTGGCAAAGATATCAGTCCCGCCACGCCCGCTTGCTCAACCATCGCCTGCAGGACGTCCATCACCAAAACAAACAACAACGGGGAGAGGGTTGCCTTGTCTCAAACCCCTCGCCGGTTTGAAGAGGGCTGAAGCAACACCATTCACCAGTATGTTGGTTTGCGCCGTGAGCAGCAGCGCAGATAGACATCTTCTCCATCGAATTCCAAACCCCCTGGCAAAATTGTGTTGAAAACACTAATGATCTGGGTTATTCTGTTGTGGAAGATGATGGATTTGATAGAGTGGTCTACTAGCCTAATGCCCACATTTTCTGAAATATATTGCTCAAGGAGCAAATTCATACATGTGCCCAAGCCGCCGCCTCCTCTTCAGGCTATGGCTGCGGTTGGTTGGGTTGTCGTCGGGAGTAGGGTTTGCGGTCAGGGCGGATCTAGCGATGGAGCTAGGGGGACTTTAGTCCCTACCTTCGTCGAAGCAGTGGAGCCCCCTTAGGCTCTATCAAATTTTAGCTTCATATGTGTTGCAAGATGTGGAGATTGTGGCAATCGGATATCCACATGGCAAGCTTATCCGACTGGAGATAGGGATAAGTTGTGCCTTCCAAATATGTAAACTAACTATGACTTGGGTATTACGTTGCCGGTTAAATAAGGTAACGGCTCATAGTCACGGTTTGGTAAGATTGAGGAAACCGACTTAGAGTAAGATATAGTTTTCGATTTGTAAGCCCGCCTCCCAAGACTATATAAGGGGGGTAAGGGGCGTCCCTTGAGGGATATCAGAGGTTAGATCAGATTCATTAGCAAGAACTATCGACTTTAGGAGCAACAGATCTTGAGATCAATAAACACTTGGCGGATCGAAAACACTCGGCGGATCGAACCCCCGAAACAGGAGTAGGGTATTACCTCACGAGAGAGCCTGAACCTGTCTAAACCTTGTTTTCCACCTAACCCATCGTGTTTGGTGATTTTGACTGCACCCCTAATTTTTTATTGCCGAAACCGAGTTTCAACACAAGAAAAGGCTAGAGGTAGATCCTAAGAGGTATTTCATTCTTTGCGGCAGCAGGGTTGAGCAGGTCCGAAGGTGAACCGACGACACATCCAGTTGCAGCATCCGATGACGTGTCCGGATCGACAGTCCACCATGGCCATCTTGTTTAATTGTTCCTGCAATTACGAGATGATTGAGATCGAGAAGAGATGAAACTGAATGAGTTATGAAAGAGAAGGCCAGCACATTTTCAAAAAGGGTCATGTGCAAAAGAACATTATGGATGACGTGTTGATTGCAGTGGGCTACGGGGAATGGGGGAGAAAATGGGTACAGATGTGATCCACACGTTCAAGATCGAACGGCACGTAACAGGGTTACTATGTTTTCACTGGAACATGGGTTCCACCTGATACTTCCCCGCAAATAACACCGGTCAGCTGATATATGTTCATAATGAGCTTGTGAAGATCTTCAATTGAACGGAGACACGCCGTTTAAACAACCAAAGAATTAACATGATTTTGTGTAATTTAGTATGATCCATGGATCGAGTATACAAAAAGAATGATATTGTAATTCACAGCTTTCCTATGGAAGAACGATGATGGATTTCTGTACAGAAATCGGGTAGCTTAATCTACAAGTGAGTTGGCCCTATGGAATATTTTGAACACGCTGCTGGTGGAAGTAAGTTGTAGTCAGACGACTGCATCAGATCGAGTAGGGAATTCAAGGCCATGAAGTGCTCCAATGTTGTGCAGATCCTCGGCAGAGTACAACGGAAGAAACCAGAGCAACTTTTTGGTGCCAAAAACCTGCAGTTTTTTTTTCTGCTGATAAGAGGAATGTAACAAGGGGAGATAGAGAACTCAAAATGCTGTAAAGAAAACCTGCTCCAAGTTTTTTCTCCATCCCAGGTCATACTTCCATGAAACTGAATTCCTTCGCTCATGGACCTGAAATAAGTTTGATCAAACACACATCAAATCATTTTTGGCACGACAAGCAAGGAATATGATATGCTACTATTCAATTGGGATCTAGGCCAGATTCTGAAGGAAGTCAAACCAAAGCCAGGGTGCTCTTGTACCACTGGACTGGCGATAAAATAAAACAAGATAATGGTAAAAAAAGAACAACCAACTTCTCTTTTCCTAATTAATCTCAACTTGGAAGAAACATTATGTGAAATGAGTTGTATAAGTTCAACATAAAATGACTAATGAATTATTTACAGTTGTTGTAATTTGAAACTCCCTCAAGTAACACAAAGCATGTAATTATCTATTACAGATCTACTACAAGTATTACTTGAGATTATTTAGCCAAACAATCTCAGCATTTGCTAACAAAAGTCACAGAGAGCTAACTAGCTTTGCAGGAGAAAAAAAGATAGGGCAATGATTGACCTTCTTTCAAAAAAAAGTACGCTTAATTTTTGCATGTTCCAAGCAATGGTGATTTCTTCCAATCTTCAAAAAAAGGAAGATATAGTGTCCCTTGGACCGTTGCCACCCGTAGGGGAGCCACTGGACTGAATCCAGACCAAGCCAGCCTCAATCCATTCATTTATATAGTTCATTTCCCAGACAAATCCAAATCGATCAATCATATGTAAAACCAGAACCAGCCTACCCCAAGTGCAAAGCAACAAATGGATCCAAACCAAAAGCCAAAAAATGGGTTCAGTCCATTCGGAAACCGTTCTCAAACCAAAAAAAAATTCTGGAGGTTGTTGCTAGCTGCTATTCTCTGCTCTGTTCTGCTCGCCGAGTCATCAGCTGCCCGCTTGCCTGGCTCTCTGTTGATGCTCACTGCTGGCCACACAGCCTGGCACCTCCCTGTTCGATGCTGCCACCCTGCACCTAGCTGTTATTCTCTGCTCTGGTCTGCTCACCGAGTCATCGGTTGCCCAGCTTGCCCGGCTCTCACTGCTGGCCACACAGCCCGGCACCTCCCGTTTGACGCTGCCACCCTGTGCCTCCCCACCGGCTGACGCACCACCACAGTCCGCCGCTGCGCCCCGGATTTTTGCAGGCCGCAGCAGATCAGCACACTCCACACCTCGCCCAACGGCTTGACACTCTCATGGCTGGCGGAGGCGGTGCCTGAGGGTGAAGGTGGAGCAGGAATCACACCAGGTGACCGGCCGCTGGCGGCAGCTTGATGCTTCAAAGACAAAGCGTATTGCAGCGCCTTCTCTTGTGAGCAGAAAAAGATCCGTGGTCCAGGAATTGGTTGGACCCATGGGTTTGGTCCATTTAAAACCAACAAAACTCCACCCAAAACCAATAAAATCCAAACCATTCCACTAGCAGGACCAAATCAAACCAGCCCAATTCTTACATCAACCCATTTAAACCCATCCAAAGTCAATCCATTCTTAAATCCACCCATTTAGTCCATTTAAACCCAACCCACTAGCACCCCTACAACCAAGAGATCAAGAAACCCAATACCAATCAGTGCGTAACAACTTCATGCAAGAGCTTGGCTAGCTAGCTCTCCTTAGCTCTCCAGATCACAAGCAAGGAAATCCATGCAATTAATGCCTTTGATCTTTGAGAATTGCATGCATAAACTACTTGAAGTTCTTTAGCTTTACTACTTTGGTAACAGAGTAAATTATCCAAACCGAGCTGCTCACTTGAAATGATTGTATAGTTCTGAAACATTTGTGCATACATGGTCCTACAAACAAATATTGCAATTTGAATCTAGTAGTAAATTGTGGACATATTCAGATCAGTGTCTAAATCCTGATTAACAGGTGCTCCAGTGTAAATGACAACATGAAATTTAGAGGTTTCATGGAGGCATTTCTCAAGATATTAAACATTCCAAACATTAAGGCGAGAATTTATAGTTCACCGAATTACCTCTATAGAAGTCGCATTACTTGTAACAAGAGATGTGTGCATTCCAATGAAACATAGAAGGCTCAGTGCAAATGCCAAATTAAGAACTGCAATAAAGGTCTACTGGTAAGTAACTTGCACAGTTTTGATGCGAGTTAAAATGCTTTGAAGGCAGAGGATACCAAAAGCAAGAAATAGAATAGCAATATCTCCAGGTGAGCTGGAATGCCTGCTTTCATTTCGGAAGAACTCAATAAAGTATGGAAGTAGTACCAATGTATCCAACACTGTTTCAACGAATGTATATACCTAAAAGGTAGACAAAATGCAATTACATAGTAAATAGAAAGAATTAATGAAGCTACATAGAAATGGATTATAAAGTATACATTATAGAAGATGTATTAAGTAGACAGAAAATATAAAATAGTCTTCAGTGACTTGTTTGATGTTTTGGCACTTGAGACTAGAGAAGAATGTCTTGCTCATGGATACTATATTTATGAATTTATGTAGTAGCAGAAGCCAGTGCTCACACGCCAGCATACCATACATTGTTTGTTAGCTGTTAGGTGAGCAGTGAACATGCTAACTATAAAACAAAAGTACAGCAAAAAAGTGGAACCTGGAGTAAAATGTTGAAACCTTAAGGCTTTATAAATACTTTTCAGGTTCCCAAATTACAGGAGAAAACAAATTATTTTAAGAGGGTTGAAGACATTCTCCCTCCATTCTGTTTCACTTGTCTCCAACACAAATATTGGACCATTATCCATGAAAAATATGATGCTATGAAAATATTTTTCACGAAAATTCTTAATATTTTTTTCATACCTAGCAGCCAAAGTTTTTAAGGTTTCACAGCACACTTTCTAAACCAATACTACCGAGTACATTCCTATGTCTATTCCAGCAAGGAATTTATGTTCCATGTATAATTCAGATAAGCAAGTTGTCTACAAAATACAAAAAGGAAGAAATTAGCACACTGCCCAACTTTTCTAAATGTGTATGTATTCAGTGATAGGTTGAGCATGAATAAAACAAATTATATGATTACAACAATCAAAATCTATGTGGACACAGAGGAACTGACGTGTGATAATACACATATGTAATTATAACAGATGGATAAGCCAATGTTCTGTAGACAACTTGTCATAAATGCAAATGATGAGCATGAAATTGCTAATCAAAGTGTTTCGGAAGTACCAGGAAAAGGAGAAAATACTTGTAGTTCCTTGCCCCAACACAATTTACCACCCAAACACAGTGATGGTCCATTTTGAGCACACATCTGTTACCTGCGTAGGCAACGTCACACGCTCAGAAAAAGGATAAGGAGATGAACCTATTACTTGAATTCATTCTAGTAAATTCCAAGGACAAATTAGTAGTAAAGGCATAAAAGATGACAGATAATCAGTCAAGCATGATACAGACTAAGGGCTTGTTCACTTTGTTGTCACTTTCAACCCTCACCATTGCTACTCTACCAAATTTTGGTAATTCCGGAAGTTTTCACTCTCAAACACTACCAAAATTTGGTAAGGCTAACCGATAGGCATCCAACACGGCCAAGTTTTGGTAACGCCAAAATAAGCCAAAATTTGACATTGCCAAAATATGGTAGGGTTGAAAGTAACAATGTGAACAAGCACATTATTTATAATATGAACAACTTCAAATTAGTTTTTTTTTGCTACTGTTGATCTTTACCTTTCATGGAGTTGCTACTTATAAGGTACCACTTACTCTCAGAAATCAAATACCTGTGTTATTCAGGTTAGCATGAAATGGAAGTGTATCCTAGAGTCTTTCAGCGATTGAGTTGGAAGTTTATATCTCCAAGCATAAGAGGTTTAATTTGTCATGTTTGAAGTTCAAAGTTTTTGGATGAAACTTGTGCATTTCTTTTAGCTAAAACTGGTGTTTCCAGTCCTTTTCTATTTTCTAGTAGCATGAATTATTCGATTTTAAAGTGTTCAACCTCAGCCTCAAAGTTTCAAAATGTGCAATTTGAAAGTGTTTGATCTCAATTGAAAAGTTAAAAAATGCTTGAATTGTAAGCAGAAGAACTCAGTACCAAGTTGAAACTAAAGAGGAAAAGCAGAGGGAACTGCATTCTACAAAAAAAGAAAATCAGCAGTGTGAACCGGTTACAGTGAATTATTGGATTTGGTGCACCCAAATCTTATTGCCTCAAGACATATATCATCTTAATGCTGGATCTTCCACACTTCTGGATGGTACATGTGATCGGTTAGATATGCTATACTAGAACTGGCTACTGCTCTTTGTTTTCTTCCACTAGAACTTCTGGTTTTATGACAGACACTTGACAGATTTTTCATTTCTTCAATCATTGCAAAGAAAATGACAAGAGAAATAATGATATAGATCAGGGGGCAATGATCAGTACAGCACAGGCAACATTCTATGTATTTTTTGATGAAAAATGGAGTGCCTAATGTAAAAAAGGAATGATGTGGAGTATGCAAAACAGTGAGTATAAGTTTATAGATTAAGTGTGTGTCATCATCAGGAAAGCTGACTTACAAACAGAACAATGATGACAACGAGGCGGCTTGCCATTTTGGCAGCGAGAACAATATCTTTGTGCACTTTGCCCTTCTGGATTGGGGTATGTAGCATCCCAATTATATGATATAATCCTAGAGTTCACACCTATGCCATCCTCTTCAGAAGCATGTCTCCAGTTTTCAGGTACAGCACCAGGATCGGTGAAAACAACCATCAAGTAACACCATATAATCATTGCAAGCTGCAGAAGAAACAAGATCCCTGAAGAAGTTTTAAGCAAACAGAATCAAACACAATCATGGTCCATTATTCTCCTTCTAGAAAAAGGAAAAGTCCATGATAACAACTATATATAGCATTTACAGATGTCATGCATAAATGAGTTGTTCTCAGTCTAGTTGGATGAATCAATATTTTCTTTGCCTTCAAAACTTCCAGGAATTGAAACTCCTTGCTTATAAGATGCTCCTTCTGATTCCAAACATAGGTTGCTTTAGAGTTGTGCACAGGAATTAAAAAAGTGTTAAAATGTTGTTGCCTTGTAGTTACTATACATTGGAAATGGTACCTCATTTATACATGAGAGTAGTTGCATTTGATTAGCAAGGGCATAAAAAGAAAAAGTAGGGGACGAGTATCTCGAGGTTATATGACAACTCACAATTAGAGAAGAGTACAGAATTCTAAAATGATCTACATTTGGAATCAGAGGGAGTAGAAAACACTAAAAGCAAAATAGGATGAGTAGAAAGACTAAAAGAATAAGAGTTCAAAAAGATTAATGGAAATATCAGGCCAGTCATATCATCAAATGTTGTTTATCTAACACTAGGGAAACTGTCAAGCCAGTCATCTCATCAAATTTGGTATATCTATTCTGCCAGATAATAACATCTAACAAAAAAGGGCATGGCAGAGGAAACTATGTGCAATGAATACATTCCAAAATGATTATATGCAGACATATATTGATTTTATAGGAATCACGATCTTGACAATTGAGGAAAAATGGGCGATGCTGTCAAAAATCATCTACCTGCACCAGCCTGATTGGAAGCCTGTTTTGTTCCTGGGTTAGTGTCAAGATTTTGTGAGACACAGTGGTGCCGTACTGCCGTGTACTCATGGTATGGTGTCGCTGGGAACTCAAACTGCCGTGGACCTTGTTGGACTCTGTTTTCTTAATGGAAATTGGGACAGGATCATCAGGGTTCAGCTACAGCTTCTGAAACTAGGTTTTACCTTTAAACCGTGAGTCCGCTCTAACTACAGAAATGCACCTTCACCCAAATTAAGACCAAATGTCAAATGTTATCTAAATACGTTTAAAAATGTTCACTTATTTGGTGGCACACCAACCCATAACCAGAAAAACCATGTTTTTCTTATCACGAGACCCAGTGAAACCATCTTTCTTCTAATGTAACTTATGCTCAACACGAATGGGTGACCCCATCCTTACCAAATAAATAAATAAACTGGCAATTTGTTCATCCTGCAGCGATATGTACCACCACATCCAACACATAGAGTGCAACATAGCTCAGTCACTGAAAACACCTCAAACCAAACAACACTTTTAATTCTATGGATCAACCAATAAGAATTGTCATTGAATGTATTCAATCTAGTTCTCACACAATTACTTAGTTGCATTACAATTTGTTAAATTTGGCAAGCAAGAAACATTGCATGTGTGAAGAGTAAAGACAAACTATAATTTGCATGTATAAAAGGAATATTTTGTGTATAATCAACTCTCCTGAGTCCTGACATCCAATGGTGTAATTGAGATGCTAATTTGGCAAGAATGGCTGAAGTAACGCTATAGAATTCCTAAATTGAAAAACGAAAACAGCAGCAGCAGAGGAATCCGCCGCGTGATCAATGAGGAAGCGGGGAGATCGCAATCTCAACAGAAATCGAATTTAAAATGTTCTGTCTAGCGCCACATATCGCAAATTCCCCTCGCCGCGTACTGAAAATAGGTACTCAGAGAGAGAGGGAGAGACGGAGAGAGAGAGAGAGAGAGAGAGGAGAGAGAGAGAGAGAGAGGGTGGCAGCGCTTACCAGTAGGTGGAAGGCGACGAGGACGGACGCGGCCCCGGCCGCAGCGCCGCCGCCGCCGAGCAGCAGAGGGCCCCAGGTGTAGACGACGACGGCGTAGTAGGAGACCGCGACGATGGCGGCCACGAAGGCCAGCATGAGGTACCCAAGCCCCCGCAGCGCTGAGCAGGCGCGGAACGGGTTCACGTGCCGGCAACAATCCATTCTCGCGGTGCCCCCTTGCTTGCCCCACTACTCCGGCGAGGGGAGGACACGCGCGGTCGGCGGCGGCGGCAGGGGCGAGGACCTAGGGCGTAGGGAGGTGTCGGTGGCGGCGCGGTGGGAGGAAACCGTGTGCGGCGGGGTTTGCTTGGGTCGCTGCATCCTGGGCCCACTTGTAGGGACGGGTGATCGCATGGGGGCCGTTTGTCGGCCGGAAAGATACCAGCATAGCGGTTGTTCATCGGAGATACATAGGGTACGGTTGGATTGGATGTAAGGCAAAAGCGCAAGTGCAGCCTTCCTAAGCAAGGCATAGTATTTATTATAGTAATAAAAAATCATTTTTATGGCAATTTAGCCTCTAAACGTCGAAAAATTCTCATCGGGGAACAAATGAACCCATGCATGATTAGGCTTCTATTCAGAGAACCAAATGATAGGCTTTGTTCCTTTGAACTATAGCATCCATATATAGATCCAAACAGATCTTAATATATCTCATATCTCATATTCTTGACACAAAAAATTGAAAAAAAACATCTACACCCATCACTATCATAATCTATTTTAACAGTAAACTTTTGAAGTAGTCTAGGTAATTCCTTCTATTTTAGTATTATCAAGTATAAAAAACACATCGCTGCTAAGTATGATGTGGTTCTATTCTACAACAAAGAATACATAAGCAATTATCTCACATTCTTGACATAAGAATTTGGCAAAGAATATCTACAACACCCGTCACTATCATAATCTACTATTTTAGCAGTAAACTTTTGAAGTAGTCTAGGTAATCCCTTCTATTTTAATATTATCAAGTATAAAAACACATCGATGTTAAATATGATTTGGCTTTCATTCTACAACAAAGAATACATAAGCAATGGATAAAACAGAAAGATAAAACAGAAAGTGTGTTCATGGTAAAAACTCAAAAGGACAATGGAACTTTTCTTCCAAGAATATCTAAGGTTAAACATCTCATTAGGATTAAGGGGAGGAATCAAAATTTGTCATTAATTACACATCTCATTATAATTAACCTTGTTGTAACTAAACATACACAAAGAAAATAAACATATAATTATGACAACATATTAGTAGAGTATGAAATCAACCCCTAGGGAAAAATACAACGACAACCATACCAAGGACCAGGACCTCTTGAAATGTGCACATTGCTTGACATTGTCGATAATCTTTTCAGCTGCCTCTACATTTAGTACTTTAGTAGTAGTTGGTAATTAAGTCATAGATCGATGATATGCTCCATTAATCATTAGACTTAAACAAATATTAACATGAAGGTTATTAAAATTTGAGAAATGTAAAGTGCAATAAGCCACAAATACAGGCCACAAAATGAATTTGTCCGACACATGGTAATAAAGAGGTAAATAGCATAGCATGTGAGTTACACTACTAAAGAAATGATCTTTGCTTCACTGACCAAAATTCACAATAGTCCTGGTTTCAATACAAATCATGACTAGAAAACATTTTTAGTCCCAGTTAAAAAGACAATGGCTCTCTATGATCTGTTACCAACCGGGACTAAAGATCATCTTTAGTCCCGATTAGATTCTTGTCAGAATTTGTCAGGTCGACGATCATTTTTAGTCTTGGTTTGCAACACCAACCGTGACTAAAGATCATATCTTTTGTTTCGGTTGGTATTACAAACCAGGACTAAAGATCTAAATAATCTTTAGTCCCGGTTTTTTTAACTGAAGTGAAGGTGTTTTTTTAACTGCGCCAATTAAAAATATGGTTTATTGTAAAGGAATAGACATAATTTTGTTGCATAATTCAAATGGTCTGAAATTAATTTGAGAGGATCTGTAATTGAAAAGGGGTGGTGTTGTGTGGGGGTGGATAATTGAATATAGAAGGAAGCTTTAATCATTACATTATAATTATAAATTACCATATTGTTATTAACTAATGATTCTTAATATACAAATTTTTTTGTGAAATTGTTTTGGTGATAATATACAAATTGGAGGGATCTACAATATTGATAATAACATCACTTCTTTGGATACACACAACATTCCTTCACTAGACATACAAGGTCCAATCACTCTTGCATGTGTTCTTCGTTGCGCACACAGGGATTAGCCTTCTTGGCGAGGTCAAACGGGTCTGTGTCTCGGTTGATAACCAGAGGAGTTATGGTGCTAAGATTGCAGGCACGAATCTTTTGATCTGAAGTCGGAATGGTGTGTCACTATAACCTTCCGTGTCGTAGCCTTTGCATATTTTAGTTTCAGAGTTCGTCGTGTTAAGTTTGTGTTCTAGTCGAGGTCTTGTTACTGGTTAGATCGTGTTATATTCCCAGTCGTATATTTCCCCATTTGTTTCCGTTAAACCCTAGTCGTCGCGTCTAGTTTATGCGCGTGTAACAAGTTTTTGCATGCATTGTTCCCGTTTTGTCCTCTAACTCGAAGTCGGTTTTTAAACAGCCATAACTTTCGCATACGAGATCCGATTGAGACGTCCATATATGAAAATCGATCAGGAAAATTTTCGAATGTGTTCATCCCTAGTTTTGTTGGATTCGGTGATTTTATTTTCTCCAAAAACTGGTCAGAAGATTGTCATTTTGAGCCCGGAAGCTTTTTTCAATTATGAGCGTGTCTTTTGAATTTTCCACCGGCCACGTCTTTCACTTGTTTAGGCTCAAATTTTTTGTGGTTACCTCTCGTGTGCTCCTAAGTCAAGGAAAAATATAAAAAATAAAAAGTCGAATTTTTCCAAAATAACAACAACCCAAAAATTAGAAAAAGAGGGGCAAAAGAGAAACAATATCTAGAAGAGCATTGTTAACACTGAAATTTGGTAATTGAGTTCCTAAGTCTGCAAAGGCGAAGCGGAGTCGGATCGGCTGAAGACAGGAACCGCATCGGCTAAAGGAGTGATCGGCTGCGAGGCCAATCGGCTGAGGATGGATCGAACAGGAGCAGCCGATAGCCGATTCTAGGTCCGGAAGAGATGAAATCGTTTCTAATGCAGAAGCTTGAAGATAAATAGAAGGTCCGGTTGCTAATTGCATGTTAAATGATATTGCCACCTATGGATAGAGTCCTGTAACGATAATTGTATCTGTAATCTAGAGATTTGTTAGACTGTTAGTTGTAACACGACATGGGTCCTGTTGGGGATAATGTTGTGTTTTAAATGGTAGTTTAGATAGAGTCCAGGGATTGTACAAATAAATGTATCTTGGGTATAAATAGGACCCGAGACCCCCTGTAAAATAGACACATTCAATCAATCAAACCTTCGGCGCATCGCCAACCTTTTCTTCAGATGAGCACTTTGTTTGGCTACGGGCTGCATCGTTTCGATCCCTAGATCTAGGTAGATGTTTGTCATTTGTGGTATAATTTACTGTTTCTAGTGCTTCCATCGCAATGATACATTAGAATCAGGAGTTTGTACTGCGCTATTTATCATATAGCGCATATAAATTAGATCAATGTTTAGATCTGTCTTGCCATTGGCTAGTTCTATCAAGGACTTGCAGCCGATAGGACTAGATCTAAAGGTTGGTTGGTTTATATGCGATATCCACCGTCTTGAGAGGTATAAATCGGCTGTGACAGATTGGATTTTTCTTTTAATACTTAATGCTGCATCGGGTTCAAACTATTAAGTCGTTTATAGAACTATCAATGATCTGTTTGGATAGATTTATATTGTTTAGAGACAGTGCCGGGGTTTCAGCCGGCCTTATCTGCCTTGGTATATTTCTTTTGATATATTCGTTATTAGATCTGTATTAGAACTGCCTCTTATGTTAAGATCGTGTTCTGTTCGGACGCAGCCAAATGAAATCGGCTCTGTTATTGATGTACCGATGGCTGATTTCCAAGTTGTGCGTCCGATTTAGGAATATTATCTTTCCATAAGATTCATCGGAGTACTAGCCGATTCATTGTTAGCTTTCCAGTATCGGCTAGGTTATCGATCCGTATATTTATTATTCTTTACTGTATTTGGGTCAAACGGCTGATGCTGTCTCGGTATAGCCGATCCATTCCAGTCACTTGGCTTAAATATAGTTTAGAATAGCATATATATGTTCATGGATTTCCTTAGCCGATCCCGTGGGGATCTAACCTAACACTTAACGCATATTCTCTCGTTTGTCTTGTTGATTGACATATCAAATCAACTGGCACGCCCTGCACATCGTAGGCAGCCGAGAAGGACCTGCATTGGAGTCAAGCAGATATCCTAGGCTAGTGCGTGTGAGAGATTTCTCATCAACATGCTTCTTGGCACGCCCAGTGGGACTTTCTTTGTCGGCTCGACTCGGACGCATAGACTCAGCCGACAATATGGTCGACTCCAAGAGCCCCATCATTACACAGGACAACATCGTGCCTGTAAAGATAGAACAACTGTCGGCTGAGCAGCAAGCCGAATACAAGAAGATGGTGGAAGAGCTCCAGGCTAACTATTTACAATCTTTCACCCAAACAAGATCTGGAGCTATGCACCAAAAATACAAGATTAGCCTGAACGATACCAAGGCATCTTCCTCGGGTGACACAAAAGGCAAACCGAAGGTGGAGAAGCCGACCCAGGTGCAAGATGATTCGGCCGTATACTCTCTTCAAGATCGGATTGACTCGGCCGTTCACCACGCACTGGTCAACCAAAGTAGCATCTTGGTCAACATCCTCAATAATATGATCGCTATTGTGGTCGACACCAAGGTAGCCGAATAGCTGCAACGGAGGCCCACGTACTTCACAGATGGCCAATTTCCTGGTTACAGGACGCTGATCACGTAGGATCGGCCAATCCCACTGATAGCACAACAAGGGCCACCGGGAGGAGCCATCGGTCATCCAAACCCAGGCGAATCATCTGTAAGACCGGCGGTTACTATACTAAATCGACAACAGCCGCTGCCCCATGATCAGATCGATAATATGTTCAATGACAATCGGCAGTTGGAGCCGATTGATCCAGATAGACTGCGCAACACCGGTGGGCGGCAACTATTCCCAGGACCACCAACACCACCGGCGCCTCGGCCACCTCTTGCTGAACATCACTACCAGTACCAAGGAGGCCGTCAAGATCATCATTATAGGCCGCAGACGCCGCCATCGCTGTATCGGCAAGCACCCGCGCCGCACGGCCCATACGAGCCGATACAGCAAGAAAACCGGACATGGGCCGACCTGATTGCAGATGTCATGCGCGATCAATTCGGCCTCAAGCCAAAAGACTCATGGAACATGTATCGGTATCCCTATCCGGAGCACTTTGAGCGGATCCCGCTACCCAACCGATACAAGATCCCGAACTTTTCAAAGTTCTCAGGGCAGGACAATATTTCAACATACGAGCATGTTAGCCGATTCTTGGCGCAATGCGGTGAAGCATCGGCTACGGACCCTTTGAGCGTTCAAATGTTCCCTCTCTCTCTTTCAGGATCGGCCTTTACCTGGTTCTCCTCATTGCCTTACAACTCGATTTAGAGTTGGACCGATCTTGAAAAACAGTTCCACAGCTATTTCTACTCCGGCAACCATGAGATGAAGTTGTCGGACCTAACCAGCATCAGGCAGAAACACAATGAGTCGGTCTAAGAATACATCCAACGTTTCAAGGAGATGAGGAACCGATGTTACAGCCTCGGTGCTATCGGACACCCACCTGGCCGATCCGGCCTTTCATGGTCCGATCGGCCGATCGAGAACGGTTCTCGGCGCAGGACTTTGACAGCCTAGCCCACTTGGCGCAGAAGGTGACGGCCCACGAACAGCGATTCCAAGACACCAGAAAGGCCGTCAAAAATATAACTCAGGTCGTCGTCGAGTCAGACTACGGGTCCGACAACGATGACGCAGAAGTGGCGGCAGCCGAGTGGGCTAAGAACAAGAAAGTCATTGTTTGCCAATGGTTACTGAAGACGGCTAAGGAAGAAAGATACGACTTCGACATCACCAAGGCCGACAAGATTTTCGATTTACTGCTCAAGGAGAAACATATTCAATTACCCAAAATCATGTGATCCCGTCGGCCGAAGAATTGAAGAAGAAGAAGTATTGCAAGTGGCAAAATTCCACATCCCACGCCACCAATGACTGCAAGGTCTTCAGGCAGCAAATCCAATCGGCGATCGAGGCTGGAAAATTGAAGTTCGCCGACTCAAGTCGGCCGAAGAAGGTAGATGGCAATCCGTTTCCAGTTAACACGGTCCAGGCCGGCCCCAAGCAAGCTGATCGACAGAACAGAATGGTGCACGGCTTAGTCAATCCATCGATCGGGGCCAAGGCAGGCGACCGTGACCGGATGCCATGCCGCGTGAATTAATATGGTGCGCCGGTCATCGATCGGCCGACCGACGCCGATCCATGAACGAAGCCGATACCGTCATCAATACCAGTCTCGGCGTGAAGAAGTTTACGATGAAGCACCTCGTCGGCGCGAGCCGGATATTCAGAGCCGACAATACGAAGTAAACCACGACAAGGCCGATCCACATTGGCATTGCGATTTTTTCAGGTACTGCTGGGAGTCCGGCATGAGGCTGCCAACAGTGGATGATTGCCCAGCATGTAACGATCGACGCGACGACGAACACAAAAGCTTGTCGCCTGCAAGTCCAACTCGGTTCGTCCCCAGATCCATCCAGCTAAACCAAAGGCGGCGGTATGTCCATGATCGGCTCGGCCCGATCCATCAGGACTTCTTCGTCGACGAGAACCACAATGAGAACAACCACGACGATGAAGAGGCCGATGACAAGGAATCGACCAACCCCCAATGATGCCCATCTGATCTCTTCACAAAGACACAGAAAAGAAGGGTTCAACGACTTAAGCGTGAAGGGAGAGAAGACGAAGTGCAGCAAATGATCCACGAATAGCGTCGTCGGCTGGGCAAAATCAAAAGGCGGTGGGTACCCAAAAAGAAAGATGCCATAGCCAACGAGGAACAAGCTGAGGAAAGCCCAGCCGATCAAGCCAGGAGGGCGGCCAAAGGGAAAGGCAAAATTTCTGCACGGTTAACATGGTCTTCGTGTTGCCCGAGTTCGACGCTCCCGAAGCCGATGCGTACACCGTCGAAGATGACCGGCAAAGCTAGCAATCTCACCAGATCAGGCTATCTTCGACAAGCCGTAAGGAAGCGAAAATCGGCACTTAAAGCCGTTGTATGTTAAGGGATTCGTCAACGGCAAGCCGATTTCCAAAATGCTGGTTGACGGGAGCTGCAATCAATCTCATGCCTTACTCAACGTTCGTAAAGTTAGGCAAGGGAGCCGAAGATCCGATAAAAACCAACATGGTGCTCAAGGACTTGGCCGCAACCCATCGAGACCAAAGGCGTCCTCAATGTTGAGCCGACCGTCGGCAACAAGACCGTGCCCACAACATTCTTTGTCATCGACGGAAGGGGTCTTACACCTCGTTGTTGGGAGGGATTGGATACACGCCAACCGATGCATCCCTTCTACAATGCATCAAAGCCTGATCCAATGGGACGGCGACAAGGTCGAGATCGTGCCCCGATAGGTCGCTTAGTGTCGTCGCTGCCGATTTGCCACTTTGGAAAATCGAAGACATCGATTGTTTATCCGGGAAAATCGGCAAGTCGATTTTCTAAACTTGTCCAATTCAACGATACAGCCCATCGGAAACGATGAGCCGCACTGCCGCTTTGAACAAGACATGGTGGAGGGCTCAAGCGTTCTCGGCGTAGCCACCGCGGACGAAGACGATGGCAAGTTAGGGCAGGGCTTCACGTCGGCCGGCGAATTGGAGGAAATCGACATCGGCCTCTGGTGATAAGCCGAGGCCGACGTACATTAGCAGAAATCTGTCTCCTCATTGTAGATCCCAGCTTATTGAATTATTAAAAGAATATAAAGATTGTTTTGCTTGGGAGTACTTCGAGATGTCCGGTCTCAGTCGATCGATAGTGGTCCATCAACTGCCGATTAAGGCAGGCTATCGGCCGTTCAAACAACCTCCCAAGAGGTTTAAGGCCGATATGTACGACGTAATTAAAGCCAAAATCACTTTGCTGTACGACGCGGGATTCATTCGGCCTTGCCGGTACGCCGAGTGGGTCTCAAACATCGTCCTAGTGTTAAAGAAAAAGGTAAACTTAGGGTGTGCATCGATTTCAGGGATCTAAACAAGGCAACCCCTAAAGATGAATACCCAATGCCAATAGCCGATCTGCTTGTCGATGCTGCCTCAGGCCACAAAATCATCGGGCCATGGATGGCAATGCAGATACAACCAAATATTCATGGCCGACGAGGACATCCACAAGATCGCTGGTGTCCCGGCGCAATCGGCCTATACGAATGGGTGGTAATGACGTTCAGCTTGAAGAATGTCGGGCAACATATCACGGGCCATGAATTACATCTTCCACGACATGATCGGCTCGCTGGTGGAGATATACATTGATGACGTGGTGGTCAAATCCAGGGAGATAGAAGGCTACGTAGCCGATCTGAGGCAAGTGTTAGAACGGACGAGGAAGTACGGTTTAAAGATGAATCCGCTTAAGTGCACGTTCGGCGTGTCGGTCGGGCAATTCTTGGGATTTCTCGTCCATGAAAGAGGGATTGAAGTCACACCAAGGAGCATAAATGCTATCACAACAATTCAACCTCCGAAAGATAAAAAGCAGCTCCAGTCATTGATCGGAAAGATAAACTTCATCAGACAGTTCATAGCTAATCTCTCAGAAAAGATGGAGCCGTTCACACCACTGCTTCGGCTGAAAGCCGATCAGACCTTCGCATGGGGGGCAGAGCAGCAGAAGGCGTTAGACAACATAAAAGATTATCTAAGCTCCCCTCCGGTTTTAATGCCTCCACAAAGGGGAATATCGTTCAAGCTGTACCTATCGACCGACGACAAATCAATCGGCTCCGTCCTAATCCAAGAGGTCGGCGGCAAAGAAAAAGTCATCTTCTATCTCAGTCGACGACTGCTAGACGCAGAGACAAGGTATTCACCTATGAAAAAGTTATGCCTATGCCTCTATTTTTCATGTACGAAGTTGAGGCACTATCTGCTGTCCAACGAGTGGCGCGGTAATTGCAAAGCCGATGTGGTTAAGTATATGCTATTGGCTCCGGTGCTCAAAGGAAGAATCGGGAAGTGGATCTTCGCACACTAGAAAAAATCAGGGCTTCTATGACAAACGCCAACTGTCACGGTAAGTTAAAAATTTGTCACAAAAAGTACTTTATGACAAAAACCTAGCGTCACGGTGGTCGTCATATATCGACCATCACATAATGTACCTCGTGACGATTATGAGGACAACCGTCACAAAATGTGTGTACCTTTTATGACGAACATGTTACGTCGTCACATATTCTTATCTTTTATGACGGCATAAACCGTCATTCCTTGTTTAGTCAACGCGTCACATAAACCATAAATCGTCACAGATGGTACGCTAAGATACTAGTTTAGATGCTATTTTGTGATGAAATACAGTCATCATATATAGTTGTGAATATTTTGTGACGCGTTCTTTGTGTCATGTGTTGCGTGCTGTTTAGAGGAGTTTTAAGACGATTTGTATGGTGTCACATATTGTTATATAATTCATGACGAGGTGCCGCCCGTATCCAAGTGACTACATACCGATCTTCCATCACAACATCATATTGCACATAGATATATATGTATAACATCATCTTCCATCACAACATGGTCCACCATTTGTTCCAGTTCCACCACATAGTTGTAGACTTCCAGGTTCCAAACCAAGATCACCACAATGGTTCATACATAAAGACAACACTAACAAAGTTCTAACAGCAAGATAGGAAAAGCCTAGGCCTCATCCTCAGAAACTGCATTCATATCTACCTCAATCTTTTTGAAGTTTGAGGACAGCTCGCAGCAGTGCAATTCTCTTCAAACTTGCTATGCATCCCCTTCACTTCCTCTTGGGTCCGGAGCAGCAAAGTTTGGTTTTCTTCAAGTTTGGCCTCGCCGAGCTTGAATCGTGCTTCCAACTCGCCGCTTCCTAGCGGATTCCTCTCTTTCGCCTTGGAGTGTCGCCTCAAACTCAGCTTGCATGCGTGCTTGTGCTGTTGTCGAGGAGGACCGTCCCGTCTTCGACGCTCGAGGACACAAATGTTCGAAAGAAAGGTGGATGAACGGCTGATCCGGGCCGAGACTGCAAGAACAATCTTGGAGGGAGACTTTTCGGCTTCTCCTTCTTCCTGGCTCTCTTTCTTTCTCTCGCTACCATTTGTTCCTAAATAAATAGGAAGGCCATACCGTAAATTTCAACGAGGCATGTAGTTGAGTACCGTAAATCAACACAATATTTATATAACTTACATATATCTCATCACCAAAGGAGTTCGACCAATTTTGGACTAGTCATACATTCCCCAAAGAAATCAACAGGTCGGGATCCATGTTGTTGTACTTAGCGCAAAGATGTAAAAGAATGTTTTACAAATCAATGAAGGTAAAGAGAGTAGTACACAAACATGGATTTTTTTGTAGTTGTCAAAGACCGATGGCAAAATATGTATGCACTACGATCATACAAGTATTTGGCTCCGCATCTTTTATGCAAACAACAAATGCAATCTCTAGTACACTCAAGTAATTGCCGAGTCCAAGAAAAACAACACAACAACAAGCATCAATGAAACCTAGACAACAAATCCATAATTAGAACCCTGCCCAAACTACAAGTACTACTTTCCATGAGCATCTCTCGATAAAATAGCACTTGGAAATATTTGAACACAAGAACATGGGAGCACATCTTACCAGTCAGACGGTGGGCAACGTAGGACCTAGATCCATCCTTTGGTGAAGCCGCACTTGGCCACGGCTCACTTTGTTCTTAGAACTCTTTTCCTGCACCGCAAATGCAATAGGGTTTCATTCACATACACAAAGTTGCATTGCATATTAATGAAAGGGGGTAATTGAGGCATGGACCGATTCTTTGGGTCACACCGTAGTCTACAAGCTTGACCCAATCCTCTTTCTTCATTTTTCCAGGAGGTTCTCGCCATGAGTCGTTCTCTTGACAGGACTCATCATAGTACTTCCTTTTGAGGTGATACCTCGCTGCCTTACTCCCTTCTTGATGATATCGTGCATGCAAATTTGCTTGGTCCTCGTTCTTTACATCCACATCCAACTCGGACTGCAGCCATACACATATGATTTATCGACACAATTTGTACATGTATATGGGACTAGACCATTGCAAGAAAGTTGTTGGATGTGCAAAAGCCGACTTACCGCGACTTTGCAAAGCACTTTTGCTACTTCGCCGCCCGCATCTTTTCATAAAGCTTCCAAGAGGTGTAGATAGGAAGACTGTCTCTTACAACGACACCAGCTTCGGCGCCGCCGCTCGAAGTGGGACCTCAGTCTCTTCTTGCCTTCACCACGGATAGTCAACTTTTTTCCTCTATCGATCATCTTCTCTAAGCCATGACCCATGGTTTTCTTGCGGACATTCTTTGGGGGCACCGCATTGGCAAATAATAATCACAATGTATTATTATAGGATTAACTAATGTAGATGCTACATGGACAAAAAAATGGTTGGAAAAACTTATTGTTTACCCGGAACTAAGTCGTCATCCGGTTCTCCTTCATTTGTATGATCCTCCGAAATGGCAAACTTCAAATTGGTCACATGAGTCATTGATGTCATTGCTTTGTCTAGAGCTTTGTCCACCCGGTGAGGTGTCCATAGCAGCAGCTTGGTTCACACTAGTTGCGGGAGTAGGTTGCCGAGTCGTGGCTAGAGTGGGTCCGGAGTACTACGATCGTTGTTTGCACTGTGCGAAGACATGGCTGCCCGGTCCCGGCCAATCTAGCAGACTAGGCATTGGCCTAGGCGTTGGGTTTGCACCAGAGAAGACATGGCTCGCGCTTGCCTAGTGTATCTAGGAGGACTAGGCATTGGGTTTGGAACAAGGGCGTACATGGCTGCCCGGTGACTGTGGGAGTAGTAGGACTAGTAGTCATTGTGTTTGTAGTTTGTGTGGTTAGGCCGCCGCTGAAGTGAGGTGGCCTTGTTGTTGGCTAGCACTAGAAATGGCTATAGGTTTAGTGTTGGCTTTGTTAGTGGTCTTAGGAGGCAAGGGCAATCTTTGCTTAGGTGGTGGACGACCTCTAGGGAAGGCATGGCCGCACTCGCCTAGTGAATCTCGGTAGGGCTGCGCGGTGGCTTCTTGTTGGACTGCCATTGCGCGCGCTTTTGCTTCTTTTGCGAGGGCGAGTTCCCGGAACCATGGCTTCTACCGCCAAGAGAAACATGCATCTTATATTAATTAAGGAAGAAGTGGCAAGTAGATATAATGACTCATGAAGTACATGTTTGGCACAGGATACGGAAACCTTGCAATTTGCCAAGTAATGCACTCACCTCATTATTGAGGTCATCATCATAGTCGCATCACTAGCATCACCGTCGATTGGTTTTCAATGTCGAGGGTGGATCATATTCATTGTCGAATCTTTTTGTCGATACTACCGTCTTTGCTTTGCCCTTTTCCTTTTTGTAAAGAACCTCTCTAACTTCGCAGCTAAGAGCGGAATACCCAGAGATTTAAAATGTTCCCGAACTTCCCTTACATTGGCATCCCCGTCCCGCTCATACCGAGTTTTTGTCATTTCTTGTATTACATAAACGATGGAACGCAGAAGAGCAGTAAACTGGATTCAGTTCAGTAAAGGAGTTGACAAAACTAACAAATTAGAATTCTCATAATTGTTAGATAGAAGGAAAATTAACATCTAAGTGGTAGAAGAAAGAACGAAAAAAGACCAACTATTGATCGCCTTACATTACTCACAAGTGAACAAGAGTAACAGATAAGCATTTTTTCATTGACAGCTTATGTATGTAATCACCAAGTTAAGTGTATAGTTGCATGCAAAGTTGACTCATGATAATTTGGGTTCAAAGAAAACAGAAACATACATCCGTAATGATTGGGTAGCAAGCAAGTCATAGGCACATTGGGTTGCATGCAAATTAACTTCATTTGGCTAGCAACATTCTAATTAACTAACACAAGGTCCATGTAAACTAACTACTTAGGCATCCGTCCCCGTCCCTTTCCCCCTCGTTGCTTGGCAACATTCTAATATAGCAACATGCTAATATAACAACATTCTATTTAATCGAGCATGCAAATTAACTTCATTGGCGCAGCCGTGCCCCCGTCCCCTCTCGTAGCTTGTAATGAAGATGGCTAGTACCGGAGTACTAGCTTTAGGGTTGCCAGGCTTAGATCGAGTTGAGCTCACCTAAGTTGTTGCCTGTTGGAGACGTGACTGCTGGCCACCTATGGATAGAGTCCTGTAACGATAATTGTATCTGTAATCTAGAGATTTGTTAGACTGTTAGTTGTAACACGGCATGAGTCCTGTTGGGGATAATGTTGTGTTTTAAATGGTAGTTTAGATAGAGTTCAAGGTTTGTACATATAAATGTATCTTGGGTATAAATAGGACCCGAGACCCCCTATGAAATAGACACATTCAATCAATCAAACCTTCGGCGCAACGCCAACCTTTTCTTCAGACGAGCACTTTGTTTGGCTACAAGCTGCATCGTTTCGATCCCCAGATCCAGGTAGATGTTTGTCATTTGTGGTATGATTTACTGTTTCTAGTGCTTTCATCGCAATGATACATTAGAATCAGGAGTTTGTACTGCGCTATTTATCATATAGCGCATATAAATTAGATCAATGTTTAGATCTATCTTGCCATTGGCTAGTTCTGTCAAGGACTTACAGCCGATAGGGCTAGATCTAAAGGTTGGTTGGTTTATACGCGATATCCACCGTCTTGAGAGGTATAAATCGGCTGTGATAGATCGGATTTTTCTTTTGATACTTAATGCTGCATCGGGTTCGAACTATTAAGTCGTTTATAGAACTATCAATGATCTGTTTGGATAGATTTATATTGTTTAGAGACAGTGTCGGGGTTTCAGCCGACCTTATCTGCCCTGGTATATTTCTTTTGATATATTCGTTATTAGATCTATATTAGGACTGCCTCTTATGTTAAGATCGTGTTCCTGTCGGACGCAGCCAGCCGAAATCGGCCTGTCATTGACAACCGATGGCCGATTTTTGGGTTGTGCGTCTGATTCAGGAATATTATCTTTCCATAAGATTCATCGGAGTACTAGCCGATTCATTGTTAGCTTTCCAGTATCGGCTAGGTTTTCGATCCGTATATTTATTATTCTTTACTGTATTTGGGTCAAACGGCTGATGCTGTCTCGGTATAGCCGATCCATTCCAGTCACTTGGCTTAAATATAGTTTAGAATAGCATATATATGTTCATGGATTTCCTTAGCCGATCCTGTGAGGATCTAACCTAACACTTAACGCATATCCTCTCGTTTTTCTTGTTGATTGGCAGATCAAATCAACTGATACGCTCTACACATCGTAGGCAGCCGAGAAGGACCTGCACTGGAGTCAAGCAGATATCCTAGGCTAGTGCGTGTGAGAGATTTCTCATCAACAAGCACATAGAGAGGTGCATTGTCTAGGATTATCAAATTGTCTAGGATTATCAAGTAAACTAAAGCTTCAAAAGAAATATGTTAATTATAATTTAAAATAATTTTATATTAGCATATGTTAATTATATATGATTATTACAATTTATTTCCAATCTATGTGACGGCAAAAAGATGGTATGGGATGAGGTTTACAACCTAATTACATAGAATTTATTTCCGAGTTAGCTAGACATGCTTTCATCTCAAATAGTTCTTGCAATTGGTTTGAATCTAGCTTCTTCTTAAACATTCTAGCGAACGATATCATTATGTTTTCATATCGATAAAGTACGTCAAATGGCTTTTATAAAAAAAATTCAATTTGCCCGGCACCAAAAGTGGTCGGCTTTTAACCTTGCGTTGACATCTTTAACCGCTCTTCCTTGAGCCTAGGGAAAGTTGTATATATACGTGCTTTTGTTCATTTGGGCACATACCTTGCTTCATGTCAAGCAGCACATTCGGTGGCGTGGCAAAGTAAATGGCACGGTTGCACGCTACAAATCTACAGTTAATTAATCATCGGTCCCATTTTCTCTACTAGTATGCTCCTTTCTTTACCTCATCACGTACGGTACGTTACAGAGCCGATCAATTGTTTTGTTGTCAGCAGACGGGCCGGCCCGGTTGATCGTACATGCATACTGTACATGATATGGTAGACCCGTCTAGAACGCACGGGGGCCGGGACGCCGGATGCCATTGGATTGTTTGATTTGTCGAAAAACATGAGCGGTTGTTTGATTTGTCGAAAAAAACACACGAATTGAATGAGAGAAATAGGGCCCGAGAGAAAAATTTTCAAAAGTTTGAACTTTTGTTATTTTATCTCGAAAATTTCTATAGAAGTATCCATTTTATAAAAAATTTAAAGGATATCTTTATTTCAAAGTCCCTCATGAAATATTTTCCCATATGATTGGAATTTTTAAAATATTTTTTTTGTGTTTCATGTAAATCAAATGAGGCCTTAAGTAGTAGTGAACAGCGAAGGAATCACAAGTATTCAAATACACAGAAAATCAATTACAAATCAACCAAGATTGTTAATTAATGAAAAAGAAATATAACTATACATAGTTGATCACCACCCTTGCCCTATGTTCGCAATGTGCCGTACAAGCTTTATTGCCCTGTTTAGATCCATCGTCAAATTTTTACACCCTGTCACATCGAAAGTTTGAACATATAAATGAAGTATTTAATATGAACTAAAAAATAACTAATTGTACAGTTTGCATGTAATTTACGAGACGAATCTTTTAAGCCTAATTAGACTATGATTTGACAATAAAGTGTTACAGTAAACTTGTGCTAATGACGGATTAATTAGGCTTAATAAATTCGTCTCGTCATTTACAGACGGATTCTGTAATTTGTTTTTTATTAGTCTATGTTTAATACTTCAAATATATGTTGACATTTTGGCTAAAAATTTTCCGTGGCTCTAAACACACCCATTGTGTTCCCAAAATTCCACGGGCTGACTGAGAGAGAGCGAAACAACGTACCTGCAGTTTTAATTATTTTTTCTTGTTTTGCATGGCGAGCACATGGTCTGTTTAAATTGAGTTTGTTGGTTTTGCAACATATATATGGATGATCTATATCCTATTTCTCTGCATTAGTTTTTCTTGTCTTCCATGGTGTGGAGATTGTGGCAATCGGGTATATATATGGCAAGCTTATCCAACTGGAGGTAGGGATAGATTGCGCCTGCCATATCTGTAAGTCGAACTTGACTTGGGTGTTATGATTGCCGATAGAGATAAGGCAATCGGTCTATAGTCACGGTTTGGTAAGATTGAGGAAACCAACTTAGAATAAGATAGGGTTTCCGATCTGTAAGCCCTCCTCCCAAGACTATATAAGGGGGGTGAGGGGCGTCCCTTGAGGGATATCTGAATATGTGATTTTACAAGCAAGAGCTTTAGATACACGAGATCAATAAAGACACTCGGCGGATCGAATCCACCGAAACAGGAGTAGGGTATTACCTCACGAGAGGGCCTGAACCTGTCTAAATCTTCTTCTTCTTCTAACCCATCGTGCTTGGCGATCTCGACTGCGACCCAAGAAATTATATTGCCGAAACCAAGTTTCGGCGCTGGCGCGCGGGTAGGGGAGCGCGTCGAGACTTCCTCGACAATTTCGCCGACAAGCGCGATGGGATCTCCTTCAGATTCGGCGACTTCGCCGCCAACAACTTCTTCGGCGACTCCTCCTTCGACTCTGACTCAAACCATCGTAAGGAAAGACCCACTCGCGCCGTTGCGGCTCCCCGATAGCACCGAGATCTTCGACGACATCTTGAAGACCAAGATGCGATCTACTCTCTCCGACAACGGACTTCACTTGGCACCATTCGGACTACCGAATACCGTCGAAATCTGCGCCAATCTTCTCGCCTCTCCGACGGAAGTGATCTACTCAGATGAAGACCTCTCGGTGCCGTTTGGGTTACCAAACGTCGCCGAGATTTTCAGCAAACTTCTCTCCCGAGTCGGCGGTGACCCACTCGGAGGAGCCCTCATCTCCAAACTCGACTGGACCGGAACGATCCAGATCCGGTTACCCAGATCAAGGGAGGTCGCCGTCATCCTCCCATCATTCGGCTCCCGCTCATCTTCGAGCTCAATGGATACCTCGGCTCCGCCGGCTTCGACAACCTCTACGGCATCCCTTCGACGAAGCCGACAACTCCGACCGCCGCATGGACTATGAGCCGAAGTGCTTTGACGCCTCATGGCCGAGCCGGACGAGTCCGACTCGCCATGGCCAAGGCTTGCCGAAGAAGAGCGAGCCAGGTGGAGCTCGAGCGCAAGAGCCCGAGGAGGAGAAACAACGCAAGGACGAGGCCGACAAAAGGAAGCAGGATCTACGTGCGCACGGACGATCCGCCCAGAGGCCATACTCCAAACACGGGTTCGCAACACCAACATCTTCCGACGCCACAACAGAATGCCGTTGCTGCACTCACGCTCTTGGACACCGTCATGGAGACGGCTCCCGCCAACGTGACTCCTATACTTGACAAGATCAAGACCATCGTCGCTGCCACGGCTAACGGCCATCACACCACTTCGGCACGAAGGCCGATCGAATCTCGTGGCCGAAACGCCGACAAGAGCCGGCTTCCACCTCTAAAGTCGGAGACTATAGGAGGCCCGAGCCGGCTCGGCCAACAACTGAGCCAAGAGGCCCACCTCGCGAGTCCACGCTGAAGTACCAAGAGCGACGGCCGACTCCCGCGACAAACGACACGGACGTCCACCCGTCCACCACCGAGTCCGCCGCAACAGCTCCAGCCTATCCAACCAGCCAACCGAAGACCCCGCCGAGTGATCTGCGGAGGTCCTCGATCGCCGCTACAGAGCACGACCGACGCACTCGGGAAGATCGGAGGGGATCACCCGATAGCGGCGACGACGGAGTACCGGCCTTCACTCGGGAACTCCGCCGAGTGCACCGGCCGAGTGGCTTTAAGCCTACGGATTGAAAGGTACGATGGCAAGACCGACCCCGAATCTTGGCTAACCGTATACACCCTCGCCATCCGAGCCGGGTGGCGACAACAAAGCCATGGCCAACTACCCGCCCGTGGCCCTCACAAACTCGCCGAAATTGGCTCACGAGCTCGCCAAGAGGCTCAATCGGCTCGTGGAGCGAGCCGAGGATCACTTCATCGCCAACTTCCAAGGTACCTTCGAGAGGCCCGGCACACACTTTGACCTTTACAACGTCATCGAGAAGCCTGACGAGCCCCCGAAGGATTATATTCGTCGTTTCTCCGAGAAACGCAACAAGATCCCGAATATCACCGACGACATCATCATCGCCGCCTTCCGTAAGGGAGTCCGTGATGAGCCGCTCATCGGGAAGTTCGGCGCAAACCACCGAAGACGGTGAAGCAAATGTTCGAGACGGCGAACTCGTACGCCAAATCCAATGACGCCATTAAGGCCGCCCGTCAAGACCGGCCCGATAAAAGGGAGGACAAGCAAGCAGAGGAAGCCGTAATCCTAAGAAGGATGGTGGCAACAACGGCAACAAAGGCCGAAAGATCGCAAGCGCCGATCCGAGGACCTAGTCGCCGCAACCTCCAACACTCAACGCCGTCCCGAGTCGCCGCTACGACGCCATCATGAACGCCCAATGCACCCATCATCCGAATCATAAGCACGCGGCGAAGGACCTTTATCTACAAGCTCGCAACAAGATGCAGCGCAACTCAACAAGAAGCCGATCGACGAGGCTGGCCCGTCTGGCGCCAAAAAGAACAACGCGCTGAAAATGCCGAACCTTTTCAAGACCCAAGTGGGAGCTCAACCACATCTTCTGGGTCCGCTAGCCTATGAGTCCAAGAGGAAACAAAAGCTAACCGAGGGAGGTCAACGCGGCTCAACCCGAAGTCCTCAATATCTGCGATGGCTCGGAAGTCGCCATCACCTTTGATCGCTCGGATCATCCCGACCGAGTGGTTCACCCGGGCGCTATCCACTCGCCCGGACCCCGTGGTCCGCAACATCGCTTAAGCGCGTCCTCATCGATGGGGGCAGCGCCCTCAACATCCTATTTGCCAAGACCATGGTGAAGGGTTACGCGGAGGCTACGCTAGCCGAAAACAAAAACTTTTCCCGCGCAAACCAGAACACTTGCAAGTAAGGGCCGATAGATCGTTACCGATTGGAGTAGAGTGCAGCGGAATAGCCAATCGTGGCAATCCGATCCGGAACAGTGTAGCCGATTCCGGAGACCGATTCGCCAATCGCCCGATTCAGCCGTCCGGCCGCGCTCACGCCTCGCTCCGATGCGCCCGACCGCAGCCGATTCCACCACAACCGATCGCTCCGATTGCAGCCGATCCGGCCGATCAACAGCGCGCAACGTAGCAGCGCTCTACGGTATCCACACGTCCGGGGACGAACGCCGTACACCCGTGTGCTAGCACGCGATGCAAGGCTAGGGTTTGGCTCGAAAGTGGGAAGGGTTTCCGTGGAGATTGATCTCGGCGACTTCGTTGCACGCGATGCAATTGATGTGTCACAGCTCTCCACCCCTCCCTCCTTTATATAGAGTTGGCCGACTAGGACTAGTGGCCGATCGGACTCTATTTTTGAACCGGATCTCATCCGTATCTCATAGAGTTGGCCGCCCATACGTCGTAAGCCTATAGGACTCTATCCGATCGGATCCCTATCCGATCGAGCCGTATCCGAGTCCAACTCGAATATCTATTCTATCCCCTTAAGCGTGCGACCCGTAGGTTCAGGTATACTCGGTTTCGGCTATAGTCTAACTTAGCCGATCGTCGGCTCGAGTCTAACTCAGCCGACACTCAACAGCGCCTAGCAAGCACATATTGACACCATAATATACAAGAATAATATCGGCTCGAACCCGTAATGTGTACACAAATCCCTTTGCTCACGATACCGCTTAAGCTATAGGCAAGATGTGTGCCATCCCTTCAATAGCTTAACCATTCACTCGAACCGTATTGGATTATCCGTCCGTTGATTGACTCCTCAATCAACTTAGCATGGCCATGCATTTTCATAATCCATTACCTCGAGGGGCCCAGAGATATCTCTCCAAAGGAGGGGCAAATTCCATCTTGATCACTCACATCCCACTCCATGTTTCATAGCAAACCCAAAACTACCTTTATAACTACCCAGTATTTAATAGCGTTTGGTAGTCCCAAAGTAGGCTACTACACATGTTGGAATCCATGGTGATCTCGGTCTAAGGACTTTGTACCAACACTACCCGAGACCAACTAATGGCACATTAATTCCCGTAGTGTCTCATGGTGGGTCTATCCAACAATGTGTTCTCCAACACATATGTCCATGTTTATTGATTTGGTATCTCCATACCCATGATCTATGAGACATGATCATCAATCAATAAACATGCCGATCTTAGAATCATATTTGTTCCAACAATATGACATATGATCAGTGGATCGTTTAGAAATAGATTCATACATATAGAGTCTCATAAATAAGTCACGTACTTATTGATCAATACAAGATGTCTATTTCATGGAACCGAATAACACTTTATTCATTTATACATAAACATTGACGTGATATCCAACATCTCCATGTTGCCTCTAGGGCATATCACTAACAATCTCCCACTTGCACTAGAGTCAATCATGTAAGTATCTAATACCCATTGCTCTTGTGTGCGCCTCATGCTTCGGCCGAGGGAGAGGTTTTGTGCGGATCGGCTATGTTGAGATCCGTGTGCACTTTGCATATCTTGACATCACCTCTGTCCACTATCTCGCGGATGAGATGATATCGCCGAAGTATGTGTTTGGACTTCGATGTGACCTCGGCTCCTTGGCTTGCGCAATGGCTCCACTATTATCACAATAGAGAGACATTGGACCCGCCGTACTAGTCATCACACCAAGCTCGAAACGAATTTCTTGATCCAAACAGCCTCCTTTGCGCTTCCGAAGCAGCAATGTACTCGGCCTCCGTTGTAGAATCACAATGTATCTCGCTTGGAACTCTTCCACGATCGCGCCTCCGTTCGTGCAAGTAACACGAACCCGCATTGCGATCTATAATCATCCTTGTCTGCTTGGAAGCTAGCATCGGTGTAACCACTTACAACGAGCTCTTCTTCACCTCCATAGACTAGGAACATATCCTTAGTTCTTCTCAAGTACTTAAGGATATTCTTTACGGCAACCAGCTGACCTTCACCGGATCTCGATCGGTATCTCGCTCGTAGCACTCAAAGCGTACGAGACATCCGGGCGTGTACAAAGCATGGCATACATGATGGATCCAATTGCCGAAGCATATGGAACCATACCCATCTTATTCCGCTCATCATGTGTCCGAGGACACCGATTCTTGCTAAGATTAATGCCATGTGACATGGGCAAGAAACCTTTCTTGGAATCATGCATGTTGAACCTTTTCAACACCTTGTCAATGTATGTACTTTGGCTTAATCCAATTAGCCTCTTGGATCTATCTCTATAGATCCGAATGCCTCAATATATATGTTGCTTCCCTAAGTCTTTCATGGAAAACTATTTTTCAATGAAGACTTGACGGATTCTAGCATAGGGATATCATTTCCAATCAGCAATATGTCATCTACATATAAGATTAGAAATACAATTGCGCTCCCACCGACCTTTTGTAAACACAGCCTCTTCTTCATTTTTGATGAAACCAAACCCTTTGATTACTTCATCAAAACGAATATTCCAACTCCGAGATGCTTGCTTCAATCCATAAATGGACTTCGTAGCTTGCATATCTTTCCGCGATTCTGGATCGACAAAACCCCGAGGTTGCATCATGTATACATCCTCGCTTAGGTTTCCATTCAGAAAGCCGTTTTGACATCCATCTCGCCATATCTCATAATCGAAATATGCAGCAATCGCTAGGATAATCCGAATAGATTTAAGCATTGCGACGGGCGAGAAGGTTTCATCATAATCAACTCCTTGAATCTGTTTAAAACCTTTCGCCACCAATCGCGCCTTATAGATGTGAACATTTCCATCCATATCGGCCTTTTCTTAAAAACCCATTTACACTCAATGGTTTTGACACCATCAGTGGATCAACCAAGTTCCAAACTTGATTGTCGTACATGGATTCTATTTCGGATTTCATGGCTCCAAGCCACTTGTTGGAATCGGGTCCCACCATCGCTTCCTCATAGGTCTTAGGCTCATCGTTGTCTAACAACAATATATCACGTTGTTCCGCACCCGTGTACTGTCAGTGCACGACGTGATCTTTCGACCTCCGTGGGCCGGTGTGTCTACAACCGGTGGCGCAACACTTTGCTCCTCCCTGTTGTGGTTCCGTGGTCGCCGAAACGTTTTCGGTGTTTCTTGAACTTCTTCAAGATGCACCCGCTCCCACTAACCCTTCTTGAAAGAAACTCTTTCTCCAAGAAGACACCGTGTCGGGCGACAAACACTTTGCCTTGTTCCCGATTATAAAAGTAATATCCCTTAGTTTCCTTAGGATATCCCACAAAGAAGCACTTGTCGATTTGGGTGTGAGCTTGTCGATCAGAACGTTTTACATAAGCTTCGCATCCCCAAATTTTGAGAAAAGACAAACTAGGGGTTGCCCTGTCCATATCTCATATGGTGTCTTTTCAACCGACTTAGATGGAACTCTATTTAGTGTGAGCGCAATGTTTCAAGAGCATATCCCCGAAAGATAACGGAAGATCACTTTGGCTCATCATCGACCGCACCATGTCCAACAAGGTGCGATTTCTCCGTTCGGACACTCCGTTCCATTGTGGAGTTCCCGCGGAGTTAACGTGGAACAATTCCACAATCTTTCGATGATTACCAAACTCTTGGCTCAAGTATTCCCTCCACGATCCGATCGTAGAAACTTGATTGTTTTCCCTAAATGATTCTCGTACTTCATTCTGGAATTCTTTGAACTTTTCAAAGGATTCGGACTTATGCCTCATTAAGTAGATATAACCATATCTACTAAAGTCATCTGTAAAGGTAATGAAGTACGATAACCACCTCTCGGCCGTTGAGCTCATTGGTCCACATACATCGCATGTACGAGTGCCAACAAGTCACTTGCTCTTTCACCGTGTCCCGTGAAAGGTGCCTTTGTCATCTTACCAAGTAAACAAGACTCACATGTCTCAAATGATTCAAAATCAAAAGAGTGAAGCAATCCATCCTTATGGAGCTTCTCCATGCGTTTCTTATTTATATGGCCTAAGCGACAATGCCGATAAACGTGGGGTTTATATCATTAGAGAGTTGCCTTTCGTATTAATGTTATAGATGGGAGACGCTTCAAGATTCAAAACGTATAATCCATTCACCAATGGAGCATGAAAATAGAACATATCTCTCGAGATATATTGAACAACCATTGTTCATTGATCTAAAATCATATCCTTCCGCTTGCAAACATGAAGCGGAAATAACGTTTTGACATAGTGTTGGAACACAATAACAATTATTTAATTCCAAAACTAATCCCGAAGGCGATGAAGTGGTATCGTGCCGACAAAGAATCGTAGCAACGCTTGCTCCATTGCCGACGCGCAGTTCACCTCGCCCTTCTCAATCCTCTACTTCTTCTCATTCCCGCAACGACTTGCAAATATGAGCTACCGATCCGGTATCAAATACCCAAGAGTCGAGGTGAAGTAGCGAGATTAATGTCTATAACATTAATACCGGCGTAAGTCGTACTTTGCTTCTTCTTGAGATCCTCCATGTACTTCTTGCGCCTTTTCCAAAGGGCCTGTCTCCTTGCAAGAGAAGCAAACGGCATCCGATGCCGCCGACCCCTTCTTGCCCTTCTTTGCATTGGAGGCACTCGCGATCTCATCGGGAGTTAACTTCCTCTTGGTGCAAAGTTTCTTGACAGTGGTTTGCGCTTTGCCTTCGCATCATCATCACATGATGACGCGTTTTCTCGGATACTCTCCTCACTGTCTTTAGCATCCCATGCAATTCAGCCAAGGTTCTATCCATATTGTTCATGTGATAGTTTAATATGAATGGCTCGAAGCTCTGAGGGAGCGACCGAAGAATCACATCGCAGCCAACTCTTGGCTAAGGGGAAAACCAGCTTTTCCGTACTCTCAATGTAGCCAATCATCTTTATCACATGCGGATCGACGGGATTCCCTCAACAAGCCTCGCACGCAAACAAGGACTTCGAGGTGTTGAACCTCTCTCGCCCGAGCTTGGTTCTCAAACATGCCACGAAGTCCCCGAATAATAGTGTGAGCATCGTTGCTCTCATATTGCTTCAAGCTCGGGGACATTGTAGCAAGCATGAGACAGCTTATATCTAGGGCATCATTAGTGTGCTTCTCATAAGCCCTCCGTGCGCTGCAAGAGCATTAGTTGGCAAATCCTCAGATAGGGTACTTCAAGAACGTACTCCTTACGCTCTTGCTTGAGAACAATTCTCAAGTTGCGATACCAATCCATAAAGTTTGTTCCATTTAATTTTTCCTTTTCGAGAATAGATCGCAAATTAAAGGTACCGGTGTAGTATTAGCCGCCATTTATTCTACAACGTAAAACAAAGTTTAGCACAATGTTTATGCTATTTCTATTGTTAAACAATTTAACATAAGACTCCCATTACGTATTTTCCACCTTCCCTCTAGGTTACGTATTGGGTCAAGATCCACATGTTAGTTAATTTTCTAGTGAGCTTTGGCATCACCGCTAGAAAATTAGTAACATCGGTAAGCAACACCTTGCTAATCACATCTCTATGTGACTCTTGTTGTTGGTGTGGCATCTCCATGCCCCGGCGCCAACCTATGCCCCAAGGCCCAAAACTGTTTTGATAGCCTTGTTAAGTAAACCAAATGCTCCCGCATGTATATGTCCGACATATACCCCTCGTGTTATGATAGAGAATGGCACTGCTGCACCCACCATTGACGAGCATAACGGTGACGGGTGCAACATTTGGAAGGGCATCATTACTACTTAATTTTGAGAGGGATGCTATCCTATCAAACAAACATATCACATATGAAAGCAAGAAGAATAGCATATAATGAAATAGTATGGCCCCTTCACATGGTGATCTCCATCTCCATGTCGGCGCCGAGGATCTCCATCTTCGGCACCATCTTCCAAGTGTCGAATGCTTGATATCTTCAAACTAAGCTACTACTATAGAAGCTCTAATTGAAGATTACATCGACTCAGCAGTCGTGAAAGAATATTACAAGCATTGCACATATGAAAGAATATTACAGGATTGCACATATGAAAGAATATTACATGCATCACATGCATCTCATACATACAATAGGGCCATACCATCTCAAAGCATTCTCTCGCAAAACAAGTTAGGCGTAGAAACATTTTCTACTTATCGCAGAGCTACGGCACCGAGACGACCTATAAGGGGGTACGCACACGCAGCGCCCGAACACCACACGAAATTCATAGATCCAATCTATGAAATCGCTTATGGAAACCATATCGGCATAATCATATTATGTCGTCCCGATACACTATCAAGGGAGATGGTTTGCGTAGGCGCGAGGCAGCTAACAAGATCGGACTACGAGATAGCTTCGGCATAATCACATTATACCGTTCCGATACACTATCAAGGAACGCTATCTCGAACCCAACTCAAACCGAGTTATTTGGAAATTGCTTCGACGTAATCACATTACGTCGTTCCGATACACTATCAAGGAACGCAATTACCATCTACTCTCCTCAATGATCCCGTAAAACCGATTGATCTAATCAACCCGTGCGCAAAACTTGTTCCGATCCAATCTAAAACCCGAACTAAGCAAGATTAGCTCGATACCACCGAAGGGTTACGCGGAGGCTACGCTAGCCGAAAACAAAAACTTTTCCCGCGCAAACCAGAACACTTGCAAGTAAGGGCCGATAGATCGTTACCGATTGGAGTAGAGTGCAGCGGAATAGCCAATCGTGGCAATCCGATCCGGAACAAGAGCCGATTCCCTGGAGACGCCGATTCGCCAATCAGCCGATTCGAGCCGTCCGCCGCGCTTCACGCTCGCTCCGATGCGCCCGACCGCAGCCGATTCCACCACAACCGATCGCTCCGATTGCCGATCCGAAGCCGATCAACGCGCGCAACGTAGCAGCGCTCTACGGTATCCACACGTCCGGGGACGTAACGCCGTACACCCGTGTGCTAGCACGCGATGCAAGGCTAGGGTTTGGCTCGAAAGTGGGAAGGGTTTCCGTGGAGATTGATCTCGGCGACTTCGTTGCACGCGATGCAATTGATGTGTCACGCCTCTCCACCCCTCCCTCCTTTATATAGAGTTGGCCGACTAGGACTAGTGGCCGATCGGACTCTATTTTTGAACCGGATCTCATCCGTATCTCATAGAGTTGGCCGCCCATACGTCGTAAGCCTATAGGACTCTATCCGATCGGATCCCTATCCGATCGAGCCGTATCCGAGTCCAACTCGAATATCTATTCTATCCCCTTAAGCGTGCGACCCCGTAGGTTCAGGTATACTCGGTTTCGGCTATAGTCTAACTTAGCCGATCGTCGGCTCGAGTCTAACTCAGCCGACTGCAACGGCGCCTAGCAGCACATATTGACACCATAATATACAAGAATAATATCGGCTCGAACCTGTAATGTGTACACAAATCCCTTTGCTCACGATACCGCTTAAGCTATAGGCAAGATGTGTGCCATCCCTTCAATAGCTTAACCATTCACTCGAACCGTATTGGATTATCCGTCCGTTGATTGACTCCTCAATCAACTTAGCATGGCCATGCATTTTCATAATCCATTACCTCGAGGGCCCGAGATATCTCTCCAAAGGAGGGGCAAATTCCATCTTGATCACTCACATCCCACTCCATGTTTCATAGCAAACCCAAAAACTACCTTTATAACTACCCAGCAGAATAGCGTTTGGTAGTCCCAAAGTAGGCTACTACACATGTTGGAATCCATGGTGATCTCGGTCTAAGGACTTTGTACCAACACTACCCGAGACCAACTAATGGCACATTAATTCCGTAGTGTCTCATGGTGGGTCTATCCAACAATGTGTTCTCCAACACATATGTCCATGTTTATTGATTTGGTATCTCCATACCCATGATCTATGAGACATGATCATCAATCAATAAACATGCCGATCTTAGAATCATATTTGTTCCAACAATATGACATATGATCGTGGATCGTTTAGAAATAGATTCATACATATAGAGTCTCATAAATAAGTCACGTACTTATTGATCAATACAAGATGTCTATTTCATGGAACCGAATAACACTTTATTCATTTATACATAAACATTGACGTGATATCCAACATCTCCATGTTGCCTCTAGGGCATATCACTAACAATCTCCCACTTGCACTAGAGTCAATCATGTAAGTATCTAATACCCATTGCTTTGTGTGCGCCTCATGCTTCGGCCGAGGGAGAGGTTTTGTCGGCGGATCGGCTATGTTGAGATCCGTGTGCACTTTGCATATCTTGACATCACCTCTCGTCCACTATCTCGCGGATGAGATGATATCGCCGAAGTATGTGTTTGGACTTCGATGTGACCTCGGCTCCTTGGCTTGCGCAATGGCTCCACTATTATCACAATAGAGAGACATTGGACCAGTCGTACTAGTCATCACACCAAGCTCGAAACGAATTTCTTGATCCAAACAGCCTCCTTTGCAGCCTTCCGAAGCAAGCAATGTACTCGCCTCCGTTGTAGAATCAGCAACGATCCGCTTGGAACTCTTCCACTGATCGCGCCTCCGTTGGCAGTAACACGAACCTGCATTGCGATCTATAATCATCCTTGTCTGCTTGGAAGCTAGCATCGGTGTAACCACTTACAACGAGCTCTTCTTCACCTCCATAGACTAGGAACATATCCTTAGTTCTTCTCAAGTACTTAAGGATATTCTTTACGGCATCCAGCTGACCTTCACCGGATCTCGACGTATCCGCTCGTAGCACTCAAAGCGCACGAGACATCCGGGCGTGTACAAAGCATGGCATACATGATGGATCCAATTGCCGAAGCATATGGAACCATACCCATCTTATTCCGCTCATCATGTGTCCGAGGACACCGATTCTTGCTAAGATTAATGCCATGTGACATGGGCAAGAAACCTTTCTTGGAATCATGCATGTTGAACCTTTTCAACACCTTGTCAATGTATGTACTTTGGCTTAATCCAATTAGCCTCTTGGATCTATCTCTATAGATCCGAATGCCCAATATATATGTTGCTCCCTAAGTCTTTCATGGAAAAACTATTTTTCAATGAAGACTTGACTGATTCTAGCATAGGGATATCATTTCCAATCGTAATATGTCATCTACATATAAGATTAGAAATACAATTGCGCTCCCACCGACCTTTTTGTAAACACAGCCTCTTCTTCATTTTTGATGAAACCAAACCCTTTGATTACTTCATCAAAACGAATATTCCAACTCCGAGATGCTTGCTTCAATCCATAAATGGACTTCGTAGCTTGCATATCTTTCCAGCGATTCTGGATCGACAAAACCCCGAGGTTGCATCATGTATACATCCTCGCTTAGGTTTCCATTCAGAAAGCCGTTTTGACATCCATCTCGCCATATCTCATAATCGAAATATGCAGCAATCGCTAGGATAATCCGAATAGATTTAAGCATTGCGACGGGCGAGAAGGTTTCATCATAATCAACTCCTTGAATCTGTTTAAAACCTTTCGCCACCAATCGCGCCTTATAGATGTGAACATTTCCATCCATATCGGCCTTTTCTTAAAAACCCATTTACACTCAATGGTTTTGACACCATCAGTGGATCAACCAAGTTCCAAACTTGATTGTCGTACATGGATTCTATTTCGGATTTCATGGCTCCAAGCCACTTGTTGGAATCGGGTCCCACCATCGCTTCCTCATAGGTCTTAGGCTCATCGTTGTCTAACAACAATATATCACGTTGTTCCGCACTGTGTACTGCGTCAGTGCACGACGTGATCTTTCGACTCCGTGGGCTGGTGTGTCTACAACCGGTGGCGCAACACTTTGCTCCTCCCGTTGTGGTTCCGTGGTCGCCGAAACGTTTTTTCGGTGTTTCTTGAACTTCTTCAAGATGCACCCGCTCCCACTAACCCTTCTTGAAAGAAACTCTTTCTCCAAGAAGACACCGTGCGGCGACAAACACTTTGCCTTGTTCCCGATTATAAAAGTAATATCCCTTAGTTTCCTTAGGATATCCCACAAAGAAGCACTTGTCGATTTGGGTGTGAGCTTGTCGATCAAACGTTTTACATAAGCTTCGCATCCCCAAATTTTGAGAAAAGACAAACTAGGGGTTGCCCTGTCCATATCTCATATGGTGTCTTTTCAACCGACTTAGATGGAACTCTATTTAGTGTGAGCGCAATGTTTCAAGAGCATATCCCTTAAAGATAACGGAAGATCACTTTGGCTCATCATCGACCGCACCATGTCCAACAAGGTGCGATTTCTCCGCTCGGACACTCCGTTCCATTGTGGAGTTCCCGGCGGAGTTAACCGTGGAACAATTCCACAATCTTTCGATGATTACCAAACTCTTGGCTCAAGTATTCCCCTCCACGATCCGATCGTAGAAACTTGATTGTTTTCCCTAAATGATTCTGTACTTCATTCTGGAATTCTTTGAACTTTTCAAAGGATTCGGACTTATGCCTCATTAAGTAGATATAACCATATCTACTAAAGTCATCGTAAAGGTAATGAAGTACGATAACCACCCTCGGCCGTTGAGCTCATTGGTCCACATACATCGGCATGTACGAGTGCCAACAAGTCACTTGCTCTTTCACCGTGTCCCGTGAAAGGTGCCTTTGTCATCTTACCAAGTAAACAAGACTCACATGTCTCAAATGATTCAAAATCAAAAGAGTGAAGCAATCCATCCTTATGGAGCTTCTCCATGCGTTTCTTATTTATATGGCCTAAGCGACAATGCCGATAAACGTGGGGTTTATATCATTAGAGAGTTGCCTTTCGTATTAATGTTATAGATGGGAGACGCTTCAAGATTCAAAACGTATAATCCATTCACCAATGGAGCATGAAAATAGAACATATCTCTCGAGATATATTGAACAACCATTGTTCATTGATCTAAAATCATATCCTTCCGCTTGCAAACATGAAGCGGAAATAACGTTTTGACATAGTGTTGGAACACAATAACAATTATTTAATCACCTTTGAGGTGGCCGACTTCGAAACAACATATCACGCCATCATCGGAAGGCCTGCGCTTGCCAAGTTCATGGCGATCCTCGCTACACCTACCTTTGCATGAAGATGCCGGGTCCCAACGGCGTCATCACTCTTCGCAGCGACGTGAAGTAAGCCTTCACCGCGATAAGGAGAGCCGCGACATGGCCCAATCTCGCGAGAGATTACGTGGCCAACAAGAAGTCCGATTGGCTGCATCGACTTCGGCAGAGGGCGAAGTCCCCGCGAAGAAGATAGCCAAATCGGATCCGGCGACGCCAAGACCAAGAAGATCTTCCTTGATCCGTCGATCCTTCGAAACCGCGTAATCGGCGCCGACCTAGATCCCAAATAGGAAAGCGCGCTCGTCACCTTCCTCCAAAATAATAAAGATGTCTTTGCTTGGAAACCATCCGATATGCCTGGAATTCCTAGGGAGGTGATCGAGCACTCTTTGAACGTCAAAGATGACGCCAAACCGATAAAACAACGATTACGCAGATTCGCGCAGATCGAAAAGACGCTATCAAGGAAGAACTCGCAAAGCTCTTGGCTGCCGCTTCATTAAAGAAGTCCTTCATCCCAACCGGTTAGCCAACCGCCCGGTCCGCAAGCGACGAGGCAATGGCGCATGTGCGTTGACTATACCGACCTCAATAAAGCCCGCCCCAAAGATCCGTTCGGGTTACCTCGTATCGACCAAGTCGTCGACTCAACATGGCCGCCAACTCCCGAGCTTCCTGGACTGTTACTCGGGCTATCATCGATCAGCTTAAAAGAATCCAACCGCCCGAAGACATCGTTCATCACGCCGTTCGGGCCTATGCTACATCACCATGCCTTTTGGCTCGAAGAACGCCGGAGCCACATACCAACGCATGATCCAAAGATGTTTCCAGACGCAGATCGGCAAAAACGTTGAAGCTTACGTCGACGATGTTGTCATCAAGACCAAGCGAAAGAAGACCGATCGCCGACTTAGAAGAAACCTTTGCAAACATCCGGGCCTTCGAATGAAGTTAAACCCGGAGAAGTGCACTTTCGGTGTTCCATCGTGCAAACCGCTCGGCTTCATGGTGTCACATCGCGGCATTGAAGCAAATCCGAGAAGATCAACGCCATCTTAAACATGAAACCCCGAGTAACCGTAAAGACGTCCGTAAGCTCACGGCCGCATGGCGGCACTAAGCCGTTTCATATCCCGACTCGGCGAACGAGGCATGCCCTTCTTCGATCGCTAAAGAAGACAGACGACTTCCAAGTGGACCGCGGAAGCCAACAAAGCCTTTGAAGAGTTCAAAGAGTTCCTTACGACGCCACCCGTCCCGGCCTCGCCTCGCCCCAGGAACCTCTCGCCGCGTACGTCTCGGCCCACTCACCAAGTGGTCAGCACGGTCCTCGTGGTCGAACGCGAAGAGGAAAGACGGACTCGAAGATTCAAAGGCCAATCTACTTTGTTAGCGAAGTATTGGCAGAGCCAAAATTCGCTACCCTCGGTACAAAACTGCTCTATGGTGTTCTAATAACCGCGAGGAAATTGGCACACTATTTTCAGTGGTCACTCGGTCACCATCGTCATCTCTTTCCCACTCGGCGATGTCATCCACAACCGCGAGGCAACCGGACGCATCGCCAAGTGGGCCCTAGAGCTAATGCCGCGGACTTGACTTTTAAGGCAAGAACGTCCATAAAGTCACAAGCCTTGGTGGACTTCCGGCCGAGTGGATCGAACACAAGAGAACGTGCCTCGAGAAGACCTCCAACACTCGGACCATGCACTTCGACGGATCCAAGAGGATCACCGGCTTGGGAGCAGGAGTTGTGCTGATTTCCCCGACCAGGGAAAGGCTAAGATATGTCCTTCACCTCCACTTCTCCGCTTCACACAACGTTGCCGAGTACGAAGCTCTTCTACATGGACTGCGCCTAGCGCCTCACTCGGGATACGACGGCTTATTGTGAAAGGTGACTCCTAGCTGGTCGTCAATCAAGTGATGAAAGCGGTCCCGCCTAAACGACACTATGGAGGCCTACCGATAAGAGGTCCGCAAGCTTGAGGACAAGTTTGATGGACTCGAACTCTCTCATGTCCCGAGACACAACAACGAAGCCGCCGACGAGCCGGCACGTTCGGATCTAAGCGCGAAGCTGCCCCAACGACGTCTTTGTCGAACATCTCTACGAACCAACCATCACGGCAAAGACAACTCTCACCGAGCAAACCACGAACAAAGTCGCCATGACCGATACCGACCGGAGGACGCCGCTCATCAAATTCTTAACCCAAGAAGAGCCGCTGGATGACCGGGATGAAGCGTAACGCGTCCGGCGTTGTTGCCAAGCATACGTCATGGTTGACTCCGATCTATACAAGAGAAGCCCCTCCGAAATTCTAATGAGGTGCATCACACCCGAAGAAGGGAAGCAGTTACTCCAAGACATCCACTCGGCATATGCGAAAGCCACGCGGCAAAGACGCACTCGGTTGGCAAAGCTTACGACAAGGTTTCTTTCGCTTACTGCGGTCTCGACGTGGATAAAGTCGTACGAACCTGCGAAGGCCGCCGTTTTCGCCCGACAAAGCCATGTCCCGCCCAGAACTTCAAACAATCCCACTTTCCGGCCGTTCGCAGTATGGGGCTGGACATGGTTGGCCCTTTCAAAAAGCGCCGGAGGATTCACACACCTCTTCGTCGCAATCGACAAGTTCTCCAAGTGGATTGAGGCCAAACCGGTCGCCACAATTACACGACAAGGCACGAGACTTTTCCTCAACATCGTGCACCGCTTCGCATCCCAAACGAATCATAACCGATAATGGGACTCAATTCACGGAGGCATCTTCAAGGAATTCTGCGAAGACTTCGGAATCAAGATCGCTACGCATCGTAGCTCACCCCAAAAGCAACGGACAAGTCGAGCGAGCCAACGGCATGGTCCTCCAAGGCATCAAGGCCCGCGTTTTCGACCGCCTAAACCCTTATGCCGGCAAGTGGGTCCAAGAACGCCCTCGGTTTTATGGTCGCTGCGAACCACACCCGGCCGGGCCACCGCCAAACTCCTTTCTTTTTGATCTATGGCGCGAAGCCATGTTGCCAAACGAGATGGAATATGAGTCCCTCCGGGTTCGCAGCTTCAACGATGAACGCTACGACCCTGACCGAGTGGATGACCTCACCCGATTGGAAGAGGCCAGTGAGGCAGCCCTTATCCAGTCGGCCAAATACCTTCAAGGGCTTAGAAGATACCACGCCGCAACGTGCGAGCACGAGCTTTCATTGTTGGCGACCTGGTCTTACGCAAGATCCAGACCACCAAAGATCGACACAAGTTATCTCCCTTATGGGAAGGACCATACATAATCGCTGAGGTGACTCGACCCGGTGCATACCGGCTAAAGCGCGAAGACGGGTCTATGGTGGAGAACTCCTGGAACATCGAGCATCTTTGACGATTTTATGCCTAATTTGGCTAAGGCCTCATGTTTTCCTTGACTGCCAACCTCAAGCAAGATGACTTCTCGAGTTAGCAGTCGGGGGCTGTACACATGTCAATAAGGCTCAAGCTTTCCTCATCAACTTTTGTGCATAATTTAGTTTATCATTGTTTAATGTCCTTCGACTCGAGCTCAGTGTCTAAGGACTGAGAGTTTTCCGATGACCTAATCGAGCCTAGGCTTGATGTCAGCCAGACGAAAACTACTTAAGAAATTTCATGCAAAAGCTCGAATCAAGGCATTGACATAAATAAACTAATAATATCACAAGTTCTACATTAGAATGTTATGGATATGCGACATTTACAAGACAAGGTCAGAAAGACAAATCAAATCTTGAAGTTGTTTACTACATCAAGGGATATCTTCTTCGCCGCTTCTTGCGCCTCACTTAGCATGTCCAAGGCCTGCTCGTCCGTCGTTCCATCAACAAAGCGTTTCCAACCGAGTGGATATCCACTGGGGTAAAGGGACTTGGTCCTGCAAGAGCTGACCAGCCCCCATGTCGGCCGCTTCGGTGATATTGGCCGTATCGGTCGGGAGCCAGCCGCAGCTTGTCGAATATTTCGATCGGCTCCAGCGAGCTGGTCCCAACTCCTTGATCGAACAAGGACAGCAAGATCGGCATGGCGGCGTTGGCGACCTCTTCCCGCATCTCGTCGCTTCGTTTGATCCGCCCAAGCAAGACGTCGTATTGGGCTCGGGTTTTTACCTTGTAAGCGCCAAAAGTCCCGGATCATTCAAAGCACTTGGAAATAAAGCGGCACAAGAAGTTTCACTTCAAAGAAGATTACCTTCAAACTCGGCCTCCATCTCGGCCTTGTCGAGGCTGACCGCTTCTAGCTGGACTTGAAGCGAATGGACCTCCGAAGAATTTTCTACAACAAAAGAAGATCGTCAACAACCGAAATCAACATAAGAATCATGAAGAAGATGGAGAGACGGGCTCACTCCCGATCGATCCTCGGAGGTCGAGATTCGCCTCCCGAAGCTCTGCGATTTCCCTCCTTAAAGCCGCCTCCCTTGACGCGGCCTCCTCCCGAGTGGCCTTCACTGTCGCCGAACGTCCTCCAAGGAGTTCAAGTGGGGAACCAACTTCTCCAAGACCTCAGATTTTGCCATAGAACGGCAATACTCCTTCGCGCGCAATGACGGAAGAGTGACCGATTGAAAGACAATGATGATACAATTTAAGAGAAAGACAAAGGCTTACGTTGAGCAGCCGGTCGCCTCGTTCAGAGCTCTCGACAAGGGCATCCCTTTCATCTTTTCGGCTTGCCGGTCTAAGATGATGCCCGCCTCTCACCTTCCGAGTCCCGCCACTCGATCCGAATGGGGAACCCAGTGTCGAGGATCGCAACCCGGGGATCTCCTCCACCGTGGTCGCAAGGGGAAGGACAAATGAGGACATGAAAGATTCAAATCGAAAGAGTAAAAGAGAACTTGAAACAAATCTCACCGGTTTCGCGGCCGCTTGCTTAGGCGGAGTGGCCCGGCTGGCCTCCTTCTTCCGACTCCGCGCCGAGTGACACTCGCCGGGGAGCTTGAGCCGCGGCCTCGGGCTTCCCGCCGCCGATCGGTTTCCGGCCGAATATCCCTACTGGGGTGGGGCTCCTTCCTCGGGCATCCTTCTTTGGAGGTGAAGGTTGTTTCCCCGGAGCACTCGCACTTGGTTGTGGGCTCCGGGGCTTTGGCTCTGCTGGCCTTGGCACCTCGGGAGCAGCGGCTGGAGTTGGTCCTTCACCCCCTCCGGCAGGATCTATGTCCTGGGGCCTCCTGCGAAAGCGAACACAGCAAGGATAAAGATAGAGGAAAGTTTTCAACGAAAGAGTTCAGACTTCGGTTTCAAAGTATACCTGCATGATCGGCGGATCTTCGGCGCTGTCCGCGGCGATCGTCTTAAAGGTGGGGTCTCGGTGGGAGGAGCCGGGACGTCATCATCCGAGTCCTCTATAATCAGCCTCCTCTTGCTCGCACGCTTGTTCGAGTCTTCACTCGGCGCCGCTCGCTTCCCAACCGGGTCGCCTTGGATCTTGATCCCGCCGGCCGGCTTCTTGGCGGGGCGATGCGGCACGTCATCGTGGGATACCTTGTATGGCTTGGAGGTGATAGAAGCGTTTTCCTGCAGAAGAAAGAGTGCATAATGCTGAGAGACAAGATATCAGATTGAAAGACGTTATGAAGTAACCAGTCGGCTTACCGAAGGAGGAGGTCGGTGGATGCTGAATGGGAGAACCGGCAGAATGAGGGCCCGCTCAACTGCGATTCCAGTCGAGAAGATCTTGTACATCTGGATCTTCAGGATCTCGTAGCTGAGTGGATCTGGATCTTCCCGATTGGGGTCCGTCCCACCTTCATACTCGAAGGCCGGCTTCGACCGTTCCTTGATCGGCGCCAGTCGGCACCTGATGAAGTGCCGAGTGATCTGCTCGCCGCGAAGACCCTTTTGTTTCATCGCCAGGATCTTCGCAAGTAGCTTGTTGGCCTCGTCCCAATCTTGGGCTACTGGAACAGTGCTCCAGGATGGACTGGGGACAGGAGGAAGGCCGACGAAAGATGGCAGGCTGGGTTCTAGGTTGTTGACGTAAAACCAGCCCGCATGCCATCCTTTGTTTGAAGACTTCAAAGGAAGAGAAAAATAATCTTTGCGGAGAGATCCGCGGAGCTGGAAACCTGCCCAGCCAACGACGCAAGGGTGGTCCTTGTTTGGGTGTGGTTTGAGATAGAACATGCGCCGGAAGAGTTGGAAGTGGGGGAGAATGCCAAGGAAGGCTTCACACACGTGAATGAAGAGAGCTATGTGAAGCATTGAGTTGGGGTTCAGATGGTAGAGATGAAGCCCATAGTAATCCAGAAGCCCCCGGGAGAACTCGGAGGTGGGAAGGCTGAATCCGCAATAGAAAAAGGAAGTGAAAACGACGAGCTCACCGGTGTTTGGGGTCGGGAAGTCCTCCCCCGCCGCCGGGCGCCATCCCACGAGTTCCTTTGGCGGAAGCACGCCGTGCTTCACCATTTCCTTGAGGGTGGATTCCCTCACATCCGAAGCGGCCCATTGGTCGAACGGAATCCTCTTTTCCTCCGCCATGAGAGCGGGGTTGATGGGAAGTGGATCTGGCTAGAAAAGGTCGGATTTTTGACAAGGGAACGTGGGAGATTTGGCTGCGGAGGCTGAATGTTGCAGAGAGCGAGTTCCTAGATGGATGGATTTGGGAGCGCGCGAGTCTAGGGTTCTCCGTGATGGACTGGTGAACAGTGCTGCGAAAAGGGGAATCTTTTGGAAGACGAAGAGGCGGGGACGACCTCGCATCTTTATAGAAAGATTTGAGGGTTGCGCTAGGTTTTCTGGTGAGTGGGCCGAGCCCATAAGAAAATCTACGGCCCAGCTAAGGTGTGGCCTGATGCGTGTCCTTAGGGACTTAAGCGGATGAGCTTAAGCAGATTTGCCTTGGCAATATGCGCGTGTCCGAGTGCCCTATACCTTTGAAAATCCTTCCATATCGCAGTTTGCTTGACTTCATGAGAAGCTAGCACGATGCAACTTGGAAGGTGACCAACGGCTAAGTTTCTATAGCTGCCTTGATGACAAGGGCTGTTTGGTTTTTTAGCATTTGGCTAATTAATTAGATCGATGGTATTTTTCCACCTTGGTGAAGATCTTTATAGATTGAGACCAGTATTATGGCATAAGCTATTTAATAATTTGGTCATATTTTCATATGATTGAAAGAACTTGTTTTCCCATGAGGGATGATTGAAATAGTTGTTCCGGATTACTCGGGCGATCCACTCGGATAGGCATGAGCTTACCGAGTGCTTTTCACCCACGAGGGTTGATTGAGTTGTTTGTTCTGAGATGACTCGGCCAAATTCACTCGGATGAGTATGAGCTTGCTGAGTAATAAAGTTACTTTAGCAGAGCTAAGCATCTACATAAGAATGATTTTTATAGTTCTTGACTATATGCTTAGTCTGTTTTTGACTAACCACATAGTCGGGGGCTACACCTAATTAGGTGCATCAGGAGATGCACCTAGATATTTATTTTTGAGAAATTTTTATATATTTTTCCGGCCCTTCACAGTCTTTGGAGCCACTCGGAAAGATTCAGGCAGAGATGATGGAATCACTCGGCGCCAAAAGCACTCGGTCAAAAAGATTTTTTGGTTGAAGTGCTGCTTTAGTTTGAAGCTGAGTTGTCTCGTCGACTGAAAAGGACTCGGGGGCTACTGTGGAGATTGTGACAATCGGGTATATATATGGCAAGCTTATCCAACTGGAGGTAGGGATAGATTGCGCCTGCCATATCTGTAAGCCGAACTTGACTTGGGTGTTATGATTGTCGATAGAGATAAGGCAATCGGCCTATAGTCACGGTTTGGTAAGATTGAGGAAACCAACTTAGAATAAGATAGGGTTTCCGATCTGTAAGCCCTCCTCCCAAGACTATATAAAGGGGGTGAGGGGCGTCCCTTGAGGGATATCTGAATATGTGATTTTACAAGCAAGAGCTTTAGATACACGAGATCAATAAAGACACTCGGCGGATCGAATCCACCGAAACAGGAGTAGGGTATTACCTCACGAGAGGACCTGAACCTGTCTAAATCTTCTTCTTCTTCTAACCCATCGTGCTTGGCGATCTCGACTGCGACCCCAGAAATTATATTGCCGAAACCAAGTTTCGACACATGGCGAGTACGGAGAGTTGCAAATGCGTATTATGAGTGCAAGATAAGTATATAATATAGCTCATACCGCAGGCCCGCGAGCATTGTGTTTACCATGCTCACGTGTATCACTACTGGCATATTCTACTGTTTGTTTTTTTATTGTAATCTCCCGCTCATAAACATTTGCATTTGCGATAAGATTCGGTTAAAAATTTTAAACTTGACAATTTTATATTAAGATAAATTTATGTTACTTGATACTATTTTTCAAGATAAATATGTACTGCATATGTCTTTTTTAACTAAGCGTTGGAGAAGAGTTTTAACTTTTTATCTAAGTTTTTATCCTACACGAATTCATGTGAGGACCCAAAATAGGACTGTATAAGTGCTAGTCTGGATAAAGCTAGCATATACATACCCAAAGATAATGTCATAGTCAACATCACAAAGAAAACCTAATATTAATAATAATGTGATTATGATAAGCCTTATGACCTAAGTTTACATTTATTTTGTCTCGAAGGGCCTAAGAAAAATAAATAAAGCAGCAGCGAAAAATACAATAAATGCGCATGGACTCCATTTAACTTGCCACAGACAGTTAACTAGGCACACTGTCTATTCCTCGTCTTCAGCAGCAAACTCCTCTGAAACAGTAAAACCTCTCTTCTGAAGTTGGGGGAATTGCAAGGTGAGTACATGGAATATTTAGCAAACACACAAATATGCATATGCAAGGCTAACAAAGAAGACAATGACTATTTTGCATACACAACAATTGACAATTGTAAACAATTTTATAAATAAAAATTCAAACAAACAATTATAAATAACGGATGTTACCAACCATCCACCACCATAGGATCTGCCCACACAGAACCACATAGCTATATTCATTAACCTGCACACAGCTCATTTCTAGTTTTCACAAACTATCCCTCATGAGAAATCACCGAGCATGTCCATGACCGCGGACGTGGCTATTCGAATATATTAGTTTAATACTCTAGAGAGATTGTACAACTTTGATCCACAAGATACATCGTCCTTTTAACGACCATGCACAAACGTCATACTTCAGGTTGTGTGCGGCCAAGGAATTTGTAACAAGGCTTTTTAGAAACTTCTCCCAACACTGCCTTCCACCATGAGACATCTTTCCCTCACGCAGATAAGAAAAGTATTCATGGCTAACCTTAACGTCTATCATCTAGCCACCTAAGTGTAGACCCTCGTTTTTGTAACAGGAATCAATCGTGTTCATAGTACCATTTCTCTGGATCGAGTAGTTTGGTACCCACGAATACATCATTGAATCATCAAGTGCACGATACATCCATCACCATACACACAATATTACAATATAGGGCCCGAAGGCAATGTCTAGAACCTAGGACCGAACAGTCCGAAATACAAGCAAAAGCAGAAATTAGATAAGGCAGCGGAGAGAAGGCAGCGGCACGCCATTGCCACAGGCAACGACCGGAGTCTAAGACCTACTCTCCAAGGTGGGTGGCTTGGCCCTCATAAACTCACCAAGGCTTGAGCTTCCACAACCTCCTTGATTGTTGGCGATGGCCTGCAGCAGCTGGGTTTGCACAGCCATGACCTCTGCCAAAGTGGTGGGGTTGGGCTCTGGTGGGTTCTCATTGTCGGTTGATGCTCGTCGATGGTAAACCCTCATCTGTAGAGCGTGGGTAAGTAAGAGACTTGACCTACTAAGGTCTCAATCCTATTTAGTTTTATTTTTGGGTTGGTTAAGGTGATCTTTTATTTAGGTTTTAGGTGATCTTCTATGGGGCAAGCATGGTGGAATAAACTCATTCATAACATACCATAAAACATTACATAGGTCCATAATTAATACATCAATAGCAGATACAACAGACTGCACATATGCAGTCCCACACAACACAAAGAAAAAGCTAACATCGAACTACTGCCATTGACTACTAAGGGGGAAAGGGTGTGGTCCTTGCTGTCCAAAAACCATCCAAAGCAAGCCCAATGCCAATGCAGACCCCTCGTCTAGTCGTTCAGCCAGTCGCAGGAACCGGGTGTAGGAAGTGGGTGGTCCCTGGCAGATGCGAACCGAAGTCCCCAAGGCTCATAAGTGACCGCCTCAAAGTCAGTCTTGGGCTTCTTGCCCCTGGGTCGAGTGCTCTTGCGGGCAGTCCTGCGAGTGATGAGTCCTCCCGCAAAGGTGATGTGGTAAGCAGGAGCCTCGTCCTCTGACGGGTCTGTGATGCTGGACTCTCTCTCGACCTCCTCTGGATCTGACTCAGTCTCTGGGTCGGTGTCGATCTGGATCGGGATCTCCACTCCGGAACCAGGCTCGAGTGGAATAGCTGTGGCTTTAGTGTGGGCTCTGACTATGCAGTAGCAGGCTGTGTCGTAGTAGGATCCATCAGGTAGGGTCCAGACTCAGTGCTCAGCATGTCCACCTCCTCCAGTAACGCATGAAAAGTCGCCAGACACGACGGAGTGAGGAAGTAGTAGTGGTCACGGGCCGATGCAGGGGGTGGTGGCCGTGCGGTGGAAGTAGAGGCAGCCGCAGTGGTAATCGAGACTGTACGGAGGTACTCCTCCAGCTGACTGACTTGCCTCTGGCTCTTTCTCAGCTGCTCCTCAAGGGTGACCATGGCCTCACCACGGGCGACGTACCGGTCCGAGAGCTGGTCGTACTGTGCGCTGGTAGACTGGAGCAAGGCCTTCAGCGAGTCGACCTTGCTGCCACAGGCGAGGTGCTCCTCCTCGAGCTCGCTCAGACGTCTCTGCTGCTCGTCGATCTCCAGTAGTGCCTCCTCATAGCAGTCATCTGCGGCCTCAGCCCACCGGGACAGACGGGTCACCATGGGGTTGTAGCAGCACGGGTAGCCTCCATAGTGCAGAAAGAGTTGCCCTCCTCCTGATACGGGTGATGCGTGAACTCGGTTCTTGTCAACTCAGCCCTATGGATGGCGTTAAGACGAAGGAATGCCTCACGGGCAGCGTCCTAAAGTGTGGCCTCCACCAAGTCACACTGGTAGCGCGTCCTGAAGCAGAACTGCGGCTCACTACCAACGCGGGGCTCGATCGCTATGGTAGCCTCCCACTCGGGATGGTCCTCAGTACCGAACCTTCTGCTCCTGTAAGTGGGTAACTCCGGGTATCTCAGGCACCACATCAGTTGCCGAAGCTGCGAAACGTATCCGTCCTCTCACGGAACCTCAAGCTCCCATGCTCCGATCTGACCTTGTCCCGACATCTGTTTTTAGAACAACCAAAGTTAGAAAGGAGTGGAAGTAAAATAAGTTTTGTAGAGGGAAAGGAGACAAGAGTATAAGGGAAAACCCATTTTATTTTCTAGACATAATGTTTTTATTTTCAAAATAATCCTAGATAGGGATTTCTCCCTTTTGCCAGCTATAAAGGGGGTGGGGCGCCGTTGGTCTTATCCTACAGTCGCACGCTCTGATACCAGCTCTGTAGACCCCCATTTTTGTAACAGGAATCAATCGTGTTCATAGTACCATTTCTCTGGATCGAGTAGTTTGGTACCAACGAATACATCGCTGAATCATCAAGTGTACGATACTCTGTAGACCCCCATTTTTGTAACAGGAATCAATCGTGTTCATAGTACCATTTCCCTGGATCGAGTAGTTTGGTACCAACGAATACATCGCTGAATCATCAAGTGCACGATACATCCATCGCCATACACAAAATATTACAATATAGGGCCCGAAGGCAATGTCTAGAACCTAGGACCGAACGGTCCGGAATACAAGCAAAAACAGAAATTAGATAAGGCAGCGGAGAGAAGGCAGCGGCACGCCATTGCCACAGGCAACGACCGGAGTCTAAGACCTACTGAGCGCCATCGTCTTCCACATCCTCCTGGTAGTGCGCGTATGGATCTTCCAGGTCTTCCTCACCTACATCTGAATGTTTGTGCGTATAGCAAGGGTGAGTACCAACCGTACTCAGCAAGCCACCACAACGAGGATGCATATGGTAGGGATAATCAAAGAATGGTTGTAGTTCTTTTGCATAAAGCTAGTTTTGTAATTCTTTTCACAAACCTAAGACCTAAGCCTGATCAAGTTTTATTTCCATAGTTCATTAAATCGGCGACGGTTCTGTCCACCATCCAGTGTGATCCCAAGGATAGCTTCCCGCCACCGGATCGTCATGATTTTCTGGGGGTCTACCCCTTCTCGGTTTTCCGAGAAGTTGATCCACCAGCACATAAAAATCATCATGCAAGCCCATCCCATCATTTTAATATTTAGAGTCTAGCCAAGAAGGAAACTTGTCACGCCGCTCCATATCCGCGAGCATGGCTTTTCGAATAGATTGAGTTACTCACACTGCAGTGGATGTACACTTTACCCATACACCGTGACTACCCAACGAATGAGCCTACGTCCCAAAATATGAGACGGTCATGACAAAGCCTTTCGATAACCTCACTTTGGCAGTACCCGCTCCATGAACTTAAATCCTCTTGCACTTTAGCCGTCATTTCCTAGCAGTGTGAGGAGTTCTGGCGCTCCCGGGGTAAGGGAAAACTTCATTCTTTAAGTTATAATTAATTTCGATTTTTAATCATCAATTCCACACGTAGGCCCTTAGCCTCATCTCATACATAAGAACCACTATGCAGGGGTACCGCCTCCGCTCCGCTATCTACTCCGCTAGGTCTATACCCATTCGAGAAGTATGGTTGTACTAGCTCGTTTCATGTTTAAGTCTCAGGGCTCGGTCCTTAATTGACTAGGGACGACACTTGCCTTTTCTGGAATCCACCCAAATCATCCAGCCGCCCCATTCTAAAACATTTATTTTGTTTAGTTTTCATCCAAAAATCTTTTCATCGTTATCATGGCAATGTGACGCTCATGTCTCCACATGTCGTACATCAACCACCTTCCCCAAGGTAGTTGCCGAAGCATATAGCATTTGATAAATATGAATACGCAAGAGTCTAATTTAACATGGCTAAGCAATACCGAAGATTTTCTTCGGACACATCATGTCGTAGGTTACAAAGAATATATACAGGTAATCAATGTCAAGGCATGGCATATAACCAGTAGGGGAGTTCATATATATATAGCATGCATTTTTGATTTTAAACAAACATAATTTCTCAAGCGGGTTCAATATGTTCAAGGGTAGTGATGACTTGCCTTGCTCGCAACCTTGTTGACTGGGATCTTCGGTGCAATTAACACCTCCCTCGGACACTATATATATATGTGCGAAACATCCGATTGAATTCGATTAGAATTCAAATAAAATCATCAAAATGCCAAATAAAATCGTAAAAGCGACTCCAAAAAATAGTCTATGATTTTAGACGAATTTAGGTTCGAGTTTCGATAAAATCCGGGTTTAAATGAGCGAGTTATAATAATTTGAAGTTTTGCGATTCACCGATTTAATTTATTATGTGGTGACAATATTCCAACTGAATTTACTTTAAATTTTTGAAATACTATGATCGGTGATCCACGAATATTATAGCGAAAAGAAATGACTAATTCTAATTGTATTTCCAATTTTTTAATGGACCGACAAACTCTAGCGTTAAATAATTGGATCCGAAAATAATTAACCCTAAAGCTTGACGCTATCTTAAATAACTTGAATTTTAAATATTAGAACGAAATTCATATGATAAAATTAATTTTATTAACAAATTAGACTATAATTAATTTCTAGATTAATTTATGCCACAATTAAACCCTTAATATTGTTTAATACTTAGTCGTTAATTAACCCTAAAATTTCATTTCAGAAAAACTATAATTTCACCTCAAAATTTCCTGAATATTTCCCAAAAATATTTTTCCTATTTTCTCTATTTTTTCTCCTTTTTTTATCTTTCCTCTCTCTCTTCTTTTTTTCCCTCCTTTCTCCTCTTCACCTTCTTCCTCCTTTGCCCTCTCCCTTTCTCTCTCCTTTAGCTCCATCTCTCTTTTCTCTTCTCCGTCCCTCATTCTCTCGGCCGAACTAGTGCACTGGTGGGCTAGGATGCGCGTGGCGGCTTAGGGGGAAGGGGAGTGGCGGCTTACCGGCGGCAAGGCACGGCGCGGGCACAGCGGTGACGAGACGGCACGACGCGGCGGTGAAGGAGCGGCGCGACACGGTGAAGAGAGGGAAAGGGGAAGATGGTGCGGTGGGGAGGGTTAGGGGGCGCGGGTGCCTTTTATAGACGTGCGGCGCGGCGAGGGAAGAGGGGCCCGAGGAGCGCGCGAGCGCGGCGACGTGCGGCTCGGGCGCCAGTGTGCGGGGTAGCTGCGCACCGCGCGGCGTGCGATGCGGCGCCCATGAATAGTAGCTTTTTCTCTTTTCCCGATTCTTTTTCTTTTTTATTATTATTAAAAAAATTTTTGTTCCTTTTGCATTTCACCCATAAAATTAAAATAAAATTTTTGGCCCCAATTATAAATTTAATTTAATTCTAAATCTTTAATCTTTTACCCAACTTTATTATTATATATTATTGTATAAATTTTTTATATCCTTTTTATTTATACTCTTACATATTATTTTATTTTATTTTTTTATTTTCCAAAAATAAAGTTTTGATCCAAAATAAATTTTTATCAACCTTTGCTTTTCTCAATTGTATATTTTTGTAATTTTTATTTCTAAATTTTATTTTGGAATCTCGTCTTTTAGGGTTTTCGAAACCTTTTAGACTTTCCGCCTTTTAGATAATTAATCTTTTATTTATAAGACGCAACAAAACTCGTAAATAAGAGGCAAATAATTACGGCAAGATGCAACAATTCAAAAGTTTTTGTAAGTTCTGAATTTTAAATCTTGATCTTTAAGTCTCTGATTTTTAGGGTGTTACAAACCTACCCCCCTTAAATAAATCTCATCCCTGAGATTTCTTACTGGTTGTTGAGTAGGTGCGGGTACTCGGTCCTTAGAAAATCTTCGCTCTCCCAGGTGGCCTCTTCTTCGGTGTGAGTGCTCCATTGCACTTTGTACTTGCGCCATGACTTGGTTCGTGTTCTCTTTTCTGCCTCATCCAATATTTTCACCGGATGTTCGGGGTATGTGAGATCATTGGTGATATGGATATTTTCCAAGGGGGCTTGCTCTTCCGGCACTCGCAGACACCTCTTCAATTGCGACACATGGAATACGGGGTGCACATCGGAGAGGTTTTCTGGTAGCTCTAGCTGGTAGGCCGCTTCGCCTCTTCTGGCGCTTATCAGGAATGGTCCTATGTATCTTGGTCCTACGTATCTTGGCGCAAGGTTGTATGGTAGGCTAAATTCAATGGCTTATTAAGTGAAGTCCTTAAGTGACCAGGGCAACTTGCCAAAACTACAATAGCATACAGCATAGGAAGCTTAAGGACACGTAGTTGGCCCTTTGAGCAACTAGTTAGCACATAGCTTAACAGTAGGCTCACATAGAGACCATACCTGGTAACGATCGCACAGATACATCACCACCTAACCAGGTTCACACAGAACCACCCATCACCCCGGTCCAAAATATTTTATCCACCCTTGGTTCATTACATGGTGCAACACATGCTACCGAAAAGATAGCACACAACCACATAGTTTATATAAAAGCAATTATAAGTATATGATTAATCAAAATTATGTTTTGCTTATAAAACAACCTTAAACGAGGCTAAGCATAACTACTCTATCCTAAGTTGAGCCCAATGTTCTACTCACAAAGAATAGGGCGACAAGCTATCACAGATAATCAATAATTATCAATGCCATGGTATAATAACAATTATGTCACACTACCCATCGATACATTATAAATGAAATAAAAATAATGCATGCTCAAAACAAAACATTTTATAAACTGGATTATTTATGTTCAAAGAATGTACTTGCCTTGCTCCCAGTATTGTCCTTGCACTGCGTCTTCTGAAACGAACTGCTCCTCTGCTCCAACGTCTACACATTCGCAAACAAGAAACAAATAAACAAGAGAAAAGGTTAGCTAAATAACACCAAATGAAATAACCAACTAAACCAGGAGGTAGAGCTTGATTTTAGAAGAATTTAGGAAGAAGAACGGGTCGAATTAGAGTTTGGATGGAAAAGTTATGGCCTTCGGAAGTTTGAATTCAAAGAAAATCCGAGGACAAAAAGAAAAGGAATATTTTGAGAATATTCTCTGGATTTTTAATTCAGGAATTAAACTATTTTTGAAGGAAAACATAGGTGGGGCCCACTGGCTAGTGGCATGGCACACGGTGGACTTGGTGTACTGTGGACTGGCTAACGTGGACTGACACGTGGCGACACGTGGGCAAAAAGGATAGATTGTGATGACATGGACGGATCTAGGACTGACGTGGCAAGGTTTAGGGTTAGGTAGAACCGACGGTTGAGATTTGATCTGGAATTTGGATGGCTTAGATTTGTTTGGGTATTTTGGACGCAGGACCCACAGGTTAGTGGCACAAAGAGGAGGAGAGGGAAGCAGAGCCAGCCAAGCTCGGCTCGTCGCCATGGGCGCCGTCACCATGGCCGGGACGGGTGACAACATTCGGTGGTGACAGCAACCGATGGTGACGGCGGAAGGTGGCGCTGCAAGAGGAGATGGCGGCGACCTCGGTGGCGCAACACAGTGCTCCGGGACGAAGGAAAGACGGCACTCGGCGGTGAACGACATCGGCCGGAGATGGGGAAGAGAAAGGAAGCAGTGCAGGGATGGAAGAGCTTGGCCTCGGGGCTCACTGGCGTGGCGGTGACTTCGAGAGGAGACAACGACGATGGCGTAGCTCCCGACGGCGATGGGAGAAGCGGCAACGACGGCTTGTGCTTTAGGGAAGAGGAAAAAGAGGGTGACTTGTCACGCCTAGAAATTCCTGCCTGAAATTTCCGAAGCTGAATGTGAATCACATTCCTGTCCATGACCAGCTAAGGTACACAAACGACAAATTGATATACAGAATGCACGTCTTAGAAACATCATAAAGTCTGACATAAATGCAGTGGAAAAATAAACGAGCTAGGCTACATCTTGGCTCTTGTAGCGTGGCGACTTCACTCCACGGGCATCCTCGACGGTAGCGACAAGCCTACTCATCCATGAAGCCATCATCTGATCCAATATCTAGTTTTGATGTGGGGGAAAAGAAAGCAAGACTGAGTACTACCCACTGTACTCAGCAAGTCATACCAAGGGGAGGTATGATGCAAGTATTTCCAAAGGAAGGCTAGGAGTTATTTGCATAAAGCATGCATTTTAAAGACAATAGTTGAAAGCAATGAAAATCATTGTGTTTAATTAAACATAATTAACCATCTATGTCCAACGCTACCCCACGATGAGACAGGCACAACCCATCTTCTAGTCAATGCCAGTTCCATTAAGTCAAATGATTAAAAATGGGACTAATCACGGTGAATCTAGTTGATTGCCCATAACCGCGAGCATGGCTATTCGAATAGTTCTACTCTGATTAGAGGCGTACATATGTACCCACAAGACATAGGCCCACAATACGTTTTTGTGGGCCGACATGCCGCTGCGGCATACCGGAAAGGGAACTATGATAGGACCCTTCGCATAACCATCCCTGACCAAGCGATACCACACTTCAGCAACCCCCTCTTGTGCCTAGGTGAATCAAGAAGTCGCAGAGGCCATGCCCGGCCCATCAAAACTCTATCACGCTCACTCTTGCCTGGGTACGTCAGACAGGGAAAAGCTACACTACAAGCTCAGCCGTTGCCCACGCTGGCTTGTGGTACACACGATTATTCTTTCAGGGTTTCCTGTGAACATGTCCTTAATTGCCATGGGTGCGTCTATCAAAACCACGTACCCACAACCCACCATTAATCATATTTTAGTTAAACTTGAACTATAATGTCACATGTCCATGACCATCATCATTAATATCATCATAAGCTAGTAGTGATATTTCCCATAGAGAGCTAGTTGAACTAAGCATGGCTATGCATTGCCTAATCCAATTTCTAGTAAAATGAGGGAGAAAAGAGGGGAAAATAAAGGGAAAATGGCTCATCACGGTGACGGCAACCAGCGCGAGAGAGGAGATAGCGGGGCGGCGGTTGCTGCGGCATACCGACAAAAACAAGGGTGGCTGAGGTCCTGCACGGTCCTATGAACGTGAGAGAGGGGAAATGAGGGAAGGAGATGGCTTGTGGTGGCGGGAAACGTCGACCGAAGAGGGAAAGAATGGAGGTGCTCACCAGCGTGCGAGGAAAGAGGGGTTCCGACGGCGCAGGGCGAAATCCGAGCGGCGGCCAAGGTTCTCCGCAAGCTTGCGGCCGAAGCCGACGGCGATAGAATGGTTTGGCGACGGGCGGCACGGTGGAATCGAGCGGCCGGAGCGAGGAAATACGACTGTGCTAGGGCTTCGATGGCGCGGGCGTGATTGAGCGCTCGGGGATTCGATTGAGTAGGGGGAAATGAGCGGCGAGGTGGGGAATGGTGATTTATAGCCATGGGGGTCTCGGACGTGGCCCGAAGGCAGCGAAAATGGTGGCAACGTGGGAAGAGAGAGAGAGATTGGCAGCCTGGATTTTTGAATTCGGCCATTTCATGGCTCTATGCGCACGGGGAGAGAGGGGGAGTGGTGCATGGCTTGCGGGGTGGCGCGGCGTGGCGTGGAAGGCGTGGGGTGCACAGGAGAGGCGATGGCGTGGGCTGACATCAACCCGGGTTTCCCGGTTGGAGGTAAGGGATGGGTCTTACAGGTGGGGCCCGCCCTGTCGGTGTCCCTAGCAAGAGAGGGAGGGGCGGACCTGCGCGAGCTGCTGGGTCGCGACCTCGGGCTAACCCAGCAAGAGAGAGAGAGAGAGGCGCGCACGGCACGTGGGCTGCACAGGAGTGGCCGCCAGCCAACGGCCTAGGAGAAAAAGGAAAAAATAAAAAGAAAAGGAAACAGACTTTGATTTAATTTAATTATAATAATCTTATTTCAATTTTTAAAATTATTTTCTCGCTCTAAAAATTTTACTAAAAATTCGTTAATGTATTTTGACATGGGGAATTTAAGAAAAATTCCACCTAGCCCATTCCATTTATTAAATGAATTTATTTAATAGAGTTTCTCTCTGGGTTAATTGCCGACATTTTCTTTGTGCATTTTTCCATATATGTTTTAGAACTAAGGGTAGAATTTTGGGTGTGACAAACCTACCCCCTTAAACAGAATCTTGACCCCGAGATTCAGAGGCGTTGGCGAAGAGGTGCAGGTGGGCGGCCTTCAGCTCGTGTTCTCTTTCCCAAGTGGCCCCTTCCTCGGAGTGGTGGCTCCACTGCACTCGATAGAATCTAGTCACCCGGTTCCTGGTTCTCCTTTCACTCGAGGATGCGAGTCGGCTTCTCGACATATGTCAAATCCTCTTGAATTTCGCTGTGCTCGAGGCTCGCTTGCTCCTCGGATACTCTTAAGCATTTCTTTAGCTGGGAGACGTGGAACCCATCAATATGCCTTCCATAGAGGAGGGAAGCTCGAGTTGGTAAGCGACTTCTCCTTGGTGTTCCTGGATTTGGTAGGGTCCCACAAAGCGTGGCGCCAATTTTCATTTCATCTGGAAGCGATGTACTCCCCGAACCGGAGTGAGGCGAAGGTATACATAGTCTCCGGCTTCAAAGCTAAGCTCTCTCTGACGGTTGTCGGCATAGCTTTTCTGTCAAGACTGGGCAGTTTTCAGCCTTTCCCAAATAAGCCTTACCTTTTCTTCTACCTCGTTCAAGACGACAATCCCAAATAACTGGCGGTCTCCCGTTTGATCCCAAAAGAGTGGCGTGCAACACTTTATACCGTACAATGCTTCGAACGGAGCCATCTGCTGACTGGCTTGGTAATTGTTATTGTATGAGAACTCAACATATGGCAGGCTCTTATCCCAAGCTTCGCCAAAGTCAAGCGCACAAGCTCTTAACATATCTTCCAGTATCTGATTGACCCTTTCAGTCTGACCATCGGTTTGAGGGTGGTAAGCAGTGCTAAATTTCAGACGAGTCCCCAATTCTTCTTGCAATTTTTGCCAGAACTTTGAGGTGAACTGACTTCCTTGATCGAACACGATCTTCCTAGGCACTCCATGCAGACACATGATTCTTGGTAGGTAAAGCTCCGCTAGCTCCTTCCCGGAATAGGTGGTATGTACCGAAATGAAGTGAGTGACTTTCGTAAGTCGGTCCACAATCACCCAAATAGAGTCATGACTGGTGGAAGTTCTAGCTAGATCCGTGATGAAGTCCATCCCACTTTCTCTCTATTTCCATTCCGGAACCATAAGAGGTTGTAGCAACCCTGCAGGTCTCTGGTGTTCTGCCTTTACTCGCTGACATATGTCACATAGTGCGACGAATTCTGTGATGTCTCTTCTCATGCTGATCCACCAGAATGTTTCCTTAAGATCCTGGTACATTTTGGTACTGCCAGGGTGAATGGAGTACTGGGTTTGATGAGCTTCCCTGAGGATCAGGTCTTTTAATTCTTCGTTCTCAGGTACACACAATCTTTCTCCCATCCAGATTGCCGTTGTTCATCTTTCATGAAGTCTCGGGCTTTGCAAATCCTCATGTTTTTTCTTTAATTCAGCTATTTCGGGATCACTTGCTTGGGCTAGGCGAACTTGTTCCACGAGCGTAGGTTGAGCTTCAAGTGCTGCCATGTACTCGTGCTCGACTATTCCCAAGTTCAAACGTTCCAAATCCCGTTGCAAGTCACTGCACATCCCTTTCGTCCAAGCGATGTTGCAGTAATTTTTCCTGCTCAAGGCATCTGCCACCATGTTAGCCTTGTCGGGGTGGTATTGTATCCCCGTATCATAGTCTTTGATCAATTCCAACCATCTTTGCTGTCGGAGGTTTAGGTCAGGTTGGGTGAAAATGTATTTCAAACTCTTGTGGTCTGTATATACCTCACGTCGATTACCAATAAGGTAGTGTCGCCAGATCTTCAAGACATGGACCACTGCTGTTAACTCCAAGTCATGGGTTGGATAGTTACTCTCGTGGGGTCACAACTGACGTGAAGCGTATGCAACCACTCTACTATCTTGCATCAGCACACATCCCAACCCATGATGAGACGCGTCACAATACACTAGGTAGTCTTTTTTTGGTCCGGTAGGATTAAAACGGGTGCGGACACCAACTATTTCTTGAGTTCCTCAAAGCTTTGGTCGCACTCCATGGACCACTTGAATTTTTCATCCTTCTTTAGCAGTTGTGTCATTGGTCTGGCAATCCTAGAGAAGTTTTCGATGAACCGGCGGTAGTAACCCGCAAGTCCAAGAAAACTCCTGATCTGAGTGACTGTCTTTGGTGGGGTCCACTTGGTAACTGACTCCACATTCGTCGAGTGTACTGCCACTCCTTGAGCAGTTATGACATGACCGAGCAACTTAACTTCCTCAAGCCAGAAGTCACACTTGCTAAACTTGGTGTATAACTGGTGGTCCTTCAACCTTTCGAATACCAGACACGGATGTTGCTCATGTTCAGCCTCGGACATGGAGTATATGAGTATGTCATCGATGAATACCAGTACGAACTTGTCCAAGAAATCCATGAACACTTTATTCATTAGGTTCATGAAGAAGGCTGGTGCATTCGTGAGTCCGAAGGACATAATGGTGCACTCGTACAACCCATACCGAGTGGTGAAGGCTGTCTTTGGGATGTCTTCTTCCCTGATCCTTAACTGGTGATAGTTTGATCACAGGTCTATCTTGGAGAACACCGTGGCTCTTTTCAGTTGTCGAACAAGTAATCAATTCGAGGTAATGGGTACTTATTCTTGATAGTGACCTCGTTGAGTCGCGATAATCAATGCATATTCTCTTGGTCTTGTCTTTCTACGAAAATCACCGGAGTACCCCAAGGCGATGTGCTTGGGCGAATATACCCTTTCTATAGTTGTTCATCGACTTGCTTTTTGACTTCTTCCATCTCGTTGGTTGCCATTCCGTAGGACCACTTGTCGATCGGAGCTGTTCCTGGTACCAAGTCAATCTGGAACTCGATCTCCCTTTTTGGTGGTATGGTTGTAAGATCCTTCGAAAAAACCTCTGGATACTCTCGGACTACAGGAATGTCCTCCAACTTATTGGGATTCTTCTCGTCTGCCACTGTCTTGTCCTTGCCAAAAGTTTGGTTCAAGCTTACTCCATGCTCTTAAGGCATTGGAGATTGGAAGGTAACCACTTCTCCTTTCGCATTGGTTAGAGTGATGTTGCGCGTCACGCAGTTGGTCACTCCCTTGTACCTTGTCAACCAATCCATCTCGAGAATGACGTCTAGGTATTTTTAGATTCAAGAAGGATGAGGTTGGCTAGAAATCGTGATCTTTGGATTTCTATTATCACTGAGGGACTATAGCTGACGGACGTCAAACTATTTCCCAGGGTGTGAACCCGCATTGATGTGACAAGTTTTTCCCTTTTTAGCCCATGTTCCCCAACAAACCTCTTGGATACAAAAGAATGTGTTGCACCAGAATCAAATAATACGGTAGCAGAGATTGAGTTCACAGGGAACATACCCAATATTACTTCTAGAGCTGTCTGGGTTTCTTCTGTTGTAGCATGGTTGACTTGCACGTGGGAAAACTTAGGCCCAGTGCGCTGTGGCTTCGAACATTTTTTTGGCGAAGTGTTCGGGCTCGTTGCAGTTGAAGCAGACCAGCAACTTTCCCCCAAAATCCTTCTTGGGTTGAGCTGGCTAGGCTGGAGCCATTGGCGGGCGCGAAGCTGGGTTTCGGTGGGGTTGTCCCCTGTTGCTGCTGCTACGACGGTTGGGGTTGGGGTTAAAGTTCCCTTGGTGGAACGTGTAGTGTTGGCGGATGATCATGGTGGAGGGTCCACCTTGTTGCCTAGCTATGAAACGAGGCCTTTGGTTGTACCCCTGGTGTGTCCGGAACTGGGCCATCTTCCTCTTGTGGTCCATTTTATTCCGCTAGTCCTCCTGGCATATAGCCTTGTCCACCAGCTTCTTGAAGTTGGCATAGTTGCCGGAGATTAGCTGGTTGGTCAGTTCATCGTCAAGACTAGCCAAGGACTTCTCCTGCCTCTCGGCATTAGTGCACACATCCTCGGGTGCGTTGCATGTGAGGCGGTTGAACTCGTGGAGGTATTCTGTCACAGTCCTGCTTCCCTTATGCAGTGCACGAAATTCTCTCTTCTTCTGAGCCACTATTCCGTTGGGAACTTGTGCCTTGCGGAAGCTACGGCAGAACTCTGCCCACGTAACCTCCGTTCCTGCCTGGTGGATCATCAGATGGTTGTCCCACCACACAAAAGCTGGACCCTGAAGTTGGTGGGTGGAAAAAGCAACCTTCTCCTGGTCTGTGCACTAGAGGAGGTTGAGCTTCTTCTCGATGGTGTGGAGCCAGTCGTTGGCCTCCATCGGGTTGGTGGTGCTTGAGAAGGTGGGTGGTCTGATGCGGAGGAACTCTGATAATTTGGATTGGAGTGGCAGTGATGGAATAGCTGGTGGGTTCGGCTGGTGATGTGCTTGCTGTTGCAGTTGTTGCATCATCTGCTCCTGCATCTATTGCATCATGGCCGCCATCCTTTGAGTTTGATTTTCTAGCACTTGGGCGAGGGTCGGGTTCTCTGGCAACGGAGGTGGGCCATTGCCTACTGCACCATTGAGGTTCATTCCTCCGGTCTGGCCTTTGATGTTGCTGCCATCGCCGATGGCACGGTTGGTATTCCTCGTGGTCACCATCTGGAGAGGGATATGTAGAGGGAAAGAAAAGACAAGGAGAAAAATAGATTGCTCAGGAACTAATCTTCATTATAATTTATTTTGCTCTGAAATTTAAAGCGTTACGGGAAAAGAAATCAGTTCAACTCCTAATTAAGAGCAGCCATACCACAACCACTTCTTAAGGTCTACCGACTAACCCACAAACTCAAACAATCCTAAGCACAGAAGCTAGCAAGGAAAGAAACTAAGAAAAACGAGAAACTAGGGGTGACGATCCTAGTGCTCGGATCGGCTCCTGCGGTCGGTGGAGTCAAAGTCAGACTTGGGCTCGTCTTTGACCTCCTCTGAACGGCTCCTAGAGTCCAGCAAGTAGGTCTCACCACTGTCGGGCTTAGAACTAAAGTTGTTGTTGTTGCTGCTGCCCACTGCTGTTGTCGCGGGAGTGAAGGTAAGTCTTGGTGCCGAGGCTGGTGACGGTGGAGGCGAGGGTGGCACGAAGGGAGTGGCTCTGGCGCTGGCGGCGGGTTTCGCTGCACTAACTGGATGCACACGGGAGCTTTGGTCATTTTCCTTGGCATCGGGCGGACCCTGGCTCCCCTAGGCGGTGAGCATCCCTAGAGGATGGTGTTCTCCCTCTTGAGGCGAGCCACCTCATCCTTCAGTCGCACAATCTCCACCAGCTTCTTGTCGTTGAGGGCCTCTGATGCCCTATGCATATTGGCATGCATAGTGTCCAAACCCTGTAGCACGGCACACATACGCCCAAAGATGGTGTCGTTCTCCCCGGATGCTGACCGAAAGGTGTCATGGCTATCACAACTGGGGTGGTAGTGGTAGGCGATGTCGTGGAGGTTGACGTCATGCCTCTCACGGATTCTGGTCATCATCTTGTATGCCGCCTCCTGATAGGCGTGCTCGAAAGTGCCCCTAGAAGCTGTGACCACCATGTTGGGCAGGTAGGTGGGGATGTTGTGTACCTCCAAGCTGACACGGTGGGGAAACTCGCTGCTGAGAGGACGAATATGGGTGTACTCCAGGTCGTTGGGGTAGGCGACCATGAATGATATGCAACTACGTTCGGCCACAAAGTCATCCATTCCTTGGCCACGGTGCGTCAGGGGAAGGCCTGACATCTATAGAAGACAAAGGAGGGGAATCAATGCATGCTCAGATCCAAATTAAATAAAGCAATAAATAACTCAAGTAAACACCGAAGTAAGATGCAACATTTATGCATAGAAATTTTAGCATGATTCCAAATAAAATAGTATTGACACTACTAAGCAATAAATTAATGTGACAAATTAGATATATAGTAATAACAAGAAGCATCAATATTTGCATACCGCAAGGCCTAGAAATGACTTAATGCATGGCCCTGACAAATCCCAAACCGACTATCGAATAAAATCCAATTCGACTCCAAATCCTATCTACACAAAACCGATTCGACTCCAAATCCAATTCGACCAAGCTTGGAAAAATCCAATTCGAATAAATGGTCAAGATTTTTCCCGTGAACAAGGAAACGAAATTCCTAATTTTTCTGAAACAACTCCAAATGAAAAAGGAGGACATGCAGATGAAAGGGTTTCAGAGGGCTCTTAGGGTTTCCAGTTGGCTTATCCTGTGGTCAAGGTCAGCTCTGATACCAACTTGTCACGCCCAGAAATTCCTGTCTAGAATTTTGAAGCAGAATGTGCATTACATCCCTTTCTAGGACCAGCTAGGGTAGACAAACAACAAATTAATATACAGAATCCACATCGTAGACACATCATAAAAGTCTGACATAAATGCAACAGAAAAAATAAATGAGATAGACTACATCTTGGCGCTTGTAGCATGGCGACTCCACTCCACGGGCATCCTCGATGGTAGCGACAAGCCTACTCATCCGCGAAGCCATCGTCTGATCCAATCTCTAGTTCTAAGGTGGGGGAAAATGAAGCAAGACTGAGTACTACCCACTGTACTCAGCAAGTCATACAAAGGAGAGGATGATGTAGTATTTCCAATGGAAGACTAGGAGTTATTTGCATAAATTAGGCACTTTAAAGACAATAGTTGAAAGCAGTGAAAATGGTTGTGTTTAATTAAATAGAATTAACCATCTTTGTCCAACGCTACCCCATGTTGAGATAGACCCAACCCATCCTTCTAGTCAATGCTAGTTCCATTAAGTAAAATTATTAAACATGTGACTAATCATGGTGAATATGGTTGATCATCCATAATCGTGAGCACAACTATTCGAATAGTTCTACTTTTATCAGAGGCGTACATCTGTACCCACAAGACACAGCCTCACGACATGTTTTCGTGCACCGACATGCCGCCACGGCATACCGGAAGGGAACTGTGACAGGACCCTTCTCATAACCATGCCTGACCAAGCGATATCACACTTCAGGTTTTGCCCCTACCCCTAAATCCAAGGTACGCAGTCCTCTCTTGTGCCTATGTGAATCAAGAAGTCACAGAGGCCATGCCCGGCCCATCCCAACTCTATCACGCTCACCCTTGTCTGGGTACGTCGGACAGGGAAAAGCTACACTACAAGCCCAGCCGTTGCCCACGCTGGCTTAAGGTACACACGATAATTCTTTCAGGGTTTCCTATGAACTGGTCCTTAATTGCCTTGGGTGTGTCTATCTAACCCATGCACCATAGTGATAAACTTGTACTATAGTGTCACATGTCCATGACCATCATCATTAATATCGTCATAAGCTAGTAGTGATATTTCCCATAGTGGGCTAGTTGAACTAAGCATGGCTAAACATTGCCTAATCCAATTTCTAGTAATATGAGGGGAGAAAAGACGGGAAAATAAAGGGAAAATGGCTCACCACATTGGCGGCAACCGGCACGAGAGAGGAGATAGCGGGGCAGCGGTTGCTACGGCAAACCGAAAAAAACAAGGTCAGCCGAGGTCCTGCACGGTCCTGCGAATGTGAGAGAGGGGAAATGAGGGAAGAGGATGTTAGTGATATGCCCTAGAGGCAACATGGAGATGTTGGATATCACGTCAATGTTTATGAATAAATGAATAAAGTGTTATTCAGTTCTATGAAATAGACATCTTGTATTGATCAATAAGTACGTGACTTATTTATGAGACTCTTTATGTATGAATCTATTTCTAAACGATCTCTCGATCATATGTCATATTGTTGGAACAAATATGATTCTAAGATCGACATGTTTATTGATTGATGATCATGTCTCATAGATCATGGGTATGGAGATACCAAATCAATAAACATGGACACATGTGTTGGAGAACACATTGTTGGATAGACCCACCATGAGACACTACAGAATTAATGTGCCATTAGTTGGTCTCGGGTAGTGTTGGTACAAAGTCCTTAGACCGAGATCACCATGCATTCCAACATGTGTAGTAGCCTATTTTGGGACTACCAAACGCTATTCCGTAATCGGGTAGTTATAAAGGTAGTTTTCGGGTTTGCTATGAAACATGGAGTGGGATGTGAGTGATCAAGATGGAATTTTCCCCTCCTTTGGAGAGATATCTCTCGGGCCCTCGAGGTGGATTATGGAAATGCATGGCCATGCTAAGTTGATTGAGGAGTCAATCAACAGACAGATAATCCAATACGGTTCGAGTGAAAGGTTAAGCTATTTAAGGGCTAAGTTAGACTATAGCCGAAACCGAGTATACCGAACCTACTGTGGTCGCACGCTTAAGGGGATAAGAACAGCATTCGAGTTGGACTCGGATACGGCTCGATCGGATAGGGATCCGATCGGATAGATTCCTATGGGTTTACGACGTGTGGGCGACCAACTCTATGAGATACGGATGAGATCCGATTCAAAAATAGAGTCCTGATCGGCCACTAGTCCTAGTCGGCCAACTCTATATAAAGGAGGGAGGGGTGGAGAGCTGCGGCACGTCAATTGCATCCCGTGCAACGAAGTCGCCGAGATCAATCTCCACGAAACCCTCCCCACTTTCGAGCCAAACCCTAGCCTTGCATCGCGTGCTAGCACACGGGTGTTCGGCGTTCGTCCCCGGACGTGTGGATACCGAGAGGCGCTGCTACGTTGCGCGCGTTGATCGGCTGTGGAGGAATCAGCTGCGGTCGAGCGCATCGGAGCAAGGCGCGAGAACACATGGACGACTCGGATCGGCTGCGGCATTTGCGAATCGGCTGATTGGCGAATCGGCTGTCCCTGGGTATCGGCTGTCGGCTTGCGGGAATCGGCTACACTGTTCCGGATCGGATAGCCCTGATTGGTTGTTTACGCTGCATACTCCAATCGGTAACGATCTATCAGCCCTTACTTGCAAGTGTTCCTGGTTTGCGCGGTTAAAAGTTTTTGTTTTTCGGCTAGCATAGCCTCCGCATAACCCTTCAGTGGTATCAGAGCTAATCTTGCTTAGTTCGGGTTTTAGATTGGATCTGGAACAAGTTTTGCGCACGGGTTGATTAGATCAATCGGTTTTACGGGATCTATTGAGGAGAGTTAATGGTAATTGCGTTCCTTGATAGTGTATCGGAACGGCGTAATGTGATTACGTCGAAGCAATTTCCATATAACTCGGTTTGAGTCAGCTTCGAGATAGCGTTCCTTGATAGTGTATCGGAACGGTATAATGTGATTATGCCGAAGCTATCTCATAGTCCGATCTTGCTAGCGGGACCGCCGTGTGCGTACCCCCTTATAGGTCGTCTCGATGCCATTTCTCTGTGATAGGTAGAAAACGTTTCTACGCCTAACTTGTTTTTGCAGAGAATGCTTTGAGATGGTATGGCCCTATTGTATGTATGAGATGCATGTAATATTCTTTCATATGTGCAATCCCTGTAATATTCTTTCATACGTGCAATGCTTGTAATATTCTTTCACGACCTGCGAGTCGATGTAATCTTCAATTAGAGCTTCTATAGTAGTAGCTTAGTTTGAAGAAATCAAGCATTCGGCACTCGAAAGAACGGTGATGAAGATGGAGATCCTCTACACCGGCATGGAGATGGAGATCACCATGTGAAGGGGGCCATACTATTTCACTATATGCTATTCTTCTTGCTTTCATATGTGATATGTTTGTTTGATAGGATAGCATCCCTCGCAAAATTAAGTAGTAATGATGCCCTTCCAAATGTTGCACCCGTCACCGTTATGCTCGTCAATGGTGGGTCTGCCAAAGCAGAGTGCCATTCTCTATCATAACACGAGGGGTATATGTCGGACATATACAGCAGAGCATTTGGTTTACTTAACAAGGCTATCGAACAGTTTTGGGCCTTGGGGCATAGGTTGGCGCCGGGGCATGGAGATGCCACACCAACAACAAGAGTCACATAGAGATGTGATTAGCAAGGTGTTGCTTACCGATGTTACTAATTTTCTAGCAGTGATGCCAAAGCTCACTAGAAAATTAACTAACATGTGGATCTTGACCCAATACGTAACCTAGAGGGAAGGTGTAAAATACGTAATGGGAGTCTAATGTTAAATTGTTTAACAATAGACATAGCATAAACATTATGCTAAACTTTGCTTTTTCTGTTGTAGAATAAATGGCGGCTAATACTACACCCAGTAGCTTTAATTTGCGATCTATTCTCGAAAAGGAAAAATTAAATGGAACAAACTTTATGGATTGGTATCGCAACTTGAGAATTGTTCTCAAGCAAGAGCGTAAGCGAGTACGTTCTTGAAGTACCCTATCCCGAGGATTTGCCAAATAATGCCACCGCAACCGCACGGAGAGCTTACGAGAAGCACACTAATGATGCCCTAGATATAAGCTGTCTCATGCTTGCTACAATGTCCCCGAGCTTCGAAGCAATATGAGAGCAGCGATGCTCACACTATTATTCGGGGCTGCGTGGCATGTTTGAGAACCAAGCTCGGGCCAAGAGGTTCAACACCTCAAAGTCCTTGTTTGCGTGAGCTTGTTGAGGGAATCCCGTCACCCACATGTGATAAAAATGATTGGCTACATTGAGAGTCCGGAAAAACTAGGTTTTCCCCTTAGCCAAGAGTTGGCTACGATGTGATTCTCCGTCGCTTCCTCCGAGCTTCGAGCCATTCATATTGAATTATCACATGAACAATATGGATAGAATCTTGGCTGAATTGCATGGGATGCTAAAGACAGTGAGGAGAGTATCCAGAAGAATGGTCATCATGTGATGATGATGCGAAGGCTAAGCGCAAACCACTGTCAAGAAACTTTGCACCAAGAGGAAGTTAACTCCCGATGAGATCGCGAGTGCCTCCAATGCAAAGAAGGGCAAGAAGGGGTCGGCGGCATTAGATGCCATTTGCTTCTATTGCAAGGAGACAGCACCGAAGAGGAACTGCAAGAAGTACATGGAGGATCTCAAAAGAAGCAAAGTACGACTTCGCTTTAGGTATTAATGTTATAGACATTAATCTTGCTACTTCACCTACCGACTCTTGGGTATTTGATACCGGATCGTAGCTCATATTTGCAAATCGTTGCGGGAATGAGAAGAAGTAGAGGATTGAGAAGGGCGAGGTGAACTCGCGCGTCGGCAATGGAGCAAGCGTTGCTACGCTTGCTTTGTCGGCACAAGCACCACTTCATCTACCTTCAGGATTAGTTTTGGAATTGAATAATTGTTATTGTGTTCCAACACTATATCAAAACGTTATTTCCGCTTCATGTTTGCAAGCGGAAGGATATGATTTTAGATCAATGGACAATGGTTGTTCAATATATCTCGAGATATGTTCTATTTTCATGCTCCATTGGTGAATGGATTATACGTTTTGAATCTTGAAGCATCTCCCATCTATAACATTAATACGAAAGGCAACTCTCTAATGATATAAACCCCACGTTTATCCGGCATTGTCGCTTAGGCCATATAAATAAGAAACGCATGGAGAAGCTCCATAAGGATGGACTGCTTCACTCTTTTGATTTTGAATCATTTGAGACATATGAGTCTTGTTTACTTGGTAAGATGACAAAGGCACCTTTCACGGGACATAGTGAGAGAGCAAGTGACTTATTGGCACTCGTACATACCGATGTATGTGGACCAATGAGCTCAACGGCTAGAGGTGGTTATCGCACTTCATTACCTTTACCGATGACTTTAGTAGATATGGTTATATCTACTTAATGAGGCATAAGTCCGAATCCTTTGAAAAGTTCAAAGAATTCCGAATGAAGTACGTAATCATTTAGGGAAAACAATCAAGTTTCTACGATCGATCGTGGAGGAGAATACTTGAGCCAAGAGTTTGGTAATCATCGAAAGATTGTGGAATTGTTCCACGCTGACTCCGCCAGAACTCCACAATGGAATGGGGTGTCCGAACGGAGAAATCACACCTTGTTGGACATGGTGCGGTCGATGATGAGCCAAAGTGATCTTCCGTTATCCTTCGGGGATATGCTCTTGAAACAACTGCGCTCACACTAAATAGAGTTCCATCTAAGTCGGTTGAAAAGACACCATATGAGATATGGACAGGGCAACCCCTAGTTTGTCTTTTCTCAAAATTTGGGGATGTGAGGCTTATGTAAAACGTTTACGTCGACAAGCTCACACCCAAATCGACAAGTGCTTCTTTGTGGGATATCCTAAGGAAACTAAGGGATATTACTTTTATAATTGGGAACAAGGCAAAGTGTTTGTCGCCCGACACGGTGTCTTCTTGGAGAAAGAGTTTCTTTCAAGAAGGGTTAGTGGGAGCAGGGTGCATCTTGAAGAAGTTCAAGAAACACCGAAAACGTTTCGGCGACCACGGAACCACAAGGAGGAGCAAAGTGTTGCTCCACCGGTTGTAGATACACCACCACCTGGAGTCCGAAAGATCACGTCGTGCGCCCGACAGTACACAAGTGCGGAACAACGTGATATATTGTTGTTGGACAACGATGAACCTAAGACCTATGAGGAAGCGATGGTGGGACCCGATTCCAACAAGTGGCTTGGAGCCATGAAATCCGAAATAGAATCCATGTACGACAATCAAGTTTGGAACTTGGTTGATCCACCTGATGGTGTCAAAACCATTGAGTGTAAATGGGTTTTTAAGAAAAAGGCCGATATGGATGGAAATGTTCACATCTATAAGGCGCGATTGGTGGCGAAAGGTTTTAAACAGATTCAACGAGTTGATTATGATGAAACCTTCTCACCCGTCGCAATGCTTAAATCTATTCGGATTATCCTAGCGATTGCTGCATATTTCGATTATGAGATATGGCGAGATGGATGTCAAAACGGCTTTCCCGAATGGAAACCTAAGCGAGGATGTATACATGATACAACCTGAGGGTTTTGTCGATCCAGAATCGCCTAGAAAGATATGCAAGCTACAGAAATCCATTTATGGATTGAAGCAAGCATCTCGGAGTTGGAATATTCGTTTTGATGAAGTAATCAAAGGGTTTGGTTTCATCAAAAACGAAGAAGAGGCCTGTGTTTACAAAAAGGTCGGTGGGAGCGTAATTGTATTTCTAATCTTATATGTGGATGACATATTGTTGATTGGAAATGATATCCCTATGCTAGAATCCGTCAAGTCTTCATTGAAAAATAGTTTTTCCATGAAAGACTTAGGGGAGGCAGCATACATATTGGGCATTCGGATCTATAGAGATAGATCCAAGAGGCTAATTGGATTAAGCCAAAGTACATACATTGACAAGGTGTTGAAAAGGTTCAACATGCATGATTCCAAGAAAGGTTTCTTGCCCATGTCACATGGCATTAATCTTAGCAAGAATCGGTGTCCTCGGACACATGATGAGCGGAATAAGATGGGTATGATTCCATATGCTTCGGCAATTGGATCCATCATGTATGCCATGCTTTGTACACGTCCAGATGTCTCGTACGCTTTGAGTGTGTCGAAACTTGGTTTCGGCAATATATTTTCTGGGGTCGTAGTCGAGATCGCCAAACACAATGGGTTAGGAGGAAAAGAAGATTTAGACAGGTTCAGGCCCTCTCGTGAGGTAATACCCTACTCCTGTTTCGGTGGATTCGATCCGCCGAGTCTCTTTATTGATCTCGTGTGTCTAAAGCTCTTGCTTATGAAATCGTATCTCAGATCTAGTGTTGGATATATCCCTCAAGGGACGCCCCTTACCCCCCTTATATAGTCTTGGGGGGAGGGTTTACAAATCGGAAACCCTATCTTATTCTAAATTGGTTTCCTCAATCTTACCAAACCATGACTATAGGCCGATTGCCTTATCTCTATCGGCAACCGTAACACCCAAGTCAAGTTCGGCTTACAGATATAGCGGCGCAATCTATCCCTACCTCCAATCGGATAAGCTTGCTATGTAGATACCCGATTGCCATAATCTCCACAGAGCCCCGAGTCCTCATCGATGAGACAACTCGCTTCAAACCAAAATAGTACTCGCCAAAAACCTCTTTGGCCGAGTGCTCTGGCGCCGAGTGATTCCATCATCTCGCCCGAATCTTCCCGAGTGGCTCCAAAGCGTGAAGGGCTGGAAAAATATATAAAAATTTCTCAAAAATAAATATCTAGGTGCATCTCCTGATGCACCTAATTAGGTGTAGCCCCCGACTATGTGGTTAGTCAAAAATAGGCTAAGCATATAGTCAAGAACTATAAAAAATCATTCTCATGTAGATGCCTAGCTCATGCTAAAGCAATCACTGAAATCTCATTACTCGGCAAGTTCATACTCATCCGAGTGAATTTGCCCGAGTTATCTCAGAACAAATAATTCAATCAACCCTCATAGGTAAAAAGCACTCGGTAAGCTCTTGCTTATCCGAGTGGATTTGCCCGAGTAATCTCGGAATAAATATTTCATTCATCCCTCATGGGAAAACAAGTTCTTTCATTCATATGAAAAATACGACCAAGTTATTAAATAGCTTTTGCCATAATACTGGTCTCAATCTATAAAGATCTTCACCAAGGTGGAAAACAAACAGCATTGGTAAGATTACCTGACCAAATGCCAAAAAACCAAACAGCCCTTGTCATCAAGGCAGCTATAAAAACTTAGCTGTCGGTCACCTTCCAAATTGCATCGTGCCAGCTTCTCATGAAGTCAGGCAAACCGCGGTATGAAAGGATTTTTAAAGGTACAGGGCACTCGGACACGCGCATATTGCCAGAGCAAATCTGCTTAAGCACATCTGCTTAAGTCCCTAAGGACACGTATCGGACCACACCTTGGCTGGGCCGTAGATTCTCTTATGGACTCGGCCCAATTACCAGAAAACCTAGCGCAACCCTCAAATCTTTCTATAAAAGACGCGAGGTCGTCCCCGCCTCTTCATCTTCCAAAAATTCCCCTTCTTGCAATACTGCTCATCAGTTCATTGCGGAGAACCCTAGGCTTGCGCGCTCCCAAATCCATCCATCAAGGAGCTCGCTTCCTGCGACAACTAGCTTCCGCAGCCAAATCTTCCACGTTCCTTTGCCAAAAATCCGACCTTTTCCAGCCAGATCCACTTCCCATCAACCTCGCTCTCATGGCGGAGGAAAAGAGGATTCCGTTCGACCAATGGGCCACCTCGGATGTGAGGGAATCCACCCTCAAGGAGATGGTAAAGCACGGCGTGCTTCCGCCGAAGGAACTCGTGGGATGGCGCCTGGCGACGGGGGAGGACTTCCCAACCCCAAACACCGGTGAGCTCATCGTTTTTACTTCCTTTTTCTACTGTGGGTTCTGCCTTCCTACCTCCGAGTTCTTCCGGGGGCTTCTGGATTACTATGGGCTTCATCTCTATCATCTGAACCCCAACTCAATGCTTCACATAGCTCTCTTCATTCACGTGTGTGAAGCCTTCCTTGGCATTCTCCCCCACTTTCATCTCTTCCGTCGTATGTTCTATCTCAAACCTCATCCGAACAAGGATCAACCTTGCGTCGTTGGCGGGGCAGTTTCCGCTTCGCGGATCTCTCCGCAAAGACTACTTTTCTCTCCCTTTGAAGTCTTCCAACAAGGGATGGCACGCGGCTGGTTCTACATCGCAACCTCGAACCCAGCCCCGCCTGCGCTCGTCGGTCTTCCCCCGTCCCAAGCCGTCTTGGAGCACCGTCCCGTGAGCCCAAGATTGGGACGAGGCCAACGAGCTGCTCGCGAAGATCCCGCGATGAAAAAGAGAGGCCTTCGCGGGGAACAAATCACTCGGCACTTCATCAGGTGCCGACTGGCGCCAATCAAGGAAAGGTCAAAACCGGCCTTCAAGTATGAAGGCGGGACGGACCCCAATCGGGAAGATCCAGATCCACTCACATACGAGATCCTGAAGATCCGGATGTACAAACTCTTCTCGTCTGGGATAGCAGTTGAGCGGGCCCTCATTCTGCCAGTCCTTCCCTTCAGCATCCACCGACCTCCTCCTCCGGTAAGCCGACTGGTTGCTTCATAACATCTTTCAATCTTGACATCTTGTTTCTTATCATTGTACTTTCTTTCTTCCGCAGGAAAACGCCTCTATCACCTCCAAACCATACAAGGTGTCCCATGATGACGCGCCGCGTCGCCCCGTCAAGAAGCCGGCTGGCGGGATCAAGATCCAGAGCGACCCAGTCGGGAAGCGAGCGGCGCCGAGTGAAGACTCGAATAAGCGCGCGAGCAAGAGGAGGCTGATTATAGAGGATTCGGATGACGATGTCCCGGCCCCTCCCATCGAGACCCCGCCTCTAAGGCGATCGCCACGGACGGCACCGAAGATCCGCCGGTCATCCAGTATGCTCAAACCGAAGTCTTGAACTCTTTTGTTAAAAACTTCTCTTTATCTTTACCCTTGCTGTATTCACTTCCGCGGAGGCCCCTGGACATAGATCCCGTCGGAGGGGGTGAAGGACCGACTCACCGCTGCTCCCGAAGTGCCAAGGCCAGCAGAGCCAAAGCCCCTGAGCCCGCAACCGAGTGCGAGCGCTCCGAGAAGCAACCTTCACCTCCGAAGAAGGACGCCCTAGGAAGGAGCCCCGACCGCGGTCGGGATATCCCGACCGGAAACCGCCATCGGCCGGAAACCCGAGGCGTCTGCTCAAGCGCCCGACCGGGGCCACTCGGCAGAGCCGAAGAAGAAGGCCAGCCCGCCGCTCCACCTAGGCGACCGCCGCGAAACCGGTGAGACTTGTTTCAAGCGCTCTTTTACTCCTTCGTTTAAATCTTTCATGTCTTCATTTGTCCTTCTTGCTTGCCACCACGTAGAAGAGATTCCCAGTTGCGTCTTCGAGACCCGGGTTCCCCCGATCGAATCGAGTGGCGGGACTCGGAAGGCGAGAAACAGGGCATCATCCTAGACCGGCAAGCCGAAAAGATGAAAGGGATGCCCTTGTCGAGAGCTCGAATGAGGCGACCCGGCTGCTCAACGTAAGCCTTTGTCTCTCTCTTTAATTATTTAATCATCGTCTTTCAATCGGTCACTCTTACGCCATCGCGTGCGAAGGAATATTGCCGCTCTATGGCAAAATCTGAAGTCGGAGAAGCTGGTCCCCTACTTGAACTCTCGGAGGACGTTCGCGACCTGAAGGCCACTGGGAGGAGGCCGCGTCAAGGGAGGCGGCTTTAAGGAAGGAGATTGCGGAGCTTCGAGAAGCGAACCTCGACCTCCGCGGATCAATCGGGAGTAAGCCCGCCTCTCCGCCTTCATCATGATTCTCATGCTGATCTTGGCTGCCGAGGATCTTCTTTCATTGTAGAAAATTCTTCGGAGGTTCACTCGCTTCAAGTCCTAGAAGCGGTCAGCCTCGATAAGGCCGAGATGGAGGCCGAGTTTGAAGGTAATCTTCTTTGAAGTCGAATTTTTCGTGCCGCTCTATTTCCGAGTGCTTTGAATGATCTCGGGACTTTTGGCGCCTTATAATGTGAAGACCCGAGCCCAATACGACGTCTTGCTTGGGCGGATCAAATCTAGCGACGAGATACGGGAAGAGGTCGCCAACGCCGCCACGCCGATCTTGCTGTCCTTGTTCGATCAAGGAGTTGGGGCCGCGCCGGAGCCGATCGAGATATTTGACAAGCGCGTCGGCTCCCGAACGATACCCGACCAATATCACCGAAGCAGCCAGCATGGGGCTGGTCTCGGCTCTTGCTCGGACCAAGTCCCTTTACCCCGAGTGGATATCCATTCAGTCGGGAGGGCTTCGCCGACGGGACGACGGACGAGCGGCCTTAGACATGCTAAGTGAGGCGCAAGAAGCGGCGAAGAAGATATCTCTTGATGTAGTAAACAACTTCAAGATTTGATTTGTATTCTGACTTTGCTTTGTAAATGTCGCGTAACCGTAACACTCTGATGTAGAACTTTGTGACGCTTTTAGTTTATTTATGTCAATGCCTTGATTCGAGCTTTTGCGTGAAATTTCTTAAGCGCTTGTCGTCTGTCATCAAGCCTAGGCTCGATTAGGTCATCGGAAAACTCTCAGTCCTTAGACACCGAGCTCGAGTCAAAGGACATTAAACAACGATAAACCAAATTATGCACAAAAGTTGACGAGGAAAACTTGAGCTTTATTGACATGTGTACAGCCCCCGACTGCTAGCTCAAGAAGTCATCTTACTTGAGGTTGGCAGTCAAGGAAAACATGAGGCCTTGGCCAAATTAGGCATGAAATCGTCGAAGGTGCTCGATGTTCCAGGAGTTCTCCACCATAGACCCGTCTTCGCGCTTTAGCCGATATGCACCGGGTCGAGTCACTTCAGCGATTATGTACGGTCCTTCCCATAAGGGAGATAACTTGTGTCGATCTTTGGTGGTCTGGATCTTGCGTAGGACCAGGGTCGCCAATAATGAAAGCTCGTGCTCGCACGTTGCGACCGTGGTACCTTCTAAGCCCTTGAAGGTATTTGGCCGATGGATGAGGGCCGCCTCACGTGCCTCTTCCAATCGGGTGAGGTCATCCACTCGGTCGTGGTCGTAGCGTTCATCGTTGAAGCCGCGGACCCGGAGGGACTCGTACTCCATCTCGTTTGGCAACATGGCCTCGCGCCATAGACCAAAAATAAAGGAGTTTGGCCGGTGGCCCGACCGGGTGTAGTTCGCAGCGACCATAAGACCGAGGGCGTTCTTGGACCCATTTGCCGGCGTAAGGGCTTAGCCGGCCGAAACGCGGCCTTGATGCCTTGAAGGACCATGCCGTTGGCTCGCTCGACTTGCCCGTTGCTTTTGGGGTGAGCTACCGATGCATAGCGATCTTGATTCCGAAGTCTTCGCAGAATTCCTTGAAGATGCCTCCCGTGAATTGAGTCCCATTATCGTTATGATTCTGTTTGGGACACCGAAGCGGTGGACGATGTTGAGGAAAAAGTCTCGTGCTTTGTCGGCGGTGATTGTGGCGACCGGCTTGGCTTCAATCCACTTGGAGAACTTATCGATTGCGACGAAGAGTGTGTGAAACCTCCCGGAGCTTTCTTGAAAGGGCCAACCATGTCCAACCCCATACCGCGAACGGCCGGAAAGTGGGATTGTTTGAAGCTCTGGGCCGGGACATGGCTTTGTCGGGCGAAGAACGGCAGCCTTCGCAGGTTCGTACGACTTTATCCGCGTCGGAGACCGCGGTAAGCCGAAAACCCTTGCCCGTAAGCTTTGCCGACTAGGGTGCGTGCCGCCGCGTGGCTCCCGCATATGCCCGAGTGGATGTCTTGGAATAGCTGTTTCCTTCTTCGGGTGAGATGCACCTCATTAAAATTCCAGAGGGGCTTCTTTTGTATAGATCGGAGTCAACCATGACGTATGCTTGGCAACGACGCCGGACGCGTTCGCTTCATCTCGGTCATCCGACGCCTCTTGCCGGGTTAAGAATTTGATGAGCGGCGTCCTCCGGCCGGTGTCGGTCATGGCGACTTCGTTCGTGGTTTGCTCGGTGAGAGTTGTCTTCGCCGTGATGGTTGGTTCGTAGAGATGCTCGACAAAGACGTCCGTTGGGGCAACTTCGCGCTTAGATCCGAGCTGTGCCAACTCATCGGCAGCTTCGTTGTTATGTCTCAGACATGTGAAAGTTCGAGCCCGCCAAACTTGTCCTCAAGCTTGCGGACCTCTTGTCGGTAGGCCTCCATAGTGTCATTTAAGCAGACCAGTCCTTCATCACTTGATTGACGACCACTGGGAGTCGCCTTTCACAATAAGCCGCCGTATCCCGAGTGAAACCGCGAGCCGCATCCATGTAGAAGAGCTTCGTACTCGGCGACGTTGTGTGAGGCGGAGAAGTGGAGGTGAAGGACATATCTTAGCCTTTCCCGGCCGGGAGATCGCACGACTCCGCTCCCAAGCCGGTGATCCTCTTGGATCCATCGAAGTGCATGGTCCAAAGTGTTGGAGGTCTTCCCGGCACGTTTGCCGTTCAGTCCACTCGGCCAGAAGTCCGCTAAGGCTTGTGACTTAATGGACGTCCTTGGCTTAAAAGTCAAGTCCAATGCATCGTTCTAGGGCCCACTTGGCGATGCGCCCGGTTGCCTCGCGGTTGTGGATGACGTCGCCGAGTGGGAAGGAGGTGACGACGGTGACCGAGTGACCCTGAAAATAGTGTGCCAATTTCCTCGCGGTTATTAGAACACCATAGAGTAATTTTTGTACCTGGGGGTAGCGAATTTTGGCTCCTGCCAATACTTCGCTAACAAAGTAGATTGGCCTTTGAATCTTCTGGGCCCGTCCTTCTTCTTCGCGTTCGACCACGAGGACCGTGCTGACCACTTGGTGAGTGGCTGAGACGTACAGCAGCAGGGGTTCCTGGGGCTGAGGCGAGGCCAGGACGGGTGGCGTGGTAAGGAATTCTTTGAAATCTTCAAAGGCCTCGTTGGCTTCTGTGGTCCACTGGAAGTCGTCTGTCCTCTTTAGCAATCTGAAGAAAGGCATGCCTCGTTCGCCGAGTCGGGATATGAAACGGCTTAATGCCGCCATGCAGCCAGTGAGCTTCTGGACGTCTTTTTGGTTACTCGGGGGCTTCATGCTTAAGATGGCGTTGATCTTCTCTGGATTTGCTTCAATGCCGCGATGTGACACCATGAAGCCGAGCAGTTTGCCTGATGGAACACCGAAAGTGCACTTCTCCGGGTTTAACTTCATTCTGAAGGCCCGGATGTTCGCAAAGGTTTCTTCTAAGTCGGCGATCAGGTCTTCTTTCTGCTTGGTCTTGATGACAACATCGTCGACGTAAGCTTCAACGTTCTTGCCGATCTGCGTCTGGAAACATCTTTGGATCATGCGTTGGTATGTGGCTCCGGCGTTCTTGAGGCCAAAAGGCATGGTGATGTAGCAGTAGGCCCCGAACGGCGTGATGAACGATGTCTTCAGCAATGGATTCTTTTAAGCGATCCGATGATAGCCCGAGTAGCGCCTAGGAAACTCGAGAGTTGGTAGCCGGTGTTGAGTCGACGACCGGTCGATACGAGGTAGCCCGAATGGATCTTTGGGGCGGCTTTGTTGAGGTCGGTGTAGTCGACACACATGCGCCATTGCCCCGTCTTCTTGCGGACCAGACCGGGTTGGCTAACCGTCGGGATGAAGGACTTCTTTAATGAAGCCGGCAGCCAAGAGCTTTGCAAGTTCTTCTTTGATCGCGTCTTTTCGATCCGTGCGAATCGCGTAATCGTTGCTTTATCGGTTTGGCGTCATCTTTGACATTCGAGTGCTCGATCACCTCCCTAGGAATTCCAGGCATATCGATGGTTTCCAAGCAAAAACATCTTTATTATTTTGAAGGAAGGTGACGAGCGCGTTTCCTATTTGGGATCTAGGTCGGCGCCGATTAGCAGTTTCGAGGATCCGACGGATCAAGGGAGATCTTCTTGGTCTTGGCGTCGCCGGATCCCGATTTGGCTATCTTCTTCGCGGGATTTCGCCTCTGCCGAGTTGATGCAGCCAATCGGACTTCTTGTTGGCCACGTAATCTCGCGAGATTGGGCCATGTCGCAGCTCTCCTTATCGCAGTGAAGGCTTGCTTCACATCGCTGCGAAGAGTGATGACGCCATTGGGACCCGCATCTTCATGCAAAGATAGGTGTAGTGAGGGATCGCCATGAACTTGGCAAGCGCGGGCCTTCCAATGATGGCATGATATTTGTTTAGTCGGCCACCTCAAAGGTGACGTTCTCGTTGGAAGTTTTCTCGGGCTCCAAAGGTGACTGGGAGGAGATGTGCCCGAGTGGTGTTGAAGATAGCCCTGGATAACTCCGTGGAAGGGGCTGAGCTTGCTTTCGTTCGGCCCTCGGATCTCGCATCTCATCCATGGTCTTGGCAAATAGGATGTTGAGGCGCGCCCCATCGATGAGGACGCGCTTAAGCCTAATGTTGCGGACCACGGGGTCCGGACGAGTGGATAGCGCCCGGGTGGATCACTCGGTCAGGATGATCCGAGCGGTCGAACGTGATGGCCACTTCCGACCATCGCAGATATTGAGGGACTTCGGGTTGAGCCGCATTGACCTCCCGGCCGTTAGCTTTTGTTTCCTCTTGGACTCATAGGCTAGCGGACCCCGAAGATGTGGTTGAGCTCCCCACCTGGTCTTGAAAAGGTTCGGCATTTTCAGCCGCGTTGTTCTTCTTGGCGCCGACGGGCCAGCCTCGTCGATCGGCTTCTTATTGAGCGCGCCAGCTTGCTCAGCGAACCGCTTGTAGATAAAGCAGTCCTTCGCCGCGTGCTTATGATTCGGATCATGGGTGCACCGGGCGTTCATGATGGCGTCGTAAGCGGCGACTCGGGGACGGCGTTGAGTGTTGGAGGTTGCAGCCACTAGGTCTTCGGATCGGCGCTTGCGATCTTTCGGCCTTGGTTGCCGTTGTTGCCGCCATCCTTCTTAGGATTTTGGCTTCCTCCCGCTTGCTTGTCCTCCCTTCGTCGGGCCGGTCTTGACGGGCGGCCTTAATGGCGTCATTGGATTTGGCGTATGAGTTCGCCGTCTCGAACATTTGCTTCACCGTCTTCGGTGGTTTGCGCACGAACTTGCCGATAAGCGGCTCATCACGGACTCCCTTCCGGAAGGCGGCGATGATGATGTCATCGGTGATGTTCGGGATCTTGTTGCGCTTCTCGAGAAACGACGAATATAATCCTTCGGGCTCGTCAGCTTCGGATGACATTGTAAAGGTCGAAGTGTGTGCCGGGCCTCTCAAAGGTGCCTTGGAAATTGGCGATGAAGTGGTCCCTCAGCTCGCTCCACGAGCCAATTGAGCCTCTTGGCAGGCTCGTGAGCCAATTTCTGGCTGAGTTTGCGAGGGCCACAGCGAGTAATTGGCCATGGCTTTATTGTCGCCACCGCAGCTCGGATGGCAAGGGTGTATACGCTTAGCCAAGATTCGGGGTCGGTCTTGCCATCGTACCTTTCAATCCCTGTAGGCTTAAAGCCACTCGGCCAATGCACTCGGCGGAGCTCCCGAGTGAAGGCCGGTACTCCATCGTCGCCGCTATCGGGTGATCCCCTCCGATCTTCCCGAGTGCGTCGGTCGCGCTCCTGGTAGCGACGATCGAGGACTTCCCGCAGATCACTCGGCGGGGTCTTCGGTTGGCTGGTTGGGTAGCTGGAACCGTTGTGGCGGACTCGGTGGTGGACGGGTGGACGTCCGTGTCGTTTGTCGCGGGAGTCGGCCGTCGCTCTTGGTACTTTAGCGTGGACTCGCGAGGTGGGCCTCTTGGCCTAGTTGTCGACCGAGCCGGCTCGGGCCTCTTATAGTCTCCTGACCTTAGAGGCGGAAGCCGGCTCTTGTCTGGTGTTTCGGCCACAGATTCAGTCGGCCTTTGTGCCGAGGTGGTGGGGTGGCCGTTTGCCGTGGCGGCAACGATGGTTTTGATCTTGTCAAGTATTGGAGTCACGTTGGCCGGAGCCGTCTCCATGACGGTGTCCAAGAGGGTGAGCGCGGCGACGCGTTCGCCGTGGCGTTTGGAAGATGTTGGTGTTGCGAACCCACGTTTGGAGTATGGCCTCCTGGGCAGATCGTCCGGCTGCTCGTAGATCCTGCTTCCTCTTGTCAGCCTCGTCCTTGCGTTGTTTCTCCTCTTCGGCCGTCTTGCGCTCGAGCTCCACCCTGGCTCGCTCTTCTTCGGCAAGCCTTCTGGCCATGGCTGAGTCGGACTCATCCGGCTCGGCCATGAGGACGTCGAAGCACTTCGGCTCGTAGTCCATGCGGCGATCGGAGTTGTCGGCTTCGTCGAAGGGATGCCGTAGAGGTTGTCAAAGCCGGCGGAGCGAGGTATCCGTTGAGCTCCGAAGATGAGCAGAGCCGAATGACGGGAGGATGACGGCGACCTCCCTTGATCCTGGGTAACCCGGATCTGGATCGTTCCAGTCCGAGTCAGAGCTTGGGGCTGTAGGCTCCTCCGAGTGGATCGCCGCCAACTCGGGAGAGAAGCTTGCTGAAAATCTCGGCGACGTTTGGTAATCCAAACGGCACCGAGAGGTCTTCATCATAGTAGATCGCTTCCGTCGGGGAGGCGAGAAGATTGGCGCAGATCTTGGCGGTATTCGGTAATCCGAATGACACCAAGTGAAGTCCGTTGTCGGAGAAGGTAGATTGCGTCTTGGTCTTCAAGACGTTGTTGTAGATTTCGGCGCTGTTGGGGAGTCCGAACGGCGCCGAGTGGGTGTTTCCTTCCGACTGGTTTGAGTCCGAGTTGAAGGAGAAGTCGTTGAAGAAGTTGGTGGCGAAGTCGCCGAATCCTGAAGGGGATCCCATCACGCTTGTCGGCGAGATTGCTGAAGAAGTCTCGACGCGTGGTCCCCTACCTGGCGCGCCAACTGTCGAAACTTGGTTTCGGCAATATATTTTCTGGGGTCGCAGTCGAGATCGCCAAACACAATGGTTTAGGAGGAAAAGAAGATTTAGACAGGTTCAGGCCCTCTCGTGAGGTAATACCCTACTCCTGTTTCGGTGGATTCGATCCGCCGAGTGTCTTTATTGATCTCGTGTGTCTAAAGCTCTTGCTTATGAAATCGTATCTCAGATCTAGTGTTGGATATATCCCTCAAGGGACGCCCCTTACCCCCCTTATATAGTCTTGGGGGGAGGGTTTACAAATCGGAAACCCTATCTTATTCTAAATTGGTTTCCTCAATCTTACCAAACCATGACTATAGGCCGATTGCCTTATCTCTATCGGCAACCGTAACACCCAAGTCAAGTTCGGCTTACAGATATAGCAGGCGCAATCTATCCCTACCTCCAGTCGGATAAGCTTGCTATGTAGATACCCGATTGCCATAATCTCCACAGAGTGCTACGAGTAGATACCAGTCAGATCCAGGTGAAGGTCACTGGACTTCCGTAAAGAATATCCTTAAGTACTTGAGAAGAACTAAGGATATGTTCCTAGTCTATGGAGGTGATGAAGAGCTTATTGTAAGTGGTTACACCGATGCTAGCTTCCAAACGGACAAGGATGATTATAGATCGCAATCAGGTTCGTGTTTCGCTTGAACGGAGGCGCGATCACCAAAGAGTTCCAAGCGGGATACCGTTGCGATTCTACAACGGAGGCCGAGTACATTGCTGCTTCAGAAGCTGCAAAGGAGGCTGTTTGGATCAAGAAATTCGTTTCTGAGCTTGTTGTGATGACTAGTGCGACTGGTCCAATGTCTCTCTATTGTGACAATAGTGGAGCCATTGCGCAAGCCAAGGAGCCGAGGTCACATCGAAGTCCAAACACATACTTCGGCGATATCATCTCATCCGCGAGATAGTGGACAGAGGTGATGTCAAGATATGCAAAGTGCACACGGATCTCAACATAGCCGATCCGCGACGAAACCTCTCCTCGCCGAAGCATGAGGCGCACACAAGAGCAATGGGTATTAGATACTTACATGATTGACTCTAGTGCAAGTGGGAGATTGTTAGTGATATGCCCTAGAGACAACATGGAGACGTTGGATATCACATCAATGCTTATGAATAAATGAATAAAGTGTTATTCAGTTCCATGAAATAGACATCTTGTATTGATCAATAAGTACGTGACTTATTTATGAGACTCTTTATGTATGAATCTATTTCTAAACGATCACTGATCATATGTCATATTGTTGGAACAAATATGATTCTAAGATCGGCATGTTTATTGATTGATGATCATGTCTCACAGATCATGGGTATGGAGATACCAAATCAATAAACATGGACACATGTGTTGGAGAACACATTGTTGGATAGACCCACCATGAGACACTACAGGAATTAATGTGCCATTAGTTGGTCTCAGGTAGTGTTGGTACAAAGTCCTTAGACTTGAGATCACCATGGATTCCAACATGTGTAGTAGCCTACTTTGGGACTACCAAACGCTATTCCGTAACTGGGTAGTTATAAAGGTAGTTTTCGGGTTTGCTGTGAAACATTGAGTAGGATGTGAGTGATCAAGATGGAATTTGCCCCTCCTTTGGAGAGATATCTCTGGGCCCCTCAAGGTACTGGATTATGGAAATGCATGGCCATGCTGAGTTGATTGAGGAGTCAATCAACAGACAGATAATCCAATACGGTTCGAGTGAAAGGTTAAGCTATTGAAGGGATGGCACACATCTTGCCTATAGCTTAACCGTATCGTGAGGCAAAGGGATTTGTGTACACATTACAGGTTCGAGCCGATATTATTCTTGTATACTATGGTGTCAATATGTGCTGCTAGGCGCCGTCGTTGACGGGTCGGCCGAGTTGGACTCGAACCGACGATCGGCTAAGTTAGACTATAGCCGAAACCGAGTATACCTGAACCTACGGGTCGCACGCTTAAGGGGATAAGAACGGCATTCGAGTTGGACTCGGATACGGCTTGATCGGATAGGGATCCGATCGGATAGAGTCATATGGGCTTACGACGTGTGGGCGACCAACTCTATGAGATACGGATGAGATCCGATTCAAAAATAGAGTCCTGATCGGTTACTAGTCCTAGTCGGCCAACTCTATATAAAGGAGGGAGGGGTGGAGAGCTGCGGCACGTCAATTGCATCGCGTGCAACAGAAGTCGCCGAGATCAATCTCCACGAAAACCCTCCCACTTTCGAGCCAAACCCTAGCCTTGCATCGCGTGCTAGCACACGGGTGTTCGGCGTTCGTCCCCGGACGTGTGGATACCGGTAGAGGCGCTGCTATGTTGCGCGCTGTTGATCGGCTGTGGAGGAATCAGCTGCGGTCGAGCGCATCGGAGCGAGGCGCGAGAACACAGTCGGACGACTCGGATCGGCTGCAGCATTTGCGAATCGGCTGATTGGCGAATCGGCTGTCCCCGGGTATCGGCTGTTGGCTTGCGGGAATCGGCTACACTGTTCCGGATCGGATAGCCCTTATTGGCTGTTTTCGTTGCATACTCCAATCGGTAACGATCTATCGGCCCTTACTTGCAAGTGTTCCTGGTTTGCGCGGTTAAAAGTTTTTGTTTTTCGGCTAGCGTAGCCTCCGCGTAACCCTTCAGAGGATGGCTTGTGGCGGTGGGAAATGTTGACCGAAGAGGGAAAGAATAGAGGTGCTCACCGGTGTGCAAGGGAAGAAGAGTTCCGGCGGTGCAGGGCGAAATTCGAGCGGCGACCGGGGTTCTCCGCAAGCTTGCGAAACCGACGACGACGACATAATGGTTTGGTGACGGGCGGCCAGGCGGAGTCGAGCGGCCGGAGAGAGGAAATGCGACGGTGCTAGGGCTTCGATGGCGTGGGGCACGATTGAGGGCTCGGGGATTCGATTGAGTTGGGGAAAATGAGCAGTGGCGCAGGGAATTGTGATTTGTAGCCATGGGGGGTCTCGGATGTGGCCTAAAGGCGCGGAAATGGCGACGGCGTGGAGAGAGATATGGGCGGCCAGGATTTTCGAATCTGACCATTCCATGGCTCTACGCGCACGACGAAGAGAGGGGGAGTGTTGCACGGCTTGAGGAGGCGGTGCGACGTGGCGTGGCGCGGAAGGCACGGGGTGCGCGAGACTAGTAGCGGCGTGGGGTTGACGTCAGCCCGCGTCTCCCGACATGAGGTAGTGGGACGGTCTCGACAACCGGTCCACCTCGCAATGTCCCGGCGAGAGGAAGGGCGACGGACTTGAGCGAGCTGCTGGGCCGTGGCCTCGGACGGGCCTAGCGAGAGAGAGGCGCACGCACGCGGCGCGTAGGCTACATAGGAGTGGGCCACCAGCCCACGATCTGGGAGAAAAAGGAAAGAAAGAAAAAGAAAAGGAAAATGACTTTCCATATTTAATTTAATTCCAATAATCCTATTTCAATTTTTAAAATTATTTTCTATTGCTCTAAAAATCCTATTAATGTATTTTGACATGGGGAATTTAAGAAAAATTCCACTAAGCCCATTCCATTTATTAAATGGATTTATTTAATAGTGTTTCTCTCTAGGTTAATTCCTGACATTTTTTTTGCGTAATTTCTCAGATAAGTTTTAGAACTAAGGGGATAATTTTGGGGTGTGACACGACGGCCTCCACTTTTTATAGAGGAGGAGAGCTAGGGTTGACAGTGGATTTTGGAAAGCGATGCTCTAGATTTGTAAGGCGGCGGCAGCGACTTCGAAAGTCTGGCGGTGGCACGGGCCAAGTCGGGTCGACGGCGACAGCGTGGGCCGGGACGGCGTGAGGAGATAGTCGGGCTCGAGGCTTGGTCTCCTTGGCCTGCAACTAGAGAGGAGGGAGGGGACTTCGGCCTTCTCGCCGAAGAAAGAAGAAAGGAGAAGGGAAAAAGAAAAAGAAAGAAAGAAGGGGTACAAAGGAAAAAGGAAAATGGAAAAATGAGAAAAAGGAAGGAAAGGAAATAAGGAAAAAATCTAGGGACTTTTCTGAAAAATTCCAAATGTGCAGTATTTGAATTTTTAGGAGAATTTAGGAAATTAGAAATTGAATAGCGAAAATTCCAAATGTGAAGTATTTGAAACCTTTAGAAGAATTTATAAAATTAGGAAATTGAATTGAAATATTTTACATTTAGGTGGAAATTGATTATGAATTTAAGCTCTACTTTCGAACTACAAATAAAATCCAATTTAACTCCAATTTAAAAACCACATAGACAAAGGCGTAAATTATTAATTAATCTAATTTAACCCTTTTGATTTAAAAAAAATTTCATTAAGCTAGTTTAGGTGCATAAAACAAAGATAAATTTTTGCAAAGAGGAAAAAAATGAAAAGCTAAAAATCAGGACATGACAGTTCATGACCGAGCACTTGATGACCAAGTTTCTAATTCATATAACTAGTCAAGTTGCAAGTAGTTAAGCTCAGCGTCAAGTTTAGTTTGGTCATTATTTTACCATGAAAGCCAACATTCTTTTTGTTAGTTCCATATGATTGGATGCCACATGGTGTCATGATCGAAACTATAGGTTGTACAATGAATACTGTCCCTTTTTATAAGAAAGGATATGATCAATAAATAAAATAATAATGGATTGGCGTCATGAAGGCTGAAACAATGATCTGCAGCACGTTCTATCCATTGATCAGCCAGAGCATGATTTGATGTCACCCCTTTTCATTACTACTACTATATATTTTTTTCAGGACCCAAATTTCCCTGTAGCTTTCAGCCATGCCATCTCAGACATAGCCTGATGGAGTTGGCACTTGATGCTTCAACTGGTAGGAAAAATACTAATAAAACGAGTTAGGCCAAAGGCACAATTAGGTTCCAACCGTCCATTTCAGTTTCAGATCCAGCGAAGAAGTGGATCAGAATTAATTAGGTTTCTTCTTTTTTTAATATGAAATCCGATTGCTTCCTTCTCTCTCTCTTTTTTAAAGACGAAATTATCTTGCTTCCAAGCAAGGATGTACCTGATGCTTTTGGTGGAGTTTTTTTTTTGGAAATTCTCAGGCGGAGTTTGACATTGTTTCTAGCTTGAAAAGGACTTGTGGAAACAATGTGTACACAACCTGCACTTTATAGTGCACAGTACTTTGTACCTTACAGTGCAGAAGTGAACACCTGGCTTTAAGCAGAAAAAGGAAGAAGATAGGCCCTATTAGGGGTCATATTCTTTTGCGTTGCAACGAGATATGAGAACTGGTTTAATTTTTTTCTTCCCTTACAACAGGATATTGGGGAACTTGGTTCAATTTTTCTTCTCATTCGTTAGTTATTCGATGCACTTTTTCCCTGGTTAGCTTTTTTTTATGCACCTGTTTTTAATGGTTTTTTATACATGGAATTGGGAAGGGGAGGAAAGGATAACGAGTGTGCTTTTAAAGTAATATGAAAAAGTGATTTGAAGATTCCCTACTTGCTATCAAAATTCCAAGTGGTTCCTTTCGGACTGCTCCAAATTCCGATGTTTTTTAAGGAAACGAGAAATCCGCAAACTCATAGTGATTCAATAAATTCTTTTGTATAACTAATATATTTCATGAGTTTTCAATACTTTCTTTTTTTTCAATTCGTTTCAAGCGTGCTATAGCCCATAAGAACTATATAAAAAATAAACCAGGCGTGTAAATCGACTGAATGAACAGGGCCGTGCATCTCATGTTGGCTTTTGTTGACGGGCTATACGTCGACCACGGTATTTGTACAATATGGAGATCGTTAGAACCAACGTATACACGAGATTTGATCAAGCAAGAGGGGACAAATTTTATACTGGTTCGGGTTTAAAAAAGAGTAATAACACTAATTTATATGCATTATGGACATGAGTACCGCTCAGAGTACAATGGGGAATAGAACAACTGGCCGAACTTGCCGACTAGAAGTTGTCGGTAACAATCCAATAAGATCTATTCGACGAGTAGGATGCTAACTTTCTCTGGATTGCTTCTGGACATGGCTTTGGCTATGGCTTGTAACTCGATGCTCTTCCTGAACACATGGGCCTGGTATATATAGCATAGATTGCCTTCCTCTCCAAGTAGAACTCGAAGAGACAGGACAAGATATGGGCCTAAGAAAACCTTATTTCTCCAACTAGAATTCTAACACCATCTATTTCGAGAAGATAATTTCCTTCTCTATTAGTCGTATTTCCTCAATTGGAGGATACCTTCACGTATACTATCGAGTATATGGTATTGTCGTATTCCATTTACCCATCTATACGAGGTATGTCTTATCCTTGACACTGACAGTAGCCCCGACTTCAATGCAAATGATTTAACCAATGTCTCCCAGCAGAATTTCTGAGAACAACCATTGTCAAACTCGTTAAACTGTTCTCAGACATCCGAGAAGGTACAGAGCAGGCAACAAGGTTATCCTAAATCCGAGGACTTGACATAGGTTTCAATTTGGATTGGAGTCAAAAAGTTTTAATGGTTATAAACAAATCTGAAAAAAATCTCGGCAGTGATTTCTCTGTCTTTCTCAAAATTCGAAACGCCGGTTGTGACCTATAAATCCCATTTTTGAGATCCATTTAAGTTCCGTTTACCCAAACAGAGCCCTAGCTTTCCAATTTATGCCTCTAATCGCCTTTGCGTCAGCTCTCGCCAAAACCCTAAACCACAACACCTCTCAATCTCCTTCGGCAATCACCATGGATCTTCTAGAATCCAACGTCGGAATGAGCGAGATGAGGGAGCTGCAATAGGATGGTGCCCTACCAAGCGCGAAAGTGGTGGCACGCTCGGAAGGAGGTATTGATTCCCCGACTAACCAGGTCGATAATCACTCTTACATCTTTTGTCCAATACGATTTTCTGGTTCCTTCTTCTAAGTTTCTATCTTTGCTTCTCTATTTCTATGAGATTCATCTTCTTCATCTCAACCCCAACTCCATTGTCTTCCTGAGTATATTTACCCATCTGTGCGAGGCGTACCTTGGGATACAGTCTTTCCTAGATCTATTTCAATATTTTTATGAGGTTAGATGGATGGAAGCCTAGAAAATCTTAAGATGTTGTGGCCTCCATCTTTGTGATAGGATGAAGGATGAATATATTCCTTTTAGCTGCCCGTCTTCGAGGAAAGATTGGAGAAAAAGTTGGTTTTTTCTTCAGGTCGAGGATAACTTCCCCAACCTTGTCACCCCCGATCAGAAACCAATGCGCCTAGAAACATGGACCTCCAAACCTTCAATGACCACACAACCTTAGCCAGTTTTGTCGAGAAAATCTATGCTCTTTGAGAACATGGTCTGACCGGGTATGAGGTTGTTCAAGACTTCGTCCATCGTCAGATCCAACCTCTCTAGGCCTGTTCTCACCCCCACGTACTTGTACTCGGGGGAACAGGATGTAACATGGCTATCACACCGAGATATACAATTTATAGTTTCTTCATTAATATAAAGAACCAAAATTGTCTTCAAGTGATAACCTTGTCACTTTTGTTTCAATTGCAGTTCTCTTCGAGGACACCGTGGCTGAGGGCATCATGAAGGTAGTGGTCGACCCATCGTCGTCTGCCACCGACATCCTCGCACCTATATGTGACCTCCCGCCCACAGAGCGGGATGCCATTGTTCATGTAGGTATTGTCAACCACTACTCCTTGTCATTCGTTTCTATGCCCATGAGAGTACTAATCTAGATTCTTCTAGGTGTTGCCCTTAATGGACGTGATCGACCCGCTCGTCGACCACCAGACATCTGCTTCTCTGAAGGAGTAGGCGGTGTCTGAACAAGCGGCCATCGCCCTCTTACCCGAGAGCAGTGGGACCAAGAAGAGGCGTTGGCCTTCGCTGACCAAGTCCACTAGGGTCCGGAAGCTAGTACAAATGAGTGGCTCCGAGGTGAGGCCCTGACCACAGGCTTGTCTAACAGCTGTGGTAGCCTTCTCGATCTAACCCTTTCTCTGTTGTAGACAACGTCTAGCGCAAAGCCCATCCCTGCAAAGAAGTTGATGTTGCTGAAGAAGCGAAGAATTGGGTAAGTGTAACATCAGTTTCCCAATGCTATACTTATATATCACACATTCTTTGTAATGATAAAGTTCCCTTTGTACGCAGCCCCTTCCCCTCGATCTCGGGGACTCCATGATCCCCTTTTTTGAAGAGTAAATACTCTATTTTGCCCTTTATTGTAATAAGTAAGAACAGGTATTGGGTTTGATGTTCGAGAACACTTCCCTTTGACTGTATCCTACTCAGGGCTTTTATTATGATGTTCGAGAACAGATTCAAGGAGTTGATTATGATGAAACCTTCTCGCCCGTCGCAATGCTTAAATCTATTCGGATTATCTTAGCGATTGCTGCATATTTCGATTATGAGATATGGCAGATGGATGTCAAAACGGCTTTCCTAAATGGAAACCTAAGCGAGGATGTATACATGATACAACCTGAGGGTTTTGTCGATCCACAATCGCTTGGAAAGATATGCAAGCTACAGAAATCCATTTATGGATTGAAGCAAGCATCTCGGAGTTGGAATATTCGTTTTGATGAAGTAATCAAAGGGTTTGGTTTCATAAAAAATGAAGAGGAGGCCTGTGTTTACAAAAAGGTCAGTGGGAGTGCAATTGTATTTCTAATCTTATATGTGGATGACATATTACTGATTGAAAATGATATCACTATGCTAGAATCCGTCAAGTCTGCATTGAAAAATAGTTTTTCCATAAAAGACTTAGGGGAGGCAGCATACATATTGGGCATTCGGATCTATAGAGATAGATCCAAGATGCTAATTGGATTAAGCCAAAGTACATACATTGACAAGGTGTTGAAAAGGTTAACCATGCATGATTCCAAGAAAGGTTTCTTGCCCATGTCACATGGCATTAATCTTAGCAAGAATCAGTGTCCTCAGACACATGATGAGCGGAATAAGATGGGTATGGTTCCATATGCTTCAGCAATTGGATCCATCATGTATGCCATGCTTTGTACACGTCCAGATGTCTCGTACGCTTGGAGTGCTACGAGCAGATACCAGTCAGATCCAGGTAAAGGCCACTGGACTGCCATAAAGAATATCCTTAAGTACTTGAGAAGAACTAAGGATATGTTCCTAGTCTTTGGAGGTGAAGAAGAGCTCGTTGTAAGTGGTTACACCGATGCTAGCTTCCAAACAGATAAGGATGATTATAGATCGCAATGCGGGTTCGTGTTCGCGAATGGAGCGCGATCGGCTAAGAGTTCCAAGCGGGATACGTTGCGACTCTACAACGGAGGCCGAGTACATTGTTGCTTCAGAAGCTGCAAAGGAGGCTGTTTGGATCAAGAAATTCATTTGTGAGCTTGGTTCGATGACTAGTGCGACTGGTCCAATGTCTCTCTATTGTGATAATAGTGGAGCCATTGCGCAAGCCAAGGAGCCGAGGTCACATCAGAAGTCCAAACACATACTTTGGCGATATCATCTCATCCGCGAGATAGTGGATAGAGGTGATGTCAAGATATGCAAAGTGCACACGGATCTCAACATAGCCGATCTGCTGACAAAACCTCTCCCTCAGCCGAAACATGAGGCGCACACAAGAGCAATGAGTATTAGATACTGACATGATTGACTCTAGTGCAAGTGGGAGACTGTTAGTGATATGCCCTAGAGGCAACATGGAGATGTTGGATATCATGGTTAATGTTTATGTATAAATGAATAAAGTGTTATTCAATTCCATGAAATAGACATCTTGTATTGATTAATAAGTACGTGACTTATTTATGAGACTCTTTATGTATGAATATATTTCTAAATGATCCCTGATCGCATGTCATATTATTGAAACAAATATGACTTTAAGATCGGCATGTTTATTGATTGATGATCATGTCTCATAGATCATGGGTATGGAGATACCAAATCAATAAACATGGACACATGTATTAGAGAACACATTGTTGGATAGACCCACCATGAGACACTACAGGAATTAATGTGCCATTAGTTGGTCTCAAGTAGTGTTGGTGCAAAGTCCTTAGACCTGAGATCATCATGGATTCCAACATGTGTAGTAGCCTACTTTCGGACTACCAAACGCTATTCCGTAACTGGGTAGTTATAAAAGTAGTTTTCGGGTTTGCTATGAAACATGGAGTGGGATGTGAGTGATCAAGATGGAATTTGCCCCTCCTTTGGAGAGATATCTCTGGGCCCCTCGAGGTAATGGATTATGGAAATGCATGGCCATGCTAAGTTGATTGAGGAGTCAATCAACAGACAGATAATTCAATACGGTTCGAGTGAATGGTTAAGCTATTGAAGGGATGACACACATCTTGCCTATAGCTTAATTGGTATCGTGAGGCAAAGAAATTTGTGTACACATTACAGGTTTAGAGCCGATATTATATTCTTATATGCTATGGTGTCAATATGTGCTACTAGGCGCTACTGTTGACAGGTCGGCTGAGTTGGACTCGAGCCAACGGTCAGCTGAGTTGGACTATAGCCGAAACCGAGTATACCTGAACCTACAGGGTCGCGCGCTTAAGGGGATAAGAACAGGCATTCGAGTTGGACTCGGATACGGCTCGATCGGATAGGGATCCGATCGGATAGAGTCCCTCGATCGGATAGGGATCCGATCGGATAGAGTCCTATGGGCTTACAAAGTCCGGCCGGCCAACTCTATGAGATTCGGATAGGATCCGATTCAAAATAGAGTTCCGATGTGTAACATCCTGAAAATCGAAGGAATGGAATTCGGAACGTAAAAATCGGAACTCACAAAAACTTTTTTGGGAATCATTGCTTCTTATCGTGTTTTTCGATCTGGATTGACGATCAGCAAAATAAGATTTTTTTCTTCTAGAATTACTTTGAGGAAAAATGGGACAAAACCCTAAGCTTTGAAATTACAACCGGTGAAAATGATTTCAAAATATAAATGTGTGTACCTTGAAAAGAGCACATACATATATAATTTGGTGAACTACAAAAAGGATATATTTTGGTTTAAACCCTAATTGATGGGGGAAAAATAATGAATAATTGGGATTTGATGATAAAGATATTTTTGAAAAAGGAAAAATGAAGATAGAAATTCATCTCTAATCAAAACCCTATTTTTTTGAATTCAAAAGAGGAAACAAAATAAATATGAAAAATATATTTTGAAAAGTAAGGAGAAGTGGAAAATATAATTTTTGAGATTGTTCTGAGAATACCAAAATTTGTTTGGGATTTTTAGGAAGAAAGGAAATGGAAATAGGGAATTAGGAAAATTAAAAATCAGTAAAATAGGAAAAGTACACTATTCTTCAACCACGTTCGCGCGCGCCACGCGCCAAACACCGTGCCGCGTACCGGGGCGCCGCGCACGCGTGCTCTTGCGATGACACCGTCTGCGCGCCTGACCACCGTCGGTGCAGTCGCGCCATCCCGCGGTCGCCAAAGTCGCCGCGACGCCGCGCTATGCCGTCGCCATGCCGTCGCCGTACCCGCCGCGTTAGCATCGCGCTGCAGATCCGCACGCACCATCCTCGCCGCGCTCACATGCGCACGCGCGCGTCGGCTGCGGTGCCGCACGTCGCGCACGACCTCCCGCGACCGCGCCATGCCGTTGACGCCGCGCCATTGTTGCCATCGCATCGCCCTCCGTCGACCGCCTATAAGAGGCCACCCCGAGCCGAGCCCCCAACACCGAAAATCTTCGCCACAACTCCCTCGTGCTTTCTCCCGTTTTTCCCCAAAAATTAGCCGTTGCATTGCTTGAATTTTGGGAAGAATCGGAGCTCGGCGGAAGAACCCTAACTCGGTGCCCGGCGCAAAACTCCGAAATTCGTCATCCTCGGCCGATTTCTTCCCGAATTGAAGGTACCACCGTTATCCCCATGCTCTAAGTGTTGTTTCCCCTAAGCTTCCCGAGCCAAATGGCCGCGGAAATCACCGGCGACGAGCCCCTCGAATTCCCTGTCTCGGCCGCCGCCACCCCGCCGTCGCCAGCCCACTTCAGCGCCTCCCCGGCCGAACCAACCCCCTCTCTAGCATCCCTAGGGCTCACTGATGCTCGTAGACCCCTTGCTTTGGCCAAGACATCGCCGGAGTTCGCTGCCGACGAGCGCCACCGCCGCCCGAACCACCTCGCCGTCGCCGCCCTCTTCGCGCTCCCGGTCCCGACCGAGTGGAGAAATGGGACCCCGTGGTCCCAAGATGGTGAAAAGCCCCTCCTTCCCTAGCTCCGGCCCTCCTCACCGTCGGCGCCCTCTCCCCACCGTCGGCCGCCGGTGGCAGAAGCGAGGAGGGAAGGGAAGAAAGAGAGGAATGGGAAAAAGAAAAAGAAAAGAAAAAAAGAAAAGAAGGAAAAGAAAAATAGTAAAGAAATAGGGGTAAATGTATAAATTATTTTGGAAATATTTTAGGATAAAATAAGGTTTGAAATATTATTATTTAGGAATAAGTATAATATTCTTCCCCCTTCTAAAGTGAAATACTTTGTGAAAATGATTTATAGATCAATTCTTCTTTTTGTGAATTCAAATATTGTTCAACCTTTAGATTGTTTTCAAAGTTCACATAAAATTTTTTTTAAAATATTGGTCAAGCATGGATGACATTATCCTGTCATTAGACTTCCAAAAACCCTAATAAATATAATTGCAACATTTAAGATTAATTATTGGAAATATAAAATTTGAAACCTAATTATTCTAGGATATCTTCGAATTTAAGTGCAAAATACATATTAACCACAAGGTGGTTCACTCGGTCTAACTGAAATCATTTTTCGTTGATTCAACCTTTAAGATTTCCGAGGTTAGAGGTTGATTTTGGAAACCGTTTTCCGCGATCATTTTGGGATCTCTTTCTTTTCGTTGATGTTGTTGAATTCTAATTGGATTCAACCCTTCTTTTCGCACGTACGGATAGCATCCGAAGAGGTGAACACTGACTACGCGGAAGACCCCACTCAACCAGCGTGCGAGCAAGGCAAGTCTTCACACCCTTTGAACATATCGATCCCAATTGCGAAATGATGTTATTTTAAACTCTAAACATGCATGCTTTACGGAGTACCTATACTTGTTATGCCATACCTTGCTATTGATTACCTTTAGAATTACTCCTTGTAACTCGCGATGTGATACAAACAACCGAAGAATAACTTAAACCGCTTAGCCATGCTATACTTAGATTTATGCATACTCATGACTTTATGAAAAAGCTTCGTGCTTGGGCAACTACCTTAGGGAAGGTAGTTGAGATACGGCATGTGGAGACATGAGCGCCACATGGCCATGAGAATGGTGAACTAAGTTTGATGAAAATTGAAAGTACTATACAAATGTTTTAGAGGCGTGGATGATTTGGGTGGATTCCGGAAAAGGCAAGTGCCGACCACAGTCGATTAAGGACCGAGCCATGAGATAGCCGGAAACGAGCCGTACAACCGTACTTCTCGAATGGGTATAGACCTAGGCGACTAGATAGCCGAGCGGGTAAAGTGTACAGCCACTGCAGTGTGAGTGAATCAATCTATTCGAATAGCCGTGCTCGCGGATATTGAGCATCGTGACAAGACTTTCGCTTGGCTAGATTTTAAACTTGAAACTGCTGGGATGGGTATGCATGATGATTTCATTCGCTGGTGGGTCAACTTCTCGCTAAGCGAGAAGGGGTAGATTCCCCAGAAAATCATGACGAACCGGAGGCGGGAAGCCATCCTTGGAATCACGATGGATGGTAGACGAACCGTCGCCGGATTAATGAACTATGAAATTAAAACTTGATTTGGCTAGTCGATAGGTTTGTGAAAAGAATTGTGAAAACTGGCTTTACGCAAAAATAACCCTAGCCATGTTCTTTGAATAACCCTATCATATGCATCAATTCTGTGTTGGCTTGCTGAGTACGGTTGGTACTCACCCTTGCTATACGCACAAACCTCCAGCTGATGGGAATGAAGAGCCAGAGGACCCATACGCGTATCACCAGGAGGACGAAGGAACTGACGGCGCATACTAGACCTTAGCTCCGGTCGTTGCCTGTGGCAATTGACAAGCCGCTGCCTCTCTCCGCTGCCTTATCTAAATTCTGTTTTTATGTTGTGTTCGGACCATAAGGTCCTATGGGTTGAACATTGCCTTCGGGCTTATTGATGTAATAATGATAATGTAAGACTATTCGTGCATGTGCACTTGAATATCCAGTACTGTATTCGTGGGTACCAACTACTCGATCCAGGGAAATGGTACTATGAACACGAAAGATTCCCGCCTCAAAAACGGGGTCCACAGAGCTGGTATCGAGCCATGCGACCGTAGGCTAAGACCAAATGGCGCCCTACCCCTAACTAGTTGGCTAAAGGGAAATATCCCTACATAGGATCAGTTTTAAACTATTATTTCCGAAAATACAAATATACCTTTTCTATATCTGTATTTCCTTTTTACCAAATGATTATGATAACTCTCTCCCTCTAAACCTAAGTTGCCTACAAAAGCAGATGTCAAACCACGACGGAGCACTGGGAAGTCACTATCCCGCGAGACGAGGGGTTTGTGGTACAACTTCAGTCCCTACTATGGTGTTTGAGGTATCCGGAACCACCCACCTATCACACCAAGAGGCATGGCTCCGAAGTGTATCCAGCCTGGGAGGCAGCCGTATCCATTGAAGCCCGCATGGGAAGTGAGACATCCTTCGGCTTCCACACTCGCTACCACCGGGACCTAGCGGAAGCAGCTATTCAGGATGCGGCTCGCGAAGCCTTCCTTCGCCTTAATGCGATACATCGTGCCGAACTCACGGTGACGGAGTTCGTGCATCATCCTTATTGCGAAGAGGGCAACCCAGTCTGCACTGTGGAGGCTACCCCCTGCTGCTACAACCCGATGGTCACGCGTCTATCACGTTGGGCGGAGACAAGAGCGAGCGCGTTACGAGGAGGCCCCGCTCGAGATCAACGACCAGCGGTCACGCCTCAATGATCTGGTCGACAGCCACCAAGGCTGTGGAGACCAGATAAACATGCTGCAGACTCAGCTGCAGGCCAATGGTGCCCAATACGAGCAACTCTCGGACCGCTACATGGCCCGTGGGAAGCTCTGGTAGAGCTGGAAGAGCAGCTCGGGAAGAGCAAGCAAAGCAAATCAACCAGCTGAAAGAGCAGCTGCGCACTCGTCCTGTCTACGCTGCAGGTACTTCCACCGAGCCTGTACCATCACCTCCTGCCCCTGTGCCCGACCACTATTACCTTATGACTCCAGCATGCTTGGATACTTTTCAAGCCATGATGTAGCAAGCTTTTATGTTGAGCACGAGCTCGCACGTGCACTGTAGACCCCACTGCTGCCACGTCCATGGGACCCACCTCGAGCTCCGTAGCAGTACCATCCGAGCCGGGATCGGAGAGGATAACCCCATCCAGATCCACACCGACACGGAGTCCGAGGCAGAACCCATGGAGATCAAATGGGAGTCTAGCGACACCGACCCAATGGAGGAGGAAGCTCCCACTCGTCGCCCGACTCACACTGGAGGCCCCTCACCCGCCGGACCGCTCGCAAGAGTACGCGGCCACCGAGTCGGAAGATTCGGCGTGACTCCGAGGCCACCACCTCCGAGCCATGGGGACTTCGGTTTGCTTCAGGCGGACCACCCACTTCCGGCGCCCGGCTCTTGCGGATGGATGGATGACTAGGCGGGAGGGCCTTCCCAGCTCGGCAGCACGAACCACTCTCTATTTCCCCTTAATTGGTTGATGTAGTTGGACGATATAGTTGTTGTTGCTATCATGGCATGAAGGACTGTGTGTGTACAGTCCGTGTACCCTTCATATGTAATATGATGAACCGAGCATCGCTTTGCGGTGTCTTAATTCGTAAGCTTATTATTATTTCACCCCGCTGTTGATTGAAGATCATTTAAAAGAACTTGAAGAAAAATCCCCCTAGGAACCATAACCTAAACTGGTCCGATCTCTTAATTCATCTATCTTCTTCGGATGGCACATCGCCGCAGAGCCGCAGCAACCAACGAGAACCCGCGAACCCCACCCCTCCACCTGGCGGAGGTTATGGCCTTGCAGACCCAGCTACTTCAAGCAATTGCTAATAACCAGGGAAATCGAGGAGGATCGAGTCTGGGAGAGTTCATGAGAGCTAAGCCACCCACCTTTTCCACGGCCGAAGAACCTATGGATGCTGAAGATTGGCTAAGAGTGATAGAGAAAAAGCTAACCCTCGTCAGAATCCGAGAAGGCGATAGAGTTGTCTTCGCTACTAACCAGTGGAGGGCCCCGCAAGTGACTCGGTGGGACACCTACAAGGAAACGCGAGCTGAAGACGCCGGCGAACCAACATGGGAAGAATTCACGGCTGCGTTCCGTGAGAATTTCGTGCCATGCGTTATGAGGATGAAGAAAACGAGTTCCGAGCTGCGTCAAGGGAACACCTCGTACAAGAATATCTCGAACAAGTTCACCCAGCTTGCCCGTTACGCCACGGTGACTCGACCGACGAAGAAGAGAAGATAGACAAATTCATTGAGGGACTAAATGACGAACGAGGGGACCAATGATCGGGCGGGATCACACCGGCTTCCAAAGCCTCATCAACAAGGTCGTCCGACTTGAGCATGACCAAAAGGTGGTAGACAATAACCGCAAGAGGAGGCTCGCTATGGCTCGCCCATTTCGGGAACGCCACAACGTCCCAAGGGAGCCACCCCGTCGGATGGAAGCCAAACGTTCAACCGGACGTTCTCCCGCTTTCGACCATGTCAACAGTCGGCTACACCTCGCCTTCGTACACCCACACCAACCCTAGCCGCTCCAGGAAGAAGGAATGTGAGCTGTTTCAATTGTGGAGAATTCGGGCACTACTCCAATAGCTGCCCAAAACCACGCAACACCCCTATGCGCACTGGCGCAAATGCAACGCCCGTCTGAGGAACCCCCACCCCTGCGGCAGGACGAGGTCTGTTCAGGACCCCGCTACCCAACGAGGCTGCCACCGGGTTTCGATGTGGCCAGTGAATCATGTGCGGGCTGAAGAAGCTCGGGAGGACCAGAGCGTATTGATGGGTATGTTCTCTATCAACTCTACGCCGCTTAAAGTTTTATTTGATTCGGAGCCTCACATTCATTCATATCTTCCCAAGTAAGCAAACAACACCACCTACACCAAGTAGCACTTAGGAGACCTATGCTGGTACATTCACCTGGGGGAGACATAACCGTACCCCATGCCTCGCATTAATGTGCCCATACGGATTAGAGATGTGGTGTTTCTCTCAAACCTTATGGTGCTATCACCCCAAACCATAGATGTCATACTCGGAATGGATTGGTTGACCAAAAATAATGGAATTATAGACTGCAGTCGAAGGGAAGTCACGGTATCCACCCCATGGGGATCACCGATGAGCATAACTATGGATCAAAACCCAAAGCTATGTGAGCAAGCTGCGGGGGTGTTCACCATGCTACCTCTAGGCGGAATGCCAGTAGTACAAGAATACCCGGATGTGTTTCCCGAGGAATTGCCCGGAATGCCCCCGGATCGCGACGTAGAGTTCATCATCGATCTAATGCCTGGTACTGCCCCCATATCCAAGAGGCCTTATCGAATGCCGGCCAACGAGTTAGAGGAACTCAAGAAGCAAATAAGAGAACTACAAGAGAAGGGATTTGTACGCCCGCCTCTTCTCCCCGGGAGCCCGGTACTCTTCGTCAAAAAGAAGGATGGGAGTATGAGAATGTGTGTGGACTACCGATCGCTGAATGAAGTAACTATCAAGAACAAGTACCCGCTACCTCGGATCGATGACCTATTCGATCAACTTAAGGGTGCGCAGGTGTTCTCAAAGATTGATCTACGGTCAGGATATCATCAGTTGAAGATTAGAGCTGGAGATATTCCTAAGACGGCGTTCTCTACACGTTACGGCTTATACGAGTTTATAGTAATGTCCTTTGGATTGACCAACGCCCCGGCATATTTTATGAATCTGATGAACAAGGTATTCATGGAGTACCTGGACAAATTCGTAGTGGTATTCATCGACGATATACTTATCTACTCCAAGGACGATGAGGAACACGTGGAACATCTACGGCTAGTACTGGAAAAACTACGAGAGCACCAGCTGTATGCAAAATTTAGCAAATGCGAGTTCTGGCTCAAGGAAGTCGCTTTTCTTGGCCACGTGGTTTCAGCCGGAGGAGTAGCGGTAGACCCCGCCAAGGTCGAAGCTGTCACGGAATGGAAGGCACCCAAGTCAGTGACGGAAGTTCGGAGTTTCTTGGGCTTGGCCGGTTATTATCGACGGTTTATCGAAGGATTTTCCACTGTAGCCCGACCTATGACTCAACTTCTGAAGAAGGAAAAGAAGTTTGAATGGAACGAGAAGTGTCAAAAGGCTTTCGACCAACTAAAAGAAAAGTTAACCACTGCCCCAATCTTAACCTTACCTGACAACCGGAAGGATTTCGTGATGTACTGTGATGCATCCCGGCAAGGACTAGGAGGCGTGTTAATGCAGGATGGGAAGGTCGTAGCGTATGCCTCACGGCGATTACGACCCCATGAGGAGAATTATCCCACACACGACCTGGAATTAGCCGCGGTTGTTCACGCATTGAAGATCTGGAGACACTATCTGATCGGGAACCACTGTGATGTGTATACCGATCACAAGAGCTTGAAATATTTCTTTACTCAGCCTGATCTCAACCTACGACAGAGGCGATGGTTGGAGTTGATCAAGGATTACGATCTAGGAATCCATTACCATCCCGGCAAGGCAAATGTAGTGGCCGATGCGCTGAGCCGCAAAGCCCAATGCAACCACATGGGATTGAAAGGTATGGCTAATGAGCTCCAAGAAGAAATGGCTCGACTTAATCTGCACCCGATTCCTCACGGAGAAGTAAACTCACGGAAATCCAACCCCTTCGAGGACTCAAATAGAAGAAGCCCAAAAAGGGAATGAGGAAACCCAGGAAATCAAGGAACGCATGGCCGCTGGACGCGCTAAGGAGTTTTCAGTAGACGACAAGGGAATCCTGTGGTACAAGGAAAGAATCTGCGTACCTGAACGAGGCGGTTTGAGAGGATTGATCTTAAAAGAAGCCCACGAATCGGCATATTCGTTACATCCCGGAAGCACGAAAATGTACCAGGATTTGAAAGGAGAATACTGGTGGCCCAATATGAAGAGAGATGTAGCCGAATACGTAGCCGTGTGCGATGTGTGCCAAAGAGTGAAAGCTGAGCATCAACGACCGGCAGGCTTGCTGCAGCCGCTCAAGATCCCTGAATGGAAATGGGACGAGATAGGCATGGATTTCATAGTAGGATTACCCAAAACTACGATCGGTTACGATTCCATTTGGGTAATAGTAGATCGGCTCACCAAGCGCGATTTATTCCCGTGAAAACTAACTACAACGGTGCCAAGCTAGCGGAACTATATATGAGTAGGATTGTATGTCTCCACGGTGTACCAAAGAGGATTATATCGGATCGTGGTACCCAATTCACATCTCATTTTTGGAGCAAAGTCCACGAGGCACTCGGAAGTCACCTCGCTTTCAGTACCGCTTATCACCCACAGACCGACGGGCAGACTGAAAGGACGAATCAAGTACTAGAAGATATGCTGAGAGCCTGCGCATTGGATTTCACCAAGGATTGGGAGAAATGTTTGCCATACGCCGAGTTCTCCTACAACAATAGCTATCAAGCCGTCAAGATGTCGCCAAACGAAGCTCTATTTGGTCGCCGATGTCGAACCCCATTGATGTGGTCGAAACCGGTGAACGAACCGTATTCGGCCGACATAATCAAGGAGGCCGAGGAAAAGGTTCGCGATCCGGGACCGGCTACAAGCTGCTCAATCACGACAAAAGAGCTACGCGGATACCCGACGAAGAGAATTGGAATTTAAAGAAGGTGACTACGTGTATCTAAAGGTCTCACCACTACGGGGAACACAGAGATTCAAAGTCAAAGGGAAACTCGCACCACGATACGTGGGCCCATTCTTGATAAGCGCTAGGAGGGGAGAAGTGGCTTACCAATTGGAACTGCCCGAGAATCTCTCCGATGTCCACCCGGTATTCCACGTATCGCAGCATGAAGAAATGTTTGCGGGTACCGGAAGAGCAAGCCCCGTTAGAAACCATCCATGTCCACAAGTGACCTTACCTACCCGGAGCATCCAATCAAGATACTAGACGAGGCAGAAAAGAAGACACGAACCAAGTCATGGCGCATGTACAAAGTACAATGGAGCAATCACACAGAAGAAGAAGCTACCTGGGAGAGCGAAGAGTTCCTGAGGACAGAATACCCACACCTATTCAGCAACCGGTAAGAAATCTCGGGGACGAGATTTATTGTTAGGGGTAGGTTTGTAACATCCCGAAAATCGAAGGAATGGAATTCGGAACGTAAAAATCGGAACTCACAAAAACTTTTTGGGAATCATTGCTTCTTATCGTGTTTTTCGATCTGGATTGCCGAAGCAAAATAAGATTTTTCTTCTAGAATTACTTTGAGGAAAAATGGGACAAAACCCTAAGCTTTGAAATTTCAACCGGTGAAAATGATTTCAAAATATAAATGTGTGTACCTTGAAAAGAGCACATACATATATAATTTGGTGAATTACAAAAAGGATATATTTTGGTTTAAACCCTAATTGATGGGGGAAAAATAATGAATAATTGGGATTTGATGATAAAGATATTTTTGAAAAAGGAAAAATGAAGATAGAAATTCATCTCTAATCAAAACCCTATTTTTTTGAATTCAAAAGAGAAAACAAAATAAATATGAAAAATATATTTTGAAAAGTAAGGAGAAGTGGAAAATATAATTTTTGAGATTGTTCTGAGAATACCAAAATTTATTTGGGATTTTTAGGAAGAAAGGAAATGGAAATAGGGAATTAGGAAAATTAAATCAGTAAAATAGGAAAAGTACACTATTCATCGCGTCAGAAGGTGTTCGACCGGTCCTTCAACCACGTTCGCGCGCGCCACGCGCCAAACGCCGTGCCGCGCCGTACCAGGACGCCCGCGCACGCGTGCTCTCGCTGATGACACCGTCCTGCGCGCACAGCCACCGCCGGTACAGTCGCGCCATCCCGCGGTCGCCAAAGTCGCCGCTGACGCCGCGCTATGCCGTCGCCATGCCGTCGCCGTACCCGCCCGCGTTAGCGTCGCGCCTGCACAGTCCGCACGCACCGTCCTCGCCGCGCTCACTGTACGCACGCGCGTCGGCTGCAGTTGCCGCACGTCGCGCACGACCTCCCCGCGACCGCGCCATGCCGCTGACGCCGCGCCATTGTTGCCGTCGCATCGCCCTCCGTCGACCGCCTATAAGAGGCCACCCCGAGCCGAGCCCCCAACACCGAAAATCTTCGCCACAACTCCCTCGTGCTTTCTCCCCGTTTTTCCCCAAAAATTAGCCGTTGCATTGCTTGAATTTTGGGAAGAATCGGAGCTCGGCCGGAAGAACCCTAACTCGGCTGCCCGGCGCAAAACTCCGAAATTCGTCATCCTCGGCCGATTTCTTCCCGAATTGAAGGTACCACCGTTATCCCCATGCTCTAAGTGTTGTTTCCCCTAAGCTTCCCGAGCCAAATGGCCGCCGGAAATCACCGGCGACGAGCCCCCTCGAATTCCCCTGTCTCGGCCGCCGCCACCCCGCCGCCCGGCCCACTTCGGCGCCTCCCGGCCGAACCAACCCCTCTCTAGCATCCCTAGGGCTCACCGATGCTCGTAGACCCCTTGCTTTGGCCAAGACATCGCCGGAGTTCGCCGCCGACGAGCGCCACCGCCGCCCGAACCACCTCGCCGTCGCGCCCTCTTCGCGCTCCCGGTCCCGACCGAGTGGAGAAATGGGACCCCGTGGTCCCAAGATGGTGAAAAGCCCCTCCTTCCCTAGCTCCGGCCCTCCCTCACCGTCGGCGCCCTCTCCCTCACCGTCGGCCGCCGGTGGCAGTAGAAGCGAGGAGGGAAGGGAAGAAAGAGAGGGAATGGGAAAAAGAAAAGAAAAGAAAAAAAGAAAAGAAGGAAAAGAAAAATAGTAAAGAAATAGGGGTAAATGTATAAATTATTTTGGAAATATTTTAGGATAAAATAAGGTTTCGAAATATTATTATTTAGGAATAAGTATAATATTCTTCCCCTTCTAAAGTGAAATACTTTGTGAAAATGATTTATGGATCAATTCTTCTTTTTGTGAATTCAAATATTGTTCAACCTTTAGATTGTTTTCAAAGTTCACATAAAATTTTTTTTAAAATATTGGTCAAGCATGGATGACATTATCCTGTCATTAGACTTCCAAAAACCCTAATAAATATAATTGCAACATTTAAGATTAATTATTGGAAATATAAAATTTGAAACCTAATTATTCTAGGATATCTTCGAATTTAAGTGCAAAATACATATTAACCACAAGGTGGTTCACTCGGTCTAACTGAAATCATTTTTCGTTGATTCAACCTTTAAGATTTCCGAGGTTAGAGGTCGATTTTGGAAACCGTTTTCCGCGATCATTTTGGGATCTCTTTCTTTTCGTTGATGTTGTTGAATTCTAATTGGATTCAACCCTTCTTTTCGCACATACGGATAGCGTCCGAAGAGGTGAACACTGACTACGCGGAAGACCCCACTCAACCAGCGTGCGAGCAAGGTAAGTCTTCACACCCTTTGAACATATCGATCCCAATTGCGAAATGATGTTATTTTAAACTCTAAACATGCATGCTTTACGGAGTACCTATACTTGTTATGCCATACCTTGCTATTGATTACCTTTAGAATTACTCCTTGTAACTCGCGATGTGATACAAACAACCGAAGAATAACTTCGGTAAACTGCTTAGCCATGCTATACTTAGATTTATGCATACTCATGACTTTATGAAAAAGCTTTGTGCTTGGGCAACTACCTTAGGGAAGGTAGTTGAGATACGGCATATGGAGACATGAGCGCCACATGGCCATGAGAATGGTGAACTAAGTTTGATGAAAATTGAAAGTACTATACAAATGTTTTAGACTGGGGCGACTGGATGATTTGGGTGGATTCCGGAAAAGGCAAGTGCCGACCCTGGTCAGTTAAGGACCGAGCCATGAGATAGCCGGGAAACGAGCCAGTACAACCGTACTTCTCGAATGGGTATAGACCTAGCCGACTAGATAGCCGAGCGGAGGCGTATCCTTGCATAGATGGTTCTCTATGATGTGGTTACGGGATGAGAATGAGGCTGCGGCCTTTGTTATGAAAGGTGGAAGTAAACTGATATTAATTAAACCTAAAGATTGAGAAAGTTTTCCCTTACCCCGGGTGCGCGAACTCCTCTCACCGCTAGAAAAGGACGGCTAGAGTGCATGAGGGCTTAAGTTCATGGAGCGGGTACGCCAAAGTGAGGTTATCGAAAGGCTTTGCCGTGACCGTCTCATGTGTTGGGACGTAGGCTCATTTGTTGGGCGTCGCGAGTACGGTAAAGTGTACATCCACCGCAGTGTGAGTGAATCAATCTATTCGAATAGCCGTGCTCGCGGATATTGAGCATCGTGACAAGACTTTCGCTTGGCTAGATTTTAAACTTGAAACTGCTGGGATGGGTATGCATGATGATTTCATTTTGGTGGGTCAACTTCTCGCTAAGCGAGAAGGGTAGATTCCCGAAAATCATGACGAACTGTAGGCGGGAAGCCATCCTTGGAATCACGATGGATGGTGGTAGACGAACCGTCGCCGGATTAATGAACTATGAAATTAAAACTTGATTTGGCTAGTCGATAGGTTTGTGAAAAGAATTGTGAAAACCGGTTTTACGCAAAAATAACCCTAGCCATGTTCTTTGAATAACCCTATCATATGCATCAATTCTGTGTTGGCTTGTTGAGTACGGTTGGTACTCACCCTTGCTATACGCACAAACCTCCAGCTGATGGGAATGAAGAGCCAGAGGACCCATACGCGTATCACCAGGAGGACGAAGGAACTGACGGCGCATACTAGACCTTAGCTCCGGTCGTTGCCTGTGGCAATTGACAAGCCGCTGCCTCTCTCCGCTGCCTTATCTAAATTCTGTTTTTATGTTGTGTTCGGACCATAAGGTCCTATGGGTTGAACATTGCCTTCGGGCTTATTGATGTAATAATGATAATGTAAGACTATTCGTGCATGTGCACTTGAATATCCAGTACTGTATTCGTGGGTACCAACTACTCGATCCAGGGAAATGGTACTATGAACACGAAAGATTCCCGCCTCAAAAACGAGGGTCCACACGATGGGCCTCTAGGCCCAACCGGCAACTCTAAATAAAGTGGTGAGGGGTGGAGAGCTGCGAAAATCGCAATTGAACCGAATCAATCTGATTTGGCGCAACAAATCGGCGAGATCAATCTCCACGGAAACCCTCCCCACCTTCGAGCCAAAATCCTAGCCTTGCATCGCGTGCTAGCACACGGGTGTTAGGCGTTCTGTTCCCGGACGTGTGGATACCGGTAGAGGCGCTGCTACGTTGCGGCGCTGTTGATCGACTACGAATCGGCTGCGGTCGAGCGCATCGGAGCGAGGCGCGAGAACGCGGTCGGACGACTCGGATCGGCTGCGGCATCGGTGAATCGGCTGATTGGCAAATCGACTGTCCCCGGGAATCGGCTGTCATCGGCCAGCACTGTTACAGATCGGATAGACCTGATTGGCTAGTCCGCTGCACTCTACTCCAATCGGTAACGATCTATCGACCCTTACTTGCAAGTGTTCCTAGTTTGTGCGGTAGAAAAGTTTTTGTTTTCGGCTAGAGTAGCCTCCGTGTAACCCTTCAGATACCGCATATAAACTAGTCCAACCTTTAGATCTAGCCCTATCGGCTGCGGGTTCTTGATAGAACTGGCCGATGGCAGGATAGATCTATACATTGCTCCAATTTATATGTGATATATGGTAAATAGCGCAGTATGAACCCTTGAATCTAATGTGTCATTACGATGGAAGCACTAGAATCAGCAGAACATACCTCTAATGACAAGCATTTACGTGGATTTGGGGATCGAAATGATGCAGCCTATAGCCAAATCAATTGCTCGTCTGAAGAAAAAGGTTGGCGATGCGCCGAAGGTTGTTTGATTGATTGAATGTTTAATGTGTTTACAGGGGGTCTCGGGTCATATTTATACCCAAGATAACATTATCTGTACAGACCCTGGACTCTATCTAAACTACTATTTAAAATACGACGATATCCCGGGAAGGACCCATGCTGCATTACAACAAACAGTTTAAACAAACTCCTAATTTATAGATACAATTGCCGTTACAGGACTCTATCCATAGATGGCAATATCTTTTAACGCACAAACTGATAACCGAACCTTCTATTTATCTTCAAACATCTGCACCAAAAACGGTTTTATCTTCTCTGAACCTAGAATCGGCTATCGGCCGTTCTTGTCCGATTCAACCTTAGCCGACTGGCCTCACAGCCGATCGCTTCTCAGCCGATGCGGCCTCTGTTTCTCCGTCAAACCAGCCGATCCAATTCTGCTTCATCCTTGCTAAGACTTAGGGATTAAATTACCAAATTTAGGTGTTAACAGATGGTTAACATCAAGAGCCCTGAGATCAGCGAGGAAAACATGGTTCCTGTCAAGATGGAACAATTGTTGGCTGAGCAATTGGCCGACTACAAGAAGATGGTGGAGGAACTGCAAGCCAACTATCTACAATCTTTTGCCCAGACCAGGTCAGGGGCCATCTACTAGAAGTACAAATTCAGCATGGATGACTTCAAGGCATCCTCCTCGGATGATACAAAAGGAAAACACAAGGTGGTGGAGCCGAAGCAAGAACAAGACGATTCGGGACTACACACTTTGCAAGACCGAATCTACTCGACTGTGCACCATGCTCTTGTTAATCAAAGTGGCCTCTTAGTCAACACCCTCAACAACATGATTGCCACTGTAGTTGACTCGAAGATTGCCGATCAACTGCAGCGGGGGCCGACTTATTTCACTGATGGCCAGTTCCCCAACTACAGGGTCCTGGCAACCTAGAATTGGCCGGTGCCACCACCAGTACAGTCGGGACAACCAGGAGGAGTCCTCTGTCAACCGAATGCATCTGCATCGGCTTCAGGGCCGCTGCCCGTCGTTCTAAACCGACAGCAACCTCCCTCCCAGGAACGACTAGCTACCATGTTCGACTTCAATTGGCGGCAAGAACCGGTCGCCAACCTCATTCAAGGGGCACAGTACAACGCCGGCGGCCGTCGGCTCTTCCCTGACCAATCACCACCGCCGGTGAATCGGCTGCCTGCCGCTGTCGACCCAGCTCAATATCAGTACCAGGGAGGCCAGCATGACCAACATTACCGGCCGCAGACACCGCCACCTCTGTATCGGCAAGCACCCATGCAATACGAGCAATATGAGCCGATACAGCACGCCCAAGATAACAGGACTTTGCCGATTTGATTGCCAACGTCATGCGCGATCAATGCGGCCTCAAACCAAAAGACTCTGGCAATATGTAACGGTATCCATACCCAGAACATTTTGAGAGGGTGCTACTTCCCAACCGATACAAAGTCCCAGATTTCTCCAAGTTCTCAGGGCAGGACAATACTTCTACATACGAACACGTCAGCCGATTCCTGGCGCAATACGGGGAGGCATCGCACTGATGCCTTGAGGGTTCGCTTGTTCCCGCTCTCGCTATCGGGATCGGCCTTTACATGATTTTCTTCATTGCCCTTCAATTCCATCCAAAGCTGGGCCGATCTCGAGAAATAGTTCCACAGCTACTTCTACACCGGCAACCATGAGATGAAGCTGTCAGACCTGACGAGCATTAGGCAGAAGCATGAGGAGTCGGTTCAGGACTACATTCAAAGATTCGGAGAAATGAGGAACCGCCGTTATAGCCTGGTGCTGTCCGATTCCCAGTTAGCCGATTTGGCTTTTCATGGACAGCTGCCATCGATCCGTGAAAATTTTTCGGCTCAAGATTTCGACAGCTTAGCCCATCTAGCGCAGAGGGTGACAGCTCACGTGCAAAGATTTCAGGAATCAAGGAAGGTCGTCAAGAAGGTTGCCCACGTCATCATCGAGTCTGATTCAGAAACAAGTGCCGATGACGTAGAAGTTGCTGCAGCTGAATGGACCAAAAATAAAAAGGCCATCGTCTGCCAATGGCTGCTGAAAACGGCTAAGGAGGAGAAGTACGACTTCGACATTACCAAGGTCGATAGGATCTTTGATTTATTGCTAAAGGAGAAGCAAATTCAGCTTCCTCCCAACCACACGATCCCATCGGCTGAAGAACTCAAAAAGAAGAAGTACTGCAAGTGGCACAACTCCACCTCCCATAGCACTAATGACTGTAAAGTTTTCAGACAGCAAATCCAGTCGACTATTGAGGCCGAGAAGTTGAAGTTCGCCGATTCACCTCGGCCAATGAAAGTCGATGGCAATCCTTTCCCGGTCAACATGGTTCAGGCCGGCCCCAGGCGAGCTGATCGGCAGAACAGAGTGACGCACGGCTTAGCCGAAACCCTCAGAGGGGTTAAGGCTGAAAAGAAACCGGCTGGAGATCACGCTGCACCAGTCAATATGGTGCATTCCACCGGCCTATCGGCCGATCGGCGACCCAGGCGCATGGACCCCATGCCCCGTTTTCAACAACGCTTTCATGAGGAATAGGAGGCCCGATGCGGCAAGCCTTACGTTAGGGAGCCTGAGGTCAGGGGACTCCAATTCGTCAGAAACCATAGTGGTTACAACCTGCACCGGCGCCGTGAGTTTTTCCGATTCGTTGGGAACCGGGATGAAGCCGCCGACGATAGACAACCGCCCGGCCTACGGAGAATATCGTGAAGACGAATATAGGGATCATCCGATGCAAAGCCCTGCCCAATTCGTCCCTAGGGCCATGCAGCTTAACCAGTGGCGGCAATCGGTACATGATCGGCTTGGGCCGATCCACCAAGACTTCTTCGAAGACAAAGACAAAGACGAATATTACGAAGAAGAAGCCGAAGATGAGCAATCGGCTAACCCCCAGTGGTGCCCTTCGAACCTCTTCACTAAAACACAAAAGAGAAGCATCCAGCGGCTCAAGAGCGAGGGGCGAGAGGAAGAAGTACGACGGATGATTCGACAGCAACAACATCGGCAAGGCGCAAAACAATGGCGCGTCAAGAGACAAGCGCCGACTGCTGATGAGAGCCCATCCGATGAGAGCCCAGCCGACCAAGCTAGGAGGGCGGCAAAAGGAAAAGGAAAAGCTACTGCACATTTAGATCTAGCTCTATCGGCTGCTGCTTCCTGAGAAGAACAAACCGATGGCAAGATAGATCTAAACATTATTCTAGATTATATGTTGTATATGATAACTTACGCAGTTTATAACATTAAACCTAGAGTGTCATAATAATGTAAGCACTAGATTCGATGAGATAAACTACTAAACAACGAGAATTTACCTTATTCGGGGTTCGAATCGATGCAACCCGAAGCCAGATCAAGAACTCGTCAAAAAGAAAATGAGAGGCGATGCGCCGAGATTGTACTGATTGTGAATGTTTGTTTACAAGGGTCTCGTGTCTGATCGGCTAACATGGTCTTTATACTACCAGCCGAATTCAGTGCCACAGAGGCCGACGCAGATAGCGTAGAAGATGCCTTGGAAAAACTAGCACTCTCCCCGGAACAAGCCGTTTTTGAAAACCAGAGGGGAATGGCAATCGGCACCTCAAACCACTATACATGAAAGGATTTGTTAACGGGAAGCCGATGTCAAAGATGCTAGTCGATGGAGGGGCAGCAGTCAATCTCATGCCTTACGCCACTTTTCGGAAGCTGGGCAATGGAGTCGAAGATCTAATCAAGACGAACATGGTGCTCAAAGACTTCGGCGGCAATCCATCGGAGGCCAAGGGCGTGCTGAACGTCGAGCTGACCATCGGCAGCAAAACCGTGCCCACAACATTCTTTGTCATCGACGGGAAGAGATCTTACAGCCTGCTACTTGGGAGGGACTGGATCCATGCAAACTGCTACGTCCCTTCCACAATGCATCAAAGTCTGATCCAATGGCAAGGCGACAAGATTGAAATCGTGCCAGCCGACAGGTCAGTGAGCGTTGCTAATGCCGATTTGACACTTTGGGAAATCGATGGCATTGATTGTCTGTCCGGCAAAACCTGGCAAGCCGATTTTCTAAGGGTGTCCGATTCTGCCATACAGCCTATTGGAGACGAAGAGCCTCAATTATTACTTTGAGGGCGTCGTGGAGGGCTCAAATGTCTACGGCAAGGACACCGCAGACGACAACGATGCCAAGCTTGGGCAAGGTTTTAAGTCAGCCGACGAGCTTGAAGAAATCGATATAGGTCCTGGAGATAGGCCTAGGCCGACATACATTAGTAAAAATTTGTCTTCTCATTGTAGATCCTAGCTTATTGAATTATTAAAGGAATATAAAGATTGTTTTGCTTGGGAGTATATTGAGATGCCTGGTCTTAGCCCGTCTATTGTTGTGCATCGGCTGCCTATCAAGCCAGGGTATCGGCCATACAAACAGCCTCCTAGGAGGTTTAAAGCTGATATGTATGATGCGATCAAGGTCGAAATCACTCGGCTATACGATGCTGGATTCATTCAGCCTTGCCAATATGCAGAGTGGGTTTCAAATATTGTTCCAGTAATGAAGAAGAACGGTAAACTTAGGGTGTGTGTTGATTTTAGAAACCTCAACAAAGCTACCCCTAAGGACGAATATCCAAGGCCCATAGCCAATTTGCTCGTAGATGCTGCTTCTGGCCACAAGATCATAAGTTTTGTCGAAACTTGGTTTCGGCAATAGAAATTGGGGGTGCAGTCAAGATCGCCAAACATGATGGGTTAGGTGGAAAAAAGGGTTTAGACAGGTTCAGGCCCTCTCGTGAGGTAATACCCTACTCCTGTTTCGAGGATTCGATCCGCCGAGTGTCTTTATTGATCTCGTGATCTCGTGTGTCGCATATCACATCTATTGCTCATATTCCTCAAGGGACGCCCCTTAACCCCCTTATATAATCTTGGAGGGTGGTCTTACAAGTCGGAAACCCTATCATACTCTAAGTCGGACTCCTCAATCTTACCAAACTATGACTATGAGCCGTTACCTTATCTCATCATCAACGTAACACCCAAGTCATAGCCTGTTTACATAATCCTTAGGCGTAACCTATCCCTATTACTAGTCGGACAAGCTTGCCATGAGAGTATCCGATTGCCATAATGTCCACAGTAGCCCCCAAGTCCTTCGCAGTCGACGAGATAACTTTGCCTTGAACCAAAGCAACACACAGCCGAATGACTCCCTGATCGAGTGCTTCTGTTGCCGAGTGGTTCTATCATCTCTGCCTGAATCTCCCGAGTGCTTTATCATCCGATGAAAAGACTGTGAAGGGCTGGAAAACATCTCAAAACTTCTCAAAAATAAAAGTAGATACCTAGGTGCATCTCCTGATGCACCTAATTAGGTGTAGCCCCCGACTATGTGGTTAGTTAAAAATAAACTAAGCTTATAGTTAAGAACTCACATAAACGCCTAGCTCAAGCTAAAAGCGTCCATAAAAATTCATATAACACATAACCTGATAATTAAGGCATAGTGTGTAATGAATCCAAGCACTCGGCAAGCTCATGCTTATCCGAGTCAATTTACCCGAGTCATCTCAGAACAATTAACCCTCATGGATGAATAAACTAAGTCATTAAACTCAACATAAATTTTTCAGTCATCTGAAAAATATGACCAAAATATTAAACAGCTCCTGCCACAATATTGGTCTTAATCAAAAAGAGCTCACCGAGGTGGCAAAATAGCATTAACATAATCATTTAGTTAAATGCTTTAAGAAACCTAACAGTCCCTGTCATCAGGACAGCTATGAAGAGCTTAACTGTTAGTCACCTTCCAAATTGCATCGTGTCAACCTCTCATGAAGTTGTGCAAACCGCGGTATGAAAGGATTTTAAAGGTATTGGGCAATTAGACACGCGCATATTGCCAGGGCAAATCTGCTTAAGTCCATCCACTTAAGTCCCTAAAGACACGCGTCAGGCCACACCTTAGCTGGGCTGCAAGTCTCTCATGGGCTCGGCCCACTTACAAGAGAACTTAGCAAAACCCTTAGTTCTTATCCAAGCATCGAGGTTATCCCCGCCACTTCGTCTTTCTAAATTCCCATTTCGCGCTCCTGTTCATAGGTTCTTTGCAGAAACCCTAAACCCGCGCTTGCTCAAATCCATCCATCCAAGGATTCAAGCTTCCACCGCAGCTCATCACCCGCATCCAGCTCCCTATATTCCCTCAAAAAAGTCCCATCTTCCGCACTAGATCCACTCCCTCTTTGAGCGCATCCATGGCGGGAAAGACAGAGATCCCCTTTGAGCAATGGGCTACCTCGGATGTGAAGGAATCCACACTCCAGGAGATGGTGAAGAACGGAGTTCTTCCACCCAAGGAAATCATCGGCTGGCGTCCTGCGGCCGATGAAGAATTCCCCACCCCATACACTCGTGAGATCATCGTCTTCACCTCTTTCTTCTACTGCGGCTTTGGTCTTCTCGCTTCTGATTTCTTCCGTGGTATTCTTGAATACTACGACCTCCAAATCTATCACTTGAATCCCAACTCTATGCTTCACATTGCAATCTTCATCCACGTCTGTGAAGCTTTTCTCGGTATTCTTCCCCATTTCAATCTTTTCTGTCGCATGTTCTATGTTAAGCCCCACCCAAACAAAGATGACCCTTGTGTCGTCGGTGGGGCAGGCTTCCAGCTCCGCGGTACTCTTCACAGAGATTATTTCTCTCTTCCTTTGAAATCTTCTAACAAGGGCTGGCACGCAAACTGGTTCTATATTTCGAACCCTCAACCCAGTTTGCCCAACTTCGTCGGCCGTCCACCGGTCCAAAGGGCCAACTGGAGTGCAATGCCAGAAAACCAGGACAGGGTAGAAGCAAACAAACTCCTGGCCAACATCCTTGAGCTGAAGAAGAAAGGCCTCCAAGGAGAATTAATCACCCAACATTTCATCAAGAACAGGTTGGCGCCCATCAAAGAGAGATCCAAGCCAGCCTTCGAGTATGAGGGCGAACAAGACCCCAATCGGGAGGGCCGCGATCCCCTGAGCTATGAAACCTTGCACACTCGAATGTACAAGATCTTCTCTTCTGGGATCGTGGTTGAGCATAGCCACAAGATGCTGGTTCTCCCATACAGTATGTACCGTACTCCTCCTCCGGTAAGACAACTCAGCTTCTTCAATTCCTTCAGTTTTCATATTTCTTGATGCATCTAAAAAATCTCTCTTGCAGGAAAATGCCCTTATTATTTCTCAGCCATATAAGGTGGATCACGAGGACACGCCAGCTCAGCCTGTCAAGAAAACATCCGGCGGCCCCAAGGTCGGAATTGAGCCTGATAACCAAAGGGCTGCCAGCAATGAAGATACCAGCAGGCGAGCAAGTAAGAGGAAACTGGTGATTGATGACTCGGACGATGAAGCGCAAACTCCTCAAGCTGACATAAGCCCTCCGAAGCCGTCCACCAGATCTGCTCCCAAAATCCGTCGATCAAACAGGTACGTCTTATAATCTCAGTTGTCTTCTTAAAAATCTTTCCATCTTTATTCCGATTGTCGTTGTCTTCCACCTCGCAGGAAACCTCAGGACATAGATCCTGGTAAAGAAGAAGTGGCCTCGACACCAGCTGCAATGACCGAAGAGTCAAAACCTCAGGGTCTCAGGGTCTCAGCGCCCTTCCCCGAGTGAGAGGACCCCCGCAGGAGAGCCCCCGACTGCCATCCAGGAAGCCCCTACTGAGAACCAGTCGATCGAGGAAGAGCTCCCGACTGCCGATCAGGGTGTCCCGACTGAAAACCACTCGAACGTGAACCAAGCAGGAACGAGCAGTCGGAGCGCCCCGGCTGAGGACTCGGCCGCCAGCACTGGTAATCCTGAAAGTAGCCTTTTGTCTCTTGTCTTCAGTACATCTTCTTCTTCTATCTTCATTTGTCTTTCTTGAATTGATCAGCCAAGGAGGAGGAGATCCCCAGATTACAAGCATCAGAGAATTGGATCCCTCCTATTAAAATCGAGTGGCATGACTCCGAAGGCTTGAAGCAAGTTATCATCCTGAATAGGCAAAAGGAAAACGAGGAACGGGATATGCTTGTGGACAGCCTCAACGAAGCAACCCGGCTATTAAATGTGAGTATCAATCTTCTCTGTCATGACCTCGTGGTTCCTTTCAGCCAAGTGACTCTGACCTTGTGTGCAGAGAATATATTGCCGGTCAATGGCCAAGACGGATGCCCTTGAAAAGCTGGTTCCCCATGTGAATTCCCTGGAAAATATCCAACAAGACCTCAAGGCCGCTAGGGAAGAAGCCATGGCTAAGGAAGCCGCCTTGCGAAGAGAAATAGCCATGCTCCGAGACGAAAACCTCGACTTCCGGGGTTCAATTGGAAGTAAGTTTAATCAACTTGATCTTTTCACGCTTCTGTATGTGACCTGTCTTGATCTTGATGCTAATCTTTTTGTTGCAGAAAACTTGACAGAAATTGAGGCTCTCAAGAGACAATTGAAGAAATCAAGCGCTGAGAAAGCTAGGCTGGAAGCTGACAATGAGCAGATTCAAGAAGAATTTGAAGGTAAGTCTTCTGAAGGAGCACTCTGCATCTTGCTCAACCTTGGAAATTTATATGATCATGTGACTCTTGTAGCTAGTAAAATCAAGTCCCAAGCACAGTTTGATGTTTTTGCTGAACGGGTCCGAAGGGCCGAAAGTGTAAGGGACGATATTGCCAACGCAGCCACGCCCATCCTGTTGGCGCTATACAAGCATGGGCTCGGGTCAAGTTCGCTGGATGCTGTTGAAGTTTTCGACAAGCTCAGGACGGCCCCAGAAAAGTACATCGCGAATATCTCTGATGCGGCCATCATGGGTGCAGGCTTCGCTCTTGCACAGGCTAAGTCACTCTATCCTCAGATAGACGTTGACTCTGTTGGAGAGGGCTTCGCAAACGGCACCACAGATGAACAAGCCCTATAGCTCATAAATGATGCACATGAATCGACAAGGAAAGTGGCTGCTGATGTTGTTGATAACTTTCAGTCTTGATTGCTTTGCTAACTTTGAATGTGACTTCTGATGTGAACTTGTAGATATCTAGCTTATTTATGTTAACGCCTTGACCCGAGTCTTCATAGAAAATTTCTTAAGTAATTTTCGTCCGACTGTCACCAAGCCTAAGCTTGATTAGGTCATCAAAAAATTCTCAGTCCTTATCTATTGAACTCAAATCAAAACACTAAACAATGATAAACCAAATATAAACAAGTTGTCAAAAAAACCATGCTTTATTGACATATGTATAGCCCCCGACTGTCAACTCAAGAAGTCATCTTGCTTGAGGTTGGCAGTCGAGAATAACAGGAAACTTAAAGCGATTTAAATATAGTATCGTCGAAGATGTTCGATATTCCAGGAGTTCTCCACCATGGATCCATCTTCACGCTTTAGTCGATATGCTCCTGGCCGAGTCACCTCAGCGATTATGTATGGTCCTTCCCATAGTGGAGATAATTTGTGACGGTCTTTGGTGGTCTGAATCTTGCGTAGAACCAAATCACCGACAACGAAGGCTCGCGCTCGAACATTGCGACTTTTGTATCGTCTAAGTCCTTGAAGATATCTTGTTGACTGGATCAGGGCTGCCTCACGGGCCTCTTCCAGTCGGGTCAGGTCATCCACTCGGTCTTGATCATAGCGCTCATCACTGAAACTGCGGACTCGAAGAGACTCATACTCCATTTCATTCGGCAATATGGCTTCTGCCCTGTAAACCAGGAAGAAAGGAGTTTGGCCGGTAGCCCGACTGGGCGTAGTCCGCAGTGACCATAGGACCAAAGGTAATTCTTGAACCCATCTCCGACGTAAGGTTTGAGCCTCAAACACTCGGGCCTTGATGCCTTGGAGAACCATGCCATTGGCGCGTTCAACTTGCCCATTACTTTTAGGGTGTGCGACGGATGCGTAACAGATTTTGATGCCGAAATCCTCGCCTAATTCCTTGAAAATGCCTCTAGTGAATTGAGTCCCGTTGTCAGTTATGATTCTGTTTGGGACACCAAACCGTTGCACGATGTTGAGGATGAAGTTTCTTGCCTTGTCAGCGGTGATCGTAGCAACCGACTTAGCCTCGATCCACTTGGAGAACTTGTCGATTGCAACGAACAGATATGTGAATCCTCCTGGAGCCTTCTTGAAAGGACCGACCATATCCAAGCCCCAAACCGCGAACGGCCATGATAATAGAATCGTTTGTAGCTCTTGGGCTGGAACATGGCTTTGCTGAGCAAAGAACTGGCAGCCTTCACACGTGCGAACCACCTTGTCGGCGTCGGAGACCGCCAAGAGCCAGAAGAAACCTTGTCTATAAGCTTTGCCCACCAAGGTGCGTGCTGCAGCATGACTGCCGCATACACCCGAGTGGACATCTTGCAATAGCTGTCGTTCTTCTTCGGGCATGACGCATCTCATTAGGACTCCGGAGGGGCTTCTCTTGTATAGTGCAGAGTCAACCATGACGTAGCCCTGACAGCGACGTCGGATTCGTTCTGCCTCATCCTGATCTTCCGGCAGCTCTTGCTGAGTTAAAAACTTGATGAGTGGAGTTCTCCAGTCGACGTCGAGCAGGGCTACCTCGTTTGCAGCTTGCTCGTTGGGGGTTGGCTTTGCTACAACAGTCAGCTCGTAGAGATGCTCTACGAAAACGTCTAGTGGGGCGGCTTCTCGCTTGGACCCGAACTGCGCCAACTCGTCAACTGCCTCATTGTTATGTCTCAAGACATGGGATAGCTCCAGTCCATCAAACTTGTCTTCAAGTTTGCGAACTTCTTGCCGATAGGCTTCCATGGTGCCGTTCAAACAGGACCAGTCTTTCATCACTTGGTTAACAACCAGCTGGGAATCTCCTCTCACCACCAACCGTCGTATCCAGAGTAAAGCAGCAAGTTCGTAGGCCATGGAGCAAAGCTTCGTACTCGGCGACATTGTGTGAGGCGGGGAAATGAATATGAAGAACATATCGCAGCCTTTCTCCAGTCGGGGAGATCAGCACGACTCCTGCTCCCATGCCAGTGATCCTCTTGGATCCGTCAAAGTGCATGGTCCAGTATTGTAGATCATCCCTAGGTCCATGGTCAAGTTATCAGAACACCATATAATAATTTTTGTACCTAGGGGTAGCAAATTTTGGCTCCTGCCAGCACTTCGCTAACAAAGTAGATTGGCCTTTGAATCTTCTGGACTCGTCCTTCTTCCTCACGCTCAACGACGAGAACTGTGTTGACCACCTGGTGAGTCGCTGAGACATACAACAACAGGGGTTCCTGAGGCTAAGGTGAGGCTAGGATGGACGGTGTCGTAATAAACTCTTTGAAATCTTCAAAGGCTTTGTGGGCTTCCGTGGTCCATTGGAAGTCATCGGTTTTAAAACCTGAAAAAAGGCATGTCTCGCTCGTCGAGTCGAGAGATGAATCGGCTTAGCGCCGCCATGCAGCTAGTGAGCTTCTGGACATCTTTCTGGTTACTCGGGGGCTTCACGTTCAAGATGGCATTGATTTTCTCTGGGTTTGCTTCGATGCCGCGATGAGATACCATGAAGCCGAGTAGTTTGCCTGACAGCACGCCGAAGGTGCATTTTTCTGGGTTCAACTTCATTCTGAAGGCCCGTATGTTTGCAAAGGTTTCCTCTAAGTCAGCGATCAGGTCTTCCTTCCGCTTGGTCTTGATGACGACATCGTCGACTTAAGCTTCCACATTTCTACCTGATTTGCGTCTAAAAACATCTCTGGATCATGCGCTGATACGTGGCTTCGGCGTTCTTCAGGCCGAAGGGCATTGTAATGTAGCAGTAAGCTCCAAACGGTGTGATGAATGATGTTTTGAGGCAGTCGGACTCCTTCAAGCTGATCTGATGGTAGCCCGAGTAACAGTCCAGAAAACTCAAGAGCTGGCAGCCTGCTGTTGAATCCACGACTTGGTCAATTCGAGGCAGTCCGAAGGGATCCTTGGGGCAAGCTTTGTTGAGATCGGTGTAGTCGACGCACATGCGCCATTGCCCTATCTTCTTCTGAACTAAGACCGGGTTAGCCAACCAGTCGGGATGGTAAACCTCTTTGATGAACCCGGCGGCTAAGAGTTTTGTGAGTTCTTCCTTGATAGCATCTTTTCGATCCTGAGCAAAACGGCGTAGTCGCTGTTTAATCGGCTTGGCGTCATCTTTGACATGTAAAGAGTGCTCGATCACCTCCCTAGGAATACCCGGCATGTCAGATGGTTTCCAGGCAAAAACATCTTTATTATTTTGGAGGAAGGTGACGAGCGCGCTTTCCTATTTAGGATCTAGCTCGGCGCCTATTACAACGGTTTTGGAAGGATCAGATGGATCAAGGGAGATTTTCTTCGTTTTGGCGTCGCCTTGTCCTGATTTGGCTATCTTCTTCGTAGGGATTTCACCTTCTTTAGATGTTGATGCAGCGAGTCGGATTTCTTCCTGGTCACGTGATCTCTCACGATCGCAGCTTTCTTTATCGCAGGTGAAGGCTTGTTTGACGTCGCTGCGTAGGGTGATGACACCGTTGGGGCCGGGCATCTTCATACAGAGGTAAGTGTAGTGTGGTATCGCCATGAACTTGGCGAGCGCAGGTCTTCCGATGATTGCGTGGTAGGCCGTTTCGAAGTCGGCCACCTCAAAGGTGATGTTCTCCGTCCGGAAATTCTCTCGAACTCCGAAGGTGACTGGAAGGGTGATGTGCCCGAGTGGTGTGGATGACAGCCCTGGAATGACTCCGTGGAAGGGGGTTGAACTCGACTTCAGCTCGGATCTTGGGATCTGCATCTCGTCCAACGTCTTGGCAAATAGGATGTTGAGGGTGCTGCCCCCATCGACGAGGACGCGCTTGAGCTTTATGTTTCGGACCCCCGGGTCTAGTACCAGGTGATACCGCCCTGGGTGAACCACTCAGTTACGATGATCCGAGCGGTTAAATGTGATGGCCACCTCCGACCACCATAGGTATTGCGGGACTTCGGGTTGTGCCGCGTTGACCTCGTGATCCGTCAGCTTTTGCTTCCTCTTGGACTCATAAGCCTACGGCCCCCCGAAAATATGATTTAGCTCGCCCATGGGGTCTTGAAAAGCCTCTGAGTTGCTAGTCGGGTTGTTCTTCTTGGTTCTCGATGGGCCGGCTTCGTCAGTCGGCTTCTTGTTTAGTTGTGTCGCGTATTGTTCGGCAAACTGCTTGTAGATGAAGCAATCCTTGGCTGCATGCTTGTGATGTGGATGATGCGTGCATTGAGCGTTCATGATCGTGTCATAGGCTGCAACCCGGGACGGCGTTGGGAATTGGAAGTTGTAGCGACCAGATCCTCGGGTCGGCACTTGCGATCTTTCTGGCCATGATTGTTATTGCTGTTGTCCTTCTTAGGATGGCGGTTGCCTCCCGACTGCTTGTCGTGCCGATCCTGTCGTGCCGCCTTGATCACGTCATTGGATTTTGCGTAGGAGTTCGCTATCTCGAACATTTGTTTTACATTCTTCGGTGGCTTACGCCCAAACTTTCTGATCAGCAACTCATCGCAGACTCCCTTCTGGAAGACGACAATTATGATGTCGTCAGTGATGTTGGGGATCTTGTTTCGCTTCTCCGAGAAGCGCCGGATGGAGTCTTTCAGTGGCTCGTCTGATTTCTGGATGACGTTGTAGAGATCGAAGTGGGTCCCAGGTCTTTCAAAAGTGCCTTGGAAATTGGCGATGAAATGGTCCCAGAGCTCACTCCACGAGCTAATCGAGCCTCTTGGCAAACTCATGAGCCAGTTCCTGGCTGAGTCGGCGAGGGCGACGGGCAAGTAGTTGGCCATGGCCTTGTTGTCTCCTCCTGCTGCGCGGATGGCGAGGGTGTACACGGTCAGCCACGACTCGGGGTCGGTCTTTCTGTTGTACTTCTCGATTCCTGTGGGCTTGAAGCCACTCGGCCAATCCACTCGACGCAGGTCCCGAGTGAACGCAAGCACTCCGTCGTCATTGTAGTCGAGCGATTTCCTTCGGTCTTCATAGGAGCGCTGCTCATGCTCTCGATGGCGCCGGTCAAGGACTTCCCACAGATCACTTGGTGGGGTTCTTTGCAGGCTACTACGGTAGTTGGAGTCATAGCTGCGACGGATCCGGTTGTGGACAGGTGGTCGACCGTGTCCTCTTTCGTGAGAGTCAGCTGATTGTTCCTGATGGCCGGGGGTCTCTTGACCTGGCGACTGTTTTGGTCTGCTCGGGCCTCCTGTAGTCCTTCGACCGTAGCGGCGGAAGTCGGCTTTCGTCAAGTGTTTCTATGATGGACTCAGTCGGTCTTCGTGCTGAGGTGAAGGGAAAGCAGTTGGCCATAGCCGCGACGATGGTCTTGATCTTATCAAGGATTAGTGTTACCGTAGCGGGTGCCGCTTTGATAACAGTGTCGAGGAGGGTGAGGGCGGCAACGGTGTTCTGTTGAGGCGTCTGGAAGATGTTGGTGTTGTCGACTCGTGTCTGAAGTATAGCTTCTCGGGCAGATCGCCTAGTCGCCCTCAGGTCTCGTTTTCTCCTGTCAGCTTCTTCTCTGCGCCTATTCTCTTCCTCCGTAAGCTTGCGCTCTTGCTCAAGCCTGGCTTGTTCTTCTTCTGCAATTCTGCGGGCCATGGCCGAGTCGGTCTCGGCCACCTCAGCCATGAGGATGTTGAAGAATTTTGGCTCGTAATCCTTGTCGAAGTCAGAGTCATTGGCTTCGGCCGTGGAGATGTCATAGAGATTATCGAAGTCTGAAGAGCTGAGGTACTCATTGAGCTCCGTGGATGAGCATGACCCGAGTGGTTGAACGATGACGATGACTTCCCTTGAGCCCGGATTGCTTGAGTTTGGGTCGTCCCAGTCTGGGTCGCAGCTTGATGATGATGGTTCTCCCGAGTGGGTCGATTTCAACTCGGAAGAGAGAAGCTTGCAATAAATCTCGGCGGCGTTTGGTAACCCGAAAGGTGTCGAGAGGGTTTGTCCTCCCAAGTGGATGGATTCCAACTCGGAAGACAGAAGGTTGTAGTAGATCTCAGCGTTGTTTGGTAACCCAAACGGCGGCAAGCGGATTCCTCCTCCCGACAGGTCCGAATCCGAGTCGAGGAGGGAGAGCTTGCCGAATCTATTAGCGGCGAAGTCGTCGATGCCTGATGAAGATCCCATCACGCTTGTCGGCGAGACGATGGAGGAGTCTTGACGCGAGGCTCCTACCTGGCGCGCCAACTGTCGAAACTTGGTTTTGGCAATAGAAATTGGGGGTGCAGTCAAGATCGCGAAACACGATGGGTTAGGTGGAAAAAAGGGTTTAGACAGGTTTAGGCCCTCTCTTTGTGGTAATACCCTATTCCTGTTTCGAGGATTCGATCCACCGAGTGTCTTTATTGATCTCGTGATCTCGTGTGTCGCATATCACATCTATTGCTCATATCCCTCAAGGGACGCCCCTTACCTCCTTATATAGTCTTGGAGGGTGGGCTTACAAGTCGGAAACCCTATCATACTCTAAGTCAGACTCCTCAATCTTACCAAACTATGACTATGAGCTGTTACCTTATCTCATCAGCAACGTAACACCCAAGTCATAGCCTGTTTACATAATCCTTAGGCGTAACCTATCCCTATTACTAGTCGGACAAGCTTGCCATGAGAGTATCCGATTGCCATAATCTCCACAAGTTTTATGGATGATAATGCAGGTTATAATCAAATTTTTATGGCCAAAGAAGATATCCACAAGACTGCTTTCAGTTGCCCAGGAGCAATCGGCTTGTATGAATGGGTCGTCATGACGTTTGGCTTAAAGAATGCTGGAGCAACTTATCAAAGGGCCATGAATTACATTTTCCATAATATGATCGGCTCTCTGGTTGAGATTTACATCGATGATGTTGTTATCAAATCCAGGGAAATGAAAAACCATATAGCCGATCTTAGACAGGTTCTGGAGCGGACAAGAAAATATGGCTTGAAGATGAACCCACTGAAATGCGCGTTCGGCGTGTCGCCCGGGCAACTTTTAGGGTTTCTTGTTCATGAGAGAGGGATTGAGGTTACACCAAGGAGCATTAATGCCATCAAAACGACACAGCCTCCGAAGGACAAGAAGCAGCTACAATCTTTGATCGGCAAAATCAACTTCATCAGGCGATTCATAGCCAACCTTTCAGAAAAAATGGAGCCGTTCACACCATTGCTTCGGCTGAAGGCCGATCAAACATTCACTTGGGGGCAGAGGAGCAAAAGGCATTAGACAATATCAAGGATTATTTAAGCTCACCCCCAGTCTTGATTTCTCCACAAAAGGGGTACCATTCAAACTGTACCTATCAGCCGACGATAAGTCCATCGGCTCAGTCCTGATTCAAGAGATCGAAGGAAAAGAGAAAGCCATCTTTTATCTCAGCCGATGGTTGTTGGACACAGAGACAAGGTATTCACCAGTGGAGAAATTATGTATTTGCCTGTATTTTTCATGTACAAAGTTGAGGCATTATTTATTATCCAAAGAGTGCACAGTGATATGCAAAGCCGATGTAGTTAAATAAATGCTATCGGCTCCAGTACTCAAAGGACGAGTTGGGAAGTGGATTTTTGCTTTAACGGAATTCGACTTAAGATATCAGGCACCCAGGGCAGTTAAAGGACAAGCCATAGCCGATCTCATCGTGGAACATAGAGATGGTTCAATCAGCTCGGTGGAGATCATGCCTTGGACTTTGACATTCGATGGCTCGGTCTGCACGAATGGATGCGGTATCGGCTTGGTCATCATATCACCAAGGGGGGCAAGCTTTGAATTTGCCTTCTCAATCAACCCCCATGCCACAAACAACCAAGCCGAATATGAGGCAGTGCTCAAGGGATTGCATCTTCTCAAAGAAGTTGAAGCCGATGCCATCGAAATAATGGGAAACACTTTTGGTCATCAGCTAGTTGTCAGGAAAATATGAATGCAAAAATGATGCGCTGATGGTCTATTATCAATGATGCCAGGAATTGATGAATAGCTTTCGGCTAGTAACATTAAAACACATCCCTAGAGAGCAGAATGCAGAAGCCAATGATTTAGCTCAAGGGGCATCGGGCTACAGGCCGATGACAAAAGATGTTGAGATAGAGATTGCCACCATGACAGCCGACGATTGGAGATTTGAGGTCTACAACTATCTGCAAAACCCCTCCCAGTCGGCTTCAAGGAAGTTGCGCTACAAGGCTTTGAGATATGTCTTGCTCGATAAAGAATTATACTATCGGACGATCGATGGAGTGCTGCTCAAGTGTCTCTGTGCTGATCAAGCTAGGGTAGCTATCGGGGAGGTGCATAAAGGGATCTGCAGCACACATCAATTGGCTCACAAGATGAAATGGCTACTTCGAAGAGCAGGATATTTTTGGCCGACGATGCTGAAGGATTGTTTCAAGTACTACAAGGGCTGCCAGGATTGTCAGAAGTTTGGAGCTATACAAAGGGCACCAGCATCGACTATGAACCCAATTATCAAGCCTTGGCCATTCAGAGGTTGGGGGATTGATATGATCGGCCAGATCAATATTGGTGGCAACAGATTATTTAACGAAATGGGTGGAAGCAATTCCTTTAAAGAATGTTGATTCAAAGGACGCAATCGAGTTTGTTAAGGAGCACATTATATACCGATTCGGCATTCCTTAGATGATAATGACAGATCAGGGATCTATCTTCATATCGGATGAGTTTGTTCAGTTTGCCGATGGCATGAGCATCAAGTTGCTCAATTATTCGCCGTATTATGCTCAGGCTAACGGACAGGCAGAGGCCTCGAACAACAGTCTAATCAAGCTGATTGTAACATCCTGAAAATCGAAGGAATGGAATTCGAAACGTAAAAATCGGAACTCACAAAAAAAAATTTTGGGAATCATTGCTTCTTATCGTGTTTTTCGATCTGGATTGCCAGTTCAGCAAAATAAGATTTATTTTCTAGAATTACTTTGAGGAAAAATGGGACAAAACCCTAAGCTTTGAAATCACAGCCGGTGAAAATGATTTCGAAATATAAATGTGTGTACCTTGAAAAGAGCATATACATATATAATTTGGTGAATTACAAAAAGGATATATTTTGGTTTGAACCCTAATTGATGGGGGAAAGATAATGAATAATTGGGATTTGATGATAAAAATATTTTTGAAAAAGGAAAAATGAAGATAGAAATTCATCTCTAATCAAAACCCTATTTTCTTGAATTCAAAAGAAGAAACAAAATAAATATGAAGAATATATTTTGAAAAGTAGGGAGAAGTGGAAAATATAATTTTAGAGATTCTTCGAGAATACCAAAATTTATTTGGGATTTTTAGGAAGAAAGGAAATGGAAATAGGGAATTAGGAAAATTAAATCAAGTAAAATAGGAAAGGTACACTATTCATCGCATCGAAGGTGTTCGACCGGTCATTCAGCCACGTTCGCGCGCGCCACGCGCCGAACGCCGTGCCGCGCCGTACCAGGACGCCGCGCACGCGCGCTCTCGCCGATGACACCGTCTGCGCGCACAGCCACGCCGTACAGCCGCGCCATCCCGCGGTCGCCAAAGTCGCGCGACGCCGCGCCATGCCGTCGCCATGCCGTCGCCGTACCCGCCCGCGCTAGCGCGCCGCACAGCCCACGTGCACCGTCCTCGCGCGCTCACCGTACGCACGCGCGTCGGCTGCGATTGCCGCACGTCGCGCACGACCTCCCCGCGACCGCGCCATGCTGCCGACGCCGCGCCATTGTTGCCGTCGCATCGCCCTCCGTCGACCGCCTATAAGAGGCCACCCCGAGCCGAGCCCCCAACACCGAAAATCTTCGCCACAACTCCCTCGTGCTTTCTCCCCGTTTTTCCCCAAAAGTTAGCCGTTGCATTGCTTGAATTTTGGGAAGAATCGGAGCTCGGCGGAAGAACCCTAACTCGGCCGCCGGGCAAAACCGAAATTCGTCACCCTCGGCGATTTCTTCCCGAATTGAAGGTACCACCGTTATCCCCGTGCTCTACGTATTGTTTCCCTAAGTTTTCCGAGCCAAATGGCCGCCGGAAATCGCCGCGACGAGCCCCCCGAACTCCCCTGTCTCGGCCGCCGCCACCCGCCGTCGCCAAGCACACCTCGGCGCCTTCCCGCCGAACCAACCCCTCTCTAGCATCCCTAGGGCTCACCGATGCTCGTAGACCCCTTGCCTTGGCCAAGACATCGCCGGAGTTCACTGCCGACGAGCGCCACCGCCGCCCGAACCACCTCGCCGTCGCCAGCCCTCTTCGCCGCTCCCCGGTCCCGACCGAGTGGAGAAATGGGACCCCCGTGGTCCCAAGATGGTGAAAAGCCCCTCCTTCCCCGAGCTCCGGCCCTCCTCACCGTCGGCGCCCTCTCCCTCACCGTCGGCCGCCGGTGGCGAGAGCAGAGAGGGAAAGGAAAGAAACAGAGGGAAGGGGAAAAAGAAAAAAAAGAAAGAAAAGAAAAAAAGTAAAAGAATAAGGGAAAATGTATAGATTATTTTGGGAATATTTAGGATAAAATGAGGTTTCTGAATTATTATTATTATTTAGGAATAAGTACAATATTGTTCCCCTTCTAAAATAAAATACTTTGTGAAAATGAGTTATAAATAGATTTTTCTTTTTGTGAATTCAAATATTGTCCAACCTTTAAATTGTTATCGAAGTTCACATGAAACCTTTTTAAATATTGGTTAAGCATGGATGATGTTATCCTGTCGTTAGAATTCCAAAAACCTAATAAATATAATTGCAACATTAAAGATCAATTATTGGAAATATAAAATTAGAAACCTAACTATTCTAGAATATCTTCAAACTCAAGTGCAAAATACATATTAACCATAAGATGGTTCACTCGGTCTAACTGAAATCATTTTTCGTTGATTCAACCTTTAAGATTTCCGAAGTTAGAGGTTGTGTTTGGAAACCGCTTTCTGCGATCATTTTGGGATCTTTTTCTTTTTGTTGATGTTGTTGAATTCTAATTGGATTCAACCCTTCTTTTCGCACATACGGATAGCGTCCGAAGAGGTGAACACTGACTACGCGGAAGACCCCACTCAACCAGCGTGCGAGCAAGGCAAGTCTTCACACCCTTTGAACATATCGATCCTAATTGCGAAATGATGTTATTTTAAACTCTAAACATGCATGCTTTACAGAGTTACCTATACTTGTTATGCCATACCTTGCTATTGATTACCTTTAGAATTACTCCTTGTAACTCGCGATGTGATACAAACAACTGAAGAATATCTTCGGTAAACTGCTTAGCCATGCTATACTTAGATTTATGCATACTCATGACTTTATGAAAAAGCTTCGTGCTTGGGCAACTATCTTAGGGAAGGTAGTTGAGATACGGCATGTGGAGACATGAGCGCCACATGGCCATGAGAATGGTGAACTAAGTTTAATGAAAATTGAAAGTACTATACAAATATTTTAGACTGGGGCGGCTGGATGATTTGGGTGGATTCTGAAAAAGGCAAGTGCCGACCCTGGTCATTAAGGACCGAGCCATGAGATAGCCGGGAAACGAGCCAGTACAACCGTACTTCTCGAATGGGTATAGACCTAGCTGACTAGATAGCCGAGCGGAGGCAGTATCCTTGCATAGATGGTTCTCTATGATGTGGTTACGGGATGAGAATGAGGCTGCGGCCTTTGTTATGAAAGGTGGAAGTAAACTGATATTAATTAAACCTAAAGATTGAGAAAGTTCTCCCTTACCCCGGGTGCGCCAGAACTCCTCTCACTGCTAGAAAAGGACGGCTAGAGTGCATGAGGGCTTAAGTTCATGGAGCGGGTACTGCCAAAGTGAGGTTATCGAAAGGCTTTGCCGTGACCGTCTCATCTGTTGAGGCGTAGGCTCATTTGTTGGGCTGTCGCGGAGTACGGGTAAAGTGTACATCCACTGCAGTGTGAGTGAATCAATCTATTCGAATAGCCGTGCTCGCGGATATTGAGCATCGTGACAAGACTTTCGCTTGGCTAGATTTTAAACTTGAAACTGCTGGGATGGGTATGCATGATGATTTCATTCGCTGGTGGGTCAACTTCTTGATAAGCGAGAAGGGGTAGATTCCCCAGAAAATCATGACGAACCGGAGGCGGGAAGCCATCCTTGGAATCACGATGGATGGTAGACAGAACCGTCGCCGGATTAATGAACTATGAAATTAAAACTTGATTTGGCTAGTCGATAGGTTTGTGAAAAGAATTGTGAAAACTGGCTTTACGCAAAAATAACCCTAGCCATGTTCTTTGAATAACCCTATCATATGCATCAATTCGTGTTGGCTTGCCGAGTACGGTTGGTACTCACCCTTGCTATACGCACAAACCTCGTGATGGAAATGAAGAGCGAAGACCCATACGCGTATTACGGGAGGGCGAAGGGCGACGGCGCATACTAGACCTTAGCTCCGGTCGTTGCTGTGGCAATTGACAAGCCGCCGCCTCTTTCCGCCTGCCTTATCTAAATTCTTTTTATGTTGTATTCGGACCATAAGGTCCTGTGGGTCGAACATTGCCTTCGGGCCTATTAATGTAATAATGGTAATGTGAAGACTATTCGTGCATGTGCACTTGATTATCCAGTACTGTATTCGTGGGTACCAACTACTCGATCCAGGGAAATGGTACTATGAACACGAAAGATTCCATCCAGATCTATGGGACCCACCTCGAACTCCGTAGCAGTACCATCCGAGCATGGATCGGGAGAGGAGAACCCCATCCGATCCACACCGACACGGAGTCCGAGGCGAGCCTATGGAGGTCAAATGGGAGTCCCCGACACCGACCCAATGCGGAGGAAGCTCCCACTCGTCGCCGACTCACCTGGAGGCCCCCTCACCCGCCGGACCGCTCGCAAGAGTACGCGGCCACCGAGTCGGAAGATTCGGCGTGACTCCGAGGCCACCACCTCCGAGCCATGGGGACTCCGGTTTGCTTCGAGCGGACCACCCACTTGGCGCCGGCTCTTGCGGATGGTTGGACGACTAGGCGGGAGGACCTTCCCAGCTCGGCAGCATGAACCACTCTCTATTTCCCCTTAATTGGTTGATGTAGTTGGACGATATAATTGTTGTTGCTATCATGGCATGAAGGACTGTGTGTGTACAGTCCGTGTACCCCTCTTATGTAATATGATGAACCTGAGCATCGCTTTGCGGTGTCTTAATTCGTGAGCTTAATATTACTTCACCCGCTTGTTGATTAAAGATCATTTAAAAGAACTTGAAGAAAAATCCCCTAGGAACCATAACCTAAACTGGTCCGATCTCTTAATTCATCTATCTTCTTCGATGGCACATCGCCGCAGGAGCCAGCAACCAACGAGAACCCGCGAACCCAACCCCTCCACCTGGCGGAGGTTATGGCTTTGCGAGACCCGGCTACTTCAAGCAATTGCTAATAACCGGGAAATCGAGGAGGATCGAGTCGGGAGAGTTCATGAGAGCTAAGCCACCCACCTTTTCCACGGCCGAAGAACCTATGGATGCTGAAGATTGGCTAAGAGTGATAGAGAAAAAGCTAACCCTCGTCAGAATCCGAGAAGCTGATAGAGTTGTCTTCGCTACTAACCAGCTGGAGGGCCCCGCAAGTGACCGGTGGGATACCTACAAGGAAACGCGAGTGAAGACGCGGCGAACCAACTGGGAGGAATTCATGGCTGCGTTCCGTGAGAATTTCGTGCATGCGAGTTATGAGGATGAAGAAAAACGAGTTCCGCAGACTGCGTCAAGGGAACACCTCAGTACAAGAATATCTGAACAAGTTCACCCAGCTTGCCCGTTACGCCACAAGTGACCTGACCGACGAAGAAGAGAAGATAGACAAATTCATTGAGGGACTAAATGACGAACTGAGGGGACCAATGATCGGGCAGGATCACACCAGTTTCCAAAGCCTCATCAACAAGGTCGTCCGACTTGAGCATGACCAAAAGGTGGTAGACAATAACCACAAGCGGAGGCTCGCTATGGCTTGCCCATTTCAGGGAACACCGCAACGCCCCAAGGGAGCCACCCCGTCTGGATGGAAGCCCAATGTTCCGGCAACCGGACGTTCTCCCGCTTTCGACCATGTCAACAGGTCAGCTACACCTCAGCTTCGTACACCCACACCAACCCTAGCCGCTCTAGGAAGAAAGAATGTGAGCTGCTTCAATTGCGGAGAATTCGGGCACTACTCCAATAGCTGCCCAAAACCACGCAACGCCCCTGTGCGCACTGGCGCCAATGCAACGCCCGTCCGAGGAACCCCCACCCCTGCGGCAGGACGAGGTCTGTTCAGGACCCCGCTACCCAACGAGGCTGCCACCGGGTTTCGACGTGGCCAGGTGAATCATGTGCGGGCTGAAGAAGCTCAGGAGGACCAGAGCGTATTGATGGGTATGTTCTCTATCAACTCTGCACCAGTTAAAGTTTTATTCGATTCTGGAGCCTCACATTCATTCATATCTTCCCGAGTAAGCAAACAACACCACCTACACCAAGTAGCACTTAGGAGACCTATGCTGGTACACTCACCGGGGGGAGACATAACCGTACCCCATGCCTGCATTAATGTGCCCATACGGATTAGGGACGTGGTGTTTCTCTCAAACCTTATGGTGCTATCACCCCAAACCATAGATGTCATACTCGGAATGGATTGGTTGACCAAGAATAATGGAATTATAGACTGCAGTCGAAGGGAAGTCACGGTATCCACCCCATGGGGATCACCGATGAGCATAACTATGGATCAAAACCCAAAGCTATGTGAGCAAGCTGCGGGAGTGTTCACCATGCTACCTCTAGGCGGAATGCCAGTAGTACAAGAATACCCGGATGTGTTTCCCGAGGAATTGCCCGGAATGCCCCCGGATCGCGACGTAGAGTTCATCATCGATCTAATGCCTGGTACTGCCCCCATATCCAAGAGGCCTTATCGAATGCCGGCCAACGAGTTAGAGGAACTCAAGAAGCAAATAAGAGAACTACAAGAGAAGGGATTTGTACGCCTGACTCTTCTCCACGGGAGCCCCGGTACTCTTCGTCAAAAGAAGGATGGGAGTATGAGAATGTGTGTGGACTACCGATCGCTGAATGAAGTAACTATCAAGAACAAGTACCCGCTACCTCGGATCGATGACCTATTCGATCAACTTAAGGGTGCGCAGGTGTTCTCAAAGATTGATCTACGGTCAGGATATCATCAGTTGAAGATTAGAGCTGGAGATATTCCTAAGACGGCGTTCTCTACACGTTACGGCTTATACGAGTTTCGTAATGTCCTTTGGTTTGACCAATGCCCCGGCATATTTTATGAATCGATGAACAAGGTATTCATGGAGTACCTGGACAAATTCGTAGTGGTATTCATCGACGATATACTTATCTACTCCAAGAACGATGAGGAACACGCGGAACATCTACGGCTAGTACTGGAAAAACTACGAGAGCACCAGCTGTATGCAAAATTTAGCAAATGCGAGTTCTGGCTCAAAGAAGTCGCTTTTCTTGGCCACGTGGTTTCAGCCGGAGGAGTAGCGGTAGACCCCGCCAAGGTCGAAGCCGTCACGGAATGGAAGGCACCCAAGTCGTGACGGAAGTTCGGAGTTTCTTGGGCTTGGCCGGTTATTATCGACGGTTTATCGAAGGGTTTTCCACTGTAGCCCGACCTATGACTCAACTTTTGAAGAAGGAAAAGAAGTATGAATGGAACGAGAAGTGTCAAAAGGCTTTCGACCAACTAAAAGAAAAGTTAACCACCGCCCCAATCTTAACCTTACCTGACAACCGGAAGGATTTCGTGATGTCTTGTGATGCATCCCGGCAAGGACTAGGAGGCGTGTTAATGCGGGATGGGAAGGTCGTAGCGTATGCCTCGCGACGATTACGACCCCATGAGGAGAATTATCCCACACACGACTGGAATTAGCCGCGGTTGTTCACGCATTGAAGATCCGGAGACACTATCGATCGGGAACCACCGTGATGTGTATACCGATCACAAGAGCTTGAAATATTTCTTTACTCAGCCTGATCTCAACCTACGACAGAGGCGATGGTTGGAGTTGATCAAGGATTACGATCTAGGAATCCATTACCATCCCGGCAAGGCAAATGTAGTGGCCGATGCGCTGAGCCGCAAAGCCCAATGCAACCACATGGGATTGAAAGGTATGGCTAATGAGCTCCAAGAAGAAATGGCTCGACTTAATCTGCACCTGATTCCTCACGGAGAAGTAAACTCACTGGAAATCCAACCCCTTCTGAGGACTCAAATAGAAGAAGCCCAAAAAGGGAATGAGGAAACCCAGGAAATCAAGGAACGCATGGCCGCTGGACGCGCTAAGGAGTTTTCAGTAGACGACAGGGGAATCCTGTGGTACAAGAAAAGAATCTGCGTGCCTGAACGAGGCGGTTTACGAGGATTGATCTTAAAAGAAGCCCACGAATCGGCATATTCGTTACATCCCGGAAGCACGAAAATGTACCAGGATTTGAAGGGAGAATACTGGTGGCCCAATATAAAGAGATGTAGCCGAATACGTAGCCGTGTGCGATGTGTGCCAAAGGGTGAAAGCCGAGCATCAACGACCAGTGGCTGCTTGCTGCAGCCACTCAAGATTCCCGAATGGAAATGGGACGAGATAGGCATGGATTTCATAGTGGGACTACCCAAAACTACGACTGGTTACGATTCCATTTGGGTAATAGTAGATCGGCTCACCAAGACTGCCAGATTTATTCCCGTGAAAACTAACTACAACAGTGCCAAGCTAGCGGAACTATATATGAGTAGGATTGTATGTCTCCACGGTGTACCAAAGAGGATTATATCGGATCGTGGTACCCAATTCACATCTCATTTTTGGAGCAAAGTCCACAAGGCACTCGGAAGTCATCTCGCCTTGCACCGCTTATCACCCAGGCATCGACGGGCGGGCGAAAGGACGAATCAAGTACTAGAAGATATGCCGAGAGCCTGCGCATTGGATTTCACCAAGGATTGGGAGAAATGTTTGCCGTACGCCGAGTTCTCCTACAACAATAGCTATCAAGCCAGTCTGAAGATGTCGCCAAACGAAGCTCTATTTGGTCGCCGATGTTGAACCCCATTGATGTGGTCAGAAACCGGTGAACGAACCGTATTCGGGCCTGACATAATCAAGGAGGCCGAGGAAAAGGTTCGCCTGATCCGGGACAGACTACAAGCTGCTCAATCACGACAAAAGAGCTACGCGGATACCCGACGAAGAGAATTGGAATTTAAAGAAGGTGACTACGTGTATCTAAAGGTCTCACCACTACGGGAACACAGAGATTCAAAGTCAAAGGAAACTCGCACCACGATACGTGGGCCCATTCTTGATAAGCGCTAGGAGGGAGAAGTGGCTTACCAATTGGAACCGCCCGAGAATCTCTCCGATGTCCACCCGGTATTCCACGTATCGCAGTGAAGAAATGTTTGCGGGTACCGGAAGAGCAAGCCCCGTTAGAAACCATCCATGTCCACAGTGATCTTACCTACCCGGAGCATCCAATCAAGATACTAGACGAGGCAGAAAAGAAGACACGAACCAAGTCATGGCGCATGTACAAAGTACAATGGAGCAATCACACGAAGAAGAAGCTACAGGAGAGCGAAGAGTTCCGAGGACGAATACCCACGCCTATTCAGCAAGGTAAGAAATCTCGGGGACGAGATTTATTGTTAGGGGTAGGTTTGTAACATCCTGAAAATCGAAGGAATGGAATTCGAAACGTAAAAATCGGAACTCACAAAAAAATTTTGGGAATCATTGCTTCTTATCGTGTTTTTCGATCTGGATTGCCATCAGCAAAATAAGATTTGTTTTCTAGAATTACTTTGAGGAAAAATGGGACAAAACCCTAAGCTTTGAAATCACAGTAGGTGAAAATGATTTCGAAATATAAATGTGTGTACCTTGAAAAGAGCATATACATATATAATTTGGTGAATTACAAAAAGGATATATTTTGGTTTGAACCCTAATTGATGGGGGAAAGATAATGAATAATTTGGATTTGATGATAAAAATATTTTTGAAAAAGGAAAAATGAAGATAGAAATTCATCTCTAATCAAAACCCTATTTTCTTGAATTCAAAAGAAGAAACAAAATAAATATGAAAAATATATTTTGAAAAGTAGGGAGAAGTGGAAAATATAATTTTAGAGATTGTTCGAGAATACCAAAATTTATTTGGGATTTTTAGGAAGAAAGGAAATGGAAATAGGGAATTAGGAAAATTAAATCAGTAAAATAGGAAAGGTACACTATTCATCGCATCGAAGGTGTTCGACCGGTCATTCAGCCACGTTCGCGCGCGCCACGCGCCGAACGCCGTGCGCGCGCCGTACCAGGGCGCCGCGCACGCGCGCTCTCGCCGATGACACCGTCCTCGCGCGCACAGCCACCGCCGTACGGCCGCGCCATCCCGCGGTCGCCAAAGTCGCGGCGCGCCGCGCCATGCCGTCGCCATGCCGTCGCCGTACCCGCCGCGTTAGCGCCCGCCTGCACGATCCGCGCGCACCGTCCCCGCCGCGCTCACCGACGCACGCGCGTCGGCTGCGATTGCCGCACGTCGCGCACGACCTCCCCGCGACCGCGTCATGCTGCGCGCCGCGCCATTGTTGCCGTCGCATCGCCCTCCGTCGACCGCCTATAAGAGGCCACCCCGAGCCGAACCCCCAACACCGAAAATCTTCGCCACAACGCCTCGTGCTTTCTCCTGTTTTTCCCCAAAAGTTAGCCGTTGCATTGCTTGAATTTTGGGAAGAATCGGAGCTCGGCCGGAAGAACCCTAACTCGGCCGCCCGGGCAAAACTCCGAAATTCGTCACCCTCGGCCGATTTCTTCCCGAATTGAAGGTACCACCGTTATCCCCGTGCTCTACGTATTGTTTCCCCTAAGTTTTCCGAGCCAAATGGCCGCCGGAAATCGCCGGCGACGAGCCCCCGAACTCCCTGTCTCGGCCGCCGCCACCCCGCCGTCGCCGGCACACCTCGGCGCCTTCCCGGCCGAACCAACCCCTCTCTAGCATCCCTAGGGCTCACGATGCTCGTAGACCCCTTGCCTTGGCCAAGACATCGCCGGAGTTCGCGCCGACGAGCGCCACCGCCGCCCGAACCACCTCGCCGTCGCCAGCCCTCTTCGCCGCTCCCCGGTCCCGACCGAGTGGAGAAATGGGACCCCCGTGGTCCCAAGATGGTGAAAAGCCCCTCCTTCCCCGAGCTCCGGCCCTCCCTCACCGTCGGCGCCCTCTCCTCACCGTCGGCCGCCGGTGGCAGTAGAGAGAGAGGGAAAGGAAAGAAACGAGAGGAAGGGGAAAAAAAAAAAAAAGAAAGAAAAGAAAAATAGTAAAAGAATAAGGGAAAATGTATAGATTATTTTGGGAATATTTAGGATAAAATGAGGTTTCTGAATTATTATTATTATTTAGGAATAAGTACAATATTGTTCCCTTCTAAAATAAAATACTTTGTGAAAATGAGTTATAAATCAATTTTTCTTTTTGTGAATTCAAATATTGTCCAACCTTTAAATTGTTATCGAAGTTCACATGAAACCTTTTTAAATATTGGTTAAGCATGGATGATGTTATCCTGTCGTTAGAATTCCAAAAAACCTAATAAATATAATTGCAACATTAAAGATCAATTATTGGAAATGTAAAATTAGAAACCTAATTATTCTAGAATATCTTCAAACTCAAGTGCAAAATACATATTAACCATAAGATGGTTCACTCGGTCTAACTGAAATCATTTTTCGTTGATTCAACCTTTAAGATTTCCGAAGTTAGAGGTTGTGTTTGGAAACCGCTTTCTGCGATCATTTTGGGATCTTTTTCTTTTTGTTGATGTTGTTGAATTCTAATTGGATTCAACCCTTCTTTTCGCACGTACGGATAGCGTCCGAAGAGGTGAACACTGACTACGCGGAAGACCCCACTCAACCAGCGTGCGAGCAAGGCAAGTCTTCACACCCTTTGAACATATCGATCCTAATTGCGAAATGATGTTATTTTAAACTCTAAACATGCATGCTTTATAGAGTTACCTATACTTGTTTGCCATACCTTGCTATTGATTACCTTTAGAATTACTCCTTGTAACTCGCGATGTGATACAAACAACCGAAGAATAACTTCGGTAAACTGCTTAGCCATGCTATACTTAGATTTATGCATACTCATGACTTTATGAAAAAGCTTTGTGCTTGGGCAACTACCTTAGGGAAGGTAGTTGAGATACGGCATGTGGAGACATGAGCGCCACATGGCCATGAGAATGATGAACTATGTTTGATGAAAATTGAAAGTACTATACAAATGTTTTAGACTTGGGCGGTTGGATGACTTGGGTGGATTCCGGAAAAGGCAAGTGCCGACCCTGGTCAATTAAGGACCGAGCCATGAGATAGCCGGGAAACGAGCCAGTACAACCGTACTTCTCGAATGGGTATAGACCTAGCTAACTAGATAGCCGAGCGGAGGCAGTATCCTTGCATAGATGGTTCTCTATGATGTGGTTACGGGATGAGAATGAGGCTGCGGCCTTTGTTATGAAAGGTGGAATTAAACTGATATTAATTAAACCTAAAGATTGAGAAAGTTCTCCCTTACCCCGGGTGCGCCAGAACTCCTCTCACTGCTAGAAAAGGACGGCTAGAGTGCATGAGGGCTTAAGTTCATGGAGCGGGTACTGCCAAAGTGAGGTTATCGAAAGGCTTTGCCGTGACCGTCTCATGTGTTGAGGCGTAGGCTCATTTGTTGGGCTGTCGCGGAGTACGGGTAATGTGTACATCCACTACAGTGTGAGTGAATCAATCTATTCGAATAGCCGTGCTCGCGGATATCGAGCATCGTGACAAGACTTTCGCTTGGCTAGATTTTAAACTTGAAACGCTGCTGGGATGGGTATGCATGATGATTTCATTTGGTGGGTCAACTTCTCGATAAGCGAGAAGGGTAGATTCCCGGAAAATCATGACGAACCGGAGGCGGGAAGCCATCCTTGGAATCACGATGGATGGTAGACAGAACCGTCGCCGGATTAATGAACTATGAAATTAAAACTTGATTTGGCTAGTCGATAGGTTTGTGAAAAGAATTGTGAAAACTGGCTTTATGCAAAAATAACCCTAGCCATGTTCTTTGAATAACCCTATCATATGCATCAATTCGTGTTGGCTTTGAGTACGGTTGGTACTCACCCTTGCTATACGCACAAACCTCCAGTGATGGAAATGAAGAGCCGAAGACCCATACGCGTATTACCGGGAGGGCGAAGGCGACGGCGCATACTAGACCTTAGCTCGGTCGTTGCCTGTGGCAATTGACAAGCCGCTGCCTCTTTCCGCTGCCTTATCTAAATTCTGTTTTTATGTTGTATTCGGACCATAAGGTCCTGTGGGTCGAACATTGCCTTCGGGCCTATTAATGTAATAATGGTAATGTAAGACTATTCGTGCATGTGCACTTGATTATCCAGTACTGTATTCGTGGGTACCAACTACTCGATCCAGGGAAATGGTACTATGAACATGAAAGATTCCCGCCCTGGCCATGTCGGACAAATGTGACACGACCGCCTTGATCTTCGCTCGTTGGTCCTCGATCTCCTTTGGCAGGCCGACCACGCGTTGTTCTTTGGCCACAATATTGGCTTCAACGTTGGCGAGTTCGGCTATCAGTTCCTCCCGATGCTTACGAAGCCGATCAAGTTCGCAATCGGCTCGGTCTTCAAAGCATCAAACTTGGCCTTCTCGACGGTGATTGCTTGTTGACTGGCTTTGATGGTGGCTTCCAGCGCTTGGTTTTCTCGGCGATCGGCTATTCTTTGTTTAGCACGTTCGAACTTGTGCCGATGCGCCTCCACAAAGGTTGTCGGTGCAATGATGTCAGCCAGCTGATCCGGTAGTCGATCCTGGATGTCTTCAAACCGACTACGGATCGAGCCGCAGTCAGTGACCAGGAAGTCGAGGAAGCACTCTAGCCGTTTGGCTATGTCTGACAAGGTATCCCGTAGTTCCTCATCTGACACCACCATGGCTTTATCGGCGCCCTCTTCAGGATCAAGAAACTCTAAGAGGTCGAAGTCCAGAAGATCGGCCATAGACTGCAAGTTAGGAGATGGTTCAGAGAGCCGATAAAGTTGACGAGCCGATTTATAAAGCTGAATGGAACCTACTCGGATAACTGGGACTGAGGTGGCCACGTCCTCGGCGTCATCATCACCTACAGCCGTTGGAGTGTGCTCACTTGAGAGTTGGGGGGCAGGTGTCGGAACTCGTGGAGGCTGAAAAAGAGTTAGTTCAAGAATCGGCAGATTAAAACAAGGAAAATACAATGGCTAAAAGCTTACCGGAGAAGGGGCCTTTCTCGGCCTAGTGACCACTTTCTTCCTCTGCCAATGCGACAAGGATAGTGAGAATATGCGAATGAACTTGTTAAAATATTGAGCAAGGAGAGTGGCTTACTAGCGTCAGACGAGCAGCCCGTCTTGGAGGACTTGGGGTTTTCTGAGCCAATTGCTCGCCGGCAATACGGTGTCTGAGCATATTTTTCCGAAGAACTGGTGTCAGCTGCGGCTTCATGAATGGCTTTATCCATCTCTTCGGATCTAACTTCATCTTCCAGGAAGGCGTCCACATCAGGATCGATAGGGGAAAGGTCATCGACTGGAGCTCATTTTGGCTTCTTCGAAGCTCTTTTCTTTTGTTCGGCAGCAGGGGTGGCAGCAACCGATGGTCTTGCCCTCTTCGACCGTTGAAGTGGTTCACGAGATTGGCCGTGAAGGAGCGTGCCCACTTTTGGTGCGTTGTGGCCGATGATGGACGACACCAACCCGCAGCCGTTGGGAAGGACGCCGCGAGCGTAGAGGATGCCTACTCCTGTGTTGCTGGTATGCGGAGGGGAGTCGTCGGTAGTCTGCAAAGGAATAAGATTTAGTCAATTGAGAACACAAGTGATAGCCGATGAAGAAAAGGGTTAAAAGACAAAGTACTCACCGAAGGGACTAAGTCAGGGTCGATGATTGTCAGGTACATCGTAGCCGATTGATGGAACATATGTTGTTTCCATTCATTCCACCATCGGCTGAAGATAGTTGTCTTGGTCACTGCCAAGTCAATATTGTTGATGCTGCCCAAGGAGGGACCAGGGATGCGTAACAGCCGATGCATCATGATACTGCCTTCAATTTTTCCTCTGGTCTGGATCTTGTTGATATAGTAAAGACCAATTGGCAGTTGACCCAGTCCGAACTGCCTTGCAGCTACCATTGGGTGATAAAATTCATAAGTCTTGGTAACATTGTGTCCTTGATGGATGCTGACAGGGAGGATACAGGGAGTGATGGTTGTTACATATATTTCCCTCGGCTTTAAATACTTTTCAAAATTAAGCTCGTCTAGCCGAAGATCATCTGGTTGTTCAAATCTATCAAAGCTTTCGTAGGCAAACCAGATATTCAAGGTGTTTGAAAAGCCACTGTATAGATGCTCAAACCAATTCTTGAATTGCTCGGCTGTTAACTTGGATCCGAGGTAAGTGGTAGCTGCCTCCCCATATGACATGCATCGCCGAGTCATTTTCTCTTCATTGTCTTCAACTCGTGAATCGGGCAAAGGGAAATTGGCTTCAAGTGGGGGCGGCCTTTCAGCAACCTGGTAGAGGTGAAGGTTGAGCCAGAGCTGTAGTAGCCACCAGGGCCCTCCTGTGCTGATGGCTTGTTTTGAAGCCAGCCTAGCCGATGTGTTGCTCAACATCTGATACACATAGCCGAGCAAATACTTTCCCAGAGGGATCTTCTTCTTGCTCACTAGGGCTTCGGCTATATGTTGCCAATTGCTGGTTGGTCCACAGCTCGATCCACAGAAGACAAATTTTTCTAACCACATTAAGAGGAAAGTTGTGTGTTCTCTCTCAGAGATTGGACCGTCTTTCATGTTCATCGATACGAAGCCGCTCCAGCCCCCTATGCTTTTTGTCTTAAAACTATGGGAGCATTTGATGTTGAGGCCGGCTAGGTCTACTGTGGATGTTATGTCTAGTCCGGTGATCATTGTTACATCCAGGAGTGTTGGGGTCATTGGTCCTTGCCTAAATAGGAAGGCGTTGAGAGTATCGGACCAGAAGTAACTTGCAGCCGATAGGAGGGGTTCGTCCTTAGGCATGTCAGCTATTGTCAATTCTAGGCATTGGTTTATGCCAAGCTCAATCCAGTGGGTTTGCATCCTAGCCGACATCCTAAGGTACCATGCTGGCCAAGATTTGTCCGTTGAGGGCCAGGATTTAAAGGCACTAGTCCAGTATTCCAGATCTGGGGTTGAGAACCTATAGGGGATCCGATCGGTTTCAGCATTGATAAATTCACTTGGGTCTGGGTTGTCGATCGGCCCTAATAGATACTGGTCGGGATGAATAAGCTCTGGAATGGCGATTTGATGCGAAAGGTGCTACAAGATTGCAGGAAAGAACGAAGGAATCACAAAAAGCCAAAAAGATTGCATCATGGAAGAAAGAGAGTTGTGGCCGACGAGACTTACCTCGGGGTACACCTCTTGAGGCGCGTCGGAAGGGGTGCTTGAGGATGCCATTGGCGGAGGGGATTGCTGCTTCAGGGAGATCGTCGGATGGGTTCTGCTTCGGTACGTCGGAATCGCCGAAGGAAGAAGGAGAGTTTTTTCTGGCTAGGTCTTAAGGAATAAAAGTGGTGGCGTGACTTGTTTCAGCGTCGGGCGAGAGTTATTTAAAGAGTTTTTCTTGACAGCCAAAACGAAATAGGATGGGAGTAACGCGGGAATTCAAAAAAGCGGCAAATCCGCGATATTATCTTATCACGGACTTGGGGGCATGTGTTAACAACCAAATTTGGTAACCAAATCCCTAAGTTCAGGGTTGAAATTGAAGTGGAATCAGATCGGGAAAATGATCTGCGGAGAAACATAGGCTACATCAGTCATGATTAAATCGGCTGGGAGACAAGTCGGCTGAGGCCGAATCGGATAGGAACAGCCGATAGCCGATAGCCGATTCCGATTCAGAGAAGGAGATGGGACCGTTTCCGATAAAGAAGCTTGAAGATAAAGTATTGGATTCGGTCTCCAAATTATGTGTTAAAGATATTGCCATTTATGGTTAAGGTCCTGTAACGGCAATGGTATCTGTAAATTAGGAAGTTATTAGATTTTCCTTTTGTAATACGACATGGGGCTATTTCCCAAGATATTGTCGTATTTTAAATAGTAGATAAGATAGAAACTGTGTTCTACACGGACGTTGTTATGCCTGGTATAAATAGGACCCGAGGGCTCTTTGTAAGATATACAACATGTAGGATCGAATGCCCAATGAAAAGCCAACCAGATGGGGGGTGAATGGTTGATTACCCCAAAAACAAAGTTTTAGCGGAAATAAAACTTTACCTCGTTTTCGACGTCCGGTCGACCGCAGTGTCGCACCGGTCGCCGCCTTGTTCGGCCGGTCGACCGCCCAATAACCTTTGGTCGACGGCCGTAGCCGATCGCCTCAGCCGATTTGCCTGTAGTAGCCGATGTCGATGAAGACCAATGCCTGCCGGTCTGACCGCAAATGTACTCGCGGTCTAACCGGAAAGAAGACGCGGTCTGACCGCCATAGTGTCCGCGGTCTGACCGTTTAGCAGATCCGAAATACGCCGCCGCACCGAGGAAGAAGTAGACACAAAGAATTATCAAGAAAATTGATCTTTATTGAAACTCTCTGTGTTTACAAAGTGCGAACAAAGCACTCCTCACAAAATCTCAATCTAAACTTGAAACCCTAACTTGAGAAACTCTAAAACTCGAACTCAAAATCGATACCGAGAGGCCACGCCTCCCCTCACTATTTATACACAAAATCCGCAGCCAAGAGCCACGAATCCAACTCATACAAGAAGCCCTAATCCACTAGGAAACCTTCTCGTACAAGAAACAAACTATACATAAACCAACCGTAACAATCCCGGTTTTCCTAAAACCGAAATTCCGCTTTCCATACGCAACAATATCTCCATTGTATGCCATATGGAAACTTTCCAATCATGTGCACGAATCTCTACCCTTCAGCATCCCGCATGATCCCCATCTCGGACGTCACCTTATCTCCAAGTTGACTCCGACTCGATCACCGGTAACACTTTCCCGAGGCGTAAAGAATACCTGCACACAATTAAATAAAGAATACCATATCCGAGCACAAGCTATCCAAGCTTGACTCATTTTTAGCATAAACAACCAGACACGTGCATAGGAACACGAAACTTCCATGTATGTATAAGGAAACAAACCGAAACCAAAACCGAAACGAAATCGGCAACTAGTCGGACTGGCTCGGCCGGTCTGACCGCAGGCAACTGCCCGGTCTGACCGCCGAAACACCTCCGGTCGGACCGACGGGATACGCCCGGTCGACCGGCGTTGCGTGCCGATCGAACACTGTTCATCGTCCGAAAATTCAACTCTTTCAAAAACAAAACACTCAAACCAATAAATCCCAAATAACCAATTGTTCATCATCCAAAGAAGAATCAAACACACACTTTGATTTTACACAACACACATCAATAAAATCTCGGCGCATCGCCAAACCTTTTTCTTTTAGACGAGTTCTTGATCCCGCTTCGGGCTGCATCGATCTCGACCCCCAAATAAGGTAAATACTTGTCATTAGTAGTTTGTATCGTCAAATCTAGTGCTTACATCGTCATGATACTCTAGACTTAATGTTATAGACTGCGCAATTTATCATATACAACATATAATCTAGAGTAATATCTAGATCTATCTTGCCATCGGCTCGTTTCTCTCGGGAGACAGTAGCTGATAGAGCTAGATCTAGGGGTTGAACTAGTTTATATGTTGTATCCACCGTCTCGAGGGGTTTACATCGGTTCATATAGATCTAATACTTCTTTTTGTACTTAATGTTGCATCATCATGACCTATTAAGTCGCTCTTAAAATTATTAAGATCTATTCGGCTGGATGTTTGTCATTAGAGACAGTGTCGGGGTTTCAGCCGGCCTTATCTGTTTTAATTATCTTTTAGCATTATTTACTATTAGATACATTAAAGTTGCCTCTTATATCAAGATCTCAATCTAGTCAAATGCCTTAAACTGGTATCAATCTGTTGGCGTCAGCCGATAGCCGATTGATCTAGGTTTAACACATTTAGGTTAGATTAATATCTTTTCATAAGATGTATCGGAGTATAATAGCCGATCCACGTTAGATCTGCAGGATCGGCTAGGTTATAAATGCATGTATTTATTATCCTAGCGTATATTTAGATTAAGTGGTTTATACTGTATCAGCATAGCCGATCTATCCCAATCACTTAGTTTAAATGTGCTTTGGGATAGCAATTATATGTAAGTTGGTTCCCTGGGCCGATCCGGTAAGATCTAACTTTAACCTTAACACATGTATTTGTTTATTTCTTGTTGGTTAACAGATCAAACCAACTGGCACGCCTAATTCATCAAAGGTAGCCAAGGACGGACCTGCCCTGGAGTTAAGCAGATCTCCCAGGACAGCGCGTGGGAAAGATTTCTCATCAACAGAAGGAAGATACGAAGATCATCATGATTGGGTTCGGTTTCCATGTGCCTCAGAGATGTTGCCATCTATGGATAAAGTCCTGAAAAGGCAATAGTATCTTTAATATAGAATGTTTTGTATAGTTTCCTCGTAGATCTCGGCAGGGGCCCTGTCCCAGATATTGTCGTATTTTAAATAGTAGTTAGAGATAAGAGTCGTGTCCTACAAGGACTCTGTTTGTAATTGGGTATAAATATGACCCGAGACTATGTAATTTAGAAAAAAAAACAATATACAATCAATACAATCTCGGTGCATCGCCACCTTTTACCTTTAATAGTTTCGACGAGTTCTTGCTTCTAGTTGGGCTGCATCGTTTGATCTCCAGTGAAAAGGTAATTCTTGTCACAGCGGTTTGCATTGTCGGGGTTAGTGCTTCCATCATCATGATACTCTAATTCTGTCTTCGTAGTCTGCATAGTTATCATATATGCTATATAATGTAGATCGATATTGTGGTCTAAACCCTAATCGGCTAGCATCGGTCGCTAGATGATAGCCGGTAAGTTTGGATTTCAATGTTAATCTGGATTATATAGTATATCTACCATCTTGAAAGATGTTCATAGACTTGTACAGATCATATACTTCTTTTGGTACATAATGCTGCATCGGTTAGGTTCGATGTATTAAGTCACTTTTAGAATCATATCAGATCTATCTTGTTTTATGATCATTATTAAAGATAGTATCGTAGTTTCAGCCAATCTTATATGTTTTAACTGTCTTGTATGTTTTATATTTACTTGATATGTTGAAGCTGCCCTTTATATTAAGATCTCTTTATAATTAAATATATTAAGCTTGTAACCGATTTGTTAAGTCATCTTAGCATATGAACGGTCCCTGTTTAATATATTTGGTTAGTAACAATATCTTAGTATAAAGCATTATCGGAGTACTAGCCGATACATGTTAGATTAATCTCTTTGGCTATGCTGTGAACAAGTATAGTCCTTGCTTTATAGTATCTTTATATCTAAGTGACTTATAATGTCTCGGTATACTACCGATCTGTCCAAGTCACTTGGTTTAAATATGCTTTAAGACTTGGATTGTATTCTGTTAACATCTGCAGCCGATCAGATAAGTCTAATGGTTGCCGATTTAGTATGCATTGCATCAGCTTAATCCTAGACGATACGTCATCGGCCACCAGCCAATCGGCTATCGTCTGCAAGCTAATTCTTTCTATTGCTTCTTGTTGATTGCACGATCAAATCAACTGGCACGCCTACGAACCTTGAAGCAATAATTTGGACCTGCACTAGAGTTAAGCATATCTTTTAGGCCAGTGCGTGGGAAATTTTCTCATAACCACTATCACCTTAGGATAGCTTGCATCGAGTGACCAAATCCGTCTACGAACTAACGGCCGGAAGGCTTTCAGTCAAACTCTCGGGCGTCTGGGAGGGGGAATAGATCCTGCCGAGCGATCTCGGTCGTCACAAACCAAGTCCGGAGGGCTACCGATCAAACTCCAAGCAGATCCTTCTCCTTCATAGTGGGTTGGAGCGCGAGGAGACAGCCTTCTATTCGTCTCCCGACTGGCCTCCGATGCTGATTGCTCTTCAGGCCTTAACGGACGGATCCGAAGGCTTCCTCAGTCTACGCGGATTGACTCAGCTGAGTGCAGGACGAATAGGAAGGCGGGGGAGTATCAACGATCACTCGATACACGTATAACTCTCATGACTAAGTGACAGAAGCTGGCGGGATGGATCCCGACTATGCCCGATGGCCATTTCAAGGGCGCAGCATTCAGTCAAGCAAAGTCACTTAGTTGTGTACGCATCGGGTGAACGTGAGGTCGTCGACGTCCATCCGATCTCTGTGTGTCTAACCCTCGAAGCAGAGCGAGTCGGGCCATCAACAGACATCGTCTGGGTGGCCCAAGTCGAGCTCCTAGCGTCTTAGTTGTATACACAGGATTCGGACATTTTCGAGCCCCGAGCTCACTCGCCAGCACTTGACCGAAACACAGCCAGCTCGACCCCAGCCAGCCTCGGACAGGAATGAAGTCACTACCCGAGGGACTCGGGGCTGAGCCGACCACGTTCAGTCACTTGGTTTAAATATGCTTTAAGACTTGGATTGTATTCTGTTAACATCTGCAGTCGATCGGATAAGTTTAATGGTTGCCGATTCAGTATGCATTGCATCGGCTGAATCCTAAACGATACGTCATCGGCCACCAGCCAATCGGCTATCGTCTGCAAGCTAATTCTTTCTATTGTTTCTTGTTGATTGCAGGATCAAATCAACTAGCACGCCTACGAACCTTGAAGCAATAATTTGGACCTGCACTAGAGTTAAGCATATCTTTCAGGCCAGTGCGTGGGAAATTTTCTCATCAACACGCTTTTGGCACGCCCAGTGGGAACCAAATCACAAGACAGACGCCATGGTAGACATTAAAACCTCCGCTATTGATCCAGAGAACATCATTCCAATCACCATGGATAAGTTAACGCCAGAGCAAAAGGCCAAGCTTGAGGAGATAATGAACAAGCTGCAGAGTCAGTATCTGCACTCTTTTACATAAAATCGGTCCGGCACGATCATCCAGAGGTACAAAGTGAAACTGCCAGCCGATGACGAGCCCGAACCAAGCTCTGGCAAGGGCAAAAAACCTCAAGAGATCAAGCAGGAAGATGGGCTAGAGCTGAACAACCTCCAAGACAGGATTGATTATGCGGTTCATCATGCCTTGATCGACCAATCTGGGATACTGGTTAACACCCTCAACAACATGATCACTACGGTGGTCGACTCCAGGATAGCCGAACATCAAGCCAGGGGACCAGTATTCCTCCCCGAGGGTAAATTTCCTCAGTACAAGGCCTTGGCAACGGATGGGTTGCCGACTACTTCAGGAGTTCCTCCGGAATAGCCGATCGTGCCAGGATCAGTTCCCCTCAAGCCGTTTGTGCCACCATCGGCATCAAAGCCGACGAATTTCCAACCCAGGGTCCTGATAAGGCCACAGGCTCACCATGCAGGCCACGAGGTCCCTCAGATGTCCTCATAATAGATTGCGGCCATGTTCAGTGCCGATCGGCCACCTGTTCTGCCCAAGGTGCCGATAGGATCCTATCAATCAAGCTTCCCACAACATCCTATCGGCTCATAGCCTCTCCAGGATCATCAGCCTCCCATGGTGCACCAATCTCCCCAGCATTATCAAGGAGGCAACTTTAATCAGCATTATCAACCTCATTCGCCTCGGATGCAGTATCGGCAAGGACCACTCCAGTTTGATCAGTACGAGCCGATGCAGCAACAAGCATAGGAGGTGCCTCAGCAGAACAAACCTTGGGTGGACTTGATAGCCGACATAATGAGAGAGCAATTTGGCCTCAAACCCAAGGACACGGGCAATATGTATCGGCATCCTTACCCTGAGTACTTTGAAAGACTTCCATTGTCTAACCGATACAAGGTGCCAGATTTTTCCAAGTTCTTAGGGTAGGACAATGTTTCTACCTATGAGCATGTTAGCCGATTTTTAGCCCAGTGTGGACAGGCATCGGCTACAGACGCCCTGAGGGTTAGACTTTTTCCCTTCTCACTCTCTGGATCGACTTTCACCTGGTTTTCTTCGCTCCCATACAATTATGTACATAGTTGGGCCAATTTGGAGAAGCGGTTTCATCGGTACTTCTACACCGGCATCCATGAGATGAAGCATGCGATTTGGATGACCATCAAGGAAACACGACAAATGGGTCCAGGACTACATCCAGAGATATAGAGATATGAGGAACCGATGCTACAGCTTGGTGCTGTCTGATTCCCAGTTAGTTGATTTAGCCTTCCAAGGTTTATCAACCCCCATCAGGGAAAGGTTTTTGGCTCAGGATTTCGAGAGCTTGGCACACTTGGCCCAAAAAATCGCAGCCCATGAACAGCATTTCCAGGAGGCCAAGAAGGCTTTCAAAAAGGTGAGCCACGTTGCCTATGCCTTGGAGTCCAACTCTAGCGACAGTGAATCTGAAGTAGAAGCAGCCGAATGGGCAAGGAACAAAAAGACCATAACTTGCCAATGGGTGAAAAATTCGGCTAAGGAAGAAAAATACGACTTTGACATCACCAAAGCCGACAAGATCTTCGACCTGTTGCTTCGGGAGAAGCAAATCCAACTTTTAGCTAATCATGTCATTCCATTGACCGAGGAGTTGAAGAAGAGGAAATATTGCAAATGGCACAACACAGGCTCCCACGGCACCAATGATTGCAAGGTGTTTCGCCAGCAGATTCAATCGGCTATAGAAGCTGGGAAGATAAAATTTGAAGATCCAAAAAAGCTGATAAAGGTCGATGGGAATCCTTTTCCCGTTAACATGGTTTATGCCAGCTGTCGATCAGCCGATCACCATCCCCGAAGAATGGATAGCCTAGTCAAATTCATGAAGGAACATGAAGAGAGGGAGACGGGCAGAGTATACAAAGTGCACCCAAGAAAACATGATCGACGGGAAGAGGCTTACCATCGGCAACATGATGGCTTCAATCCCCACTAGAGCTGCGATTTCTTCAGGTTTTGCTGGAATTAGGGGATGAGACTGCCATCACTCCAAGACTGCCCAGCATGCAGTGGCTACGAGGATGAGCAGGCCGAGAACTCCAGCCGATTTCCGCCCAGAGAAAATCGGCCAAAATAGAAGAAACGTCATGTGCACCAAAGGCTAGGCCCTGTCCATGAAGATTTCTTTCAGGAGGACTTCGAGGATGATGAAGAACAAGCTGCGAACCCACAATGGTGTCCCTCGACACTTTTACAAAGACCCGAAGCGAAGGTGCAGCGGTTAAAGAGCGAAGGTCGGCTGAAAGAGATCCAAGCCAAAATCGACTATCGGCTAAAAAAGAAGAGGGAACATGAGCGCCCAAGGAAACAATGGCGCGTAAAGAACAAGGATATGTCGGCCGATGAAGACAAGGCCGACAAGGAAAAAAGAAAGACCAAAGGAAAGGCCATGGCTGCCGCATCAGTCAATATGGTTTTTGTATTACCAGCCGAGTTTGAGGCTGCCCAAGCCGATGCGTACGAGGTAGAGGAATCCCTGGCCAAACTAGTGTTGTCCCCAGAGCAAGCTATCTTTGAAAAAACATAGGGGACTGAACATCGACACCTCAAGCCTCTCTATGTTAAAGGATTTGTTAATGGCAAGCCGATATCAAAGATGCTAGTGGATGGGGGAGCCGCCGTCAACTTGATGCCCTCCGCTACTTTCAGGAAGTTGGGCAAGGGAGCCGATGATATTATCAAAACAAATATGGTTCTCAAGGATTTTGGCGGGAATCCATCGGAAGTCAAAGGGGTCCTTAATGTGGAATTAACCGTCGGCAGTAAAACAGTGCCCACTACATTTTTTGTCATCAACGGGAAGGGGTCGTACAGCCTGCTGCTCGGAAGGGATTGGATTCACGCCAATTGTTGCATCCCTTTGACCATGCACCAAAGCTTAATCCAGTGGCAAGGCGACAAGATCAAAATCGTGCTAGCCGACAGGTCAGTGAACGTCGCCAATGCTGATTTAACCTTCTGGGAGATCGACGGCATTGATTTCTTGTCTGGCAAAGTTTGGGAGGCTGATTTTCTAAAGGTGTATGATTCTACTATATAGCTGATCGGAGACGAGGAGCCTCAATTATTACTTTGAAGGCATCGTGGAGGGCTCGGGCGTCTACACCAAGGACACTGTGGACGATCTGGATGGCAAACTTGGGCAAGGTTTTATGTCGGCCGACGAGCTTGAAGAAGTTGATATAGGTCCAGGAGATAGACCTAGGCCGACATATATTATTAAAAATTTGTCTTCTCATTTTCAAACCAAGACTATTGATTTATTGTAGGAATATAAAGATTGCTTTGATTGGGAGTATTTTGAAATGCCAGGTCCTAGCCGATCGATTGTTGAACATCGGCTCCCTATTAAACCAGGATATCAGCAATACAAGCAACCCCCAAGGAGATTCAAAGCCGATATGTATGACGCGATTAAGGCCAAAATTACTCAGCTATATGATGTTGGTTTTATTCGGCCATGCCGATACGCTGAGTGGGTTTTTAACATAGTTCCAGTGATCAAGAAAAATGGCAAACTTAGGGCGTGCATCGACTTTCAAGATTTAAATAAGGCTACCCCTAAGGATGAGTACCCTATGCCAATAGCCGATTTGCTTGTTGATGCAGCCTCAGGGCACAAAATCATAAGTTTTATGGATGGCAATGCTAGATATAATCAGATTTCATGGCTGAGGAAGACGTCCATAAGACTGCTTTCAGGTGCCTAGGTGCAATCGGCTTATATGAATGGGTTGTCATGACTTTTGGACTGAAGAATGCTAGAGCTACTTATCAGAGGGCCATGAACTACATTTTTCTTGACTTGATCGGCTTCTTGGTCGAAATTTATATTGATGACGTGGTAGTCAAATCCAAGGAAGTTGAACACCATATAGCCGATTTAAGGAAAGTTTTGGAGAGAACTAGAAAATATAGCCTGAAGATGAATCCCACTAAGTGCGCCTTTGGAGTATCGGCTGGACAATTCCTAGGTTTTCTTATTCATGAAAGGGGGATTGAGGTGACACAAAGAAGTATCAATGCAATCAGGAGCATTCAACCTCCACAAGACAAGAAGCAGCTATAGTCTTTGATCGGCAAGGTGAATTTCATTAGGTATTTTATTGCCAATTTATCCGATAAGATGGAACCCTTTACACATTTATTAAGGTTGAAAGCTGATCAAGAATTTACTTGGGGGCAGAGCAGCAGAAAGCTTTGGATAACATCAAGGATTATTTAAGCTCTCCTCCAGTTTTGATCCCTCCGCAAAAGGGAGTGCCCTTCAAGTTATATTTATCAGCCAATGAGAAGTCTATCGGCTTAGTTCTGATCCAGGAGTTTGAAGGCAAGGAGAAAGCAATATTTTATCTCAGTAGAAGGCTTTTGGATGCAGAAACAAGGTACTCCCTAGTGGAAAAGTTGTGCTTGTGCCTATATTTTTCTTGTACGAAGTTGAGGCATTATTTATTATCCAACGAGTGCATGATAGTTTGCAAAGCCGACATAGTCAAATATATGCTATCAGCTCCAGTCTTAAAAGAAAGAGTTGGAAAGTGGTTTTTTCCTTAATAGAGTTTGACTTAAAATATCAAGCGCCTAAAGCAGTTAAAGGACAGGCTATAGCCGATTTCATTGTTGAGCATAGAGATGATTCAATCGGCTTAGTCGACATTATGCCCTGGACTCTGACTTTTGATGGATCAGTTTGCACAAATGGATGCGGCATCGGCTTAGTAATCATATCACCTAGGGGGGCAAGTTTCGAATTTGCCTTTTCAATTGTGTCTTATGCCATAAACAATCAAGCTGAGTATGAGGTGGTCCTCAAAGGTCTGCAGCTTTTAAAAGAAGTTGAAGCCGATGTTGTAGAAATTATGGGCGATTCACTGTTGGTCATCAGCCAATTGTCAGGAGAATATGAATGCAAAGATGATGTGTTGATGATCTATTATTAGAAATGCCGAGAGTTGATGGATAGTTTTCGGCTAGTTACTTTAAAACATATCCCTAGAGAGCAGAATCCAGAAGCAAATGATTTGACTCAAGGCGCGTCAGGCTACAAGCCAATGACAAGGGATATTGAGGTGAAAATTGCAACAATCACACCCGACGACTGGAGGTATAATGTTCACAACTATTTGCAAAATCCTTTCCAGTCGGCTTCAAGGAAATTGCGCTACAAGGCTTTGAGATATGTTTTGCTCGACGATGATCTATATTATCGGACGATTGATGGTGTGTTGCTCAAATGTTTAAGTGTTGATCAACCCAAAGTTGTCATGGGTGAAGTACATGAGGGTATCTGTGGCACTCATCGATCAATTCATAAAATGAAATGGTTACTTCGGAGAGCTAGATATTTTTGGCCGACAATGTTCGAGGATTGCTTCAAATATTATAAGGGTTGTCAAGACTGTCAAAAATTTGGATCCATCCAAAGAGTAGCAGCATCGGCTATGAACCCAATTATCAAGCCTTGGCCGTTCAGAGGATGGGGAATCGACATGATCGGCCAGATCAATTCACCCTCAAGTAAAGGACATAAATTCATATTTGTGGCAACCAATTATTTTACAAAGTGGGTGGAAGGAATGCAATCGAGTTTGTCAAAGAACACATCATTTACAGATTTGGTGTCCCTCAAACCATCACAACCGATCAGGGATCTATCTTTGTCTCAGATGAGTTTGTCCAGTCTACAGAAGGCATGGGAATCAAGCTTTTAAATTCTTCACCGTATTATGCGCAGGCTAATGGACAGGCAGAAGCATCCAACAAAAGTTTAATCAAATTAATAAAGAGGAAGATCTCTGAATATCCAAAGCAATGGCAGAGCCGATTGGTTGAATCATTGTGGTCCTATCAGATGGCCTGTGATGGATCAATCCAAGTACCTCCTTATAAATTAGTATATGGACATGAAGTTGTTCTGCCATGGAAAAACATCATCGGCTCACGGAGGATTCAATTACAAGATGAGTTGATAACCGATGATTATCATAATTTAATGGTAGATAAATTGGAGGATTTGGTTTTATCAAGGATGGCGTGCTTTGGAGAAGGTGACTAGGGACAAAGAAAGAGTGGCTCGTCATTATAACAAGAAAGTTGTACCTAAATCTTTTGAAGAAGGCAAGTTAGTCTGAAAATTGATACTGCCGATTGGTACAAGAAATACTATCCCAACACATGAACCAACTCATGCTTCGGCTGTGTTCAGCCGATACATGGTAGCTGATGTGCTTACATCGCCTTGAGATGGCCGATATGATACATATCGCCCTTATTCATTTCCTTATTATCATAATCGGTGGTGCATTGCCGATGTATGGTGGCCGATATAAGTTGTATCGCCCTCAGCCATTTCATTCTTATCATGATCGGTTATGATTCAACGTATACATGTCGGCCGATTTCGTGTGTTGTCCTCGAGATGTAATTTTGTCAATGATCGGCTCACATTGAAAAATTAGGGGGCACATACACATATCGAAAGTCAGAATCAAGTGGACCAAAATTTTTGCGGACTTTGAAATTTTTCAAGACAAGGCAAAGATTATATTACAAGGCGAAAGGACTAGAGTTTACAAGTTCGCCGATACGCTCAAGAGAATAGGTTACAAGTGTTGCAAAAGTTTACAAGTGCTAGCGTGCTAGCATCATTGTGGAATCGACTCAGTTGCCAATTAAATGGTTGATAGCCAATATCACCCTTTGTTTGATTTGCTCAATCTCGTCTATCATTCGGGCATCGGCTACATCAGTTCCTAGGACTGTTTCAGCGATTTCCTCAGATCTCCCAGATATTGTATGGAAGATTTTAATTTGGTCCTTTGCTCCTTAGTGGCCTTTGGGAGATCGGTTAGCTTTCTCTCTTTAGATGCCAGTTCAGCTCTGCACTTATCTAACTCGGCGATGAGATCGGCTTCTCGTTTCTTCAGCTGATTGATGTTAGACTCGGTAAAAGACGGCCCGGCAATCAGCTCATCTAGCTTGGCTTTTTTAGCAATGACACACTGTCGATTGGTCTCGATCATGGCTTCAAGGCCAGCCTTCGCTTTCCTATCGACCATCCGTTGTCGTGCCCGTTCCAGCTTATGTCGATGCAAATCGAGATTGGCGGCTTGGGAGATAATATTAGCCGCTTCGTCTGGTAGCTGGCTTTCAATCTCTTCAATTTTGGCCTTGATCGATCCATAGTCGGTGACCAAATAGTCTATTGAGCTGTCTAGCCAACGGGCGATGTCCAGAAGTTTTTCTTTAAGTTCGTCGGCTATAGGGGCTTGGGCCTGGCTAGTGGTTTCTTCTTCTTCGCCAATAAACTCCCTTATGTCGAAGGAGAACATATCGGCTAAAGCCTACAAGACATGATTCATGGTTGTTTAAGTATCAAGAGGATTAAATAGCTGATTTGTTCTTAAGAAGATTTGTTACCTTAACTGTGGGAGCCGGTGTCGGTTCTTCTTCTTCTACGTGATGGCTACCCCTAGCCGATGGTATTCGCTCGCTTGATACATGGGGGGCAGCCAATGGGGAATGAGGGGGCTACATAAGCAAGTGTTAGTTGAGATCGGCAAGTTGACAAAAAGAGAAGAAATAGAGTTTCAAATTTTTGGTGAAGCGGGCGTGGTTGTTGATGAGCTAGTCTTTTGTGCTGCAGGCAAAGGGTTTTGGTTAAGAACAAAGAGACTTCAAGAAAGTTTAAAATTGCCAAAACTTCAAGAAAGGGAAGATACGTACTGGTTGAGGGCGAGCAGGATGCTGGGGAGGAGATGGTGTTTGTTGAGCTTGATCGTGAGTCGATGGTGTTTGTGCATACTTGCTTGAGTGGTGGATTCAGCTGCAGCTTCTTCAATGGCTTGATCAATTCCTCCTCCATGACTTCTTTCTCGAGGGCTTCTTCCATGCTTGGGTAAAGAGAAGGCAAGTCGTCACTGGTGTAGTCTTTTGTTTCTTCGCTTTCTTTCGTGGCGCAGCCGACGGCCAATAGCCGATGGTTTCGGCCTCTTCTTCCTTGACAATGCCTCTCGGGTTTGGCCATGCAGTGTTGTCACGCCCGAAATTCACACCAGAATTTCTGCAGCTAATTTGTGCATTACATCCTCGTCCGGGCATCGGCCGAGGTACACAAATTGACGTTATTGATAACACAGAATCCTCGTCTTAGAAACAATATAAAAGAGTTACACAAATGCAGCGGAAAGGAAAAAAACTGACTTAAGCTAAACTTGACACGAGCGAAGCGGAACACCAACTCCACAGCTAAACCTTGACGAGAACAAGCCTACACCTCCTCGGAGACCTCGAGCTCAACCTCTGGCACTGAAGGGGGAAAAAGAAGCAAGGCGAGTACAACCACGTACTCAACAAATCACACCGAAAAGGGGACATGATGCAAGATAGATAACAAGGAAGGGTTAAGGGCTCAATTTGCATAAACAGCATTTGCGAATATATTAACAATATTTGAAGACAAAAACAAGAGTAATATTTAAGCAGTATTAAATAAACACCGTCCAACGCTCAAACCACGTTGCAACGAGGCCCATCCATCCACCGCACTAGTCATACTTCAACATTTCAGTCAAATAAATAAATGAGACTAATCAAGGTGAATCGGTCGATCGCCCGTAACCGTGGGCACGGCTATTCGAATAGTTTTTAATCGATCGAGGTGTACAAGCTGTACCCACAAGACACAATCCCACAACACGTTACCGTGCGCCGGTGCACCACCATGGTGCCCCGGAAAGGAACTGTGACAGGACCCTTCACATAACCCCCTCTAGTCAATCGTACCACACCAAGGTTTCGCCCCCATCCCCATCGGGCAATGGGCAGCCCCCTCTAGTGCCGCGGTGAATCCGGAAGCTGATCAACCCTTAAAACCGGGGCCGACCCAACTCCATCACGCCCACCCTCTGGGATACGTCGACTAGAGACGGCTACGCTGGAGACCGCCATTACCCATGCGGCTTGTGGTATGCACGGCATTTCTTCCGGGGTTTCCCGAGAACCGGTCCTTAATCGTCATGAGCACGCTAACCAAAGTCCAACCATGTGCTCACGACCCACCTTTTTCATAAATCAATATTATTAGAGACATGCTCACAACTTAACATCATCTGAGGGTTAACTTCCGGTAATGAAACTTGATTAGTGTGATTCCCTTAAGTGAGCTAGTTGCACTAAGCATAGTTAAGCAACCTTAAGCTAACATCTAGTCATATTGAACCCCAAGTTATCAATGGTATAAGGTAAACAATCCTATGGCTGAGTAAATGGGTACAAACATCCCATAAAATGACATTCTAAAACATATGCAGCATTCGAAGGAAAAAGAGATATTTACATAAAATAGGTACAATATGGTCAATGTAAGGTATGACTTGCCTTCCTCTGGAGACTGAGAAACCTCGGCGACTACTTCGAAGAGAACGGGCTCGCCGGAAAACTCGGGATCTACACGACAAACAAAGCACTCAACAAACACCCTAGAAAGTCTACTGAAACAGCACTGAAAAGTATTTTTAATGGATTCTTGACATTTTTCTGGATTTAATGAAATTTGAATGGGCTAAAACGGAGTTCGGATTCAAAAGATATGAATTTTAGAAGTTTAATTGCGATTTTTAACTAAACTGAAAAGATTAAAACGATTTATTGCGCAATTAAGCCCCCGGGTGACGCAAGCATGGTGCAAGCGGTAGGGGCGACGTCGCGGGCACAAGCGGCGACGCAAGCGGCACGGGCGCGGTCCACGGTGGACCGAGTCCACGGCGGCGGCGAGAGAGCGGGGCACGTGGCGCGCATCGGGGAGGGTGGCGGCGATCGGACGGGCGGCCTTGCGCGCGAGGGGCGGTCGGATCCGCCCGTCCGAAGGATCGGACGGTGTGGATCGCGGCTAGGGTTAGGGTTCGGCCGGCGGCCGAGGCGGACACGCGGCAACCATCGGGCGCGCGGCGACCGGATCGAACGACGACGGATCGATCGCGATCGGACGGTGCGGATCCGCCCGTCCGAAAGATCGGGACGGCGCGAGAGAGCGGCGCTAGGGTTAGGGTTTGGGCGGCGGCGGCTCGAGCTCGCCTGTCGGCCATGGCCGCGCGGCGCCGGCCGGCCTCCGGCGACACCGGCGACGGCGGAGGAGGTGCTGCGGGTGCGGGAAAACGGCGGAAGGCGGAATGATGTGCGCGGGAGCGGTTCGGGAGGAGACCAAAAAACCGAAGAGGAAGAGGGCGGCGGCGCACTCACCGGCGACGGAGACGACGACGATGGTGACGGCGGTTTTGGGGCTAGCACACGGGGAACCAAAGGGAAACGCGCGGTGGCGAAGGGGAGTTTTATAGGGGTACAATGGGGCCGAAACAAACACGGAAACGGCGCGGATTCCTCGCCGTTGTTCACGGAATCGAGAGAGAGGGAACAATCGGCGACGGATTCCGCGTGGATAGGGTTTCCATCGGGCGCGGGGTTTGCGGGGATGGAAACGGCGTCGCGAGATTGAGCCCGGCACGGGGCCGACGTGGCTCGGATTCAAACGGAAAGGAGCGGAAAGGTGGCGCGCATGGCGGGCGGTGGCCGGACCGACCGGGCGCGGGGACGGGAACCCGACAGGCGGGACCCACTGCCGGTGCCTCGCGGCGAGGGATGCTCCGCGGACTTGCGCGACGTGGCGGGCGTCGCGGGCCTCGGCCCACGACCGGCGGCGCGCGCGCGGGCGGACTTGGGCGGGAGGGACCGGGCGGCGGCCCAAGGAGAGCGGGAACACCGTGCGGCCTGTACGGAAAAGAAAAGAAAAAAAGGAAAAAGGATTTTGGGGGCTTAATTAATTCCTGATTTCTTATTTAATTGATTAAAAATTCTTAGAGTGCTCTAAAAATTCCAAGTAAAAATCTCGTTAGCGTATTTTGACATGCAGAATTCAAGAAAAATCCTACCATGTCGTTTCCATTTATTAATTGCATTTTAAAATTATAGGTTGACTCCAGGTTAATTTCAGAAATTCCGATTATTTCAGGGTAAATTATTTAAATGAATTAGAGAAAAACCCAGGGTGTGACAAGTGTTGTCACGTTCAGCGCGTTGAAGCCGATGATTGATGGAGCAAGTCCTCCGCTTGGAATCCGCCCTGAGGCGTAGTAATCCCTGAGTTGCTTTCATGAGGGGGAGAGGAATCGGTTGTCTGCAAAGAGGGGAGAACAATGATTAAGTATTAAGCGAGACGTTAGCCGATGATTTTAAAAAATTGAAAGAGAAGAGGATGCTTACATCGGGGATCAAGTCCGGAAGGAGTGTGGTCGATACATCGAAGATGGTGATGGAAGATATGTCTTTTGATTTCAGCCCACCATCTATCAAAAGCGAGCTTCTCTTCGTGCCGCTCCAAAACCCCTATACTGCCAAGAGGGGGGCCCTCCATGTTCATCAGTCGATATCATTATCTTCGAAGTAATTTCTCCTCTTGTTTGGATTTTGTCTGAGAAATATAATCCAATCGGCAGTCCCATTTGCCTGGCAGTCGATGATGGGTAATAGAATTTGTAGGACTTGGAGATGTTTCTGCCTTGGTATATGCCGATTGGTAAGATACAAGGGGTAATGGCTGTGGTGAAAATCTCTCTTGGTTTTTCAAATTCCTCACAGTTGAGTTCATCGAAGTTATCTAGGGGGAGTTCAAACTCTGGGCAGTTGGAATAAAAAAACCAGGTCTGATTGTTCTTGGAAAAACCATCGTAAAAGCCAGTGAACCAATCGGCTAAGAGCCGACTTGATAACTTGGAGCCGGGATGGACAGCGGCAGCTTCTCCAAAGGACATCCACCTGTGTGTGGTTATTTCTTCAATCGGCTCTACTTTTGGAAATTCGGCGTCGGCCAGAGCAGGTCTGCCAGTGATTTTTTGTGTCAGGAGGACCAGCCACAATTGCAGAAACCACCTGGGACCCCCAGTTCCTATGACTGAATTGGAAGCGATCTTAGCCGATGCATGGTGGAGGGTTTGGTATAGATAGCCTAGCAGAAATTTCCCTAAAGGGATTTTCTCCTTCGATACCAAGGCTTCGGCTATGTGTTGCCGTTAGTGGGGCTTGCTAGAACCATAGAAGATGAATTTCTCGAGCCACATCATAAAGAAGGCATCATGTTCTCTGGGGTTTACTGATTCAGTGCCCATGTTCTGGTTTATAAAACCATTCCAACCTCCAATGGCCTTGGTCTTGAAAGAGTACTGGCACTTGGCGTCAAATCGATTGGGGTCAGTCGATGACATTATATCTAGGCCAGTTATCATAAACACATCAGCCAAGGTGGGAGTCATCGGTCCTTGCTGAAAGAGGAAAGAATTAAGGTGTTATTCCAGAAGTATGTTGCAGCCGACAGGAGTGGTTCATCTTTGGGTTGGTCGGCTATGGTGAGTGCCAGACATTGGGCTATGCCCACTTCTTCCCAGTGGTCGTGTTTGCTGGCTTCCATTCTCTTGCACCAAGTTGGCCAGGACTTGTCTGTTGAGGGCCAGGATTTAGAAGTGTCATTCCAAGGTGTCAAACTAGGGTTGGAAATCCTATATGGCATCTTATTTGTCTCGGCATTGATTATACCTATGGGATCCGTGTTGCCGATGGGTCCTAGGAAATATCTATCATTGTTGAGCAGACTAGGCACAACAATTTGGTGAGCAAGATGCTACAATGAGAAGGGGGAGAAAAACAATTTTAAGAAGCCAAGAACATAAATTTACTGCTATGAGCAGAAAGGAAAAGGGATTCAGCCGATAAGACTTACCTTGACGAACTCGGCCGATGGGGCGTCGGAAGGAGCATATGAGGATGCTATTAAGGGAGATGAGCTCGTCCTCAAAAGGGAAGACCGCCGCAAGTTTGTTGGGAGCTCTAAGGAGATCGCCGGAGAAATTTTGGGCATTTTCTGGCTAGGGCTGTTGAGTGCGCAAGTAATGGCGTAAGTTTTTCGGTGCCCTTGGGGCGTTATTTAAAGAGGTATGGTAACGGCCAAAACGTAAATACCCTAGGTTTTCTCGAAAGATAGAATCGCATAAAATCCGCAACATTATCAATATCGCAGACTTGGGGGGCATGTGTTAACAACCAAATTTGGTAAGCCAAATCCCCAGGTTTGAAGCTACAATTGAAGCGGAATTGGAGTGCGTGATTCTTGGAAACAGAGTGCGCGTCGGCTGAGTATGAATCAGCTGAGACCAAATCGGATAGGGACATCTGACGTAGCCGATTTGGATTGAGATAACAGATCTGACTGATCTCGGAAGGAAAATATGAACATCATCATGATTGGGTTCGGTTTCCAAGTGCCTCAGAGATGTTGTCATCTATGGATAAAGTCCTGAAAAGGCAATTGTATCTTAAATGTAGAATGTTTTGTATAGTTTCCTCGTAGATCATGGCAGGGGGCCCTGTCCCAGATATTGTCGTATTTTAAATAGTAGTTAGAGATAAGAGTCGTGTCCTACAAGGACTCTGTTTGTAATTGGGTATAAATATGACCCGAGACCATGTAATTTAGAAAAAAACAATATACAATCAATACAATCTCGGCGCATCGCCACCTTTTTCCTTTAATAGTTTCAACGAGTTCTTGCTTCTAGTTGGGCTGCATCGTTTGATCTCCAGCGAAAAGATAATTCTTGTCACAGCAGTTTGCGTTGTCGGGTTTAGTGCTTCCATCATCATGGTACTCTAATTCTGTCTTCGTAATCTGCATAGTTATCATATATGCTATATAATGTAGATCAATATTGTGGTGTAAACCCTAATCGGCTAGCATCAGTCGCTAGATGATAGCCGGTAAGTTTAGATTTCAATGTTAATCTGGATTATATAGTATATCTACCATCTTGAAAGATGTTCATAGACTTGTACAGATCCTATACTTCTTTTGGTACATAATGCTGCATCGGTTAGGTTTGATGTATTAAGTCACTTTTAGAATCATAATAGATCTATCTTGTTTTATGATCATTATTAAAGATATTATCGGAGTTTTAGCTTATCTTATATGTTTTAATTGTCTTGTACGTTTTATATTTACTTGATATGTTGAAGCTGCCCTTTATATTAAGATCTCTTTATAATGAAATATATTAAGCTTGTAACTGATTTGTTAAGTCATCTTAGCATATGATCGGTCCTTGTTTAATATATTTGGTTAGTAACAATATCTTAGTATAAAGCAGTATCGGAGTACTAGCTGATACATGTTAGATTAATCTCTTCGGCTATGCTGTGAACAAGTATAATCCTTGCTTTATGGTATCTTTAGATCTAAGTGACTTATAATGTCTCGGTATACTACCGATCTATCTCAATCACTTGGTTTAAATATGCTTTAAGACTTGGATTGTATTCTATTAACATCTGCAACCGATCGGATAAGTCTAATGGTTGCCGATTCAGTATGCATTGCATCGGCTTAATCCTAGACGATACGTCATCGGCCACCAGCCAATTGGCTATTGTCTGCAAGCTAATTATTTCTATTGTTTCTTGTTGATTGCATGATCAAATCAATTGGCACGCCTACGAACCTTGAAGCAATAATTTGGACCTGCACTATAGTTAAGCAGATCTCTCAGGCCAGTGCGTGGGAAATTTTCTCATCAACACTATCACCTTAGGATAGCTTGCATCGAGTGAACAAATCCGTCTACAAACTAATGGCCGAAAGGCTTTCGGTCAAACTCTAGTGCATCTGGGAGGGGGAATAGATCCTGCCGAGCTATCTCGGCCGTCAACGAAGCAAGTCCGGAGGGCTACCGATCAAACTGCAAGCAGATCCTTCTCCTTCATAGCGGGTTGGAGCGCGAGGAGACAGCCTTCTATTTGTCTCCCGACTGGCCTCCGATGCTGAGTGTTCTTCAGGCCTTAATGGACGGATCCGAAGGCTTCCTCAGTCTACGCGGATTGACTCACCCGAGTGCAGGACGAATAGGAAGGTGGGGGAGGATCGACGATCACTCGATACGCATATAACTCTCATGACTAAGCGGCGGAAGCTGGCGGGATGGATCCTGACTATGCCCGATGGCCATTTCAATGGCGTAGCATTCAATCAAGCAAAGTCACTTAGTTGTGTACGCATCGGGTGAACGCGAGGTCGTCGACGTCCATCTGATCTGTGTGTCTAACCCTCGAAGTAGAGCGAGTCGGGCCATCAACAGACATCGTTCAGGTGGCCCAAGTTGAGCTCCTAGCGTCTTAGTCGTATACACAGGATTCAGACGTTTTCGAGCCCTGAGCTCACTCGCTGGCACTTGACCGAAACACAGCCAGCCCGACCCTAGCCAGCCTGACCCCAGCCAGCCCCGGATAGGAATGAAGTCACTACCCGAGGGACTCAGGGCTGAGCCGACCACGTTCAGTCGAAGTGGGTAATGAATGAGCAACTGAGCAGCTCGAGCACAGCAGGCGACATAGCTTCTCTGAAACTCTTAATTAAGGGCCACTCCGCTCAGGTTTTGCCATGAGGGTAACTGCGTGAGAAGGGATCAACGTGGCTGGCGATACTGCTCGGGAGGGCTTCTGAGCCCCTGAGCCTTTTCAGGGGGTCGGTCATACGATCTGTAGATGGGGTTTACAGATAACCGAAATTTGCAAAATGGAAGGGATCGGGGTTGGGTACTTAGTTGTTCAAGGGTAGAATCAGTGCAGGTGCTCAATGTTCCAAGAATTCAGCACTTCCTATCCATCTTCGCGAACCAGCCTGTACGAGCCCAGACGGGTGACGACGGAGACGATGAAGGGGCCTTCCCATGGGGGTGAGAGCTTGTTCATGCCGACGGTGGACTGTACTCTATGAAGAACCAGGTCACCGACCTTGAAGGATCTTCCCTGGACATTGCGGTCGTGGTATCGGTGAAGCACCTGTTGGTACCGGTCCATCTGGATTGCCGCGGCCATACGCTCTTCTTCGATGCTATCGATGTCCTCGGTCCGTGTTTGCTCGGCCATCCCTTCATCATAAAGTCGAACCCTTGGGGATTTGTGAAGCATGTCAATCGGGAGAACTGCCTCCGAGCCATAGACCAAGAAGAACGGGGACCGCCTGTGGCCTGGCTTGGCTGAGTACGGAGCCCCCAGAGCACAGTTGGGAGCTCACGGAACCAGCTACCTTCATGCTTCCAAAGCAGGTCAAAGACCCAGACCTTCAGACCTTGCAAGATCATGCCATTTGCACGCTCGCACTGCCCGTTCGCTCGAGGGTGCGCCACCGAGGCATACTTGACCTCGATGCACCTCTCTTCATAGAGGTCGGTGATGATCTTTCTCGGGACGCCAAAGCGGAAGGTGATGCTTTCGATGAACTCGGCCGCCTTCGGGCAGTGCAAGCTCTCAGCGGCTGCACTTCGATCAACTTCGTGAATTTGTCAATTGCGACAAAAATGTGAGTGTAGCCCCATGGTGCCTTAGGGAACGGGCCAACCATGTCGAGTCCCCAGCATGCAAAGGGCCACGATGACGGGATTGTTTGAAGGGCTTGTGCTGGGACATGGTGTTGTTTGGCAAAGAACTAACATCCCTGACAGCGTCGGACTAGTTCCTTGGCGTCTTCATTGGCAGTTGGCCAATAATATCCCGCCCAGAAGGCTTTGCCGACTAGCGTCCTTGTGCCCGCGTGGTTACCGCAGATGCCCGAGTGAATCTCATCGAGGATCTGGGCTCCGCGGCCCCGAGGGACACATAGCAAGAGTACTCGGGTGGATGTCGCATGCTTGAACAACTCACGGCCCACTACGACGTAATGCTTGCTGCGTCGGGCGAGACGCTCAGCTTTCACCTTGTCGGGTGGGAGCGCCTTGGTGGTGATGTAGTCCATGAGTTCTTGACGCCAGTCGTCAGGGGTGTCAGTGATGGCGAGTACTGACTCAGCTGGTTGCGCTGGGGCTGGGTCCGGGTGATCCGGCTCCTTGATCGATGACTTGTGTAGCTCGTGGATGAAGACTCCCAGCGGCACCGTCGCTTGGGAGGATCCGAACTTGGCCAGCTGGTCAGCTGCCGAGTTGGCGTCCCGGGGGACGTGGTGGAACTCGAGGCCGACAAACTTGCCTTCGAGCTTGCGAACCTCGGCGCAATAGGCATCCATCTTCTCGCTCGAACAAGACCAGTCGGCTAATGACTAGCTTCGAATCCCCATAAACCATAAGGCGCTCAACGCCAATGGATTTGGCGATCCGGAGGCCATGGAGGAGAGCCTCGTATACGACGGCATTATTGGATGCCCTGAACAATAACTGGAGGACGTACTTGATGTGCTCACCCTTCGGGGAGACCAAAAGCACGCCAGCACCAGCTCTGTCAATGCTAAGAGAGTCGTCGAAATACATGGTCCAGGTCGGCCGTGACTCGAAAGTCGACGGGAGCTGGATCTCTGTCCATTCGGCCACGAAGTCGGCTAAGACCTGCGACTTGATGGAATTGCACGGCTCGTAATCGATGGATAATTCACCCATTTCCAAGGCCCACTTGACTATCCGTCTAGTAGCCTTGCGATTCCAAATGATGTCCCCGAGGGGAAACCCGGTCACCAAACCACTTTGTGGGCTTGGAAATAATGTCGCAGCTTCCGGGTGGTGATGAGGACGGCGTACAGCAGCTTCTGCACTTGGGGCTAGCACGTCTTTGACGGCCCGAGGAACTCGAAAACATAATAAACGGGTCTCTAGATCGGACGACCAGCACCGTGCTAACAACAATGGTGGTCGCGGCGACGTACAGAAGTAGTTGTTCCTCGGGGTTTGGAGCTGTGAGGATTGGCGGCGTAGTCAAAAGGTGCTTGAAGTCGGCAAACGCCTTGTCATCGTCTTCTGACCACTGGAAATCCTTGCCCTTCCCGACCAGCTTGAAGAATGGTGCTCCGCGCTCGCCAAGTCGAGAAATGAATCTCCCGAGAGGGGTCATGCTACCCATGAGCTTCTGCATGTCCTTGATGCAGGACGACTTCCGCATGTTTAGGATTACTACGTCATTCACATAAGCTTCAACGTTACGACTGATCTGGCTAGCTAAACAACGTTGAACGGCTCGCTGATAGGTCGAGCCGGCGTTCTTTAGACCGAAAGCCATCGTGGTGTAACAGAAGGCCCCGAACGGCGTAATGAAAGACGTCTTCTCCTGGTCGGATGCTTTGAGGCCTATCTAATGATAGCCTGAGTAGCAATCCAAGAAACACATGAGGGAATAACCCACGGTAGAGCGAACATATCAATATTTACATGCAGGAAGTCGATCAGCGTGCATTCCTATTTCTCCCAGAGGTGTGAGCCAATCAGCGCCGTCTTGGAGGGATCGGTGTCAGAGAGGGAGACGACCTTGTACTCGGCGGAGCCAGTGGAAGGCCTCGGTGCTGGCGGTGCCAGACTTGGGTCATCCTCGACTATTGGTGCCTTACTCTTTGGGTCGGCATGCGAGGGAGGAAATCCGCCTACCCGGGCCGATAGGTCGACGGCCTCACCGATGGCGAGGCTCTCAGATTCACAAGCGTGAGACGTGGCGACATCACCTCGCACGGAGAACTCCCCCTGGGGACCTGACACCTTGAGGACCAGGTACGTGTAGTGGGGAATCGTCATGAACTTGGTGAGGGCCGGACAGCCGAGTACCGCGTGGTAGGTCGTCTCGAAGTCGGCCACGTAGAACCTAACGAACTCGGTGCAAAAGTTCTCCCGCGTTCTGAGCGTCACGGGGAGGGAAATCATACCGATGGGCAAGCTTCCTCGACCCGGGACGATGCCGTAAAACGGCGAGTCCGTAGGCTCAAGGGTGGAGAGGGAGACTCCGAGCTCACGAAGGATACCTCTGAAGAGGACGTTAATGCCGCTCCCCCCGTCGACTAGAACACGCTTGAAACGCACCTTGAGCACCACTGGTTCCACTACCAACGGGAACCGACCCGGCTTTGGGACCTCGGTCCATTGATCTGCTCGAGAGAAAGAGATCGGAACCTCTGACCATTGAAGGTGCTCAGGTGAGTCAATCGAGATGTTGTTCACGTGATGAGAAAGGAGCTTTTGTTGGCGTCGACTCTCCGAGGTCGCCTTGCCGCCGAGGATCATGTTGACAGTGTGGGTCGGCTCCTAGAAGTCGTCCTCCCGTTGCTGGTCCCCTTTCCGGTGCTTCGGGTCTGCTGTCCTCCCCTTCCACGGCCTTGGAGGTCGGGGGCTCGTGCCTCCTGAAACATTTGGTCTTGGAGGGAGTAGCACTGTCGGATGGTGTGGTTCCCATCTGGATGGAGGAAGCATGGCTTGTCGAGTGCTTCCCAGAGTGTTTCACCTGAGGGTTCCCCCCTCGAGCTCGGCCCCTCGAGGGCTGTGACTTCCGTGGCCAGCTGGCATTTTGCATCTTCTCACCGATCCTGCTGACGCGGGCGGCGGTCCGACCTCCTCAGCGAGCGGTGCTCGGGGCGGCCCGCTCCTTTCCCTTTGACTCCCTCGGGAGGCGGGAACCGACGGGCCCCATGAGCTGGTTCTCGGCGTCCTTAGCATCGGTAAAGCCCTCGACAATGGTAAACACCTGGGCCGGGGTGGTTGGCTTCGTCCGAGTGAGGAAGCGAAACAGCTCGAAGGGTCTTCGAAGGCCATCAGAGAAGATTCGCATGGCATCGCTATCGGAGATGCTCGCAACGGAGTTGCAGCGCTCCGAGAAACGTCGGATGTAGTCCCAAATGGACTCGGTGGGGCCTTGCCGGACTCGGCCAAGGTCGTAGCAGGTGGTCGGGTGTTGCCACGTGCCATGATAGTTGGCGACAAAGGCGTCACAAAGCTCATCCCACGAATCGATGGAGTCCTTGGGTAGACCAGCCAGCCAATTGATGGCTGTTGGCGCCAACATGACCGGGAGATAGTTGGCCATGACGCGATCGCCACCATTTGCGGCTTGAACAGCCGTGCAATACAGCTGGAGCCACAAGGTGGGATCGGTCTTGTCGTCGTATGGCTCTATCCCCGTCGGGCGAAAACCCTTGGGCCACATGACCTGCCGGAGCTTGGCGGTGAAGGCCACAAAGCCATCATGGCGGGGTGCGGGATCGGGCACGCCGTCAGGAGGTCCATGCAACAGGTCATACTCGTCCCGTCACCGTATCTCCTGGCGCCTCCAATCGGCGGCACGCCGCTCGATGGTGTTGCGGGCATCCATCCTCTGCGCAATCACCTCGCGCAGATCTCCCGTGTGGGAGCTCCCTTGATGCTCAGTCGTGAGAGCACTCTGAGAGTGTTGTGCCATGCTCGCGGGGGGAACCATGGTCCTCATGGCTGCGCCCGCCGTAGGACACGGGGAGGCCGAATGATCGGTACTCTGCTGACATCACGACCTCGAGCGTCGAGCACTCCCAGGGGGTGCTCAGATAGGGCTGGGACATTAAGCTATGCGGCAGCATCTTGGGTCATGGCCATGGCCTTCCGGATCTCTGGGGAGTTTGGAAGACCGTTGAGGGCACGCTCGATGGCGACCAAGTTGGCCGCCGGCGTCCAGAAAACCTAGTGCCCCTCAAACTCCATCATGAAGTCGGACTCCAGGCATCGGGGCTGAACGTGTGGCCGATGGGTCTGCTCGTGCCATGCAACCCTCCCCGTGTTATGGGAACGGCGCACGTTGCGGTGAGCATCGGACTCTTGAGAGTCCGTGGCCTCATCGTCAGACACCAACTCCGCCATCATGACGAAGTTGGCGGGCCAGTGGTAACCAGGGATGAACACTGATCCACGGAGCCATCCACTCGGCGTCATGCGTGGGAGAGAGGCATGGCGAATGATCCTGCTAGGGTCCTCTGCGCCAATAGGTGCGGGAACACCCCCAGCAACACACAAAGGCAAGGAAGATGGCCCTTGGCATGGTGAAGCAGGACATGGGGCGCAGAGTCGAGTCGAACGCTCAATCCAGGTCCAAGCATCATCTGCCCTAAGGATTGCCGAGCGAGCAGACGGGGGTTTGGGTTGCCAAACCATAATGGTCACATGGGGCTTGGGGGCCGAGGCTAAGGCGTGAGACCACGCGCCTTGGCCTCGCCACCACGCGCGGAGGCGCGACCGCACACTCCAGCTCGCTGTAGGCCGCCTGGGAGAGAGTGAGGTGACGAAAGTCGTCCGTGCAGGGTACCGAAGATGAAGATCATCCTGGCGGGAGCCATGAAGTCGATGGCAAAGGAAACAGCCATCGGACCACCTCAGACGAAGAACAGAGCCCCTACCTGAGCGCCAACTCTCGACGGGTGGGTCGGCAGTCCTCCAAGGGGGGTCCCCGAGGAGGTAGAAGAGAGATTGTAGAGAAACTGCCCTCCGATGGATTCGATGGTCGACTCGAATCCTAAGATGAGCCAAGAAACAAGACGCGAGGAATTATACTAGTTCAGCCCTCCCGAAGGTTAATAGGCCTACGTCTAGTGTGTGATGTTCTTTCTTTGGGGTGGATGATGAACAAGAGTTACAAAGGTGTGTGCCTGAGTTCTCTCGGATGTTGGCTCTCCCTTGGCCCCGTCGCCCTGCCTTCCCTTTTACACCTCAAGGGGGCAGGTACAGATGAGCTTGGGGACAAGGAAGCTAAGACTAAAAGAGACAAAAGGTAGGGTACAAAGTATATCTGACAAAGAACACGTTGGTCTGCTAGGTCCTGTATACCGTGGGTATCTTGTGCTCCTGCCAGCCCTGGGACCCTGCTCCTGCGCCGCCAGGTGGTGTCAGATGCTACCGGGCTGTCTCCTCCCTCTTCCTCCGTGCCTGCCAAGTTTCTTCCCGAGGGTGCTCGAGGTCGGGCGACGAGTCGGGGTCGAGAGAAGGGGCCGAGGTCGGACTCGGGGGAAGGCCGTTATGCCCAACCACCGAGGGGGGTCGGGCTCTCGGTCACATCCCGAGGACACTCGGTTTGACTTCTGTTGGGGTCCAATCTGGGTTTTTGAGGCACCCGGGGGTGACACCTCCCACACCAAGTGATAAGACTGCTCTCAGACCGGTGAGGAGTCCTTCATATTCGACAATATTTTTAGTTGCTCGAAAGTTTAGTTACACAACAAGTCAAAACTGATCTTTGGTCGATGAAGTTAGTATGAATCCATCTCTTGCTCCCTGGCTGTTGAATGCCCCGACGAAGGCCATTGTCCATCGCTCATCATCTATTCAGTCGACTTTGCCATCGTCAAGGGAAACCCAGTTGGCGATGAAGTCTACTAGTACCTGGGACTTGAGGGTTGTTTGTGGGATGAAATGGACATCGAATTGGTTGAGCTCAATAACCCATTTGGCAATGCGTCCTACGACCTTCTTGTTGCAAACAATTTTGCCAAGGGGCTATGAGGAGACGACCGTGACCTTGTGGGCCTAAAAATAGTGGTGCAGCTTTCGAGATGTCATGACCACAGCGTAGAGCAGCTTCTGAATCTGGGGGTATCTGGCCTTGGCGTCATGTAATACTTCACTGACATGGTATATTGGACATTGTACTTTCTCTCGTTCAACAACAATGACGGTGCTTACCTAGTATGGTGATGTGGCTATGTAGATGAAGAGTTCCTCCTGTGGTTGTGGGGCGACGAGGACAGGTGGATTGGCGAGGTATCGCTTGAGTGCGCAGAACGCCTATTCGGCCTCCGGTGTCCACTCGAACATGTCTTGTTTCTTTAGAAGGTTGAAGAAGGGTAGTCCTCGTTCTCTCATCTTGGCCATAAATGTCGCCATACATCCTGTAAGTTTCTGAACTTCCTTAAGCCTTGTCGATGACTTCATGTTCTCGATGGCCTTGATTTTGTCTGGGTTTTCTTCGATACCTTGCCCGGAGATGAGGAAGCCGAGCAGTTTGCCCGATGGTACTCTGAACACACTTCTTCAGGTTTAGCTTGAGCTAATGTCGTCGGAGATTGTTGAACGTTTCCCGTAGGCCATCGATGAGGCGATCTCACATCTTTGTTTTCACTACGATGTCGTCGACATAGACCTCGATGTTGTTACCGAGTTAAGATTGGAAAGGCCCATGAATCTCGCGTTGGTATGTAGACTGAGCGCTGATTAGGCCAAAGGGCATCTTGACGTAGCATAATGCACCCAAGGGTGTCATGAAGGTCGTATTTTCCTCGTATTCCTTGGCCATGCTGATTTGATGGTACCCGAAATATGTATCGAGAAAACTCAACAATTCACATCCAGCGGTGGAATCTATCAGTTGGTCGATGCGTGGAAGGGAAAAGTAGTCTTTCGAGCACGCCTTATTGAGGTCGGTGAAGTCTACGTGCATCATCCACTTGTCGTTGGCTTTGCGCACCATGATTGGATTTGTGAGCCACTCTGGGTGAAGGACTGCTCTCATGAAACCAACTTTGAGAAGTTTGTTGAGTTCTTCTCGTATAGCCTCTTTGCGGTCTGAAGCGAAACGACACAATCTCTGCTTGACAGGTTTTGCGTTGGGCCAAATCATTAATTTGTGCTCAATCACCTCCCTAAAGACCCTGGGCATGTCAAACGGTTACCAAGTGAACACGTCTGCATTGTCGCGGAGGAAGGTGATAAGCTCGAGTTCCTATTTGCTGTCGAGCTCGGCCCCGATCTTGACCGTCTTTTCGGGGTTGCTACTAGACAGCGAAATTATCTTTATCGCCCCGTCTAGTTTGGGTGCCACATTGGGTTGTCACTTTCCGAGGAGGCTCAGTTGTGGCGGGCGCGGTGGGAGTTTGCTCGATCATATAGAGGCTCCTCTTGTCACATTGCACAACCATTTTTGTGTTCCCCGATATCATGATTATCCCTTTAGGTCCTGGTATCTTGATTAGTTGATAAGCATAATGTGAAGCCTCCATGAACTTGGCGAGAGCTGTTCTTCTGAGAATAGCATTGTAGACGGTGTCAAACTCTGCTACGTCAAACGTGATCTACTCTGTTCGAAAGGTCTGGCTCGACTAAAGGTTACCAACAATGTGATCTTTCCTAAAGGCCTTGACGATGATTCTGGAGTAATACCGTGGAAGGGCTATTCTAAAGGGATGAGCTCGCTTCTCGGGATCCCCATTGCATCGAGCGTGCTGGTGAAAAGGAGGTTGATGGAGCTGCCACCGTAAACGAGAACTCGGGCACCTTTAACGTTCCGAATAGTAGCTTCAACTACTATCGGATATCTCCCAGGGGTTGTTGTTAGAGTTGGGTGGTCGGCATTAGAGAACTCGATCTTTTGATCTGACCACTTCATTTTAGACATCATCTCTCGAGTTGCGGAGCACACCTCGCATTCTACCGTCTTGTATTCTCTCTTCGAGGAATAATTTAGATTGAGCCATCAAAGATGTGGGCCACATGCTGATCGAAGTTGGGAAAATCTGGTTCGTCATTGGATGGAGGGTCGTGCTTGCCCTTCTCTACCATGCGAACCCTTTTCCCCTTGTCTTGGGCTATTTTACTAGCCATGGCCTTCTAGATATGTTGCACTCCTCGAATGTGTGAGCGTTGGTCTTGTGCACAAGACACATTGTTGTACTGGGCCGTCGTATTGAGGAGGAGGTTGTTGGAGAGTGTTTTTATCTTGTTCTACAAGAAGAACCTTCGATTGTGCCTTTCTCTTTCCTTCTTTCTTTCGACTAGTTTTTTGACTTGGTTCCAGGTTGTCCTTCTTGGTTGGTTGTTTCTCTTCCACCGCTTTCACTTTCCTGTCGTTCCTTCGGATGGCATCATTTGTGTTGGTGCACCTATCAATGATATCAAACAGCTTCATGTCGAAGGTCACATGCCTTGTCACCAGCTCTTGAATCGTATAGCGATCTCGAACATTGTACTTGAAAGCCCGCATTACAGACGCGTCGATGATCTTGGGGATTGTGTTCCAACATTCATTGAAACGTTGACTAAATTCTTGGAGAGATTCACCAGGCTTTTGCCCAAGGGCATGTAGATCGTCCTCGACCGCATGTCTTTTGTAAGTGCCCTAAAAATTCACGACGAATTTCTTCCAAAGGTCCGTCTAGAAGATATTGAATTTTGAGGGACATGAACAAGCCATGATCGAGCAGATCCCTTCTCGCTGCTGGCAAATAATTTGCAAGAGCATTATCATCTGCACCAGTGGCATATAGAACAGTAGAGTATACGTGCAGGAACTCCTCTAGATCAATGCTCCCGTCGTATTTCTCTTCTACCATGGGAGCCAATTTACTTCTCGAAGGGAAGGCTTAAAGGCTCTGCATCCGCCTCTGGGTAGGAAGGGTGGTTGGCGATCACGGTGGCCACACGAACCGCCCATGGAAGATGACAAGAAGATGATGAGGGATCATCTTATTCGGGTGTGTGATCATGAAGTCAGCAATCACAACTTCGGCCGCATCTTGGGGACGAAGATCAGGAGTCCTCTTCTTCATCAAGACCATGATGTGGAATTCTCTTATTATCACCTCAAGAAATTGGGGTATTCTGGTGACCATGGGCTTGATTACGATCATGATCATCGTCCCGACGATTGCCCCTATGCTGATGAACTTGGGGTTGTCGGCGTCCATTGTCGTGTCCACCTGTTGTTGTCGCCTTCGGCGGTTTAGTTACTCACGAAGGTCACGGGCATCTTGTAGGGAAAGCACTTTGTTGAGCTCGCCGTGGTGGCAAGGCGTTATCGGGGATGCGAGGTTCTCTGACTAGGACTCTGACATCTTCTATTCCGAGAAGATAATTTCTTTCTCTATTATCCGTATTTCCTCAATTAGAGGATACATACCCGTATACTATCGGGTATATGGTATTGTTGTATTTCATTAGCCCATGTATAAGAGGTATGCTTTATCCTTGACAATGACAACTTCTACCATATTTCTTTCAGTTCTATAATTCTTGACATTTTGAACAATGACAGGATCTAAAATATATATTTTTGATGATATTTTTTATTAAATATATATAATAAATAAATAATTTTTACTTTTGTTATAGTACTTTGGGGAGGGGATTTAAACTCTCAAGGGGACATCCCCTCGTTGTTTGCATATCATTCAAATCATTATGAAAAAAATTAAAAAAATCCATAAGATAGATTAATATGTAATAAATCACTCCACAAATAAGAAGTTAAAATTTAACTTCTATAAGTTGTAAAAAAATAAATTAAATTGTGACGAGTTAACGTATATTCATAGTCAAATTTGTTTTTTCATTGCAACTTGTAGAAGTTAAATTTGACCTTATATGTTGGTGGAGTGATTTTTTTTGAACGTGCAAAAGGATTGCACATCAGATATATTAGAAAGGCAAAAAAGTTTCAAACTAGACGTCATCCGCCAGACAGGCAGACGGCAAACGGGGAAGGAGAGAGTACACAAACTGAACACAGGAAACTAAAGCTAGAAGGTACTCCAAGAAAGGACGGGAAGGTCCAGCACCAGGGCCAGCCTAATCCCCGAAGAAAACTCCAAAAGAAGCAGCCCCCGCTAGGGACCACAGCTGGCGCTCAACTTCTACAAGTCTGAGGAAAGGACAGACTCAAAAACCCTAAAGTTGTGCTCCTTCCACAACACCCAAGAGACTAAGAGCACCAGGGAGTCAAAACAAGCACGGAGATGAGTCGGCAACCTAGACCTGCAAACCGGCCACCAGTCCTGAAGCCAGCTGCCAAGCGTCAGGGAAAGGCCGGCCCAACCAGAAGAAGAAAGCACCCGGAGCCAGACTTGACGGGCAAAGACACAGTCAAGAAGGATGTGGTTCACCGACTCAAGCTCTGCGTGCAAAAGGGACAGCCGAGTAAGCCGTCGATATCACGTTTGAAGGAGATCGTCGTCCCGGCGGTCTGGCGAAAAGCAAACCGGAGGAGAAACTTGCATTTCGGCGGCCCCTTCGCTCGCCAGAGGAGAGAAGCCCCAGCGAGGGTAAGCTGAACAAAGAAGAGAGCCTGGTAAACCGAACGCGCAGAGTAGCGGCGGTCAATGGTCAAGCTTCACACAAGGTGATCCTCCGAGCCAGGCGAGAGCTGAACATTGCACACTGCATCCCAAAGAAGCAGAAAATGTGCAATGACAGGGACCGTGAGGGCACCACGAATGTCCGCAACCCAGGCATTGTGTGCCAACCCCGAAGCAACGGAGCGCGTACTCCTGACACGCCAGGGCACAGTGGAAAGAAGGTCTGGAGCAAAAGAGGCGACAGAACGGCCATCAATCCAACGGTCAAACTAGAAGAGCAAGGACTCTCCATCCCCTAGACGAAGAAGGAGGATGTCACAAAAAGGTCAGCCACGGCCTGCTCCACCGAGGCCTTCAACCCCCCTCCCAGCAAGGGTGGCCTGAGCGCTGAAGCCAAAGCCAGCGAACACGTAGAGCATAGCCAGCTAGTCAGAGATCGAAAATACCCAGACCACCCAGCTCCTCAGATAACATCTACCTGACCATGTCGAAAGCCTTAAAAAGTCAAGCACAGGTAGATAACATCTCTGTCGCCTGCGTCGGGGGCAAAGAGGTGGAGAAGAGCGTTGACAGCGCGATGACGTTGCTTTGAGAAAGAGGGTAGCGAAGAGAGCATCGAAATCCGCCAAGGTACCAGCCGGGACAGGCCCCCTCTCCGGAGCCATCCCCATCTTGCGCAGCAGGACACGCTGGGCGTGGGAGACTGTGTGAGACGGACCATCCGGGCGGCCCCGCCACAATCCTCTTTGTGCTTCGGCACCACCCCCCAACTATAGGCAAGGGAGCGACGGGGGACGACGTAGGGAGCAGCGTAGGAGGAAGAGGCCTGCAACAGGCAGCCAGGAACACACAGACTACGACATTATCGGCGACCGAGGGAGGCAGCGTGCAAGTCAGAGGTCGACCAACGAGATCAAGAGCGAGGACTGGCACATCAAACAAGGCCTCGTCAGCCAAGCCCGACTCGAGCGCCTCGTCTACCAAGCCCGGCTCAAGCGGCACAGCGGGTCCAGGAAGAGCAGCCGAGTCGGAGCACAACGCGGTGTCCGAAGCCCCCAAAGACGGTGAATAAAGCACATCAGGCAGCATGTCTGGTGAAGACGGCTCAACCGGCCCAGGGGAGGTGACCAGCAGATCTGGCGAGAGGGCCACCTTAGGTCCAAGAGGAGGGGGCGGATCTGGGTAGGAGGCCTCGACCACCCTAGGCGAGAGAGCCACCTGAGATCCACAAGGAGAAAGCGGATCCGGGGGGAACCACCACCGACAGAGAGCCGTCAAGCTGGAACAGACTGGAGTCAGCAACCGGCTTAGAAACCACCTCCGATAGCACCGGCCCGAGCCAAGCCGGCTCAACAAGCACGGCTAGAGCCAGCCTAGCCGCTGAAACGAGCCAAGCCGACGGCTGAGCTAGCGGCCCAATCGACCCAAGCCGAGCGGTGGCCCAACCAACCCAAGCCGAGCCTGGGCACCGGCCGACCCCAACCGGGAGGCCGAAGGCCGCAGCCGGCCCAAGCCTAGCCGGCGTCGCAGTCGGCCGTACCGGCCCAAGCCGAACCGGCGCACCAGACCCCGACCCAACTCCACGCCGCCGGCTCGCGCGGCCCAACTCCACGCTGCGCCGGCTGAAGGACGGCCCGGCATGCAGGGCGGCCCACCTAGGGAGGGAGGCTGAAGCGCCGATCATGGCGGGGAAAGGAACACGGCCCGGTCGCCCCGGCCGAGCGGCGCCGCCAGTGCTCGACGCGGGCGCCCTCTGTTCAAACGCACGCTTGAGACATCCTCCAAGCCCGGGACCGCACCAACCGAGCCGGGGACCACAGCACACAACGAGGGGATCTACCTGGGATCACCCGCTGTAGATGGGACAAAGCCAAGCACTGGAAAGAGATGGTCAAAAGAGGGAAAGGGGGAGGAAGGGGTTGTCTCCCCAACAGCCAGCACAGGCAACGTCACGGCGGAGACAGGCAAGGAGGAAAGGTCCAACCCCGGGACCACGGCAACAGCGCCTGCACCCACAGCGCCGCCATCCGCAGCCGACCCGCACACCGCCGCGGCCACCACGCCCAAGGTGTCGTCGCCCGCCGCAGCGTCCGCGCCCACCGCATCTGTTCCGCACATCGCCACGGCCATGCCGACACCCACCGCGGCCATGTCGATCGTCGTCACTTCAACGCCAACGTCCTGCGCAGTGTCCCCAATGCGACTACAAAGCACCGGGGCAAGCGGCGAAGAAGGCGGTGCGGGGGTGGGTGCTGAGCCTGACGCCCCGCGATCGCACCCCGCCCAGTCGCCGCCCCACTGCAGGCCAACGGAGGATGCAGCGGCAGGAGGGTGGCAGCCGCCAATGATCCTAGCACGGGCCCGCCCGCACCCTAGCCTCCACCCGCGGAATCTGCGCCGCCATCGGGGAAGCCACCAGCCGGCGCAAGGGAGCCCGTGGGGACTGAACCCACCCTCTCCACGTGGCGAACCCGGACGAGCACCTTGTAGAAGAGCAAGCCCGGCGGCACATCGGTGGCCAGAGGCGGCTCCGGGATGAGCAGCGACCGCTTCGAGGGGATGAGGGAGGGATCGCGCACGAGGGCCGCCACCCGCATAAGCCAGAAATCAGCCGGCGCGCTCTCAACCGCCTCCATGCCAAGGAACCTACAGGGGGCGATGAGGGCCGCCACCGTCGACGCGCTCCAAGCGTGGGCGGGGATACCTTCCAAATCCAGCGAGACTCGGAAAGAGAGAGGGAAAGCTGTCGCCATAGCTTGCCTAGTCCATGGCCGGAGGATTAGCTGCAGAGAGGAGGCGACCGGAATGGTGGAACACGCCAGGGCAAGCTCGCGGTCACCGGAGGAGGAGAAGATAAGGAGAAAATGATCGTGGGCGCGAGATGAATGGAGAAGCTCGACGCGGGGACACGCAACGCGGCCGACACGGTGGACGCCGCCGCGGTGGTGGAGCACAGCTGATCCACCCCAGTGACCCGGGCGAAAAGAGCGCGACGAAGCCGGCCTTCCTCGTCCTCAAGCTGCTCCGAACGCTCGATGATGCACGCCCTAGCACCACGGCAGGAGGAGCGCCAGGCGGCGCCGGCACCGTCACGCGCAACTCCGGCACCGCTGCTCGCAAGGGAACAGAGGGAGGGACGCGGGGAGGGGAGGGGGCTAGCACCACAACCGGCGGTCGGTCCGGCATAGAGGCACGCTGTCACATCCTGAGTTTTTCCCTAATTCATTTAAAATAATTTACCCGGAAATAATCGAAATTTCGAAATTAACTCGGAGTCAACCTATAATTTTAAAATGCAATTAATAAATGGAAATGACATGATAGGATTTTTCTTGAATTCTTCATGTCAAAATACGCTAAAGGATTTTTACTTGGAATTTTTAGAGCACTCTAAGTATTTTTAATCAATTAAATAAGAAAATAGGAATTTAATTAAGTCCCTTTTCCCTTTTTCTTTTTCTTTTTCTTTTCTTTCCTTTTTCCGTACGCCCGTACGGTCCTTTTCCGCCCGACGCCGTAACGGCCGACGGCCCGCCTCCCGCGCGCGCCACCCTCCTCGGTCGTGGGCCGAAGCCCACGGTCCCGCCGCGCCGCGCAAGTCCGGCGCTCCTCCCTCGCGCCGCGGGCACCGCAGTGGGCCCCACTGTCGGAGCCGCTCCCCGCGCCCGGCCGCCCAACCGCCGCCGCCGCCATAGCCGCGCCGCCCGCCACTTACCCGGCCGTTTCCGCGCGCCTCGCGCCGCGTGGGCCCCACGCCGGCTCCGCCCGTGCCGCCGCACCCGTGCCCGCACTTCCCGCGCGCCGCAACCGCCGCCGCCCGAAACGTCGCCGTATATATCTCTCTCTCCGAGTCCGAGAACGCCGGCGACCTTATCCCCGCCGTTTCCGTGCCCGTTTTGGCCTCCTCTCTCCCCTTTAAAACCCCTCGAGCTCCGCCTCGTTTCCCTTTGTTCGCCGTTGTTTCTAGCCGTGTCGCCGCCGTTCTCCGTCGTTCATCCGCCGGTGAGCTCGCCGCCGTCCCGGGTTCCTTTTGGTTTTCGTTTGCTTCCTTTTCCTTTCGCGCGCACGCCGCCGCTCGGGTCAAGCCGCGCCGGCCGCCGCTCGTCGGTCGTCGCTGCCGCCGCCGCCGCCGCGCCGGGTCGTCGCCAGCATCCGCCGCGCCGCCGCCGCCACCCGTGTAACCCTAACCTAACCCTAGCGCCGCCCTCTCGTGCCGTCCGATCTTGCGGATCGAACGGATCTGCGCCGTCCGATCGCGATGGATCTGCGCCGTCCGTCGTCGCCATCCGGCCGCCTTGAATCGCGCCAGCGTCGCCGCCGATCCGCCGCTCGGATTGTGCCACGTGGCGCAATCCGCGCGCCGCGCCCGTCTCCCCGCGCTCAGCCGTGCGGCGACGCGCCAGCCCTAGGGCTGACGCCAGCCCTGTGCCGCGCATGGATGACGTCACCGGGGACTTAATTGCGCAATAAATAATTTAATCTTTTCTCGTTTAGTTTAAAAATCGCAATTAAACTTCTAAAATTCATATCTTTTGAATCCGAGCTCCGTTTTAGTCCATTCAAATTTCATTAAATCCAGAAAAATGTCAAGAATCCATTAAAAATACTTTTCAGTGCTGTTTCAGTAGACTTTTTAGGGTGTTTGTTGAGTGCTTTGTTTGTCGTGTAGATCCCGAGTTTTCCGGCGAGCCCGTTCTCTTCGAAGTAGTCGCCGAGGTTCCTCGTCCCGAGCAAGGCAAGTCATACCTTACATTGACCATATTGTACCTATTTTATGTAAATATCTCTTTTTCTTTCAAATACGCATATGTTTTAGAATGTCATTTTATGGGATGATTATACCTATTGTACTCAACCATAGGATTGTTTACCTTACACCATTGATAACTTGGGGTTCAATATGACTAGATGTTAGCTTAGGGTTGCTTAACTATGCTTAGCGCAACTAGCTCACTTAAGGGAATCACACTAAGTTTAATGCTAAAGTTGACCTCCGTGATATTAAGATATGATTTTGTTCTTAATAATATTGAATTATAAGAAAGGTGGGTCGTGAGCACATGGTTGGACTTTGATTAGCGTGCTCATGACGATTAAGGACCGGTTCTCGGGAAACCCTGGAAGAAATGCCGTGCATACCACAAGCCAGCATGGGTAATGGCTGGGCCCGTAGCACAGCTGTCCCTAGTTAACGTATCCCAGAGAGGGTGAGCGTGATGGAGTTGGGTCGGCCCCGGTTTTAAGGGTTGATCAGCTTCCGGATTCACCGCGGCACTAGAGGGGGCTGCCCATTGCCCGAAGGGAATGGGGGCGAAACCTTGGTGTGGTACGATTGATTAGAGGGGGTTGTGTGAAGGGTCTTGTCACAATTCCTTTCCGGGGCACCGTGGTGGTGCACCGGCGCACGGTAATGTGTTGTGGGATTGTGTCTTGTGGGTACAGTTGTACACCTCTGATCAGAGTAAAAACTATTCGAATAGCCATGCCCACGGTTACGGGCGATCGACCAGATTCACCTTGATTAGTCTCACTTTTTATTTGAATGAAATGTTGAAGCATGACTAGTGCAGGTGGATGGATGGGCCTGTTGCAACGTGGTTTGAGCGTTGGACAGTGTTTATTTAATACTGCTTAAATGTTACTACTGTTTTACTGTCTTCAAATATTATTATTGTATTCGCAAATGCTGTTTATGCAAATTGAGCCTCTTGACCATTCCTTGTTATTTATCTTGCATCATGTACCCTTTTCCGGTGTGACTTGTTGAGTACGGTGGTTGTACTCAGTCTTGCTTCTTTTTCCCTCTTCAGTGCCAGAGGTTGAGAGCGAGGTCTCCGAGGAGGTGTAGGCTTGTTCTCGTCAAGGTTTAGCTGTGGAGTTGGTGTTCCGCTTCGCTCGTGTCAAGTTTAGCTTAAGTCAGTTTTATTTTCTTTTCCGCTGCATTTATGTAACTCTTTTATATTGTTTCTAAGACGAGGATTCGTATTATCAATAACGTCGATTTGTGTACCTCGGTGATTCCCGGACGAGGATGTAATGCACAAATTAGCTGCAGAAATTCGGTGTGAATTTCGGCGTGACAAGTTGGTATCGAGCCTTCCTATGACCGTAGGACAAGCCAACCGGAAACCTTAAGAGCCCTCTAATTCTTTCCATGTGCATATGTTTTGAAAGAAAAGGGGTGTTTTGAAAAGTGGAGTCGAGTCTAGGGTTTAGGAATTGCGAAAATGGGATGTGGTCGTGGGTTTTGAGCATGTTTTGATTTTCCCACTCCTTTGTTTCTATAGATGGCAGGTTCCCCCGACGCACTGCGGAAAAGGGATGACAGGCTTCGTTGCAGAGCTGGCGCGTATGGCCCTTGCAGTTGGATATCCCGAAGCACCGGAGTATACGACAGTTGCGCCTCTCAGTGGCGAGTTGCCCTACCGTGTTTGGTTGGAGGTTCATGGGTTTGTGGGAACGTGTCTTCCCAACATGGAGGTCACGCTTCCGGAGGCACGTCGATCACGCTTGTCAAGAAGCCGCCTACCCGATGTTGGCCAGGATGAGGAGCCGCATGATGCCGACCTCCGCACCTCCTCCTACCGCTATCATCCCCGTCGAGGTAGTTCCTCCGAGGTCGGTATATTCAAGTCTGCGGCGAGAGGAGAATGACACTACCTTCGTCACATGTGCACCTTGTGCTCAAAGGACTGGATCGATGCACTCGACCTACACAAGGCGACCAAGGAGCTGAACGACAAGAAGATGCCGAGGATCGCGCGGCGCAGGACGAAGTGGTTCGTCGAAGAAGGAGGTAGCGAGTTGAAGGGACTCCCGCCACCGGTTGGGGTCGCTCCGCACTACGCCTCGGAAGACCACCACCGCGCCTGTCCGCATCCGGCTAGCACCTCGGATTCCACCGCCTTCTCTCCAGCTCCACCCGCTCCGGTTCAGCGCCGGTTCCGCAGTACCTCCGCTGCGAGGTCCCGCCCTCACCTTTGCTCCGGCTTCGGCAAATCCAGGCGGAGGTGGTAGTAATGGTTGGATCTCCGTCTCCAGTGACTCAAGCTCGATAATTCGGTGAAGACATGGAATCCGAAGAGACTCAAGATTCCTCGGAGGGAAGAGGCGGGATCGGTTGGGCTACGGCAACCGACTCGGAAGATTCCAAGTCCGAGGTGACGCCCGAGGACTCCAGAGCCGTTCGGAAGAATGGGGATCTTCCGAAGGAAGCAGTTTCGCCTCCTCGTCTCGTGGATCGTTCTAGTTGCCCTCCTTAGTTTTACCGTTTATCTTAGTTTGTCTTCTTGGTAGTTGCTGTGTGTTAGGTTGTGTGTGTGGGATAGTGGCAGTCGATATCAAGTGTGATATGACCGACCAATTAAGGATGTTTGATGCTTTTCCTTGTTTCTAGTCAAGATCGAACAATGCATTTGAATTCAAATAATAAAGATTAGTGCTAAGTCTCGTCTGTTTTCCTTCTTTTTCTCTCTCGGTCTGGTCGTCTCCTTCGGATGGTGAACACCGGGACCGGTGGGCGAACAGCAACAATGGGCGATCAGTGCCGACAATCACGAGGCTCACGACGCCAATGGCAATGCTCCTCCACCGCCACCCGAGAATCCCACCATTGCTCAAGTGCTCGCTTCACGACACGAGATGATGGCTGCAATGATGCAGCAAATGCAACAACAACACCACCAGATGCAACGGCGAGCTTTCGAAGAAATGCAAAGAAGAAGCAGAATAATCGGCTTGCCGCCCCACCACCCCAGTCCAAGCCGCGAGTTCCTTCGTGTCCGACCGCCGACCTTCTCCAAGACCACCAATCCCATGGAGGCTAATGATTGGCTTCATGCCATAGAGAAGAAGTTGGATCCGCTGCGGTGCACGGATCAAGAGAAAGTCTCTTTTGCCACTCATCGATTCATGTGGTCCTGCTTCACTTGGTGGGACAACTATTTGGTTACTCGCCGGCGGGAGCGTGTTACCTGGGAAGAGTTTTCGTCGGTTAGCAGGACCGCACATATTCCTGCGGGAATAGTTGCACGAAAAAGCGTGAGTTCCGTTCTCTTGAGCGGGTAACGAGATCGATTCGAGTATCTCGCACGAGTTCAATCGTCTTGCCCGTTATGCCCCGAAGATGTGCGCACCGATGCGAAAGGCGGGAAAAGTTTTTGGTGGTTTGGATGATGAACTCACGGACAAGCTTATCTCCGGAGAGTATGCTAACTTTGAGAAGCGGTCGACAAGGCCATTCGACAGAAGATCGGCGCAACAAGATGATCAAGAAGAGAAAAGCATTCCGACACGACCTCCTCAACGGCAGGGAAATCAGCAGAGGCCGCGTTTCATGCCTAGAAGTCGAGTGGACCTACCACCATGATTGTTCGTCAGCATCGACCTTATCACCCGGGAATTTCCAAACGGGCAAGAGTGGCAGTGGTCGGCAACAACGTACTCCGGCCCGCGCCCTCCAACGGCGCCATCCCAGCAACAGTCACAGCCACCACCTCCAAGGAAGGACTCGGGAGGAAAGCCAGGAGTCTGTTTCAACTGTGGTGACCCAGGGCATTTTGCAGACAAGTGTCCGAAGCCAAGACGCGCCGGGCCAAGGTTCATCCAGCTCGAGTCAATCATGCGTCCGCCGAGGAAGCACGCACCGCTCCCGAAGTTATACCGGGTATGTTTCCCGTAAACTATACTCCCGCCACAGTATTATTTGATTCGGCGCCACACATTCTTTTATCTCAAAGCAATTTGTTGGGGCACATGGGTTGTCGTAGTGGGACTTAAGATACCTATGCGGGTTCAAACCCCGGAAACCACTTGGAGACCACTCAGTATTGTCCCTCAGTGGCCATAGAAATCCAAGGATCTATGTTTCTAGCCAACCTTATCCTCCTTCAGTCCAAAGGCATAGATGTCATTCTTGGGATGGATTGGTTGTCCAGACATAAGGGAGTAATTGACTGCGCTAGTCGCACCATTACTCTAATTAATGCGAAAGGAGAAAGAGTTGTTTTTCGCTCTCCCATGCAAGTCAAGCCCGTAGCAAGTTTGAATCATGTTTCCACCTGGGAATCGTCCGAAATGGCGGCCAAGACCCCTGTGAAGTTAGAGGATATCCCCATCATCGAGAATACCCGAAGTTTTCCCCGAGGATTTAACTCGATGCCGCCAAAAAGGAAATTGAATTCCGGATTGACCTAGTACCCGGACCGCCCCAATACACAAGAGGCCATATAGGATGGGAGCCAACGAGTTGGCCAAGTAAAGAAGCAAGTGGATGAACAAGTTGCAAAAAGGGTATATTCGTCCGAGCACATCGCCTTGGGGTGCTCGGTGATTTTGTGGAAAAGAAAGACAAGACCAAGAGAATGTGTGTGGATTATCGAGCCCTCAATGAGGTTACTATCAAGAACAAGTATCCCCTACCTCGGATTGATGACTTATTCGATCAACTCAAAGGGGCCAAGGTATTTTCTAAGATAGATCTCGCGATCGGGCTATCATCGTTGAGGATTCGGGAAGAGGACATTCCCAAGACCGCCTTCACCACCAGGTATGGACTGTACGAGTGTACGGTCATGTCTTTTGGGTTAACCAATGCACCGGCTTTCTTTATGAATCTGATGAACAAGGTGTTTATGGAGTTCTTGGATAAATTCGTGGTGGTGTTCATTGACGACATTTTGGTCTACTCTTAAGTCAGGGGAGGATCATGAGCAACATCTTCGGACAGTACTCGAGAAGTTGAGAGACCATCAACTCTACGCCAAGTTTAGCAAGTGTGCTTTCTAGTTAAAGGAGGTACAGTTCCTCGGCCATATTGTGAATGCCCAAGGAGTAGCCGTGGATCCCGCAAATGTGAAATCAGTTACCAAGTGGACCCTGCCTAAAACAGTCACGCAGATCCGAAGTTTCCTTGGACTTGCGGGTTACTACCGCCGCTTCATCGAGAACTTCTCCAAAATCGCCAAGCCAATGACTCAACTGTTGAAGAAAGATGAGAAGTTTAAGTGGTCGGCAGAATGCAATAGGAGTTTTGAAGAGCTCAAGAGGAAGTTGGTGTCTCGCACGGTGTTGATATTGCCCGACCAAAAAGGACTTCCAAGTTTATTGTGATGCATCTCGCCAAGGGTTGGGATGTGTGTTGATGCAAGAAGGCAAAGTGGTCGCATATGCATCTCGTCAATTGCGCCCACATGAAAACAACTATCCCACTCATGATCCGGAGTTATCCGCAGTGGTTCATGCATTGAAGATCTGGCGACACTACCTAATTGGTAATCGTTGTGAAGTGTATACGGATCACAAAAGTCTTAAGTACATTTTCACCCAACCAGATTTAAACCTCCGGCAGAGAAGATGGTTGGAACTGATCAAAGATTATGACTTAGGGATACATTACCATCCCGGCAAAGCTAATGTGGTTGCGGATGCACTAAGCCGAAAGAGTTACCGCACCACTCTCGGTGTCGAAAGAATGTGTGACCGATTGCGGCAGAATTCGAGAATCTAAATCTACGAGTGGTGGATTTTGGTTTTGTGGCTACTCGGAAGCCCAACCCACTCTCATTGATCAAATTCGGGCTGCTCAGGCGTCAGATCCCGAAATGGCCGAACTCAAGAAGAACATGAGAGTCGGAAAAGCTCGTGGTTTTTCGGAAGACGAACATGGCACAATCTGGATGGGAAAGAGGCTGTGTGTGCCAGAAGACAAGGATTTGAAAAAGGCGATCCCCTTACGGAAGTGCACCAAACCCAATACTCAATTCACCCGGCAAGTACAAAGATGTATCAAGATCTTAAAGAAAAGTTTTGGTGGGTCGCATGAGGAGGGAGATAGCCGAGTTTGTTGCACTTTGTGATGTTTGTCGGCGAGTGAAGGCGGAACATCAACGGCCCGCCGGATGTTGCAACCACTTCGATTCGAGTGGAAATGGGAAGAAATTGGGATGGATTTCATCACGGGTTTACCCCGCACAACGTCGAGGATATGACTCAATTTGGGTCGTGGTGGACCGACTCACCAAGGTGGCCCATTTCATACCGTACATACTACCTACTCGGGAAGAAGTTGGCGAGCTTTATCTCGCAAGGATCATGTGTTTGCATGGCGTGCCTAAGAAGATCGTGTCCGATAGGGGAGTCGGTTACTTCCAAATTCGGACGAAGTTGCAAGAAGAACTTGGTACCGTTTGAATTTCAAGACGGCCTATCATCCGCAAAAGAGACGGCCAAACCGAGAGAGTGAATCAGATTTTGGAAGATATGCTAAGAGCATGCGCACTCGATTTTGGAAAAGCGTGGGACAAAAGCTTGCCCTATGCCGAATTCTCTTACAACAACAGTTACCAGGCCAGCATTCAAATGGCACCGTATGAAGCACCGTATGGACGGAAATGCCGCACACCCCTGTTGGGACCAGACGGGTGAGCGCCAATTGTTTGGCACGGAAGTAATAAGCGAAGCAGAGGAAAAGGTCCGAGTGATTCGGGAAAGGTTGAAGATTGCGCAGTCCGACAGAAGAGCTATGCCGATAATCGTCGAAGAGATCTCGCTTTTGAAGCGGGGATTTTGTGTATCTTCGCGTTACACCACTCCGGGAGTACACCGTTTCCAAACCAAAGGTAAGTTGGCACCACGTTTCGTGGGACCATACAGATTCGGGAACGTCGAGGAGAAGTGGCCTATCACCGGAGCTTCCTCCAACATGACCGGTATTCACGACGTGTTTCATGTGTCCCAGTTAAAGAAGTGTTTAAGGGTACCGAAGAAGAAGGCGAGTCCGGACGATTGAAATCCAAGAGGACTTAACCTACGTAGAGAGGCCAGCACGTATTCTTGAGGTCAGTGAGAGAAGGACTCATCACTCCGAGGAAGAAGCTACTTGGGAACGAGAAGATGAGCTAAAGGCCGCGCACCCGCACCTCTTCGCCAGTACCTCCGAATCTCGAGGTCGAGATTCCGTTTAAGGGGTAGGTTGTCACATCCCGAGTTTTTCCCTAATTCATTTAAAATAATTTACCGGAAATAATCGAAATTTCGAAATTAACTGGAGTCAACCTATAATTTTAAAATGCAATTAATAAATGGAAATGATATGATAGGATTTTTTTGAATTCTTCATGTCAAAATACGCTAACAGGATTTTTACTGGAATTTTTAGAGCACTCTAAGTATTTTTAATCAATTAAATAAGAAAACAGGAATTTAATTAAGTCCCTTTTCCCTTTTCTTTTTCTTTTTCTTTTCTTTCCTTTTTCCATACGCCCGTACGGTCCTTTTCCCGCCCGACGCCGTAACGGGCCGACGGCCCGTCTCCGCGCGCGCCACCCTCCTCGGTCGTGGGCGAAGCCCACGGTCCCCCGCCGCGCCGCGCAAGTCCGGCGCTCCTCTCCGCCGCGGCCACCGACAGTGGGCCCCACTGTCGAGCCGCCTCCCGCGCCGGCCGCCCAACCGCCGCCGCCACCATAGCCGCGCGCCCGCCTCTTACCGGGCCGCTTCGCGCGCCTCGCGCCGCGTGGGCCCCACGCCGGCTCCGCCCGTGCCGCCGCACCCGTGCCCGCACTTCCCGCGCGCCGCACAGCCGCCGCCGTCCCGAAACGGTCGCCGTATATCTCTCTCTCTCTCCGAGTCCGAGAACGCCGCGACCTTACCCCCGCCGTTTCCGTGCCCGTTTCGGCCTCCTCTCCCCCTAAAACCCCTCGAGCTCCGCCTCGTTTTCCCTTTGTTCGCCGTTGTTTCTAGCCCGTGTCGCCACCGTTCTTCGTCGCTCATCCGCCGGTGAGCTCGCCGCCGTCCCCGGTTCCTTTTGGTTTTCGTTGCTTCCTTTTCCTTTCGCGCGCACGCGCCGCCGGTCGCCGCCGCCGGTCCGCCGCCGCTCGGGTCGCCGCCGCCGCCCCGCCGCGCCGCGGTCGTCGTCGGCGTCCCCCCGCCGCCGCCGCCACCCGTAACCCTAACCCTAACCCTAGCGCGCCCTCTCTCGTGCCGTCCGATCTTGCGGATCGGACGGATCTCGCGCCGTCCGATCGCGATGGATCTGCGCCGCCCGATCGTCGCCATCCGGCCGCCTGCATCGCGCCGCTCGCGCTAATCCGGCTTGCTCGGATTGTGCCACGTGGCGCAATCCGCCGCCGCGCCGCTCTCCCAGCGCTCGGCCAGCGCGCGACGTCGACCTAGGCGGCGCGCCCGGCCGACGTCATGCTTGACGCCACCCGTGCCGCGCATGGATGACGTCGGGACTTAATTGCGCAATAAATAATTTAATCTTTTTCGTTTAGTTTAAAAATCGCAATTAAACTTCTAAAATTCATATCTTTTGAATCCGAGCTCCGTTTTAGTCCATTCAAATTTCATTAAATCTAGAAAAATGTCAAGAATCCATTAAAAATACTTTTCAGTGCTGTTTCAGTAGACTTTTTAGGGTGTTTGTTGAGTGCTTTGTTTGTCGTGTAGATCCCGAGTTTTCCGGCGAGCCCGTTCTTCGAAGTAGTCGCCGAGGTTCCTCGTCTCCGAGCAAGGCAAGTCATACCTTACATTGACCATATTGTACCTATTTTATGTAAATATCTCTTTTTCTTTCAAATACGCATATGTTTTAGAATGTCATTTTATGGGATGATTATACCTATTGTACTCAACCATAGGATTGTTTACCTTATACCATTGATAACTTGGGGTTCAATATGACTAGATGTTAGCTTAGGGTTGCTTAACTATGCTTAGCGCAACTAGCTCACTTAAGGGAATCACACTAAGTTTAATGCTAAAGTTGACCTCCGGTGATATTAAGATATGATTTTGTTCTTAATAATATTGAATTATAAGAAAGGTGGGTCGTGAGCACATGGTTGGACTTTGATTAGCGTGCTCATGACGATTAAGGGACCGGTTCTCGGGAAACCCGGAAGAAATGCCGTGCATACCACAAGCCGCATGGGTAATGGTGGCCCGTAGCACACTGTCCCTAGTTAACGTATCCCGAGAGAGGGTGAGCGTGATGGAGTTGGGTCGGCCCGGTTTTAAGGGTTGATCGGCTTCCGGATTCACCGCGGCACTAGAGGGCTGCCCATTGCCCGAAGGAATGGGGCGAAACCTTGGTGTGGTACGATTGATTAGAGGGGTTGTGTGAAGGGTCTTGTCACAATTCCTTTCCAGGGCACCGTGGTGGTGCACCGGCGCACGTAATGTGTTGTGGGATTGTGTCTTGTGGGTACATTGTACACCTCGATCGAGTAAAAACTATTCGAATAGCCGTGCCCACGGTTACGGGCGATCGACCAGATTCACCTTGATTAGTCTCACTTTTTATTTGAATGAAATGTTGAAGCATGACTAGTGCGGGTGGATGGATGGGCTGTTGCAACGTGGTTTGAGCGTTGGACGGTGTTTATTTAATCGCTTAAATGTTACTACTTTTTTTCTTGTCTTCAAATATTATTATTGTATTCGCAAATTTGTTTATGCAAATTGAGCCTCTTGACCATTCCTTGTTATTTATCTTGCATCATGTACCCTTTTTCCGGTGTGACTTGTTGAGTACGGTGGTTGTACTCAGTCTTGCTTCTTTTTCCCTCTTCAGTGCCAGAGGTTGAGAGCGAGGTCTCCGAGGAGGTGTAGGCTTGTTTTCGTCAAGGTTTAGTTGTGGAGTTGGTGTTCCGCTCGCTCGTATCAAGTTTAGCTTAAGTCGGTTTTATTTTCTTTTCCATTGCATTTATGTAACTCCTTTATATTGTTTCTAAGACGAGGATTACTGTATTATCAATAACGTCGATTTGTGTACCTCGGCGATTCCGGACGAGGATGTAATGCACAAATTAGCTGCAGAAATTCTGGTGTGAATTTCTGGGCGTGACACACGCGAGGCCGAGGGAGTAGAATCCGATCAGGGAGCTCAGCGTGGGAGAACGCGACGGCGGCCATCCCCCTGCGAACCAGAAGCGGAGGTTGGACTTCGAGGGTGCTTGGAGTCCTTGGTGACGTAGTTGAGCCTCCGACAGTGACGGCAGCGAACGGGTAAATGACAGGAGGCCGCCCGGTGTGTTGAGGAGAAACAGTTGAGGCGGTCGACAAGCTCAGCCGGAACGCCCGGAGAAGACGGCTTGCTCACCGCCGCCTCCCTTGCACGGAAGCGTGGACGGCGACGGCGGTGGCGACGCCCCGGCTGCCAACCATCGGGATTGACCACCGGAGGGCCGACCACGTCCGCGGCACCGCGCCCCGTGCGTGCCCGAAGCTCAACCGGCCCGCTCAAGCACCTCCTCGAAGACGGAGGCCGGAGGGAGGAGCCCGCCGTGGCGCCGAAGAGGAGTGGGACGGGCGCGACGCGATCCTTCTTGCCCAGGAGGCTTTCCCGGCCAGGTGCGGGCGCGCGCCGGGCGCTCGGCAGAGCAGGGAAGGCGCACGCACGGGGAGGAAGAAGGTGGAGACGGCGCCGACGGGTGATGTCAAGGTAGGAGGGCGAGGCGAAGAGGGAGGAGGAGGAGGAGGAGAATGGGACACCGCCTGGAAGAGCGATGGAGAGGATGCCACGGTGGATGGAGATGCCTCGGCCAACGGCGGCACCACAACGACGGACCGAAGAGAGGACATGACGAGGGAAGCGGGAGAAAGAGAGAGAGACAGAAGCGAGCTGGTGGCCAGCGCGGAGCGGCGGCCAAGCGTGGGCGTCGGTGGCCGCCGGCCGGGAGTGCCACGGCGCCCCAGGACCTAACGCGCGTGCGTGCGGTCCCTGTTCACGTTCGGAAAGCGCAGTCCTTTTTCAGTCTTGTTGATTTTTTTAATTTCTTCGTAACCATTTGGTTGACATGCAAATAACTAGAAGACGTTTCTCAAGAGTTTAAAATAATTTCTCATAACTTTATAAGACATATATATATTGTTTTAGTGCAATATAGTTATTGATAGTCAAATTATAAAAGTTTGCCTTAAATTTTATTATAATGTCAAAAATTATGTAATCGGGGGAATAGTGCCATGAAATCGAATCTCAAATTCAAAGGAAAAAAAGAGTAAAATTCAAGCGAGTTTCGTCCACTTTTTCGGACGGCTGCACGAGCGAGCCGGCGAAGTGAAACGAATCCGACTTTTGACCGCGCCGTATCTCGCTCTCTGCAGTCTCGCCTCGCCTTCCCGTGGTGCAAAGATTACCAACCAGTGCCACTGACAACCAGGGGCCCACCTTATCCGGTCCCACGTGTCATCCACTCAGGGCTAGACTCCAAGTCAAATTGGCCAACGGATGGGGGGTCGTCTGACTCCGCCTCCGTGACCAACCCGGTCGGCGCGTGGGCGGTCGCTTTCGGCCGACCGGACCGAGCTTCCCGCAGGTGGACAGCTGCCCACCGCAGCTGACAGGTGGGCCCATTGGTAGGAGGTCCTCATCGCTGGACTCGTGGGCCCACCTCATCATTTGGGGGCGTTCTCAGTCAGTGGTAAGGTTGGGGTGATTGAGGGTGATTGTTTAATTAAAGTCTGGTAATTAACCGTGTAAAATTACGGAATAGGCCATGGGCTTTTCTTGGTTAAGTCTGCGCTGTATTTCACCTGAAAAAAAGCACGTGACGTCCATAACTCATGTGTGCAAGTCATGCAAACTTCATGCAGGCTCCATGGCTGTGGAACGGTCACCACAAACTAAACTATAAGTACTCATGGGTTTGCATCATACATGTGCGATAATTCTAAAAATGTGCTAGGCTTTTATCTGATAGGTAAACTAAGTTGGCACATTTGTATTTATCTTTTGTCTCTCTTTCACATCAAACATTATACTCTCTTCGTGTTTTTTTCATGTTTTTGTTTGACATCGTTCACTTTTTAATTTATATTTGATCATTTGTTTTAGTAAAAAATTATATAAAAATGTGTAGAAGTATAAGTCAAAGCTAATAAAACAAATCACATAAAATAAATAATGATTAGATAAATTTATGCCAAAAAGCCAACTACGTCAAATATAAAAAATGAAGAAAATACTACCTAACACAATATATAAATATTTTTTGTCGCAGCTCGCACAACTTAAGTTAGACAGTAAAAGTTAGAAACATCTCACCTCAACAATACAGACTTAGTAATAATCAAAGAAACTGATCGAATTCAAGGATAAATAATATCTAGCGACAAATAAAGCAGTGTCCTACATGATTAAAACATTTTTACAACACATATACTAAGAAAGGTCTTTGCCGTTTGATTTGATTAGGTGGAAGCTATGTAAAAAAGATACAATCCCATTGTAACACATCAGAATATATATATATATATATAACATTTGCACCGTGTTTTTCTCATCTTTACCCACACAATTTGAATATATATATATATATATATTTGTAAAACATTTATAAAAATAACGTGGTACTTCAGAAACATATGTATTTACAATTCTTAAAAAAATACATTTTCTCAAAAGATGTTCTTATATTACATTGTGTAGATACTTATCTTTTGGTTTATAATATATAAGTAATATTTGATTTATTAAGTAGAACATTCATTAAATTTGAATGGGCCACTAGAAACGGACATACTCCCTCTTCCCAAAATAATTTGATGAAAATTAAATATTCTGAAACAAAGTTTAAACTTAAAAGCGATTTATTTAGAAAAAATTACAAAACCATCCTAAATGTCATCGTGAGATTGAGGAATTTCCATATAAGACTATTTTGTTGCAAATACCTCTTTAATTTTTCTTGGTTTGAGATTCTCATAATTATCTCTGCTCGGCGCTCATCCATTCTTGTGGCTAGAAACTCCACATGTTGATCATATGAATACTAATTGGGGAGGAACCATGGTCACCACTGATGTTAGCCAGGTCTGATGATACGATTGTGGCATCTCCACTCATGACATGTCAACATATCGTTGGACAGCTGTGGTGGTTGCGTTTGTCTCATAGGGTTTTACAACAGTTGATTTCTTAAGCATATTAAAAGATGAGAAATATAAGCTTGGTGCGATATTGTATCACTGAGAAGAGAAGATATGTTTGGGGTCACGTCCATTTATAGATGTGCTAATACATACATACATACTTACATATAATATATATATATAATATAACATATATATATATATATATTAGCAGCTGTGTCTGTGCGTTGTAACGAGTGAAGTCGGGGCGCCGCGCGGATGGGGACGGGAGGGAGGGACGTAGGCACGGCACTTTTATAAACACTCAAGAAGTTTTCTGCAAAATAGCCAGTGGACTGCGAGTTAATTTTATAAACGGAGTTTTACGTAAAATAGCCAAGCAAAACGAAATCTTGGATAAAAACACTACTTGCTTTATACATAGTTATTATATATATACTTATTATATATACTAACAATTGTGCCTGTGCGTTGCAACGGGTGAAGTCGGGACACGGCGCGAATGGGGACGGGAGGGAGGGGCGCATGCGCGGCGTGGGGCGCGGGAGCTCCGAGCAACGACGGGAAGGAGGGGCGCGAGCGCGCGCGCAAACGCGGCGTGGGCGTGGCACGGATGGGGACGAGAAAGGAGGGGCGCAGGGAGAGAGGAGCGCGGGTTAATTTCGAAAAAACTCAATGGGTTTTCGCAAAATAGCCGACGTAACAAAATTTGGGTGGAAACACTACTCGCTTTATAGATAGTTATATATATATATATAAACACATGTGAAACAGGAAAAAGACACACAAGCAGCAGCAGCCAGAAAGAAATCTCAAACCAAGCTAAATTAGAAGGTGGAATCTCATACTCTGAATGAGATTGTGGATGTCATTTTACAAATTTTCCTTTACTAGTAATTGTGTTCGTGCGTTGCAACGGGTGAAATCGGGGCGCGCACGGATGAGGACGAGAGGGAGGGGCATAGCGCGGCGCGGGAGCTCCGAGCAACGACGGGAGGAGGGACGTAGACGCAGGGCGGGCGCGACGTAGATGGGGATGGGAGGGGCGCAGGGAGGAAGGGCACAAGAGGTTTTTTTTATCCAATGCCTCCCTTTCTTTTCAGTATTGAAACTGTTGGTTAATTTTATAAACATTTAAGGGGTTTTTATAAATTATAGATTATAAATTATAGATATAGATATAAATTATAGATTATAGATTTTCTTACGAACACGGGTAGAAAACTAGGAAAATACAACACCTAAAGGGCAAACTGGTCAATCCAGAGCTCTAAATCCCTTTCCCTTTCCTATTTTCCAACCGAAACGCCATTAAAATATCCACAGAAAAAAGAAGAAAAAAAAAGCTGTATTCTTTCTCCGACTCCGCTCCAATGCCGTTGCCTCTCTCCTCCTCCTCCTCTTCCTCATAAGCGCGTGCGGGCCTCTCCTCGCCTCCGCGACCCAAACCCTAGCCTCCCAGCCGCAGCGAGGCCCCCGGAATCCGCCAGCTCGAGCCGGATTCGCCCGGGCGCCGACCGATTCCCCGGCGGGGTACCTCGGCCGGCCAAGCGGGATCCGGCGGCGGGGAGCGAGCTGCGCGTTTTCCTCGGGGCATGGTTGCCTGATCGCCCTGTCCGGACCGCCAGATGGGGATGTCGGGGGCCACCAATGGCTGCGGCGAGTACATCAGGATCCCGGAGGACGTGGAGGCGGCAGCGGGGGGGAAGGAGGCGGTGAAGGGGGAGGAGGAGTGCCCCGGGGTGCTGCGGTGGCGCGCGATCCGGTGGTGGGCGCAGGTCGCCGTTCTCGGGATCTTCCTCGCCGGGGCAGCCGCCGCCGCCGTCGTCTTCCTCGGACCCCTTGTCATTAAAAAGGTGCAAGCTTTTTTCGTGTTCTCCTCCCCCTTCTTTCCTTCCCCTTCGGTTGGGGAAAGGTACCTTGCCGATTAGGAAGTTCTTCACGGATGTTTCAGATCTCTGTTCCATTCTTTAATTCTGCTCAAGATGTTGCTGTGAATCGATTTGATTTATGCTAGAAAAAGTTAGCAAATTTACCCCCTCCTAGTTTCCTTCGCTTCTCGCTCGTTGATATTTGTTGATGCTTTTGGTTTGTGCTGTTGCTTTTCTTGCAATTGAATACAATTTTTTCCCTGGATTATTCCTAGCCCTGTTCTTAGCTAGTTCAACGAATAATTCAGATGTTGAATTAAATTTCACCACTGTATAGATCGGAGGAAGGGATTGATGGTGGTGGTGGTGCTGGATAATTAGTTCCACATAGTGCAGACTTTCAGTAAATAAGTTATGGCGATTTCCAGGATCTGAATTAATACTATTAGAATATGGAATGTTTATAGATTTTCTCATAAAGTTATGGGGACGGCTGGATCAAATGGGAATGCCGCTATTGGGGATATGGATTATATACACTGTGCCATGTGCAATATATAGCAAATATTCTTTGCAAGGAACGAAGATGTCAAATATCAATTAGCTAATATTGGCCAGTGCCTGTCAATTGGTATACTGGGCCTGCACAGTGGCTCAATAATTGGGGTCTGCAAGCTTTTGGTGCTTTGCTGGCCTAGGAGCTTTCACTGCTAGGTGGATGGGTAGGAATAATCTCACAAAGCAATTGGTTCCTGATATTTTTGGCTGTCAAGAAGTGAACTGTTCGTTAGTCTCAACAACATGGAATTTAATCAGGCCACCTCTTCCAAAAGCATACCTACAAGAGCACATGGAATGGACACCCCTAGCAAGTTCAGTCTGTGCTGGTGTTTGGGGACTGGACCCGCAGGTTGGTTTTACTTGAAAGCAAACTCTTTTGGCCAGTCTGTTGCCCAGAAGTAGTTGCAAGGAAAATATTTTCCCTGGTATGTTTCCATGGTCATGTTCTTGGCTATTGTAGGGGAAGAGTAAATGAGATGTATTTTATGGCTCCTATATATCGCACTGGTGCTGGATGATGAGTTTGCTGTGTTTGGTGATATAGCTGGCTCGTTAGTTTATTTATTCATTTGTATTCAAGGATATCACTCATAGCAGAAAGGAATATCAGGATGTTGGGTGGTGATGTCTGTTAAATAGGAAGAATGAGCCAAGGTGTTCAGTTAAATGCCAGTCAGTGCTTGTGGTTGGCATTTTGACATGGGCCAACAAGTGGTCTATGTTGGCTGATGCTCTGTGTGCTTCCCCAGGGGAACTGATAGGAATAGTCTGAAATTGCTCTGGTTCTTGATATTATGTTATCAAGATGTTTGTTTCTCTCACCAAAAGATGGATTAATTTGCATGATCTCATCAGCTCCTAGTTGCATTTATCTGACAGGACACCAAAAACGCCTATCGTTTTACTAGGTCCAGTCCAACGAATATTGGAACTCTTATGATTGCCTTGTTACTTATGCTTATGCAGATTGTGATGCTGTGATATTTATTCTGCAAGTCTCCTCTTGTTGTCTTACCTTGTTTTGCATGTTGCTGTCATTGGCAGGTGATTGCTCCGGTTATTGAATGGGAGTCAAGAACTTTCAGCAGGCCAGTCAATGCTCTGATATGTTTCGGCGCAATCGCTTTTTTCCCAAGTGTATTGCTACCTTCTTCTCCTTTTATGTGGATAGCGGGGATGTCCTTTGGATATTTCTATGGCTTTTTGATAATTACAGCAGCGATGAGCATAGGCATGTCGTTGCCATTCTTTATAGGGTCCGCATTTCATTCTAGAATACACGTGAGTATCTTAACCTCCGTCACATTTTACACAAATACAAGTTAAAGAGTTTATTTTTTTTCTAAAAAAATGTAATTGTATTTGTTCTGCAGAGGTGGTTGGAAAAGTGGCCGAAGAAAGCAGCTTTTGTTAGACTTGCTGGTGAAGGGGATTGGTTCCATCAATTTAGAGCAGTTGCCTTACTTAGGATCTCTCCATTTCCATATATAGTTTTTAACTATGCCTCTGTGGCAACAAATGTCAAGTATGGCCCATATATAGCTGGTTCAATGGCTGGAACGGTACATGAAACCTTCCTTGCAATATACAGGTAACCTCTTGCGTTGCTCCTTGTTCTGTTATTCAGATATCACACACTTTGTTAATTATTACCGAATTATTATCTAGTGTAAACCTTTTCAATTTTGTGATAACAGTGGGAAACTTCTCCAAAGCCTAGCCGTAGCTACTACCCAAGGTTCATTCTTGTCGGTAGATCAGATAATTTACAACGGCCTTGGCTTTTCAGTTGCTGCAGTTTCTACTGCTGCAATAACTATTTATGCGAAGAAAGCACTTCAAAAACTCCAAGCAGATGATGAGCTGTGTTGACTGTTGATGAGCACAGGAGATCCTACCCCGGATCAAACCTTGGTGCTAGTTTTTCCTTAAAATGTAATATATATATATACACACACAGAGGTGCTACTAATCTGGTTTCTAGTGTCTGCTACCTGACTACATTTCAGCTGAGAGGGTACTGCAACAACTGTAAAGAGAAAATAGAGAACCAGAAAAACGCTACCCCTTTTTTTCTCCTTTTGTTTTTTTCTTTTAACTTGTAGAGAAAGTGCTGCGACAACTATCAATTTCATCAATGTATTGAACCGTGATCTGTGCAATGTAAATTCGTAACCTGCTGCTTTCTCTAGTGGAAACATCTGTTACTGTTTCTTGATTGTGATCCTAATTAGAACAGAAAATGTTTGTAGATAATGCTGCCACAACTATCAACTTCCAACAATTTATTGAACCGTGGTCTGTGTAATGTAACTTCATCTGCTCTGTTTCTTGATTGTGATCCTAATCAGAACAGAAAATACTTGTCAGATGAAAGTACTACCATCAATATCGACAGGTAGCATCTTCTTGTATGCTGTTCGATACGTGTGATCTATAATTGCCAACATGGCACTTAATGCATCCACATGTTTTTATCAGGATCAGTTGGTCGAAATAATAAAAGTGGTATTTCTATGTTTCACGAGTAAAATCAAATGAGGATATTGCAGGACAAGTAGCTGTCAAAAATGGCCTGGGCCTTGATTTTTGGTTTACTCCTCACTGTGCAGTACTTGTGAACTACGCAGAAGCGCAAACATAAATTCAGGCACTCAGAACGGACACCATAAATAATAAAGGGGCTCTTTATATTTGCCCTTGTCATATTTGTCTGAAATCGTGTTTTTCTCTTTTTTTTTTACTTTGTGAATTTACCCTTGTGTTTTCAAAACGAAGCAGCACATTGCTCTTATTTTGTTATTTTGTTAGGATGGTGTTAACCTTTTATAAAAGACCAAAATGCACATGTGTTTTTCTCTGCTTTTGTATGGTCACTAGCAATTGTGCCCGTGCGTTGCAACGGGTAAAGTCGAGGCACGACATGGATGGGGACGGCACAGAGGGGCGCGGGAGCTCCAAGCAGCGATGGGAGGAAGGAGCGCAGTCGCGATGCTGGGCGCGGCGCAGATGGGGACGAGAGGGAGGGGCGAAGGGAGGGAGGAGCGAAGAGGGTATTTTTTTCATACAAGCCCTCCTTTTCTTTTCAGCATTGGGATTGCGGGTAGGGCTGACGAAATACTCGTGGCTTGCTAGCTCGTTCGGCTCGTGGATGGCTCGGCTCGGCTCGTTGAGAAATGCTAACAAGTTGTGCCAAGGGTTTAGCTCGTTAGCTATAATGAGCCAGCTCGAGTCAGCTCGCAAGCTGCTCGTGAGCTCAACGAGCCCGATGCAATGTACAAAGTAGGGCCTAATGTTTTGCTTGTTTTGCTATTCTTTTGTTTGTTTTGTTGTTGATGTGATAATAAATCAATAATTTTTATAATTTTGTGATGGTCAATATGGATCTAATGCTTTAGATTATAATAGTAATAATATCTAATCTAGTTGCATCATTACATTTGCATGGATAATTATCGATGGACAAGTGTTATCACGTTAATTATGGACTTAATGTATCACTTTTTATTTTTTTTCAATTGTATATTTGCATGTTTAATAGACTAAAAAATAAAATGTAATTTGTACATAAATTGCACTGTATTAAAGTAGCTCGCGAGCTAAACGAGCCGCTCACGAGCCGAGCCGAGCCTCTGGCTCGGCTCACCGGCGCGGCCGAACCGAGCCAAGCCGAGGCCGAGCGAACGAGCCTCTTGGCTCGGCTCTCTCAGCCGAGCCGAGCGAGCCAAGTGGCCGAGCCAAGCCAAGCCGAGCGGTATCCACCCTAGCTGCGGGTTAATTTTGGAAAAAATCAAGGGGTTTTTGCAAAATAGCTAAGCGAATAAAATTTTGGATAGAAACACTACTTGCTTTATAGATAGCTAGCAAAATGTCCGTGCGTTGCAATGGGACGACAATGCGAGGAGGAAGCGAGGCGAGAGGACGAAGGTTCGGGCGGCGGCGCGGAGCTCGAGGCGGCGACGGGAGGGAGGCGCAAGCGCGGCGTGGATGGGAGCGAAGAGAGGGACGTAGGAGGTCTTTTTTCATCCAAGCCCTCTCTTTCTTTTCAACATTGGGACTGAGGTTAATTTTATAAACGATCAAGGGGTTTTACGTAAAATAACACTTTTTTCTTCTTTAATTGGGTTTTTTAAAATAGCTAGACAGATGTGGGTTAATTTTGAAAAAACTCAAGGGGTTTTCTGCAAAATAGCCAGGCAAAACAAAATTTGGGTGGAAACACTACTTGCTTTATATATAGGTATAGATTATGATTTTACCCTGGTTTGGAATTAGATATTTATATTGTATTTTCATAAAAATGATTATATTTGGTTTAGTATATTTGAGACATCCCATTGAGCAGCCTAAGGCTAAAGGATATCCTAACGTATATATGTCAACTAAATTCAGAGCTCTCATTCAACACTTCTTATACCAGTCAATTGCTCAAACTGCAAATTAAACACACATAATTATTAGATACTCGCAGCCAGGCTTCATATGTGTTAGCTATGTTTGCAAAATGGTTCTATATGACAAAATAAATGTGTCAAAAAATACTGGATAAAACTATACAGATAAGGTGCAGTCGGCGCTGCCGAGTAGAGCCGCCGTCGGCATTGGTGAGTTGCTGTCGTCGGTGCTGGCAAGTAGAGCCGGCGCCGCCCCAAGCTGCTCTGTCCGCCGCGCCGCGGAAGTGCCGTCGCCGCGCCCCGCCCACCGTCGCCCGAGCCGCCGCCACCGTGCCCTCGCGCCCGTGGCTGCGTGAGTGGAGGGATGGATTCAGATAAGGATAGGAGGGTAATTTGGTCTTTTCACCTTTTTATATATTTGATAATTTTTTAATTCGTTTATTTAATACCATCTAACAGCCATCCAAATCAGGGGCAAACGATAGCTTCATTTCAAATTCACGAGGGTAAAATCATAAAGTTGAAAAAACAAGGGTAAAATTACAATTAGACCGGTGGATAATGATAAAATGATAGTTATCCGAATAATAAATGAATGATGTTACCAGCAGACAACAAGCACTATATGCAAGCAAAGAGGGGTGGGCTGCAATTCTTCCATGATCATTCACACACAACAAAGGGACACAATGCCCATTGGTCTGACATTCCAGCCATGAGGAAGAAGGGTGAAGGGAAAGATCATGCATACATACACAGTTAGTGGCAAATAACTGATCTAGTGACTTTGGTCATAGGCCTTTTACTAATGCATATCCCAAATAGGCCAAGGGCACAATGCAACTTGCCCCCCTAGTTTTAGGTAGTAGTGGGATAAAACCCTAGATCTTTCGTGCTGGTTTTGTGATCCAGGAGGCAAGGGCAATGGCATCTCGTAGTAGAAAATCGTAAGATGCATTTTATGTAATTAACTACCTAGTTAAATTTATGGACCATCATATTGGCATCTTTGGCTAAGTAAAGAAATGAAATGATTACTCAAATCTCTAGTTAGGTTTGAAGTTTCAAGTTCAGTTCGGAATGTGGTGATAGAGTTGTGGATGCATGAATTCATATCAATGGTTTATACATTTTTCGTTGGCGTAGAGTGCAGGCAACAAATTTACACTTCAATTATTAAAAGGAAAAGTTCAATTCAGAATCAAGTTAGTGGCTATGACTAAACTTTTGCAATAATTTACCCTGGGACTAGTACTGTTCTTGTTTTGTGATGGGTGTTTTAAACATGGAGTATAAAACCCCAAAGCTAAACTTCGGATCAATGAAGCAATAATCATCAAGCGCCATTGGCCTCAATTTCAAGTGCCATCTCAATGTTTTAAAGGTGAAGGAAGGCAATAGATATGGAGTTCACAATGACTATAACATCTTTGGCTATCTCAAAAAAAAAACACTTTGGCCGAATAAAATAGAAAAATTGTAAAAACCACCAAAATATCACCCTAAGCTTGAGATTTTTCTATTTTTTTGCAAATACCCCCCACCTAATCACTTTGGTTGGGAATCCCTCCAATTGTCGCTGCTTGTCCATTCTCGTGGCCAAAAACCCCATATATGCTCATGTGGATACTAACATGGGAGGAGTAAGGTCGCTACTCATGTTGACTAGATCCTATAACACGACCATGGCATCCTCACTCATGATGCGCCAGCATCTTGTTGGGAAGTGGTGATCACGAGTCTCTGTTCTTGAACATCGGGATTGTCAGAAGATTAGTTGTTGTGCTTGCCTCATGGGGTTTCGGGCAGCTGGTTTCTTCGACAAATTCAAAGATGATGAAAATAAGTTTGGTGCAACACCGTGTTGCTGAGAAAGAAGATATGTTTAGAGTCATGTCCATCAAAAAATGTGCTAAGTCATATAACACATGCGAAAAAAGAAAAAAGTGTGAGCAACGGCAAGTGGGGAGAAATCTCAACCTAAGGTGAATTAGGAGGATGGTATTTGTAACAAATCATCTTATAGGGATTTTAACTCATGGTGATGTTTAGGGTGTTTTTTCTAATTTTCTCAGGTACAATTTGTAGAGGATTGATTTCTTAAGAAAATGTAGAGGCTTGATTTGATTTTCATCTGTAAGAAAACAACTGATTATAACAACTAAAATACATAGCCAGCAGCCAGCTTACTCGATCCTGACCATCGTTTTTTTTTCAAAAATCCAAACAGATTGCACGGCACACGGCAGTTCCCTGACAAAAATTCATCCATACGAGGCAGCTTATGAGCGTCTGTTGTTGTTGTTGTTGTTACTATTACTATTATTATTATTATTATTATTATTATTATTATTATTATTATTATTATTATTATTATTATTTGAAATCAGGCACCATTAACCTCCAAGAAAACAAGTACCAGGTACAGAAATAAATCTCTCTTGCTTCCATTGATTCTGTAGTACCTCCAAACAAAGCAAATTTACAGGTTTCGCTTTGGCAGCCACAGTGGTAAATGATGCTGCAAAAGCACCAGACTTCCTCTCTGCCGAATTAACTGACTTGTCTACAAACAATCTATTCAAGAGTGACTTTTGAATCCCATGCAACCAAAAGCATTGAACTCGATCCCAGTACAGAACTAACAAAATAAATGCCCCATGGAGACATTTGTGTTTGTTGCATGAGCAAATGCATCCAAGAGGATCCAATCATGGAGAGCGAAATACAAATGATTCGACCTTAATTGGTTTGATTTCCAGAATTTCATCCAGTACCCACAATGGATCTCACGCACCAATCGATCATATCATATATGGAGATCAAACACTGTAAATATCATACCTGAGACTGTTCAAGCCTACTCATCTAAGAATGAGAGCAACATAAAGTGAAATCACACCTCAGAAGCTGGATCTGAAACCCTTTCACATTGAATCTCAGGTTGCTTTTAAGTTACAATAACCAATAACATGTCGAAGCTCAGACATTCAGGAAGGTAACTGAATCTCCATAGCGCATAAAATTGTGGATCTTCCACATGTTATGCAACTGACAAAATCACACAATTGTGCAGGCCATATAAAATGATACACAACAAATAGCTTAGTATCTAGTCTCGCAGATTCTTCCATCGGCTTCTTGAGTCACAATGCGATATTGTCAGTCAGAGAGGATTTATCCAATAATGCCGCTCATCTGCCTGAAGGCAGAGGGCACGGCAAAGCTAAATCAAACTATACACCTAAACTGAAAATTTCAGTGACAGCTAAATGAAAGTTTTTGTGGCTTCTTTCCACAGACACTTTTCTTGCTTGATGAGGTTATAGCTAGACCAGGCTACAGTCTTTTCAGGATTACAATAAGAAGTGAACTCTAATTGCCAGCACAGTTATGCTCTTTATGCAGCTCCTAAATGCTGCATCAATCATGTAGACTCCACAGCAGCTGGCGCTGCCACTGCAAGCTTCTTGCTACTTGAGCTCTTGTCATCAGTCTTCTTGCCACCTTCGGTGGCCTTGCCAGATGCTGATTTTGACCCTGAGGTAGAATCAGGCTCGTCATCCTCAACAACAAGCTGTACAGGACGCTTGCGGCCACGATGCATATGGCGTTCGCAGTATTTCTCATTCGCGATAGCATTTCTCCAGCATCGCCACTTCTTTCCATCAGTTCGCCGGCACCTCCCAGGTTCTGGCTCTGGGTTCTTCCCAAAGTCCAAGCAGAGTGTTGCCAACCCCATCACTGCTCAATTTAGCATTGCAAATCAATTAGAAATGCCTCAAATAACTCTAAACCGCACATGGAAGAATTTGCATCTAACATGATGTTATAAGGCTGCTTCAATAAGTTCTTTAATCCCTTAAATATTACTGCATGTATAAGATTAAATTTCTGCTGTAAAATCACGGGCTTGAAATTGCGGAAAAAATTTGCCCTACAAACTGCACATAGCTAGCATATTTACTTTCAGGAATGCATGGTGGAACATACAAAAAAATGTAACTGGGCTTTCACGAAAGGAACATAGATTATTGTACAAGTTAGAAGAGCCTACATGTCGGGTACTTCTGGGCACCTTCAGAAGATGCACCAGTAACACTCTTCCATATGGGGAAGACGAGATGGGTAGGCACAGGCACACGGGCAGCCATATACTGGTAGACACGAGATTGCTGCTCAAGCTCCTGTAGTTGCATCGCAGTGAATGCCGCCCCAGCACCAACTGGGACGGATGCAACAAGCGCTTTCATTTCTTCTTGAAGTGCTGCAGTCGCTGCGTCTGTGAACCAAACAAACACAAACTTTTTTCAGCTAAGAACTTTGCACAGTCAATCAAGCATAAGCCCTGAAATAAGTAGATGCAGGCATGAGTACTTAAGTCTAATGAACAGTAAAGCAGCTTGACATTGCAAGTACTGACAAAATTAAGATAGGAAAAAAAAGCAATAACAAAGTCCAAATCCTTTTTGCATGGCCAGTATTAATAAAAATTAGCAAAACAACAAAAGGTAAAGGCAGAAAAAAAAGAGAGAGGAGACATTTGGTTTCAATTTGGTTTCTTGCAGGATTACAAGTCAACCACAGTTAACAAAGGAACAAAAATTCAAAACACTTCTCCAAAACTGATTTGTGGACTGACAGTATCCCAAATCTTTTTTTCCTTTTTTTTGGATAGACAGTATCCACAATATTTGAATGACTCGTTAGCATTTAGCAGCAGGAAGAAAAAAGGTAGTATAAACGAACAAAAAAATCACTAAATGTCTAAATCCCCCCATACTAGTGGACTTCGAAGTACACGTAAATCTGTAGCGAACAATACAGCACTCGCACTGCAGAACAGACAGTATTTCAGTCTCGCGAAAAACGCATTCGCACAATTAATTCGCAAGAACAAAGCTAGTACCACCAACCTAGCATCAACCAAACCCTCCTGCTGCCGCTACTCTGTTTGTACTGCAACTATTCCTGCTCCACGACGTCACAGAAGAAAAGACTCCTACTACTACTAGCACTACTAGTTTATTACTCGCACGAAGATTTTCCGCGAGATTTTTTCGACGCGCGACCAAGAAATTTCCCAAAGAAGAGAAGAGAAGAGGAGAGCAAGCGCAACGCGCGTACCTTCTTCCGGATCCTCGACGGGGACGGCGTCCTCGACGAGCACCAGATCCTTACACACGCCCTCCTCCACATCCTCCTTCCCCTCTTCCTCCACCTCCCCCTCTCGATCCGTCTTCTCCCCTCCTCCTCCTCCAGTCTCCCCCTCCCCGACCGCCGCCTCCCCGACAGCCAGGCTGTTATCCTCCTCCTCCCCTCCGCCGCCGCCTCCGCCTCCCCCCGGAGGGTTGCTCGCGTTATCCTTCTTGGCCTCCCCCTCCGCCGCCATGCCCAGCGCCGCGAGGAGGAGAAGGTATCTTTTTTGGTGGGGAGGGGGGATTGGATCGGAGGGAGGGAAGGGAAAGAGGCCGGTGATACGGAGCTCTCGCTTTGACGGGGGTGGGGGAAGGAAGAGGAAGGAAGAGCGTGCTGATTTTTCACTTTTTTTTCTTTTTGAGAACAAAAAAAAGATGGGGGAGTGTGGGTTGTGGTGCTATCAGGTGTGGGTGCAGCCGAAATTGTTATGGGCACACCTCTTTAGGGTTGGGGTTGAGGGGTAGTGTATATAGGTGTTGGGGGTGGGGGCTTATGCTTTCGTTGACACAGGGTTTAGAAGTTTCTACTTTTGGGAGGGGATAGAGGAATATTTTGGTGAGATTATATTGAATGTTTTTGTAACGGTTGGTGCGAGTCGATCTAATTAGTACTTCGTTCGTTCACATTTTTAAGGTGAATTAAAAATAACTATGATTGGTTCTCATTTTTAAGGTGAATTAAAAAATAATTATGATTGGTTAAGAGAAGATGATAGATAAAAAATAGCTTTATTTTAAAATAACTATATCTTGAGACGAAAGTGTTAGCAATCAATGTGTTTTTTGAATATGGATATGTTTTAGGCATAGTTCATATATGACAGTGTGTTTTGGGATAGAATAGATAGGTCTGGTGTCATGTTAAGCAGTGATTAAAAATATAGGAGTAAAAATAAGATAGCATTGATGACATATATATGGCTCTAGGTTTTAACGTCAAGCTCCATAAAATCATGTGTTTTGCTTAAAGGACCCATGTAAATTGTAATATTCTTTTCGTGTGATTTAAAACATTGTTTTAACATTGTGTTGTACAATTATGTAAGAGTTTTTTATATTAAGTTCTTACAAACTGTATAATTTTTTTATATTTCACTCACAAGTGATATAGGAGCAGTACTTAGCTAAACTTGTAGTATAGATGGTGAAGCTAGATATGGCGAAGGATTTTTCTTTTATATTTAGTAGTCAACAATTCGCTTCAAACCGGCCAGAATGCGCTAATAAAACTAACAAACATCATCAATTTTATTTGTTACATTTTCGATAGTTCTTTCAATATTTACTTGTGTAGATAAATACTTATAAAAACTAACTCTGTTTGGCACCTTAGAGAGATAGCATTGTACCATGTGTACACTCATGCAAGTGTTTACGTTACATGTGAAAATGCGCAACATCTATCACCTACCATGACGTTAATATTGGAGACCAGTGCTTAACTGATTATGTCACTTTTATAATACTAATCTCAAGGCTTTAAGAATGATTTTTTTAACATATGTATGATTATCGGGACGATGCATCGCTATTATATCTAATGTTTGCATGAAGAGAATCTGTGCGATTTAAAAACATACATAAATCATTTTTGTTCAACATGATATGTTGATGTAAGCTACAACTAGATTACTTTATGGGGGAGGAGGGGAGGGGTAGGGGGTAAACTATATCATACAACATGTAATTTTTCAAACATATCATGTAAGAGGTCATACATATATATATATATATATATATATATAATATAGTGTTTTCACTTAAAAATTATTTTGTCTGGCTATTTTTAAAAAACAGTTAAAAAGAAAAGGGGTTATTTTGCGGAAAATCCCTTGAGTGTTTATAAAATTAACCCGCAGTCTCAATCTTGAAAAGAAAGGGAGAGTTTGGATAAAAAAATCTCCAAGTGTCCCTCTCTTTCGTCCCCATCCGCTGCGCGCGTCCGTGTCGCGCGCTGCGCCCATCCCTCCCATCATCGCTCGGAGCTCCGCGCGCCGCCTAAACCTTCGTCCTCCGCTTGCTTCCTCCTGCGTCGTCGTCCCGTTGCAATGCACGGACATTTTGCTAGTTATTTATAAAACAAGTAGTGTTTCCACCCAAAATTTGTTTTGCTGGCTATTTTGTAGAAAACCCCTTGAGTTTTTCCGAAATTAACCCGCAGTCTGCCTGGCTATTTTAAAAAACCCTAGTTAAAGAAGAAAAGGGGGTTATTTTACATAAAACCCCTTGAGTGTTTATAAAATTAACCCGTAGTCCCAATGCTGAAAAGAAAAGGAGTGCTTGGATGAAAAAAAGATCTCATGTGTCCCTCTCTTCCATCCCCATCCGCGCCATGCCTGCGCCCCTTCCTCCCGTCGTCGCTCGAAGCTCCCGTACCGTCGCCTGGACCTTCGCCCTCCGCCTGCTTCTCTTCCTGCGTCGTCGTCCCGTTGCAACGCACGGGCATTTTGCTAGTGTATATATATAACTATCTGTAAAGCAAGTAGTGTTTCCACCCAAATTTTGTTTTGCCTGGCTATTTTGCAGAAAACCCCATGAGTTTTTTCAAAATTAACCCGCAGTCCGTCTGACTATTTAAAAAACCCAGTTAAAGAAGAAAAATGAGTTATTTTGCAGAAAACCCCTTGACTGTTTATAAAATTAACCTGCAGTCCCAATGTTGAAAAGAAAGAGAGGGTTTGGATGAAAAAAAGACCTCCTGCGTCCCTCTCTTTTGCCCCATCCGCGCTGCGCTGCGCCCTCTTCGCTGCTTCCCTCCCCGCATCGTCGTCCGTTGCAACGCACGGGCATTTTGCTAGTATATATATAAAATAAGAAAAATCAACACGTACAATATAGTGATTAAAAACAAAGTAAAACTATAGCTCATGTTGAATTTTTCAGGGAGATGTTAATTATGTTTTTGTTATTTTTTTTCAAAAATTTAGTAGTGTTAACAAAAATCTTGAAAAGATTAGGCACCTTAGGGATGACGAGTAGACAATCTTAACATTTGGCATCGTGTACCATCATGCATACAATCATTTGTGTTACATATATCATCCGACACTGATGGGAAACCCCTTTAGTCCCACTTTGTAACCCCCTTAGTCTCGGATTACAAATCGGGACTACAAAAATGAAACTAAAAATGTTTTTTAGTCCCGGTTATTTCAATCGAGACTAAAGATCAATCTTAACCAAGACTAAAAATGATGACGTCACGTGGTTGGCTCCGCCATCTTTAGTCTCGGTTGGTGTTACCAACCGGGATTAAAGATTTTTTTAATTTTGCTCTTGCTGCTTGCTACTTGTTTACATATTATGCATATATCTGTATAAATACATATATATGCATAATATATATATGTAAAATATGTACTTATATATATGCATAAATACATATTTTACACATATATATGCACTTAAGTAAATATCTACGTATTTTACCACAATATATACACACACATATAAATATATATATATATATATTAATCCTTCTTAATTTCTTCTAATGTTCTATACATATATTACAAAATCTAAGCCTGGCATCACCAGGGACACGGGGCAACAACAACAATTCCAGGCCACGCCCCGCCATCTGACGGCGAAGAAGGCGGCGTGTAGTCCAATGCGGCGACGGCGGCGGCCATGAAGGGGTGTCGGTAGTGGAGGCACGCGGCGGCGGTGGTGACGGTGGTGGCACGCGGTGGAGGCGGTCAGCGTCGGCCATGGCGGTGGCGCGGCAGCGGCGTCGACGGTGGTGGCGCGTGCAGTGGAGGCGGCCAGCGTCGGCCATTGCGGTGGCGCGGCAGCGGCGTCGACGGTGGTGGCGTGTGGCGGCGACGACAACGATGACTATGAGCTAGAAGACGTACGGCGATGACGATGGTGAGATCAGAACGTATACGGCACGAGACGACAAGACGATGTCACGACACCCACTGTGACATAATAACGGAGAGTACTACTTAATTGATTACGCCGCTTTATTGTAAGTTCTTTTTGGCTAGTAGATGTTTGATGGTTTGGCCGATGCACCGCTATTCTATCTAATGTTTGAGTGTGGGGAATCTTAAGATCAAATCAAATCATGAAAAATACATAGATAAACCATCCTTTTGTCAATACCACGGTATGTTGACATAAACAAATACTACTTTGCTTCTTTTTGGTAATTTATATAGTAAATAAATTATCAAAGAAACCTTATAGGAGTTTATAAACAAATCTAAAGAGAAAAGTATGATGCTACACCTACAAGACAGTTACAGAACAAAACTACAATTCATGTTGAATTTTAGAGTGACTTCAGATTTTCAATGAAAGAAAAAAGAACACTACAGTTCTAGTTCTAGCTAGCTGGGATCAGTCAAACCATCTAAAAAGTAGTACTTTTAGTGAATGTTCTGTTATCATAAACTGAAAACATCGGTGATCAGAGGCTACCAAAGTTAGGTCTTTTTTTTAGCACAGCAAAGTTAGGTTTGATTTCACAAGAGTGACATCTCTTTTCCCCCTGTGCTCGGTGTGGTCAAACTCGAACTGTTTTTAGAGCTTTGGTTGGGTCTCTGCGAATTTTGGCCTCACATGTCAGCCTTAGCAACTCACATTCATGGCCAGCCCCGAACCCGATAAAGAGACGGAGAGAAAGCAACAACCGGTGCCCAGTGCCCCCACCTTTCAGAGATCGTACTGGTTCCTGTTCTTTTTCTAGTTACACAATTGTTTCTAAAATTCTACACTGAGCTCAACAAAATTAATTAGGGTCCCACCCTGTTTGCTTGTCTTATCAGCCGGGCTTATCAGCCGTTCGAACAATATTTTTCTCTCACAGCAAACCAGCCGGTTTGTCTTATCAGCTGGCTTATATGACCCGCCGAACACGCCCCATGTATATCATTTTAATACATGTCATGGCATGTTTTAAATGTTCCATTATAAATTAAAGTTTTGCACACAAATATAATATATTTGGTAAGATATTTGGCAGGTGCATAGCTGGATGGCTCCTGGCTAGGTATGCCATTCCAAGAGTATAGGCTACACATAGTGTCGAAACTTGGTTTCGGCAATATATTTTCTGGGGTCGCAGTCAAGATCGCCAAGCACAATGGGTTAGAAAGAGAAGAAGATTTAGACAGGTTCAGGCCCTCTCGTGAGGTAATACCCTACTCCTGTTTCGGTGGACTCGATCCGCCGAGTGTCTTTATTGATCTCGTGATCTAAGCTAAGGGCTAAAAGCTGAACTCCTCTTGGAATATCTGATCTCCTATCGGAATATCCCTCAAGGGACGCCCCTTACCCCCCTTATATAGTCTTGGGAGGAAGGGTTTACAAGTCGGAAACCCTATCTTACTCTAAGTAGGTTTCCTCAATCTTACCAAACCGTGACTATAGGCCGATTGCCTTATCTCTATCGGCAACCGTAACACCTAAGTCAAGTTCGGCTACAGATATAGCGGGCGCAATCTATCCCTACCTCCGTCGGATAAGCTTGCCATGTGGATACCCGATTGCCACAATCTCCACGGTAGCCCCGAGTCCTTTTCGGTCGACGAGACAACTCGGCTTCGGACCAAAGCGGAACTCAATCAAAAATCTCTTTGGCCGAGTGCTTTTGGCGCCGAGTGATTTCATCATCTCTGCCGAATCTTCCCGAGTGGCTCCAAAGGCTGTGAAGGGCTGGAAAAATATACATAAAAATTCTCAAAAAATAAATATCTAGGTGCATCTCTGATGCACCTAATTATAGGTGTAGCCCCGACTATGTGGTTAGTCAAAAATAGACTAAGCATATAGTCAAGAACTATATAAAAATTATTCTCATGTAGATGCCTAGCTCATGCTAAAGCAATCATAGAAATCTCATTACTCGGCAAGTTCATACTCAACCAGTGAATTTGCCCGAGTCATCTCGAACAAATAATTCAATCATCCCTCTTGGGTAAAAAGCACTCAGTAAACTCTTGCTCAACCGAGTGGATTCGCCCGAGTAATCCCGAAATAATAACTCAATCAACCCTAGCGGGTAAAAGCACTCGGTAAGCTCATGCTTATCCGAGTAGATCGTCCGAGTCATCCGGAACAAAAACTTTAATCATCCCTCATGGGAAAATAAATTCTTTCAATCATATGAAAAATATGACCAAGTTATTAAACAGCTTTTGCCATAATATGGTCTCAATCTTATAAAGATCTTCACCAAGGTGGAAAACAAACGGCATCGGTAAGATTACCCAGACCAAATCTTTGAAAAACCAAACGACCCTTGTTCACCAAGGTGGCTATAAAAACTTCTGTGTTGGTCACCTTCCAAATTGCATCGTGCCAACTTCTCATGAAGTTAAGCAAACCGCGGTATGGAAGGATCTTTTAAGGTATTGGGCACTCGGACACGCGCATATTGCCGGGGCAAATCGCTTAAGCTCATCCGCTTAAGTCCCTAAGGACACGTATCGGACCACACCTTAGCCGGGCCGTAGATTTTCTTATGGGCTCGGCCCACTCACCGAAAACCTAGCGCAACCCTCAAATCTTTCTTTATAAAGACACGAGGTCGTCCCCGCCTCTTCATCTTCCAAAAATTCCCCTTCTCGCAATACTGTTCATCAGTTCATTGCGGAGAACCCTAGGCTTGCGCTCTTCTCAGTCCATCCGCCAAGAAGCTCGCTTGCCGCGACAACTAGCTCCTGCAACCAAAACTCCCACATCTTTCGCCCAAGATCCAACCTTTCTCAGCCAGATCCGCTCCTCAACAATCTCGCTCTCATGGCAGAAGAAAAGAGGATTCCGTTCGACCAATGGGCCACCTCAGACGTGAGGGAGTACACCCTCAAGGAGATGGTGAAGCACGGCGTGCTTCCGCCCAAGGAACTTGTGGAATGGCGCCCGGCGGCGGGGGAGGACTTCCCGACCCCAAACACGGTGAGCTCGTTGTCTTTACCTCCTTTTTCTATTGCGGATTCAGTCTTCCCACCTCCGAATTCTTTCGGGGGCTTTTGGACTATTATGGTCTTCAAATATACCATCTGAACCCCAACTCGATGCTTCACATAGCACTCTTCATTCATGTATGTGAAGCCTTCCTTGGCATTCTTCCTCACTTCAATCTGTTTCGTCGTATGTTCTACCTGAAACCCCATCCGAACAAGGACCATCCTTGTGTCGTTGGCGGGCAGCTTCCGGCTTCGCGGATCTCTCCGCAAAGACTACTTCTCTCTCCCCTTGAAATCCTCGAACAAAGGTGGCACTCGGCGGTTCTACATCGGCAATCTTGAACCCGGCCTCCCTTCCTTTGTCGGTCTTCCTCCTGTCCCCAAACCATCTTGGAGCACCGTCCCGTAGCCCAAGAATGGGATGAGGCCAACGATCTGCTCGCGAAGATCCGGCGATGAAGAAAAGGAACCTTCGCGGGAACAAATCACTCGGCACTTCATCGAGTGCGCGCCAATCGGGGAGCGGTCGAAGCCGGCCTTCGAGTACGAAGGCGGAACGACCCAATCGGGAGGACCGGATCCGCTCACTTACGAGATCCCGAAGATCCGGATGTACAAACTCTTCTCATCGGATCGCGGTCGAGCGAGCCCTCGTACTACAGTCCTTCCATTCAGCATCCATCGACCTCCTCCTCCAGGTAAGCCAATTGATTGCTCTATATTATCTTTCGATCTTGACGTCTTGTCGCTTAATGTTGCACTTTCCCTTGTCTGCAGGAAAACGCCTCCATCACCTCCAAGCCATATAAGATGGCTCATGATGAGCGCGCAGCATCGCCCGCTAAGAAGCCGGCGGCGGGATAAAAATCAAGGCGATCCGGTCGGGAAGCGGGCGGCGCCAGTGAGGACTCGAACGGGCGCGCAAGCAAAAGCGGCGATCATCGAGGACTCGGATGACGACGTCCCGGCTCCTCCGGTCGAGACTCGCCTCTAAGGCGATCGCCGCGGGCGCACCGAAGATCCGCCGATCAACCGGTAAGCTCGAAACCAAAGTCCCGAGCTCTTTTATAGAAAACTTTTCTTTATCTTCGCTGTATTTACTTGTGCGGGAAGCCCGGGATATAGATCTGTCGGAGGGATGAAGGGCCGACCCGCCGCGCTCTCTGAGCGCCAAGGCCGTCGAGCCAAAACCGGAGCCCGCAACCAAGTGCGGCGTTCGGAGAAGCACCCTTCTCCTCGAAGGAGAGCGCCCCGAGGGGAAGAGCCCCGCCGCGGCCGGATATCCCGCGGAAACCGTCAGTGGAGCCCACGCTGCGGCCCGAGCGCCCGGCGAGGGTCACTCGGCACGAGCCCGAAGAAGAAGAAGGGCCTTGCCCCACCTAGGCGGCCGCCACCGAAACCGGTGAGATTTGCTTGGAACTTTCCTTTGTTCTTTCAATTTTGAATCTCTCATGTCTTCATTGGTCTTTCTTATTTGCCGACCACGGTAGAAGAGATCCCAGGTTACGATCTTCGAGACACGGGTTCCTCCGATCGAATCGAGTGGCGGGACTCGGAAGGCGAGAGACGGGGCATCATCCTCGGCCGCGGAGTGAAAGGATGAAAGGGATGCCCTCGTCGAGAGCCGAATGAGGCGACCCGACCGCTCAACGTAAGCCTTCGTTTTTCTTTTTGATTATATCTTCGTTATCCTTGATCGATCATTCTTACGCTTTCTCATGCGAAAGAATATTGCCGCTCAATGGCAAAATCCGAGGTCTTGGAAAAGCGGTGCCTCACTTAAACTCCTTGGAGGACGTTCGGCGACAGTGAAGGTCACCGGGAGGAGGCCGCTTCAAGGGAGGCCGCTCTAAGGAGGGAGATCTCGGAGCTTCGAGAAGCGAACCTCGACCTCCGCGGATCAATCGGAAGTAAGCTGCCTCTCCCGGCTTCATCATGATTCTTTCGTTGATCTTGTTAATTGATCATCCTCTTTCGTTGTAGAAAATTCTTCGGAGGTCCATTCGCTTCAAGTCCAACCGGAAGCGGTCGGCCTCGACAAGGCCGAGATGGAGGCCGAATTTGAAGGTAACCTTCTTTGAAGTTGAATTTCATGTCTTGCTTCATTCCCGAGTGCCTTGACCGATCTAGGACTCCTTGCGGCTTATAAGATAAAGACCCGAGCCCGATGACGTCTTACTCGGGCGGATCAAATCCGGCGACGAGATACGGGAAGAGGTCGCCAATGCCGCCGCACCAATCTTGGCGCCTTGTTTGATCAAGGGGTTGGGGCCGGCTCGCTAGAGCCAATCGAGATCTTCGACAAGCTCCGCTGGCTCCCGAGCGATATCGAAGAACATCACCGAAGCGACCAACATGGGGCTGGTCGGCTCTTGCACGAGACCAAGTCCCTCTACCCCAGTGGATATTCATTCGGTCGGGGAGGGCTTCGCGAGGGGACAAAGATGAGTAGGCCTTAGATATGCTCGGCGAGGCGCAAAAGGCGGCGAAAAGATCTCTTTGGATGTAGTAAACAATTTCAAGCTTTGAACTTATATTCGACTTCGCTTTGTGAATGTCATGTAATCGTAACACTCTTGTCATGAAATCTACGTGCCTATTTTTAGTTTATTTATGTCAATGCCTTGATTCGAGCCTTTGCGTGAAATTTCTTAAGTAGTTTTCGTTCGTGTCACCAAGCCTAGGCTTGATTAGGTCATCGGAAAACTCTCGGTCCTTAGACACCGAGCTCGAGTCGAAGGACATTAAACAATGATAAACCAAATTGTGCACAAAAATTTGTGAGGAAAATTCGAGCTTTATTGATATGTGTATCGGCCCCACGCTAGCTCAAGAAGTCATCTTGCTTGAGGTTGGCGAGTCAAGGAAAACATGAGGCCTTAGCCGATTAGGCGTAAAACCGCCGAAGATGTTCAATGTTCCGGGAGTTCTCCACCATAGACCCGTCCTCGCGCTTTAGCCGGTAGGCACCAGCCGAGTCACTTCGGCGATTATATAGGGTCCTTCCCATAAGGAGATAACTTGTGTCGGTCCTTGGTGGTCGGATTTTGCGTAGGACCAAGTCGCCAACAATGAAAGCTCGTGCTCGCACGTTGCGGCCGTGGTATCTTCGAGCCCTTGAAGGTATTTGGCCGTGGATGAGGGCGCCTCGCGGGCCTCTTCCAATCGGGTGAGGTCATCCACTCGGTCGATGTCGTAGCGTTCATCGTTGAAGCTGCGGACCGGAGGGATTCAAACTCCATCTCATTTGGCAACATGGCTTACGCGCCATAGACCGAAAGAAAGGAGTTTGGCCGGTGGCCCGGCCAGGTGTAGTTCGCGGCGACCATAGAACCGAGGAAGTTCTTGGACCCACTTGCCGGCGTAAGGGCTTAGTCGGTCGAAGACGCGAGCCTTGATGCCTTGAAGAACCATGCCGTTTGCTCGCTCGACTTGCCCATTGCTTTTGGGATGAGCACCGATGCGTAGCGAGATCTTGATTCCGACGTCTTCGCGAATTCCTTGAAAATGCCTCCGTGAATTGAGTCCCATTATCGGTTATGATTCTGTTTGGGACGCCAAAGCGGTGCACGATGTTGAGGAAAAATCCCGTGCTTTGTCGGCGGTGATTGTGGCGGCGGCTTGGCTTCAATCCACTTGGAGAACTTGTCGATTGCGACGAAGAGGTGTGTGAAGCCTCCGGGCTTTCTTGAAAGGGCCAACCATGTCCGGCCCCATACCGCGAACGGCCGGGAAAGTGGGATTGTTTGAAGCTCTGGGCGGGACATGGGTTTGTCGGGCGCGCGCCTTCGCGGGTTCTTACGACTTTTTCCGCGTCGGAGACCGCGGTAAGCCGAAGAATCCTTGCCCGTAAGCTTTGCCGACTAGAGTGCGTGCGGCCGCGTGGCTTCCGCATATGCCCGAGTGGATATCTTGGAGTAATTGTTTCCCTTCTTCGGGTGTGATGCACCTCATTAGAATTCCGAGAGGGCTTCTCTTGTATAGATCGGAGTCGACCATGACGTACGCTTGGCAACGACGCCGGACGCGTTCGCTTCATCCGGTCATCCGCGGCTCTTGCTTGAGTTAAGAATTTGATGAGCGGCGTCCTCCGGTCGGTATCGACCATGGTGACTTCGTTCGTGGTTTGCTCGTTGGAAGTTGTCTTTGCGGCGACGGTTGGCTCGTAAAGATGTTCGACAAAGACATCTGTTGGAGCGCTTCGCGCTTAGATCCGGCTGCGCTAGCTCATCGGCGGCTTCGTTGTTATGTCTCGGGATATGTGAGAGTTCTAGCCCATCAAACTTGTCCTCAAGCTTGCGGACCTCTTGTCGGTAGGCCTCCATAGTGTCGTTTAAGCAAGACCGAGTCTTTCATCACTTGATTGACAACGTGAGTCGCCTTTCACAATAAGCCGACGAATTCGAGTGAGGCGCAAGGCGCAGTCCATGTAAGAGAGCTTCGTATTCGGCGACGTTGTGTGAGGCGGAGAAGTGGAGGTGAAGGGCATATCTTAGCCTTTCCCCGGTCGGGAGATCGGCACAACTCCTGCTCCCAAGCCGGTGATCCTCTTGGATCCGTCGAAGTGCATGGTCCAGTGTTGGAGGTCTTCCCGAGGTACGTGCTCTCTTGCTGTTCGATCCACTCGGCCGGGAAGTCCGCTAAGGCTTGTGACTTAATGGACGTCCCGGCTTAAAGGTTAAGTCCGCGGCATCGGTTCCGGGGCCCACTTGGCGATGCGCCGGTTGCCTCGCGGTTGTGGATGACGTCGCCGAGTGGAAAAGAGGTGATGACGGTGACCGAGTGACCACGAAAGTAGTGTGCCAATTTCCTCGCGGTTATTAGAACACCATAAAGCAATTTTTGTACACGGGGTATCGGATTTTGGCTCTGCCAAAACTTGACAAAGTAAATTGGTCTTTGAATCTTACGGGCCCGTCCTTCTTCTTCTCGTTCTACCACAAGGACCGTGCGACCACTTGGTGAGTGGCTGAAACGTACATGGCAAGAGGGGTTCTGGGGCGAGGTGAAGCTAGGACGGGTGGCGTGGTAAGGAACTCTTTGAAGTCTTCAAAGGCCTTGTCGGCTACGTGGTCCACCGGAAGTCGTCTGTCTTCTTGGCGGTTTGAAGAAGGGTATGCCTCGCTCGCCGAGTCGGGATATGAAACGGCTTAGCGCCGCCATGCGATGAGCTTTTGGACGTCTTTCGATTACTCGGGGCTTCATGTTTAAGATGGCGTTGATCTTCTCCGGGTTTGCTTCAATGCCGCGATGTGATACCATGAAGCCGAGCGGTTTCACGATGGGACGCCGAAGGTGCACTTCTCCGGGTTCAACTTCATTCGAAGGCCCGGATGTTTGCAAAGGTTTCTTCTAAGTCGGCGATCGGGTCTTCTTTACGCTTGGTCTTGATGACAACATCGTCGACATAAGCTTCAACGTTTTTGCCGATCTGCGTGCTGGAAGCATCTTTGGATCATGCGTTGGTATGTAGCTCCGGCGTTCTTCAGGCCGAAAGGCATGGTGATGTAGCAGTAGGCCCCGAACGGCGTGATGAAAGATGTCTTCAAGCGGTCGGATTCTTTCAAGCGATCGGTGATAGCCCGAGTAACAATCCAAGAAGCTCGGGAGTTCGCAGCCGGCTGTTGAGTCGACAACTTGATCGATGCGAGGTAGCCGAATGGATCTTTGGGGCAGGCTTTGTTGAGGTCGGTGTAATCGACGCACATGCGCCATTGCCCCGTCTTCTTGCGGACCAAGGCTGGATTGGCTAGCCGGTCGGGATGAAGGACTTCTTTAATGAAGCCGGCGCCAAGAGCTTTGCGAGTTCTTCTTTGATCGCGTCTTTTCGATCCTGTGCGAACTGCGTAATCGTTGTTTAATTGGTTTGGCGTCATCTTTGACGTTCAAGAGTGCTCGATCACCTCCCTAGGGATTCCGGGCATATCGGATGGTTTCCAAGCAAAAACATCTTTATTATTTTGGAGGAAGGTGATGAGCGCGCTTTCCTATTTAGGATCTAGGTCGGCGCCGATTACGCGAGTCTTGGAGGGATCGGACGAATCAAGCGAGATCTTTTTGGTCTTGGCGTCGCCGGATCCCGATTTGGCTATCTTCTTCGCGGGGACTTCGCCCTCGCCAAAGTAGATGCAGCCAATCGGACTTCTTGTTGGCCACGTAATCTCTCTCGAGATTGGGCCATGTCGCAGCTCTCCTTGTCGCAGTGAAGGCTTGCTTTACATCGTGCGAAGAGTGATGACGCCGTTGGGACCCGGCATCTTCATGCAAAGATAAGTGTAGTGTGGGATCGCCATGAACTTGGCAAGCGCAGCCTTCCGATGATGGCATGATATGCCGTTTGAAGTCGGCCACCTCGAAGGTGACGTTCTCCGTTCGGAAATTCTCTCGGGCTCCAAAAGTGGACGGAGAGAGATATGCCCGAGTGGTGTTGAAGATAGCCCGGGATAACTCCGTGGAAGGGGTGAGCTTGCTTTGAGTTCGGCCCTTGGGATCGCATTTCATCCATAGTCTTGGCAAACGGGATGTTGAGGCGCGCCCCGTCGATGAGGACGCGCTTAAGCCCGATGTTGCGGACTACGGGGTCTAGGACGAGTGGATAGCGTCCGGGTGGACCACTCGGTCGGGATGATCCGAGCGGTCAAAAATGATGGCCACTTCCGACCATCGCGAATGCGAGGGACTTCGAGTTGAGCCGCGTTGACCTCCGGTCGGTTAGCTTTTGTTTCCTCTTGGATTCATAGGCTAACGGGCCCCGAAGATGTGGTTGAGCTCCCCCTGGATCTTGAAAAGGTTCGGCATTCTCGGCCGCGTTGTTCTTCTTGGCGCGGACGGGCCAGCCTCGTCGATCGGCTTCTTGTTGAGCGCTGCGCGTCGTCATTTGGCTTGTAGATAAAGCGATCTTTTGCCGCGTGCTTGTGATTCGGATGGTGGGTGCACCGGCGTTCATGATGGCGTCGTAGGCGGCGACTCGGGACGGCGTTGAGTATTGGAGGTTGCGGCCACCGGTCTTCGATCGGCGCTTGCGATCTTTCGGGCCCGGTTGCCGTTGTTGCCGCCATCCTTCTTAGGATTTCGGCTTCCTCGCTTGCTTGTCCTCTCTTGTCGGGCCGATCTTGACGGGCGGCCTTGATGGCGTCGTTTGATTTGGCGTATGAATTCGCCGTCTCAAACATACGCTTCACCGTCTTCGGTGGCTTGCGTCCGAACTTGCCGATAAGCGGCTCATCACGGACTCCCTTACGGAAGGCGGCGATGATGATGTCATCGGTGATGTTCGGGATCTTGTTGCGCTTCTCGGAGAAGCGACGAATGTAATCCTTCGAGGCTCGTCAGGCTCGGATGACATTGTAAAGGTCGAAGTGCGTGCGGGCCTCTCGAAGGTGCCTTGGAAGTTGGCGATGAAGTGGTCCCTCGGCTCGCTCCACGAGCCGATTGAGCCTCTTGGCAGTTGGTGAGCCAATTTACGGCCGAGTTTGCGAGGGCCACGGGCGAGTAGTTCGCCATGGCTTTGTTGTCGCCACTGCGGCTCGGATGGCAAGGGTATATACGGTTAACCAAGATTCGGGGTCGGTTTTGCCATCGTACCTTTCTATCCCGGTGGGCTTAAAGCCACTCGGCCAATGCACTCGGCGGAGCTCCCGAGTGAAGGCCGGTACTCCATCGTCGCCGCTATCGGGTGATCCCCTCCGATCTTCTGAGTGCGACGGTCGCGCTCTTGGTAGCGGCGGTCGAGGACTTCCGCGAGATCACTCGGCGGGGTCTTCGTTGGCTGGTTGGGTAGCCGGAACTGTTGCGGTGGACTCGGTGGTGGACGGTGGACGTCCATGTCGTTTGCGGCGGGAGTCGACCGTCGCTCTTGGTGCCTCGGCGTGGACTCGGGAGGTGGGCCTCTTGGCCTAGTTGTCGACCGAGCCGGCTCGGGCCTCCTATAGTCTCCCGACCTTAGGGGTGGGAGCCGGCTCTTGTCGGGCGTTTCGGCCACGGATTCGATCGGCCTTCTTGCCGAAGTGGTGGGAGGGCCGTTAGCCGTGGCAGCAACGATGGTCTTGATCTTATCAAGTATGGGAGTCACGTTGGCCGGAGCCGTCTCCATGACGGTATCCAAGAGCGTGAGTGCGGCGCGCGTTACGCGTGGCGTTTGGAAGACATTGGTGTTGCGAACCCGTGTTTGGAGGATGGCCTCCTGGGCAGATCGTCCAGCTGCACGCAGATCCTGCTTCCTTTTATCAGCCTCGTCTTTGCGTTGTTTGTCTTCTTCGGCTGTCTTGCGTTCGAGCTCCACTCGCTCGCTCTTCTTCGGCAAGCCTTCGGCCACGGCTGAGTCGGACTCATCCGGCTCGGCCATGAGGACGTCGAAGCACTTCGGCTCGCGTCCATATGGCGATCGGAGTTGTCGGCTTCGTCGGAGGGGATGCCGTAGAGATTGTCGAAGCCGGCGGAGCGAGGTATCCGTTGAGCTCGAAGATGAACGGGAGCCAAAGGACGGGAGGATGACAGCGACCTCCCTTGATCTGGGTAACCGGATGCGGATCGTTCCGTCCGAGTCGGAGCTTGGGGATCGGGCTCTTCGAGTGGATCCTCGCCAACTCGGGAGAAGCGGTTATTGTAGATCTTGGCGACGTTTGGTAACCCAAACGGCACCGAAAGGTCTTCCGAGTAGATTGCTTCCGTCGGGGAGGCAAGAAGATTGGCGCGAGATCTCGGCGGCATTCGGTAATCCGAATGGCGCCGAGTGAAGTCCGTCATCGGAAAAGGTGGATCGCATCTTGGTCTTCAAGATGTTGTCGAAGATCTCGGCGCTGTTGGAGAGCCCGAACGGCGCCGAGTGGGTTGTTCCCTCCGACGGTTCGAATCCGAGTCGAGGAGGAGTCGCCGACGAAGTTGGCGGCGAAGTCGCCGAGTCTTGAAGGAGATCCCATCACGCTTGTCGGCGAGATTGTTGAAGAAGTCTCGACGCGCGTCCCCTACTGGCGCGCCAAGCGCCGAAACTTGGTTTCGGCAATATATTTTCGGGGTCGCAGTCAAGATCGCCAAGCACAATGGGTTAGAAAGAGAAGAAGATTTAGACGGGTTCGAGCCCTCTCGTGAGGTAATACCCTACTCTGTTTCGGTGGACTCGATCCGCCGAGTGTCTTTATTGATCTCGTGATCTAAGCTAAGGGCTAAAAGCTGAACTCCTCTTGGAATATCTGATCTCCTATCGGAATATCTCTCAAGGGACGCCCCTTACCCCCCTTATATAGTCTTGGGAGGAAGGGTTTACAAGTCGGAAACCCTATCTTACTCTAAGTAGGTTTCCTCAATCTTACCAAACCGTGACTATAGGCCGATTGCCTTATCTCTATCGGCAACCGTAACACCTAAGTCAAGTTCGGCTTACAGATATAGCAGGCGCAATCTATCCCTACCTCCAGTCGGATAAGCTTGCCATGTGGATACCCGATTGCCACAATCTCCACACATAGGTTTGCCATTCCAAGAGGCCGTGACAAATGGTTGAAGACCCGTTACACTCGGCTCTTGTACAAGAGTCTCTCTACGAAAAGCCTCATGTATAACACAGTTCCTTACCCTGTTACACTCAATTTGTCGGTCGTCTATAATGGTTGAAGACCCGTGACAAATGAGTTACTTGGTAAAGGTTTAGAAATTATAAACTAATAGAGACATGATTGTGCATCCTGCTCTTTAGCACCACGCAACTCAGCTCATACTATGAGTGGGATCACTTCCACATAAAAACTTACTTACATTTTCGTCATCTTTCATTTTAAAATGGTTAATTCAAAATTGTTATGGTTGGACTTAAAGTAATATAGTTTAGTAATATAGTTTTATAAGTTGGTTCTGTTTTTTCTTAACTAGTAAAGTAGCACTAATCAAGTGCATACGTTACTCATAAACCACATTGTAATTTGATTAGAATGTCACGCAACTCTTTCTTAAAGAACCTGACATCCTCATTGGTTCAACTTATCCGTATAACCACACATGTATATAATCAAATGTCCAGAAATATGTCTTCTCTTAGCATATGTCCATACATTCAGTGCCAACGTTATATATCATTCATGTGGCTCACATAGAGTTCACATACATTCACCCGTAGATGTAACCATGGGGATTAGCTCTTATTTTGGCACGTTCAAAAATTTAGTCAATTTAGTACAAATTAATTAAATTTTTAGACGTTACATGGATATGTTCAGGTATTTTTTTCCAGATCGTTGGTTCTCAACCGTTAAAATGACATTCATTATGAACGATGCACTGATTACAGAGAAAGGATTCGCAGTAGTAACTGTGCCCTCCAACTACGCTTAGAGGTAGAAGATGACGGTACGCATAATCGTAGGATTTGGTCCAATCTGTACTCGTGCTTGTTTCTTAACGCACTTGCTATCAAACCATCATTGATCACCAAGTAGGAACAAACATGTACTCGTGATGACGGATTGGTGCGAGTGTCCAGTCAAGGAGGAGGACGTCCGGTCAACAGAGCCGAAGTGCCACACGTGTGGCGGGCGACGCATTTTTAGGGCACGGCCGCACGGGAAAGGAAACGCCGCCCGCTGCTCGTGGCCGGCCGCGACGCGACCGAGGCAGCCAGGCAGCCTCTGTCTCGCCGTCAGCCAGCCACGCGACGCTGCCCGCGCCTGCGCCGCTCTCCCGTCAGTCAGCGGCGGGTCGCTCACGAGTCACCACCACCACGTCCGCCCGCGCCCGCGCGTCTGCCGATTGACGGGGCGGAGCCCGCCCGGCGCGGCGCGCCTGTTTTGATGGTGTGGTGTGGGGCGCCCACGCAGCGCGACACGGGCAGAGAGGCTCCGTTAGCGTGCGTGACGCCTGTGATTCGCATCAACAGCGGAGCGGGGCGACGTGTCGAGTCGGGCCCCCCCACTGCACCTATCTTTGTTGTGGCGCACACGGGGTGGTACTGATGATCTGTTCGTCGTCGGGACGGCCCACGGTTGGAGCGCAGAGCGGGCTAGAGCCTAGAGGGCAGACTAGCGGAGGCGGTTGCGGTTTGGAGAGTGACGCAAACGGCCCTCATGACAGATCGGTGCAGCAAAGCCACCAACGATCTAGGGTAGTACTGCTGCTTTTGTTTTTTCATTTCCTCGACCTCCACACACACGTCCACCGTTATGTAGGTCTCATTTGGCACAACTCAGTAGAGGCCAAACTAGTGGAGGCCAAGTGGGCCGCTCGGCACGGGTATGGCGCGGCACGGCCCGTCACGGCATGGCCCGTTAGGCACGGCCACTGTGACGGCCGTGCCGTGCCGGCCCGCGTGCTCCGCCCCCGGCCCAAGCACGGCCCACGGGAGGCGGGCCGTGCCGTGCCGGCACGGCATGAATTTGGCCGTGGGCGTGGCGAGCCCACGGGCTTATAAGGCACGTCCGAATTTAAAAAAATAGAGAAAAATATAAAAAAATAGAAAAAATATACAACCCTATTATTTCTATATATAAAAATTAAAAATGTAAATAAAGGATAAAAAATAAAATAATGATGTATTTGTCACGTTAAAAATATGAAAAAAAATATATTCGTCATCTATTTTTCATATTGAAATTATTAAAATAAATATTGACACCTACTATATGTTAAAAATAGTAGTGATCTTTATTGATGTTTATATCATTATATGATACAATGATATATCTTGCCTCGTTAAAAACTTTGTCATGTAAAAACTCATAGGGAAAACGAGAAAACCATGACAAAGAAAAGAGTACAACGCAAAGATCACAACTACTTCTAACAAAGTTCTATTGGGGTTGGTCGGATCTAAGTAGAGGTTCTCGAACCGGGCGGCCAATTCTTGGTTCTCAGCAGAGTGTATTGGGCATGTTGTCTAGCTAGCTCACGCCTTTAACGCTTAGTAGCATTTCGACGTGGTCACCGCTCGAGTTGTCCTCCTTTCTTCGACGATTCGACCGCAAAGGCGAAGGCCGATTCGGAGGATACCGTTGACACGGTGTCAATAACACATCCCGTGCCAATTTTGAAAGCACGGGATATGCCATCTTGTGGTCATTCCACCATCCGAGGACGTTGAAATCTTGTGCTTCATGCCCGATGGCGTCGCCGTCCACATAACTTGACAACTCTTCGGCAACACCGTGTGAAGTGACGTCTCCACTTCCACCAACGAACCGCCACCCCTTGGCTTGAAGATGAGCCACCCCAAATTCTACCCCACCGTATCTTCTTCTTACTAGTGGGGATAGGAGGGGGTCTCCCGCGAACTCCCCGAAACTTTAGTTCATACTTTTCAAAAACTTCATATAGTTTACTCCTAACCTCGTATAAAATGAACTATAATCTACACCTATAGTATCTCCAATAAGTGATAAAATAGTGAAGAATCCCCTTAATTTACCCCTAGGATCTAATATAAAAGCAAAAGCATACAACATAGGTATATTTTTCCAATATTTTAAATATTTTTGTTTCATGTGAAAGACAGGTTGGGCTAGAATTTCATCATTTTCATATTCTTTTAACAACGTGGCAATTTCGAGAATATTGTGCAAAATTAAATTGGCAGTTGGATAGTAAACTTGGGACGAGTAAGAGTAGACTCATAAAAAGTTTCAAGAAATTGGTAATATCTTTGGACAATTGCCCCACGTACTCACTCGTATTGGCCCACCGTCATGTTTCTTGGGCCATTACGTGACTGGACAAAATCAGTTAGTAATTCACTATAAGGTAACACAACTTTTAACATTAAATAGGTTGCATTCCACCGATGCTTTGTATCGGTGGCAAACTTACGTGCTTTCTTACCACCGCATGGCAAAACCTCTTCCATGCAGCAATCCGCGGGTTAGAAGCAGTTAACCACGCGATTGCTTGACGAACAGCGTCAATATGAACACTTACTCTCTTCATCCTAGTCTTAACAATCAGATTTATTATATGACAAGCACAACGCTGATGAAGTAGAAAAGACTGCGCATAAACACAAAATAAAGGTTGCAATATTTCCATTGCCCTAGAATTAGCGATGCATTATCTAGTGTAACGACAAATATTTTATCTCGCAAGATTATATTCATTAATTACCTCCCTAATTCTTTCGGCTATGTTTTCACTGTGTGTGACACATCTATTAACCGGAGGCCTAGTACTCTTTTTTGCAACTCCCAATCATCATTAACAAAATGAACAACTACGCTAAGGTAATCCTCCCTATCTCCACCGCTCCATATATCGAGGTAACACTAACGAGAAAGTGCATGTACTAAATAGTTCCTTAAGTGCATTACTACCCTTCTCATAAAAATTTTCTAATCTCGGGTTGTTGTTTGTCTACTAACCGCTTTGAATCTAGGATTATACGATTGCTTGAACGTATTCTTCGAAGCGGGAGACTCCCAAAGTTCAAGGGTAAATCTTGTCGGGCGATTAACCGGACAAGATTTTCCCGAGCTACCATGGGATCGTACTCCCAGCTACGTACCGTACCGTCCGGGTTTAGCATCAGTTGTTGCTGCCGTAATTGTATTCCTTGCTTCCTTGCACACGCCTCCGCATGACGCTTTAGGTGTCTGTACCACCGAAGATCGTGCGGATAAAGTATTCCTACAAATTCTACATCTAGCTTGTGTTACCTCCCTCCCGTCGGGCCGGTCACTTTCACCTCATCAAAGTGCCTGCCACACACCGGAGGTTCTCGATCTTTTCGAGCCGGTGTGTGTCGAAACACTTTCGCTCGCGGATCCCGAATATCCTTCCGAGCCGTCGCCGCCGTCGGCACGGTTCCTCCTCCACAGTTGGTGGAGTTGGAGCCGATCTCGGAGGCATCGTCAAACCCCGACATGTAATTGGGGTCGAAATCACCCAAAGTGAACGACGGCGATCGATATGGATAGTTCGGATCCATTCGCAATTTTAATCCAAAATAAACAAAATTTAGATATTTATTAAATACACAAACAAAATACGAGATAATACATACATATGAATATCACTTACATCTTTCGAACCGGAAGCACTTCACACCTCGCAATCAAACTAATTAACTACGAAACTAATTTTGATTTTTGACAAAATTTGAGCAAATTTTGTCAAAACCAACAAATTAGAGCACAAGAGAGCACTTGAGACTTGAGAGCACAAAATGAGATGTTTGGGGTGAGGAGAAATGGTGGGGTGGATGCCCTATTTATAGGACGAAATTTGCAATTTTTGGAATTTTTCGAATTTTTTGATTTTTTGGCCTCCAACGGCTATTTTCAAATTATAGCCGTTACATAGCCGTTGGGACACGTGGCACGACGTGATTCGCCGGTTCAAACCATCCCGCGCGCCTCCTCCTCGCCCGCCACGTGTCGCGACACCATTGGACCCCCGCGGCCGTGCGCCGTGCCGTGGTGTGCTGGTCGGCGGCACGGAACGACTGCCGTGCCGTGCCGTGCCGCCCAGCGGCTCTGGCGGCGGCCGGCACGGCACGGTCCGTCGGCGCCGGCACGGCCCATCACGAGTCGGGCCGAGCCGTGCGGGGCCGGTGCACGATGCCGTCGTGCCGGGCCGGCATGCCTCGGCCGGCCCGTTTGGCGCACTAGGCCAAACGGGCGGCCTAGCTGGCGACACGGAACACGACCCGTTAGGCACGACCCTTGTAACGGGCCGTGTCGTGCCGACCCGCGTGTCCCGCCCCCGGCCCAAGCACGACCCACGGGAGGTCCGGCGGTGCCTGTGTCGGCACGGCACGAAAATGACCCGTGGCCGAGTCCACGGGCCTACAAGGCACGACCGGAAATAAAAAAATAAAAAAACAACCCTATTTTTCGTAAAAAAATTAAAATTGAAAATAAAGGTAAAAAATAAAATAATGATATATTGGTCAGGTTGAAAATATAAAAAATAATCGATTCATCATCTTGAGAAAAACAAAAGATTCTTCATATTGAAATTATTGAAATAAATATTCACGCTACTAAAATATTGTAAAAGAATATGTTAAAAATAGTAATGACTTTTATTGATGTTTATATCATTATATGATACAATGATACATGCTGCCTCGTTAAAAATTATCATGTAAAAACTTATAGGGAAAACTGAGAAAACCATGACCAAGAAAAGAGTACATCTCAAAGATCACAACTACTTCTAACAAAGTTCTATTTGGGTTGGTTTGGATCTAGTAGAGGTTCTCAAACTGGGCGGCTAATTCTTGGTTCTCAGCAGTGTATTGGCCATGTTGTCTAGCTAGCTCCTAGTCTTTAACGCTTAGTAGCATTTCGACATGGTCGCTGCTTAGAGTCGTCCTCCTTTCTTCGATGATTCGACCGCACAGGCTGAAGGCCGATTCGGAGGACACTGTTGACATGGGCACCGTCAACACATCTCGTGCTAGTTTTGAAAGCACAGGATATGCCATCTTGTGGTCATTCCTCACCACCCGAGGACGTTGAAGTCTTGTGCTTCATGCCTGATGGCGTCGTTGTCCACATAAGATGACAACTCTTCAGTAACACCATGCGAAGAGACGTCTCCACTTGCAGCCGACGAACTGCCACCCCCTTGGCTTGAAGATGAGCCACTCCAAATTCTATCCCACTGTATCTTCTTTTTACCTGTAGTGGGGATAGGAGGGGGTCTCTGCTGGCGAACTCCCTAAAACTTTAGTTCATACTTTCCAAAAACTTCATATAGTTTACTCCTAACCTCAGTATAAAAAGAACTATAATCTACACCTACAGTATCTCCAATAAGTGATAAAATAGTGGAGAATCCCCTTAATTTACCCTAGGATCTAATATGAAAGCAAAAGCATACAACATAGGTATATTTTTCCAATATTTTAAATATTTTTGTTTCATGTGAAAGACAGGTTGGACTAGAATTTCATCATTTTTATATTCTTTTAACAACGTAGCAATTTTAAGAATATTGTGCAAAATTAAATTGGCGCTTGGATAGTAAACTTGGGACAGAGCAAGAGTACACTCATAAAAAGTTTCAAGAAATTGGTAATATCTTTGGACAATTACCCAAACGTGCTTAGTCAGTATTGGCCCACCGTCACTGTTTCTTGGGCCATTACGTGACTAGACAAAATCATTTAGTAAATCACTATAAGGTAAAACAACTTTTAACATTAAATAGGTTGCATTCCACCGATGCTCTGCATCGGTGGCAAACTTACGTGCTTTCTTACCGGTCGCATGGTAAAACCTCTTCTATGCAGCAATCCACGGGTTAAAAGTAGTTAACCACGCGATTGATTGACGAATAGCGTCGATGTGATCACATACTCTCTTCATCCCAGTCTTAACAATCAAATTAATTATATGACAAGCACAACGCTGATGCAGTAGAAAAGACTGAGCATAAACAGAAAATAAAGGTCGCAATATTTCCATTGCCCTAGAATTAGCAGATGCATTATCTAGGGTGACAGCAAATATTTTATCTGCAAGATTATATTCATTAATTACCTCCCTAATTCTTTCAGCTATGTTTTCACCTGTGTGTGATACATCTATTACCCGAAGACCTAGAACTCTTTTTTGCAACTCCCAATCATCATTAACAAAATGAACAACTATGCTAAGGTAATCCTCTCTAGCTCCACTACTCCATATATCTGAGGTAACACTAACAGAGAAAGTGCATGTACTAGTGTTCTAAAAATCGGAAAAAGTCGGCCGACTAGTCGGGACTAGTCGGCCTCGGCCTAGTCCCGACGCGATTTGGCCCAAGTCGGTCCCCTAGTCGGCTGGGCCAACTAGTCGGTCCTAGTCGGTCAACACAGCCCGTTAATCGGCCGTTTTTTGCTGACTATGCCAGCGATTAATCACCTGTGGACTCTGGTGGTCTGGCACGACTTAGGGTTTATTTGTAATTTAGCATTACGGTCACATTCGTTCGCAAGTCACCCAAGCCGTCGAGCAAGATCGAGACCCCTCCCGTCTCCCTGCGCCACCGTCGCAAGCGCCGCCTCCAACCCGTGTGTGCACCGCCTCCAGTCAACGGACGCGTCGCCGCTAGCCCCCCACATGCGCCGCCTCCAGTCAACGTGTGCGCCACCAAAAGCCCCCCACGCGCGTCGTCGCCCTCTGCCACGCGCGCGCCGCTCTTTGCCTCGCGCTGCTACTGGGCATTGGCTAGCTGTTGCTCTTCCCCCATCTCGGTAAGTTTCAGTTTCATCTTCTTTTATTTTATGATCTTGAGTTCTTGACTCTTGTAAATTGTAATCTTCTACTTCTATCATGATTATTGATATCATCTATGAAGTAGATTCAAAATTACAAATACAACCAAATATGAGAATTGGGAGTATCAAGTGATCATCATATAAAAAATCATCACAAGGTAACAAATACACTATATTTTTATTGTCTTTTCATTTAAAAATAGAGTATAGTGACCAAAATACAATATCTGTGAGAAAAAATACATCACAAACTAAGAAAAATATTTCTAGACAAGTCGATCGACTAATCCCCGACTAGTCGGCCTAGTCGCTAGTCGGCACCTAGCCGATCGACTAGCGACTAGCAACTTCTTGAACATTGGCATGTACTAAATAGTTCCTTAAGTGCAGTACTACCCTTCTCATAAAATTTTTCTAAATCTTGGGTTGTTGTTTGTCTACTAACATCTTTGAATCTAGGATTATGCGATTGCTGAACGTACTCCTTGAAAGCAGGAGACTCCCCAAAGTTCAAGGGTAAATCTTGTCTGGCGATTAACCGGACAAGATTTTCCCGAGCTACCATGGGATCGTACTCCCAACTACGTACCATACCGTCCGGGTTTAGCATCAGTTGATGCTGCCACAATTGTATTTCTTGCTTCCTTGCACACGCCTCCGCATGACGCTTTTGGTGTCCTGTACCACCAGAAGATCGTGTAGATAAAGAATTCCTACAAATTCTATATCTAGCTTGTGTTACCTCCCTCCCGTTGGGGCCGGTCACTTTCACCTCGTCGGAGTGCTGCCACACATCGGAGGTTCTCGATCTTTTCGAGCCGGTGTGTGTCGAAACACTTCCGCTCGTGGATCCGAAAAATCCTTCCGAAGCCGTCGCCGCCGTCTGAACCGGTTCCTCCTCCACAGTTGGTGGAGTTGGAGCCAATCCGGAGGCATCGTCAAACCTTGACATGTAATTGGGGTCGAAATCACCCAAAGTGAACGACGACGACTAATATGGATAGTTCGGATCCATTCTGAAATTTTAATCCGAAATAAACAAATTTTAGAATATTTATTAAATACACAAACAAAATACAAATAATACATACATATGAATATCACTTACATCTTTCCAACTGCGAGCTCTTCACACCTCTGCAATCGAACTATTTAACTACGACACTAATTTTGATTTTTGACAAAATTTGAGCAAATTTTGTCAAAATCAAAAAATTAGAGCACAAGAGAGCACTTGAGACTTGAGAGCACAAAATGAGATGTTTGGGGTGAGGAGAAATGGCTCGGTGGATCCCCTATTTATAGGACAAAATTTTATATTTTTGGATTTTTAAAGATTTTTTTGAATTTTTTGGCCTCTAACGGCTAGTTTTGAATTCGAGCCGTTGGGGCGACGTGTCGCGCTCTGATTCGCCCGTTCAAATTTTGACTGAACGGCCGTTAGCGTCAGCCGTCCCCCGCCCGCCACGCGTCGGCCCGTCATTCGCCATTCCTCCGCACCGTGCCGTGCCCGTGCCGGCACGGAACAGTGTCCGTGTCATGCCGTGCCGGCCCGCGGGCGCGGCCGCTGGCCTAGGCATGGCACGGTCCGTCGTGTCGTGCCGGCATGGCCTATCTCGAGCCGGGCCGTGCCGTGCCGGGCCGGTGCACAGTGCCATCGTGCCCGGGCCGACACGCCTCAGCCCGGCCCAGTTGGCCACCATTAGCACAGCTCTAGCTTCCAACTCTAACTTATTTAGAGCTGGAGGTGTGACAAACAGTATAGATTCTCTATTTTTTCGAGTGGAGCTAGCAGAGCTGCTCCATAATTTTGTACTACAGGGGTGAAGCTGGGTTTTGCTGCTCCATAGCTCCACCGCAACCCAAAAGACTCACTACCCTTTAATATTTTTAACTTATTTACATAAAAATGCCATTGAACTACTCCAAACTCACCTCCTCACTCCCTCTCTCTCTCCCTCCCGAAACCTCACGGGCGACGGCGGGCACACAAGCGGCGGCCCGACGGTGGCACTCCGACAAGGGCTGGCGACGCACGACGGCGGCGGGCGGCGCGAGCAGGGACGGCGCACGGGCGGCGGTGCACAGGGACAACGCACAGGCAACGACGGGGCCGACGGCGACGCTTCGACGGGGACAGGCGGGCGGCACACGCCGACGGTGGACGGCGTGCGCGCGGGCGGCAGCGGGCGGCATATGGCCGGCGGCGTGCATGGGGACGAGATTGGGCATTTTTTTAATTTCAGATCCGGAGCTAAAAGCTAGCCAAACACTTTTCAACCGGTCTTCAACTCTTACAGGAGCTAGCTCCCACTGGAGTTAGAGTTTGGAGCTAGGAGTTAGAGTTTGGAGCCCTACTAAACGGGGCCGTATACACAGACGGCAGTGAGAAACAACTACGGATACACATCAAACAACAAGAGTAAATTTCAGCAAAAAAAATTTAATCCGGCTCAAGCCTCCTTTTTCTCTTTTTAGCACTAATTATGGCTTAATCTTTCGTGAGGGGATGACTTTTGTTTTGATCAAATACAACATCGACGAAGTGGCTACTGAACAGAACAAGTCTAGCACGTTACATAAAGCTACACCATAAGCGATATCCTATAAACCATAAAACAAGCACATCCAATGTAAACAAAAGAACACTGTAGGAAGGAGGTTAGATAAAATTTGAATACCGCGAATAGCTAACTAAACATGAGGATAATAATGGATATTGAAGTATACATCAAATTGACCCAGCAAATCAAAATACATTATTGGATACTTTGAATCACTACTATAAAAAGTTAATTGGTGTCGCCCAAAAAGGTGCCGGTTAAAATAAATCCGGCATCTATAATGAATATAGATAGCGGCTAAAGAATAGGTGCCGGTTCTTGTTAAGAACCGCCACCTATAGTCCCAAATAGGTGTCGGCGAAACAGTAAAACCGACACCTATAGTATAGGTGACGGTTATTAATTAGAACCGGCACGTATTCTTCCTAAATAGGTGTCGGGTCAATAGTAAAAACCGACACCTATACTATAGGTGCCGGTTTTACTCTTTACCTGACACCTATAATATTTCTTACGCTGTAAGCTTCGTAATATAGGTGCCGGTTGTTGTTAAAAACCGACACCTATATTCCGACCACCTATAAATGCTACCTTTCAGCCACTTAGCTCATTTCTATTCGGTCTTCATGTGTAGAACGAAACGGAGGGGGGAAGGTTTTGCCGAAAATTTTCAGAAAAATTAAAGGTTAGTATATTTTAGTTGTTTACATTGTGTACGTGATTCTTTATGATATTCTTTTGTCATTTGTGTGTATATGCTAGTAGATGCATGACACCATTTATGTCATTTGTGTCTCTTTCTTTAATTCAAAGTATTTCGGATTGTCAAATTTGAAGAGACTATCACCGTAGAGTTATGTAACCAAAATAAAATAATATCATTTATATGAAGACGTCACATTTTTAAAAAATTCCCGTAGGACCGATGGATGAAGGAGGGATGAACGATGCGAAGCGGGGTACCTTGGAGTATGCCAGGGGAGTAACCAAGTTCGTGATCGGGGCCATGAGGTCTCGGTCGTTGAGCATGACAGAATATTTGCATTCTTCATGTTCTGATTGCAGAAAGGAGAGACAGTTTCTCGCAAAACAAGTTCACGAGCATCTGCTAACAAGAGGTTTTATGCGTAATCACACATGTCAAGACAATCACAGTGAAGATGAGAATGACAGTGTGGAGAATCATGGCGATGCAATGCATGAAGACAATGTGGAGTTACCTGTTGACGAAGGTGAATACGATAATGACGAATCGGATGGGTTGGATCAGATGTTGCGGGATGGAGAGACAGCCTACAGCGATGACAGACAATACGAGAAGTTTAAAACTATGGTGGAGGACTAAAAAACGCCGCTTTATCCAAGTTGCAACGAGGAGCACACCAAATTACACGTCGTCCTCTCGTTATTGCAGATGAAATCAACCAACGGCTGGAGCGACAAGAGCTTCACAGAGCTTCTACAGTTGATCGGAGACCTCCTTCTAGCGGGTCACGTACTGCCAGAAACGACATACCAAGCAAAGAAGGTTGTTTGTCCACTCGGGCTGGAGGTGCAAAAAATTCACGCATGTCGAAATGACTGTATCCTATACCGGGGTGACTACCAACCGTACTCAGCAAGCCAACACGGAAAGGTGCACATGATAGGGATTTTCAAGGAAAGGCCGTGGTTTATTTGCACAAAGCCAACTTTATAAATCTTTTCACAAACCTAGCATCTAGCCAAGTCAAGTTTTAGTTCCACAGTTCATTAAGTCGGGCGACGGTTCTGTCTACCATCAATCGTGATTCCAAGGATGGCTTCCTGCCTCCGGTTCGTCATGGTTTTCTGGGGAGTCCACCCCTTCTCGCTTTTCGAGAAGTTGATCCACCAGCGAATAAGAATCATGCAAACCCATCCCATCATTTTGAAATTTAGAGTCTAGCCAAGCGAAAGTCTTGTCATGATGCTCAATATCCGCGAGCACGACTATTCGAATAGATTGATTCATTCACACTGCAGTGGATGTACACTTTACCCATACTCCGCGACTGCCCAACAAATGAGCCTACGTCCCAACACATGAGACGGTCAAGGCAAAGCCTTTCAATAACCTCACTTTGGCAGTACCCGCTCCATGAACTTAAGCCCTCATGCACTCTAGCCGTCATTTCCTAGCAGTGAGAGGAGTTCTGGCGCACCCGGGGTAAGGGAAGACTTCATTCATCAAGTTATAATAAATTCCAATTTTCAATCATCCATTTCCAATCTCATCTCATACATAAGAACCACTATGCAGGGGTACCGCCTCCGCTCGGCTATCTACTCCGCTAGGTCTATACCCATTCGAGAAGTACGGTTGTACTGGCTCGTTTCCCGGCTATCTTATGGCTCGGTCCTTAATTGACTAGGGTTGGCACCTACATTTTCCGGAATCCACCAAAATCATCCAGCCGCTCCAGTCTAAAACATTTGTTTGGTACTTTCAGTTTTCATCAAAACTCATTTTTATCATTCTCATGGCAATGTGGCGCTCATGTCTCCATATGCCGTATCTCAACCACCTTTCCCAAAGATAGTTGCCCAAGCATATAGCTATTTGCAAAAGCATGAATATGCATGAATCTAATAATAGCATGGATAAGCATTTTACCAAAGTCATTCTCCGGTTATATGTATCACATCGAGGGTTACAAGGAATAATTAAAGGTAATCAATAACAAGGTATGGCATAACAAGTATAGGTAATTCTTTGTGTATAGCATGCATGTTCAAAGTTTAAAACAACATCATTTCGCAATTGGGATCAATATGTTCAAAGAGTGTGATGACTTGCCTTGCTCGCACGCTTGTTGAGCGGGGTCTTTAATGGAGTCGCTGCCTGCTTCTTCAGGTGCTAACCGTATGTGCGAAAAGAAAGATTGAATTCGATCAAAATTCAATAAGAACGAATAAAAGATCAAGAAAAACCATAAAAGAATTCCAAAATATCTACCCTGTGATTTTATTAGAGTTAGGGAAGAAATTTGAATGAAATCCGATCGAAAAGCGAGTTAGGGTTGTTTTTAGGGTTTTCGCCAAAATACCAATTAAAGATAAGGCGATAAGCCAATAAATGTTGTTTGAAAGGATTTTCCATTTAGATGTGGTGAGTTAGAAGGCCAATCATATTTTAAAAAGGCAAGAAATAATAATTAAATCCTCAAGAAAATTTACGCAAAAAGCGAAGTACCGTAAATATTATTTCGGAACCCGAATTTTTCTCCGAAGAAACATATGAGAAAACCATATATTTTTGCACCAATATTTCCCAAAATTCCCCAAAAATATTTCCCAATTTTTCTAGATTTTTCCCCATTTTTTTCTAATTTTTCTCTCCTTTTTTCTTTTCTTTTCTTTTCCTTTTTCCGTTTACTATTCATCAGCCTGCTAGGTGTTTGACCAGGTTCCCTCTCTCTCTTCTCTTTCTCATGCAGCGGCGGCGGCGCAAGCGATAAGAAGGGGCGGCGGCTTAGGCTTACCGGCGATGGCGACGCCGGGAGTGCGGTGGGGCTCCGGCGCACAACGGCGACGGCGCCGCGGCTCGCGGCGGCGACTCGCGGGGGGGCGCTCGGGAGGGGAGAGGAGACCGGCGAGAAGGGGGAGTTAGAGGCGGTGAGCTTGGGGAAAAAGGAGAGGGGTTCGGCGCTACTTATAGGCGTGGCGTTGGAGAAGGGAACGAGGGGATGAAGGGGGTCGCGCGCGGCGGCGGTGTGGCAACGCACACGCGGCGCGCGGTGGCCGGGTCGGGCGCGCGAGTGCGGGCACACACGGGGCCGGGCATGGGGCGGCGGCATGTGGCGAAGTCGCGGACGGGGCCGGGGTGAGGCGGCGACGGGTGGCGAGCGCGGGCGCAGGGTCCGGACGCGGCGGCGACGAGTGGCGACGACGGCGCACGACGCGGCGGGGCCGCAGACGACGGCGGCGCGCGGCGGCAACGGCGCGCGGCGGGTGGGGCCGGGCACGGCGTGCAATGCGAGCTGGGCCGCGCGGTGCGGGCGCGCGCGCGCGGCACGTGGCGCGGTACGGCGGGACGCGCGGGCGGTGCGGCCGGGCCTGGACGGCGTCGAACGGGTGGTGACCAATGAACAAGTGCCAATTTTTAATTTTCTGATTTTTCAATTCCATTTTCCAATCTCTATTTTCCTTCACTCTAAAAATTCCAAATAAACATATAGTATTCCCAAAATTAATTAGAAATATATTTTCAAACTTTTTCCCCCACTTTTTATTATTCAAAATATATTTTTCATATTTATTTTATTCCTCCCTTTAAATTTAGAAAAATAGGTCCCTTGGTTAAAATAAGTTTCTAATTTCTTAATTCTTTTTCAAAAAATATTTTCATCATTCAAATCCAAATGTTTACTATTTTTCCTTCACCAATTTAGGATTCAAACCAACATATATCCTTTTTAAAGTATCCTTTTGTAGTCCACAAAATTATATATATGCTCTTTTCAAATATATATATGTATATATATTTTGAAATCTTTTTCTCCAGTTGGGATTTCAAAGCCTAGGGTTTTTATCCAACTTCACATCAAAGTAATTCCAGAAGAAACTCTTACGCAACTGAACTGGCAAATAAGATCGAAAAATACGATAAGAAGCGATGACTTCAACAGTTTTTTGTGAGTTCCAATTTTTAAATTCTGATCTTAATTTCTTTGATTTTCGGGGTGTTACAGAAGGTCCCTCTGTTTCGGTGCCAGTGGGTTAGGCTCAGTGGTGGAGGCATAACCATTGATGCAAATGGGATGACAACGGTCGACCTGAGCAAGGTTGGAATACTCAGACGAACCTTTTGTTCTTGTCAATGATGTACGGCAAGTTTTCTATGTCAAGGACATGGCTAGCAAATCAAAGAAGGGGAAAGGGTCTGACGAGCCAAAGCGCCACGTGGTTCTCCCAGGCAAAAGGAAAATCGTGGGAGTCGAGGATAGAACTGACGAAGATTACGATCAGTTTGACAGGCAACCTCCGTTCGTGGTGGCGGTTGACCCGAGTATCCTCCTATCAAATTAGGACACCCCTTACTCATGCAACGATCATAACAAAGGAATAATTGTGCGGAGAAAGTACGTGAGGACAAACGTTACATAGCTAAATTTATGGATGGACGATGTAAATTAAATTGAATCATTGAATATTATTGCTATCATTTGAATTTATTGCAAATTATTGTAAATTATTGAATCTATTGTAAATATATTGAATCTATTATTGAATCACGCCACCGGCCTCGGCGCCACCATAAGAGAGATTTCTTTGGTTACTGATTGGCGAACGACAGCTGCATATCCGTGCTCGATAGTCGTCTCAGTTGGATCCAATGATCCATAGGTAGTAGTAGTATTGGTATAATCACTCAATGTTGGGGCTACACAGCACAGGGAAGCTTCTGTTTAACCTTGTCAAGTTGCTGTAAACCACACGAACTGAAGGCTCAGTTGATTCTACTCGGGCTCTTTTAACTCCTCCGATGGCTAAACGCACCATGTCAAGGAACAAACGAACGAAACAACCGATTGGTAGCAAGCAATGTTTTTGTCTTGGCGAACAGGACTACTCGGCTCTTCGATGTGAGTACAGTTCAGAAGATTCATGGAAGAATTTACTTCCGGATGACATAAACTTGCTTGAGGGAGTACATTAGAAGATAGAAATTGAGACAAAGAATTCATATAAGAGGATACCGCTTTCTTCGATAAGGATACTTTTTGATGCACGAGTGCCATTCTCAAGCCCATTACCTTTATCTAGTTCGACTGAAACACCATGTAGAGTCTGTACAACTGCTACACTGGTCCTTGACTGGATAGAAGCATCGAAATGCTCATCTTTTATGACAACCACATCATCATCCGAAAGATCCATGTCTTCCACTTGACCTTCTTCAAGATCTATAATTACATCAGGAACCTTGGTACTATCCATAGTAGTAGGTTCCCCATCCACCTGATCTTGTCCTTCAAGATCTATGATCCCATCCAAAGCCTTGGTGTTATCCACAAGAACAGACTCCCCTTCAGATGCCAATGGGTTGACTTCATTCGAATTGGGGGGCATACAACTTTTACTGAAACACCATGTTAATTATATATGAACATATGAACATATGTTAATTATATATGAATATAAAATATATCAACATATGAACATTATAATTATATATGAATATAAAATACAATATAATAGGGCATTGTAATAATTAGTCCCGGTTTGTAAAACAAACCGGGACTAGAGGTGAATTTCAGTGGGCGGGAAAACATCTTTAGTCTTGGTTGGTTGCTGCGACCGGGACAAAAGATATGATCATTAGTCCCGGTTGAAGCCACCAACCGGGACAGACATCTTTAGTCCTGGTTGGTGGCTTCAACCGGGACTAATGATCATATCTTTTGTCCCGGTTTAAGCCACCAACCGGGATAAAGTATCTTCTATCCGGTTGTTGGCTTCAACCGGGAGAAAAGATGCCGTGACTATATATAGCAAGGGCCTCACTGAGGATCCAACACTTAGCCGTTTTCGCACTTCGCAACTGCATCACCTTCGTCGCCGTCGCCGAGCCCCAGGACGCCGCCGCAGCACGCTTTCTCCGCCGTCTTCGTCACCGTCGTCGTCGCCGGAGGACCGCCGCGCCGCCATCTTCGTCGCCATCACAGGTTAGCGCCGCCTCCTCCCAAAGAATTTCTGACATTATGCGCTAGGGTTTGGCCGCCGTCGACGCCATCGCCATCGTCGCCATCGTCGCGGTCGACGCCGTCGTAGCCGCCGTCGCCGCCGCCGCCGTCCCCTTTCCATGCCGCCCACTCCCCTTGCGCCCCTCCCCACGGCCCCCTGAGCCAGCCGACCCCTAAACCCTAAACGGCTGCGCGCCGCCCTCTACTCCACGCCGCCGCCGCCGCCCTCTGCATCCTCGCCGTCGCCGCTGCCCTCTGTGAATGTTAATATACGAATTTTGAATATATGTATATTTTGAATATATGTGTATTTTGAATATATGAATTTTGAATATATGAATTTTGTATGTATGTATATTTTGTATGTATGTGTATTTTGAATATATGAATTTTGTATGTAAATGGACTGTTATATGTAAATGGACTGTTGAAAGTGTATGTGAATTTTGAATATGTATTTAAATTTGAAATTTGAATGTTTATGTGAATTGTGAATTTTGTATTTTCGAACGAACGAGAACGATAAAATCAATAAATGGTCGTAAACGAACGAATGGACGGATGAACGAACAAACGACTGTTCGTTCATTTGTTTGTTCGTGGACGAACGGACGTGGACGAACGGACGAACGAACGAACGTGGACGAACGGACATGGATGAACGGACGTGGACGAACGGACGGACGAACGGACAAATGGACGAACGAACGGATGAACGGACGGACGAACGAATGCACGAACGGACATGGATGAACGGACGGACGGACACTCGTTCGTTCGTTCGGTCGGTCGTTCGGTCGTCTCCTCCTTTCCTCTACCTTTCCTTTCCTCTCCACTTCCACTCCTCTCCTCCTTATCTCCCTCACATCATTCTCCTCTCTTTCTCTCCTCTCCTCCACATGATCGTACTCACAGACGCGAACGAACGATAGAACGAACGGACGATAGTTTAGGGTTAGGGTTAGGGTTAAGGGTCTGAACGAACGGGCGTGAATGATAGAACGAACGGTCGGTCGGTCGTGTTCTAGCAAAGAGAAACAAAAGAGAAGAAGGAAAATATAGAACGTGATATTCTTCACAAGTCTTTTCTAGGATGGAGATAATCTGTGATTCCGAATCTATCTTCTTCTTTTTGTCTTTTTTACGTAGACATACATGATTTTCCTGAATAATTGATACATGTATTAACCGAATATTTTTTTCAGAATTCTTTGATTAAGTCCTTAACCCACAACAATCAAATGGTGGATCGTGATGAGGAACAACTTCTCCTTGATGAGATCGCACGAGGAACAGAGTTTTACAATGAGGAGGGGAATGAAGATACAAATCAATACCTCAACGAGGAGGGGAACGAGGGGGAGGGGGGACGAGCAGGGGAACGATGAGGACAATGAGGGCTCTGCCTCCGCCTCCGCTGGATAGAAGAGGGCACGCGGGCAACGCGGCCTCAGCAAGCGCATAGAGGGTCGACATGTCATAACGGAGGTAGAATCTGACGGTCGCCCAATTGCCCCAGAGGACGCCGCAAGGAAGTTTGTGGCGCACAGCGGATGGGTGGTGAGGGATCACGTGCCCGTAAGCGTTGCCAACTGGAGGCGATCAAGGACAGGAGGAGATGAGCAGAGCTATCTGCCGGACACAGAGAAAGAGATGCTCGGACGACAATGCTGCAGACGTTCACCATCCCGGACTCACAACAAGCAAGGGTCAAGGAATGGACGTTAAAGAAAATGGCGAGCTCTTCAGAACTACAAGAACGAGTTACACAAGAAATATATCCTGAAGGGCCAGACCCCTGACTTTGACAAGTTCCCAAAGCTCAGAGATCATTGGGATGCTTTTGTTGAACACAAGACTGGGGAAGAAGCACAAGTTATCATAGAAAAGAACAAGGCCAATGCAGCTAAAAAGAAATACTATCACAAGCTTGGGTCAGCGGCTATAAGAAAACAATGGAGAAATGAGAGAAAATGGCGCATCTGGCCACGTGGCTCCGCCATCTTTAGTCCTGGTTGGTGCCATCAACCGGGACTAAAGATGTATCTTTAGTCCTGGTTATTTCAACCGGGACTAGAGATGGCGATCTCTAGTCCCGGATTCATAGTCCCGGTTTGACAACCGGACTACCGAGGTTACGAACCGGGGCGGTTGTGGCTTTCTCCAGTAATCTATTATGGAAACTAGTGCCATATAGAGATGAAAATGGTTTAGAAATTAAAGTTCGGTTTTCGAATGGTATTTTTAGAAATGAAAAGTTTCGCTCGGAACTTCTTCAGAAAGTTTCAAAAACGGAAAAGAATTCATAATTTTTCTTAGAAACAAAATAATATATGGTAAAGCTACTATCTGTCAAAAACCCTAATTGATTGGAAACTTTCTTTGAATGAATTCAAAAACTTTTGAGATTTTTTCTCGTAATCAAAAGCGAATCAGCCTTTTTTCTACTCTAGATGTTCATACTCCTAGAGAGTATTGAGCTGCTTAGTTGAATGAAAATATTTTTTCTAGTTCGATACTTTAGATCTGTTTTTTTGCATAACAACTATTTTTTGTTTAATTAGGCTATGCCATAGTACTTACGGTTATAGATAAATATAGTTCTTACTTATCATCGACGGGTGTTGGAGAAATAGAAACTAGAGTATCACTTTCTCCGGGTCTTAGGGTAACATTTGCCACGTCAATATATTTTTGCTTTAAACATAATTCATTGCAAGGTCAGAAATAGGAAGCTGACAGCTGATAAGGCATGGGGATCGGGGCCCGCTCTGGCCGAGGCCCCGGGTACCCATGCCCTTTATGGTTACACACTCTTATGTTAAAAGAGAAGTGTGGAAACCTACAAGATTTATATCTATAAGATGCGATTGGGGCCCGTTCAGATCGAGGCCCCAGAGTACCCATGCCCTTTATGGATACATACTCCTATGTTAAGAGTGTAATTGATATGCCCTAGAGGCAACATGGATATATTGGATATCACAGTCGATGTTTATGTATTAATGACAAAATTTAATTCTGTTCCATAAAATAGACAACTTGTATTGATCAATAAGTATGTTACTTATTCATGAGACTCTTTATGTGATATGAATCTATTTCTAAGTGATCCCTGATCATATATCATATGTATGGAACGAATATGATTCTAAGATCAGCACGTGTATTGATTGATGATCATGTCTCATGGATCATGGTATGGAGATACCAAATCAATAACGTGAACACATGTTAGAGAACATGTTGTTAGATAGACCCACCTTGAGACATTATTTAATGTGTCATTAGTTGGTCTCAAGTAATGTTTGTGTAAAGTCTTTAGACCTGAGATCATCATGGATTCTAACATATGTAATGGCTTACTTAGGGACTACCAAATGCTACACCATAACTGAGTAGTTAGAAGTAGTCTTCGGGTTTGCTATGAAACATGTAATGGGATGTGAATTACCAAGATGGAATTTGCCCTCCTATGGGAGAGATATCTCTGGGCCCCTCGATGTAATGGATTATGGAAGTGCATGGCCATGCCGAGTTGATTGAGGAGTCAATCAATAGATATATAATCAAATATGAGATCGAGTGAATGATTAAGCTATTGATAGGATGACATGTGTCTTGTCTATAGCTTAATTGATATCGTGAGGCAAAGGAATTTGTGCACACATTACAGGTTCAACCGATATGATCTTTATGCATACTTTGGTGTCAATACGCTTTGCTAGGGGCTGCTGTTAACAGGTCGACCGAGAAGTGTTGTCAGATCGTAACCAAATATACATGAACCTACAGGGTCGCACACTTAACGGGTTGGAACAGGTATTCGAGTTTGACCCCGGACAAGGACTCGGATAAGACTCAGTTCAGATAAGGATCCGATTAGAGATAGAGTCCCGATGGGCCCTCTAGGCCCAGTCGGCTAACTCTATAAATAGAGGGGCAAGGGGTGGAGATCATAAGATAAGCAACTCACGTTAGACGTGAGTTGAGATCTGCCATGAGCAAACCCTAGCCGCCACCTCCGAGACAAACCCTAGTCGCGTGCCGAGTGTTAGCACACAGGCAATCGACGTTCCACCCTTGGACGTGTGGATACCAGTAGAGACATTGCTACGTTGTAGTCTAGATCGACGAGGCGAGTCGGCGGTCGAGCGATCGTATCGTGGTGGTCGGCTACTTTCGCAACCTCCCCGATGCACGTACATTGGACTGACTTCTCCAACGTAGTCTTTCGCTGCCCTGTGCGTCAATTGGTAACAATCTATAGTCCCTTACTCGCATGCTATTCTGGAGTGCATGGTAGAAAATTTTGAATTTATGCTATCGTAGCCTACGCGTATTCCTTCAAAGAGGAGTGTGGAAACCTAAAAAATTTATATCTATCAGGTGCGCTCGGGGCCTGCTCTAGCCGAGGCCTCGGGACACTATGGGGGATACTCCCCTAGGGTAGCCCACAGTGGGGAAACAGGAACAGATAAGTCAGGTCGGGAGTCCTCGGGCTGGGGTCGGAAGTCAGACCTCTGCCTCTTAGCTCGACCTCCGCCTCTTAGCTCGACCTCCGCCCCTTAGACGATCTCTACGCGTGGCTCCGACCTGAAAAGGGTAGGCTTTCCCCCTCGGGAAGGATGCTTCCTTGAAAAGCCTCGCAGATGAGACAAGGGGGGAGGGGACAAGTAGATAGAGGGTGATGCCACCCGTCAAGACTAACCATAAGATGCCTGCAGCGAGTGAATCCTGAGACAAGACTGCACACAAGACGCCCAAGACGAGCGGATCCTAAGGCGATTCTGTTTTGCTTTTCAGCTTTAGCCTGTATTTGCTTTATGCTTTATGACCAAGCTTTCTTGCACCCCAAGTCCTCTGTAACTGCCCCTCTTGGACTATAAAAGGGAGGGCAGATAACCCAGGCTAGGAGGATCGCATCCAAGAACCCTCTCTCACACCTGTACTCAAACCCTAATATTTGCTCACCCTAACACAGAACATAGGAGTAGGCTTGTTATCCTCTGAGAGGGCTAAACCTATCTAAAAACCTTGGCTTGTCTTGTCTCGAGTTGACCATAAAGCCCTTTGGTAGACGTCTCGACTACTCTTTCACCTCATCAGGTAGCCCCCTTGGAGGACTGCCGACCACCCCGTTGACAGTTGGCATGCCAGGTAGGGGAGGTCTTCACCATCTCGAGTGGCTTTGATGGCTACTTTGTTCTCCTCCGACTTCACGACTCCATGGGGATGATGTTTGTCTTCAGGAGTCTGGTCTTCCGCTCTGACGACTTCAGCCACCTCACCCTCTCCTGGGAGGCCTCGGGTGAGCAGGAGCGTGCTGCCGCATTGCGGTGCGCGACGCCGGTGGCGGGACACCCGGCTCTGCACCCGGCGGCCTCGACTCCGGTGGCCTGCCCGGCCTTGAAGGCCTGGCGGCCCAAGCCACCGACTGCTCGCATGGCGGTCCCAAGGGCAGATACCGTGTGGATGTGGATCGAGCGCACCACGAGGCGTCGCGCCGCTTGCCCGGCTCCCCTGGTGCCGAAGACGTCTTCACGGACCGTGCCCGCTACGAAACGTCTCTCTGCCACTAGAGATGGCAACGGGTACCTAAAACCCGAGTACCCGATGGGTTTTACCCGATAAAGAGATGGGTGTGGGATGAATTTTCTACCCATGGGGACGTTGTTGGATGAAAACATATACCCGTCGGGTATGTTGAGTATGGGTGTGGGTGTATACTACTCATACCTGTCTCCCCGCGAGTAAGAAATACCCGCATAAAGAAGTCCAGCCACCCTAATTTACCCGCATAAACCTGTGTGGTCTCTCTTTAATTTGTGATGGATGAAGCCATGTGAACTCGTAATATTTTATCGTGGTATGTGAACTTGTAATGAAGTATGTGCTTAAGAGTTAACTATGCTGCAACTGAAAGCCTAGAATGGGAATGAGAATGAGCCAATGTTATTTGCGCATGTTCTTAGGTTTGTTGTCGGGTGCGGGTAACCCGTCGGGTAGAATTACCCACGCGGGTGCAGGTATGGAAGTATTTTTTTACCCGCGTGTGGGTACGGGTAACCCAATGGGTAAAATTCAACCTGGCGGGTGCGGGTATGGGTGGCCACTACCCATCAAGTATGTACCCGTTGCCATCTCTATCCACCACCTTCGAGCCGACGAGCTCCGCAAAGCCCGCCCGTCGTGCTCTCCCCTGCCCTGCGACGCCCGTCAAGAGGTCGTGTCGACCGGCGTTCACCCTCGGCAACCGCTGGCCTGAAAACTTCGTCATGATGGCTGACGTGGTTTCAGATGACGAGGCCACGGGCTCTCAGGAATCCGATGCCCACCGCAATGCCCGTCGCCATTGCAACACGGGCGGAGTTGCCCGACACGAGCAGGCCCAGCGCACCCGTGTTCAACCCTGGAGTCTAGAGCACGAGTTCACCATGGAGTTCAAGGGGCACCATGTGTTTTGGACGCTCGCGGCCAACTTGGTGGCCATCGAGCAGCGCTTGTCGCCCTTCCCAACTCCCCGAAGGTGCGAAAGGCCATGACCACGACCTAGGCGGCCGCCGCTCAACTCAAGGCCCGGGCCCATCCGAGCGCTCCCTGGGGCACCCGTCGACCGAGGTCTCGACAGTGGCGAGCGCTAATCACTCCATTTCTTTGCGCAACTTCCGGGACTGGGGAAAAAGGCCGATTCGCCCTGTTGCCTCGGGCGGGCGCCAACAGAGGGCCGCCCCAAGAGCAGCGGGCGGCTCCTACACCCGTGACGCACGGGAGATCATCATGTAGAGGCTTGATGCTCGGAACATCATCACGCGCCGCGGCACCGACCGCAGCCCGAAGAGCTACGACGCCGAGAGGACTTCAACTAGGAGCATGGGGTCCCCGAGGACGGCACCGGCGCCGAGGCTCCATCCTGGCACAGCGGGTTCCCAGCCTTCACCGCCTACCTTCGCTGGGTGACGTGGCCCAAGGGTTTTCGTCCGACCAGCATCGAGCCATATGACGGCAAAACCGACCCCTCCTTGGGCTTTGGCTGTACTGCACGACCGTCCGAGCGGCCAACAGCGACACCACGTGATGGCAAACTACCTGCCCATCATGCTATCACCGACCGCCATCAACTGGCTCGCCGGGCTCCCCGAGAACTCCATCGACACATGGGATGAGCTCTCCGACGCCTTCATCGCCAACTACCAGGGCACCTGGCAGCGCCCGGCATCCCGCTATGACCTTTGGCAGGTTCGGCAGGGGGTCGACGAGTCTTTTCGGAGCTACATCCCCGCTTCTCCGAGCGCCGCAATGCCGTCGTGAGCATCTCCGATGGCGACGTCATCCACATCTTCTCCGAGGGCCTCCACAAGCCCTCCGAGCTATTCCGGCATCTGGTCATGAACCGGCCGACCTCTCCCGCCGTGATGATCACCATCGCCGAGCGCTTCGCCCATGCCGAGGACACTGAGTGGGAACAGATGCGCTCCTTCGAGCGCCGACCTCCGAAGGAGCACTGGGGCAAGAAGCCAGCCGAGCCTAGTCGTCGGTCCCAGAGGAGGACCAACTGCCTCCCGCTCGAGCCATCCCGGTGGGATGATGTGAAGCGGAAGCCGAGCCCTGAGGTCGCCGCCATCGACAAGCCAAGCCGAGGCCAAGGGGCGAGGCCCAGGGTAATTCTCTCTAGGAGGAGTTGGACAAACAATGTTTCCTGCACCCAAACGCCAAGCACTCCATTCGACAGTGCTACACTCTCCGTGACCAGATGGTTCAAGAGGCGTAGAATGACCCCTGACCTACAAAGGGGCGAAAGGGGAAGGACAACGATTTCCAGGAGCCGACCTGCATGGTCAGTATAATCTACGAAGGGGAGGCTGCCTCGGAGGGCCACCGACAACAGAAACTCCTCACTCAATGGGTGAATGCGATCTCCACAGAGCCGCCCGTGCGGCTCCGTTGGTCGGAGGTCCCCATCTTCTTCTCCCGAGCCGATCAGTGGGCCGATGTCCCAAGCCTGGGCGGTTCCTACTGGTGGTGGACCTTGTGATACTCAAAGTGCGCCTCAAGCGCATGCTCATCGATGGGGGGAGTGGCATCAATGTCCTCTTCCGATGAACTCTGCGTGACCTCAGCCTCTCCATCGACACCTTGGAGCCCACCGACTCGCCCTTCTACAGGATTTTCCCGGGCAAGGCCAGCGTGCTGCTCGGCATGGTCTCCCTCCCCATAACGTTCGGCACGCAGGAAAACTACTGCATCGAGTTTGTCAAGTTCTACATGGCAGACTTCAAGACTGCCTATTATGCGGTGCTCGGGTGCCCTGCCCTTGCCAAGTTCATGGCAGTTCCGCACTAGACATACTTGGTCCTCAAGCTGCCGGGGCCCGTAGGTGCTTTTTCTGTCCGAGGTGATGTTGCCACTTCACACGCCTGCGAAAAGGATAGCCTCACTCTTTGCGAGGCCGTCGACCTCTTAGTCCGCATGGACGAGTTCACCGCCCAAGTCGCTGACCGCAAGGGCAAAGCGCCGATGGCTGATGAAGCCCCGGACTCAGCACCAACCGCTCTGGGACTCATCGCCGACCCCGTCGAGTACAAGATCGTCCCCATCTTCGACGCCGACCGCTCCAAGATGGTGCTAATAGGCACAAGCCTCGGGGAGAAATAGGAAAGCGCGCTCATTGGCTTCCTGCACGAAAACATTGACATGTTTGCTTGGAAACCGGCCGACACTGCCGGGAGTACCCAGGGAGCTGATCGAGCACGAACTCCATGTCTTCCCCGACGCCAAGCCGGTTAGGCAGAAGCTACACCGGTTCACCCATGAGGGTAAAGACGAGATCAAGAAGGAGCTAGCTAGACTTTTAGATGATGGCTTCATCAGAGAGGTGTACCATCTAGAGTGGCTTGCCAACCCGGTTCTTGTAAAGAAAAAGAATGGGAAATGGAGGATGTGTGTTGATTATACCGACTTGAACAAACACTGCCCGAAAGACCCATTCTCCCTTTCTCGCATCGACCAAGTAGTCGACTCCACCGAGGGCTATTTCCTCCTTTTTTCTTAGAATGCTACTCCGGCTATCATCAGATCAACCTCAGAGCAGCCGACCAGGAGAATACATCGTTCATCATGCCATTCGGGGCCTTTTGCTACACTACGATGGCCTTCGGACTCAAAAATTTTGGGTCAACTTACCAGTGAGCCGTCCAGCGTTGCCTTGCCAGCCAGATCGGGCGAAACATAGAGGCCTACATTGACGACGTGGTGATCAAGAAGAGAAATCCTGGCGACCTGCTGGGAGACATCGCCGAGACCTTTGAGAGTCTCCGCGTGTACCAATGGAGCTGAATCCCGAGAAGTGCGTCTTCGGCATACCCTCCGGGAAGCTCCTCGGTTTTGTCATCTCCAACCAGGGGATTGAGGCAAACCCCGAGATGATCTCGGCACTCCTAAAGATGGCAAGCTGACCTACATCAAGGACGTCCAGAAGCTCACCGGGTGCATGACGTCCCTCGAAAGGTTTATCTTGTGACTCGGCGAGCGTGGTGCGTCGTTCTTGAAGCTGGTCAAAAAGGACTCGGACTTCTAGTGGTTGGAAGAAGGCGACCACGCCTTCACCGACCTCAAGCGCCTCCTGACTTCATTGCCTGTACTCGCTGCACCGAACTCCAAAGAGGTATTGCTTCTGTACATCGCTGCGACCACCATGGTCGTGAGCACGGTGCTAGTCGTCGAGCGCCTAGAAGATGGTCACACCTACGCAGTGCAGAGACTTTTCTACTACATCTCCGAAATCCTCGGGCCCTCTAAGGCCTGATATCCTCAAGTGCAAAAATTGCTCTATGCCGTCCTCATCACCACCCAAAAGCTAAGGCATTATTTCCAAGCTCACAAGGTGGTGGTGGTGTTCGAGTACCCCCTTGACGACATCTTCTGGAATCGGGAGGCCACCGGCCAGGTGGTCAAGTGGGCGGTGGAAATGGGCGAGTTCTCCATAGACTTCAAGCCTTAATGCCATCAAGTCCCATGCCCTCGCTGATTTCATGGCTGAGTGGACAGAAATTTAACTCCTGCCGACCCCCGAGACTCGGTAGACCTAGACCATGTACTTCGACGGGTCAGCATAGACGGAGCCGGCGCCGGCGTGCTCCTGATCTCCCCGCAGGTCGAGCACCTTAAGTACATCCTTCAGCTACTCTTCAAGGCGTCGAACAACACCGCCGAGTACGAGGCCCTTCTCCATGGTCTCCATATCGCTATATCTATTGGCGTTGAGCGCCTCATGGTCTACGGCAATTCAAAGCTGGTGATCAGCCAAGTCAACAAGGACTGGTCTTTCACGAGCAAGAGGATGGACATGTACTACGCTGAGGTTCAGAAGCTGGAAGGCAAGTTATGAGGCATCGAGTTTCACCACATTCTTCGTGATGCCAACGCGGCCGCCGACCAGCTATCCAAACTGGGATCCTCTCGGGCAACCGTTCCACGAGGATTTTTTGTCCAGGAAGTGCTCAAGCCATCGATGAAAAAGGGCGAGTCATCTGTGCCAACCCTCGACCATCGGGCGACTCGGTGCTCACCATCTCCAACAACTCGTACGACTGGCGCCAGGAACTCATCGAGTACATCACCACTAAAATGCTACCGCCCGACAAGGTCGTGGCTGAGCGCATCGTCCAATATTGCAGGCAGTACGTGGTGGTCGGATCCAAGATGTACAAGCGTGCGACCTCTTCACACGTACTCCTGCTATGTGTCCTCTGGGACCGAGGCGTCCAGATCCTCGATGAAATCCATTCGAGCATTTGTGGCAACCATGAGGGAGCTTGCACACTGGTCGGCAAGGATTTTTGGTTGGGATTCTACTGGCCGACTGCCAATGGAGACGCCAAGGAGCTAGTTTGGCGCTGCGCTGGCTGCCAGTTCTCTGCCAAGCATAATCACCTTCCCGCTCAAGCTCTCTAGACGATCCCTCCTTCGTAGCACTTCGCGTGCTAGGCGCTCGACATGGTCGACCCTTTCCCGAAGGCCCAACAAGGCTTCGACCACCTTTTCATAGCAATCAACAAGTTCACGAAGTGGATTGAGGTGATACCTCTGAAGACTTGCACTGCCAAGAAAGCATCCAACTTCATCGAGGGCATCTCCTATCGTTTCGGCGTCCCGAGGGAGATTATCACCGACCTCGGCACTCAATTTATCGGGAACGATTTTTGGGAGTTTTGCAAAGACAGATGCATTGAAGTAAAGTATGCCTCGGTGGCGCACTCCTGAGCCAATGGACAGTGCAAGTGTGGCAATGGCATGATCTTGCAAGGGCTGAAGGCCCGAATCTTCGATCCACTCTAGAAGTATGGGGGACAGTGGCTTTGTGAGTTCCCGGCCGTCATTTGGGAACTCCGCAACTAGCCGAGCAGAGCCATGGGCCGGCCCCCGTTCTTTCTAGTCTATGGGTCGAAAGCCATTGATTGGATAGCCCTGTTCCGGATCGGATAGCCCTGATTGGCTGTTTCCGCTGCGCACTCCAATCAGTAACGATCTATCGGCCCTTACTTGCAAGTGTTCCTGGTTTGCGCGGTTAAAAGTTTTTGTTTTCGGCTAGCGTAGCCTCCGCGTAACCCTTCAGCAGGAAGCTCAGGCATGACTCCGAGGCAACTACTTTTGAGTCATGGGAACTTCAGTTTGCATCTGCTGGAGATTACCCATTGCCTGCACCCGGATCCTAGGTTGGTTGGATGATTAGATTGGATATCTGCAGTGGATCTGGCCTTGCTTTGGATGGTATTGAGATAGCAAGGGCCACACCCTGATTCCCCCCTAGTTATGACGTGATGTAGAACGATGTTAGTTGTTGTATTGTGTTGTATGGGACTGTGTATGTGCAGTCCAATGTATCTCTTATGATGTATCAATTAAGAGCTATTGAGATGTTTTATGGTGTATCTTAAATGAGTTTATTCCACCAAGCTTGCTTCACAAAAGATCACTTTAAATAACTCAAAGTAAAATCACTTAGAATCGTGACCTTAGGAGGTCAAGTCTCTTACCTTATCCACATCTTACAGATGGCACATCGACGAAGAGCAACAGCGACCAACGAGAACCCACCGGAGCCTAACCCCTCCACCCTGGCAGAGGTTATGGCATTGCAAACTCAATTGTTACAAGCCATCGCTAACAACCAAGGGAATCACGGAAGTGCAAGTTTAGGAGAATTTATGAGAGCCAAGCCGCCTACCTTCTCCATGGTAGAAGAACCCATGGACCCCGAAGACTGGTTACGCGTGATAGAGAAGAAACTGACCCTTGTGCGAGTGCGGGAAGCCGACAGGGTTATCTTCGCCACAAACCAGTTGGAAGGACCCGCTAGCGATTGGTGGGACACATACAGGAGACCCGAGCGAAAGATGTTGGAGAACCAACTTGGGAAGAATTTACGGCTACCTTCCGTGAAAACTTCGTGCCTGCCGCTGTCATGAGGATGAAGAAGAATGAATTTCGGAGATTACGTCAGGGCAACACCACGGTACAGGAGTACCTCAACAAGTTTACCCAGCTTGCCCGTTACGCAAGCAGTGACTTGGCGGACAAAGAAGAGAAGATAGATAAATTCACTTAAGGGTTGAACGACAAGTTGCGAGGACCAATGATCGGACAGGACCATGCTAACTTCCAAAGTTTGATCAACAAGGTCGTAAGATTGGAACATGACCAAAGGACGGTTGAAAATAACCAGAAAAGGAGACTCGGGATGACTCGCCCACTCCAAGGGACATCTCAGCGTCCTAAAGGAGCAACACCGTCAGGATGGAAGCCAACCATCGGGGCGACCAATCGTCCCTCTGCACCTGGCAACATCAACAGGCCAGCTGCCACACCATTTCGTACCCCGACACCTACCCTGGCAGCTCCAGGAAACAAGAATGTGAATTGCTTCAACTGTGGAGAGTTCGGGCACTATGCCAACAGCTGCCCCAAGCCTCGTAACACCCCCAACCGTACCGGCGCCAACGCCATGACTGTACGAGGAACTGCCACCCCTGCGACTGGACACAACTTATTCAGAACACCACAACCCAAGGAGGCTGCTACTGGACTTCATCGCGGACAAGTGAACCATGTGCGCCTGAGGAAGCACAAGAAGATCAAGGTGTGTTGATGGGTATGTTCTCTATCCACTCTGCACCGGTTAAAGTTTTGTTTGATTCCAGAGCATCACATTCATTTATATCGTCTCGAATAAGCAAAGAACACAACCTGCACCGGGTAGATCTTAAGAGACCCATGATAGTGCATTCACCTAGGGGAGACATAACCATACCCCATGCATGCATCAATGTGCCCATCCGGATCAGAGATGTAGTATTCCTTCCAAACCTTATGGTATTGCCACCCCAAACACTGGATGTCATACTAGGAATGGATTGGTTAATCGAAAACCAAGGGGTCCTAGACTGCGGCCGAAGAGAAGTCACTGTATCTACCCCATGGGGATCGCCAATGACCATAACCATGGATCAAGACCCTATGCTTTGTGAACGAGCTACAGGAATATTCACCATGCTACCCATGGTCGGAATGCCAATAGTGCAGGATTACCCGGATGTGTTTCCTGAAGAATTGCCTGGAATGCCCCCAGACCACGATGTAGAGTTTATCATTAACCTAATGCCTGGCATAGTCCCCATATCTGAGAGACCTTACCGAATGCCTGCTAACGAGTTGGAAGAGCTCAAGAAGCAAATCAGGGAGTTACAAGAAAAGGGATTCGTACGCCCTAGTTCTTCACCCTGGGGAGCCCTAGTGCTGTTCGTCAAAAAGAAAGACGGAAGCATGAGGATGTGCATAGATTACAGATCATTGAATGAAGTAACCATCAAGAATAAATACCCATTGCCTCGGATCGATGACTTGTTCGATCAACTCAAAGGTGCCCGAGTGTTCTCAAAGATCGATCTTCGGTCTGGATATCATCAGCTAAAGATTAGAACTGAAGATATTCCTAAGACTGTGTTCTCTAGCCGCTACGGCTTGTATGAGTTCACGGTGATGTCCTTTGGATTAACCAATGCCCCAACATATTTCATGAACCTCATGAACAAATTATTCATGGAATACCTGGACAAGTTTGTAGTAGTGTTCATCGACGACATCCTTATCTACTCCAAGGACGAAGAGGAGCATGCGGAACACCTACGCTTGCTGCTGGAGACGTTACGAGAGCACCAGCTGTATGCAAAATTTAGCAAGTGTGAATTCTGGCTGAAGGAGGTCACTTTTCTTGGACATATAATCTCAGCCGGAGGTGTAGCAGTAGACCCTGCCAAGGTCGATGCTGTCACCGAGTGGAAAGCACTCCAGTCAGTAACAGAGGTTAGAAGTTTCTTAGGATTGGCCGGATATTATAGGCGATTTATTGAAGGATTTTCCGCGATAGCCCGACCCATGACCCAATTACTGAAAAAGGAAAAGAAGTTCACATGGACAGAATAATGTCAACAAGCCTTTGACCTACTCAAAGAAAAGTTAACTACCGCTCCAATCTTAGTCCTACAAGACAACCGGAAAGACTTCGTCATATACTGTGACGCGTCTCGGCAAGGACTGGGAGTAGTGTTGATGCAAGACGGAAAAGTTGTTGCTTATGCCTCAAGGCAATTGTGGCCACACGAGGGAAATTACCCCACCCATGATTTGGAATTGGCCGCAGTTGTGCATGCGTTAAAGACATGGTTGCATTACCTAATTGGAAACCATTGTGACATATACACGGACCACAAGAGCTTGAAGTACTTCTTTACCCAGCCTGACCTCAACCTACGCCAAAGAAGGTGGCTAGAACTAATCAAGGATTATGACTTAGGAATCCACTACCACCCTGGGAAGGCCAATGTTGTAGCCGACGCTTTGAGCCGCAAGGCCCAATGCAACCATTTAAGGCTGGAAGGCATGGCCAACAAGCTTCAAGAAGAAATGGCTCGGCTTAACTTGCAGCTAATTCCTCATGGACAACTGAATTTGCTGGAGATACAACCTCTCCTGCGGACTCAGATTAAGGTAGCCCAAAAGGATAATGAGGAAATCCAGCTAATCGAAGAGTGCATGGCCGAAGGGTAGCAAAGGAATTTTCAGCAGACGACGACGGAACCCTGTGGTATCGAAAAAGGATATACGTGCCAGATAAAGGTGGTTTAAGGGGACTAATTCAAAAGGAAGCTCATGAGTGAGCATATTCACTACACCCGGGCAGCACCAAAATGTATCTGGACTTGAAAGAGGAATACTGGTGGCCCAACATGAAGAGGGACGTAGCAGAGTATGTGGCCATATGCGATGTGTGCCAACGAGTCAAGGCTGAGCATCAGAGACCGGCATGACTGTTACAGCCGCTCAAGATCCCTGAATGGAAATGGAATAAAATAGGCATGGACTTTATCGTCGGATTACCCAAAACTGCCGCAGGATATGATTCCATTTGGGTGATTGTGGACCGACTTACCAAGACCGCCCGATTTATCCCTGTCAAGACTCGGTATGGTAGCGCTAAGCTGGCAGAACTATGCATGAGCAGGATCGTGTGTCTATACGGAGTACCCAAGAGGATCGTATCAGATCGGGGTACCCAATTCACGTCTCACTTTTGGGAAAAGGTTCACGAAGCACTTGGAAGTCACCTCACCTTTAGTACCGCTTACCATCCTGAGACTGATGGACAAACCCGAAGGACAAACCAAGTCCTTGATGATATATTGAGAGCCTGTGCGTTGGATTTCACTAAGGATTGGGAGAAATGCCTACCCTATGCGGAATTCTCCTATAACAACAGCTACCAGGCTAGTCTGAAGATGTTGCCAAATGAGGCTTTATTTGGATGAAGATGCCGAACCCTGCTAATGTGGTCAGAGACAGGTGAGCGAGCCGTGTTTGGACCAGACATCACAAAGGAGGCTGAAGAAAAAGTCCGTCTGATCAGAGATCGGCTGAAGGTAGCCCAGTCTCGCCAGAAGAGCTATGCGGACACTCGCCGGAGAGGTTTGGAGTTCAACATAGGTGATTACGTATACCTGAAGGTCTCACCACTACAAGGGACCAAGAGGTTCAAGGTCGAAGGAAAACTGGCGCCAAGATATGTTGGACCATTCCCGATAAGCGCCCGAAGAGGCGAAGTAGCTTACCAACTAGACCTACTGGAACACCTTTCGATGTGCACCCTGTGTTTCACGTATCACAACTGAAGAAATGTCTGTGAGCGCCAGAGGAACAAGCTCCCTCGGAGGATATCCTTATTAGCAATGATCTCACATACCCTGAGCACCCAGTGAAAATCTTGGACAAAGCGAAAAAGAGGACACGAACCAAGACTTGGCGTATGTACAAGGTGCAATGGACCAACCACACCGAAGAAGCTACCTAGGAAAGTGAAGACTTTCTAGCGACTAAGTACCCACACCTACTCAAAGACTGGTAAGAAATCTCGGGGATGAGATTTATTGTTAGGGGGTAGGTTTGTAACACCCTGAAAACCGGAGACATAAAAATCAAGATTTAAAAATCGGGACTGACAGAAACTTTTGAATTTTTGCATCTTGTCGTAATTGTTTGCCTCTTATTTGCGAGTTTTATTACGTGTTATAAATAATGGAACATTTATTCGAAGACGAAAAATCAAATAGGTGTCGGAAACCCTAAAAGAAAAGGAAATTACAAAAAATAAAGTTGGGCGAAACTAAAATTTAAAATTTAGATAAATTTATATTTCGGCCAAATTATATTTTCAATCTTATAGGTGAAAGGCAAAAAGGAATAGGAAAAAAATAATATATATATAAATCGAAAAAAGGAGTGGTCTTCATCGGCGCGGTGTGTTCGACCCCGAACCGTCGCGCCACGCCGCCGTACCCCTGTGTCGTCGTGTCGTCCACGCCCGCGTCAATGCGCCGTACCGCCGCCGTCGCATCTGCCGTACTGTGCCCACGCTGCGCCGCTGTCAGCCACGCCGCGCCCACGCCGTGTCGTGCGCCCACCGTCACGTCGACCGCCCTCTGCCGTGCGTCGGCCACGGCGCGCCCCATGCCGCCGTACCGCACCCACACCCGCCGCACTGTGGCCGTGCCACGCACGCACATGCCGCCGTGTCATCCACGGCGCCGTGCCCCATGCCGCCGTCACCGTGCCCCGCCGCGCCGAGCGCCCGCGCTCGGCCCCTTTCTCTACCCTCTCCGGCTACCCCTATAAAGGGAAGGGAGCCGAGCTCTTCCCGCACCTCGCCACCCCTCTTTTCTCTCATTTCCACTCCCTCTTTCCTCTCTCCCTTTGCGGACGCCACCTTGCACCACGACGCCGCGAGCTCGCCGCCGCACCGGTAGCCGAGGCTGCCGCCGCGCCAAGCCACTCGCTGCCGTCCTCGTGCATCCGTTGCCATCGCCGGGTAAGCCGCCCCTCCCCCTTCCCCCTTGCACCCTCGTCAGTGCCCAAAAGTTGAAATACAACACGGCATAACAAAGTGCGGTACTTACCTCTCAGAAGCCTTGAACCCCATGGTGAAGCACCTAGCCTTCTTCGGGGCCCCCAATGTCTTGCCTTTGCTGACCACTTCTGGGGGGTCGGTTTCGGGCTAGGGTCGAGAGCCAGACCTCGGTCGAGGTCAGGCAGCCCGACCTTCTCCCCTAAATTGATCTCTACGCGTGGCTCCGACCTGAAAAGGGCAGGCTTTCCCTCTCGGGAAGGAGGCTTCCTTGACAAGTCTCACGGATGAGACAAGGGGGGACAAGCAGACAGAGGATGATGTCACGCGACAAGACTGTGCGCAAGATGCCTACAGCGAGCGGATCCCGAGACAAGACTGCGTGCAAGACGCCCATGGCGAACGGATCCCAAGACAATTCTGTTTTGCTTTTTGGCTTTAGCCTATATTTGCTTTATGCTTTATGACCAAGCTTTCTTGCACCCCAAGCCCTCTGTAACTGCCCCCTTTGGACTATAAAAGGGAGGGCAAATGGCTCGAGCTAGGGGGGATCGCATCCAAGAACCCTCTCTTACACCTATACTCAAATACTAATCTTTGATCACCCTAACACAGAACACAGGAGTAGGCTTGTTATCCTCCGGGAGGGCTGAACCTGTCTAAAAATCTTGGCTCGTCTTGTCTCGAGTCGACCATAAAGCCCTTTGTTAGATGTCCCGACAACTCTTTCACCTCCTTGAGTAGCCCCCTTACAGGACTGCCAACCACCTTGTCGATAGACACCCATGCCCTTTTGTAACACCCTAAAAATCGGAACTTATAAATCAAAAACTAAAATTCGGAATTCGCAAAAACTTTCGCATTATTGCTTTCAATCGGATCTTATTGCTTCTTATTTGCGAGTCTTGTTGCGTGTTATAATCAAATAGTAGCTATTTGAACATGGAAAGCCAATAGTGCTGCCCGCAGCTGCTAGCATCGGCCGAAGCCAATGAAGCCGCCCACAGCCGACAGCGTCGCCGCAGCCGATAGTGCCGGCCGATAGTGCCGCAGCCGATAGCGTCGCCCACAGCCAGAGTCAACACTGCCCACGCCGCCGTACGCGCGCGCGTACCCGCACGCCCCCAGAGACAACATTGCTGTCACATCCACCCTGTGCACCACATCAGCCAATCCTGTCACGCATGACGCACGCCCACACTATCGTCCGCACGCACGTACCGCGTGCGCGCCAGCGTCAACGTGCCGTACTGCCCCATGATGTGCCACGCCGAGTCATCGTGTCGACACCACTGTAGCCTCACCACCCAGTGACAGCCGATTTCGCATGCCCGCGTCATCCGATTCGATGCGCTACACTATGCCGCGTCGGCCATGCCACGCCGTGCGCCCGCGTCAATGCTCTCCGTCGCATCCGTGCCCTGTGCTCGCCTCAGCCACGCCGCGCAGTGCCGAGCCATCTCGTCATGTGCGCTGTAGCCATGCCATTCCATCATCAGCCGATTCCGCGCGCTGTAGCCGCCCGCGCCTATAAAAGAGGCCCCGGCCACCCTCTCGCCACACCGCACCACCCCAAGCCCCCTCAGCCCCGGTAAGCCCATAGCCGACGCCACAGCCGACGCCCTCCTTGCGCTGTCGCGTCGCCAGTGAGCTGATCCCCCTTTTTCTCTTAGGTGATTCACCTTGAGTCCTGCTTCTAATGCTCTATTCACTTCCATGCTTTAGCCACAAGTTATTCTTCACGGTTTTGATTTCCAAAGCTATATTTATGTTGAAAACCTTAGATTAGACTCTTTCAAATCTCATTTAACCCTCGGGTTATAGTTTCAACAAAATTGAATTTATACCTAGAAAAAGTCTGGGATTTTTGTATGCCTAAGACACAAAAGTATTTTCAATTTGGATATTGTCCTCCTATGTTTATATGTACTTTTGACTCGGTGTTATCCCGGATTTCAAAACACTATAACTCTTTCTCACTCCCTTCCATTTCCAAATTCGGACTTATCAAACCTAGCATTATCTAAAACTGCCTTAGAACATTAGGAAGTGCTTTATGATTTTTATTTGGCTTTTGTTGGATTTTATTGAATTCTGACCGAATTCAATCTTTTCTCTGCACGTACGATTAGCGTCTGAGGAAGGTGTTGAGTACGCGGAAGACCCCAACCAACAAGTGTGCGAGCAAGGCAAGTCATCACACCCCATTGAACATATTGATCCTATTTTGTGAAATGATGTTGATTTAAACTTCAAACATGCATGCTATACACAAAATACCTATGCTTGATATACCATGCCTTGATATTGCTTACCTTTAGATATAATCTTTGTAACCCTCGATGTGATATAACCGGAGGATAGCTTCGGTAAAATGCTTAGCCATGCTTATACTAGAATCTTGCATACTCATATTTTTACAAAAGCTATATGCTTGGGCAACTACCTTAGGGAAAGTAGTTGAGATATGGCATGTGGAGACATGAGTGCCACATTGCCTTGACCATGATGAAAATAGTTTTGATGGAAAAATGAAAATACAAAACCAATGTTTTTAGACTGGGGCGGATGGATGGATTTGGGTAGATTCCGGCAAAGGCAAGTGTCGTCCCTGGTCGATTAAGGACCGAGCCATGAGGCTTATAACCTGGAACGAGCCAGTACAACCGTACTTCTCGAATAGGTATAGACCTAGCGGAGTAGAAAGCCGAGCGGAGGCAGTATCCCCGCATAGTGGTTCTTGTGTGGAGATGTGGTTCTGGTTGTTGAGATAAGGCTGCGGCCTACGTGTTGAGTAATGAATGAGAATTTGGAGAGTTTCCCCTTACCCCGGGAGCGCCAGAACTCCTCTCACTGCTAGGAAAGGACGGCTAGAGTGCAAGAGGGCTAAAGTTCATGGAGCGGGTACTGCCAAAGTGAGGTTATTGAAAGGCTTTGCCGTGACCGTCCCATATAGAGGGATGTAGGCTCATTCAATGGGCAGTTGCGGAGTACGGGTAAAGTGTACATCCACTACAGTGTGAGTAAATCAATCTATTTGAATAGCCGTGCTCGTGGATAATGAGCGGCGTGACAAGTTTCTCCCGTGGCTAGACTCATAAATTTTAAAATGATGGGTTGGTATGCATAATGATTTGGTGTGCTGGTGGACTCAACTTCTCGACCTGCGAGAAGGGGTAGACTCCCTAGAAAACCATGATGATCCGGAGACGGGAAACCATCCTTGGGATCACAACGGTGTTGACGAGAAATTTCTCTCACGCGCTGGCCTGGGAGATCTACTTAGCTCCAGTGCAGGTCCTTCTCGGCTGCCTGTGCAGTACAGGGCATGCCAGTTGGTTTGATCTGTTAACCAACAAGAAAAACAAAGACATATGCGTTAAGTGTTAGGTTAGATCCCCACTGGATCGGCTGAGGGAATCCATGAGCATATATATGCTATCCTAAAATATATTTAAGCCAAGCGACTAGAATGGATCGGCTATACCGAGACAGCATCAACCGCTTAACCCAAATACAGTAAAGGATAATAAATATATGTATTGATAATCTAGCCAATACTGGAAAGCTAACTATGGATTGGCTAGTACTCCGATGATTCTTATGAAAAGATATCATTCTTGAACCAAATATGCTTAGCCCGGGAAATCGGCCATCGGCTATTGATAGCAGACCGATTTCGGCTTATGATGTCCGACAAGAATGGGATCTTAATATAAGAGGCAGTCCTAACATAAATATAGTAATAAATATACTAAAAATATATCAGGGTAGATAAGGCCGGTTGAAACTCCGGCACTATCCCTAAACATATAAATCTAATCGAACAGATCATTAGAAGTTCTAAAAACGACTTAATAGTTCAATATTGATGCAACATTAAGTATAAAAAGAATAACCTGATATGTTGTAGCTGATTTATACCTCTCGAGACGGTGGATACCGCATATAAACTAGTCCAACCTTTGGATCTAGCCCTATCGGCCGCGGGTTCTTGATAGAACTGGCTGATAGCAGGATAGATCTAAACATTGCTCCAGTTTATATGCGATATATGGTAAATAGCGCAGTATAAACCCCCGAATCTAATGTGTCATTACGATGGAAGCACTAGAATCAGTAGAACATACCACTAATGACAAGCATTTACCTGGATTTGGGGACCGAAACGATGCAGCCCGTAGCCAAATCAATTGCTCGTCTGAAGAAAAGGTTTGGCGATGCGCCGAAAGTTGATTGATTGATTAATTGTGTGTTTTTACAGGGGGTCTCGGGTCCTATTTATACCCAAGATAACATTATCTGTACAGACCCTGGACTCTATCTAAACTACTATTTAAAATATGACGATATCCCAGGAAGGAGCCACGCCGCATTACAATAAACAGTTTAAACAAACTCCTAATTTATAGATACAATTGCCGTTACGGGACTCTATGCATAGATGGCAATATCTTTTAACGCACAAACTGATAACCGAATCTTCTATTTATCTTCAAACATCTGCACCAGAAACGGTTTTATTTTCTCTGAACCTAGAATCGGCTATCGGCCGCTCATGTCCGATTCAACCTTAGCCGGCTGGCTTCACAGCAGATCGCTTCTCAGCCGACATGGCCTCTGTTTCTCCATCAAACCAGCCGATCCGATCATGTTTCATCCATGCCAGGACTTAGGGATTCAATTACCAAATTTAGGTGTTAACACATGCCCCCCAAGTCCATGATACGAAGTGTTGCGGATTTGTTGCCTGCTCAAATTTCCCGCTCTTTTCTGACCTAAACCGTTTTGGCTGCCCCAAGTGCCCTTTAAATAGCCCTTTACCTCGACCGAAATGATCACGCCTTCAAAACGCACTCCAACACTTCGCAAGCAAGCTTCCTTTTCCTCTCTCCTCTCCGGTGACTCACTGGCGCTCTGCATCATATCCCGACGCTCCTCGCGAATCAGGACCTAGCTCCATCTCCGACGACTCCAATGGCTTCCAACACCGTCGCCGCATCGGGCACCGCCGTCGCATCGGCCACCGCCGCCGCACCAGCTACCATCGCCGCACCGGCTGTCGCCGTCGCTGAGTTCCCTGAGGTACGCCCGTCGGTTCAAAACTTTTTTTCTTCTTAAGATTTCCATTCCAGCCATGCCTCCTAGCGTTGTTGCGTTCATCATACCTTTAGCTACTCTTGATTAGCAATTTCTTCTTTTCCAAACTATAGCACCAAGTGGTCATCCCAAGTTTGACCCAAGAAAACAGGTACTTTCTCGGTCCCATCGGCAACACTGACCCAGCCGATGTAATCATAGCCGAAACCAACAGAATCCCCTACAACACTAGGAAGCCATCCCTAACCCACTGGAACAGGACTTTCAAGTCGTGGCCGACCACAGACGCAGCTTGGATTGAATGATATAAGAGGGTGCGATCGGCCAAGTACGCTCAGTGGGAGGAAACCGGGATAGCCCAGTACTTGGCCTTGTCCGTCGCCAACATGGAGAAAGATGAGCCGCTTATGTCAGCTGCGACGTAATTTTGGAATGACAGCTTCAATGCCTTCATTTTCCAGCAAGGGCCGATGACGATCACATTAGCCGACGTATACACGATGACCGGACTGGACATCCTGGCGTCGGCTAACCCTGGCAACCTGAACCGAAAGGGGCAACACCAATTCAAAACCAAATCCATCGGCGGGTGGAGCGGCTTCGTCGCTCAAAACATGAAGGATGGATCGGTTGGCCACAGGGAACATGCCGTGTTCCTCATGATGTGGCTAGAAAAGTTCTTGTTCTTTGGATCGAGCTACGGGCCGACCGCCAACTGGCAGGTCGTAGCCGAATTCCTAGCCGATGGGAACAAGCTCGCGCTAGGGAAATATCTCCTCGGCTACCTGTACCAGATGCTGCATCAAACTGCCACAAAGATAGCCGCCAATGCCCCTGTCAACACCGACGGCCCCTGGTGGTTTCTACAAATCTGGCTGGTGCTGGCGACCCAGAAAATAGCCGGTCGGCTCCCCCTGACTGAGGCCGCTTTCCCAAGATTGGAGCCGATCGAAGACGAAGACGGCAACGAGATCACCACCACCAGATGCATGAGCTATGGAGAAGCAGCGGCTGCTCATGCGGGCTCAAAGCAATCGGCCAACCTGCTGGCCGAATGGTTTATCGCCATGTACGACGGGTTGTCGCGCGAGAACTGCACCTGGTACTTTTACCAGGATCAAGCACTATTCGAGTTGCCGGCCGATTTCAACTGGGAAGACATCAACTCAGCCGACAACCCTAGGTGCAGGGAGTTGTTCATCGCCGCTCTGACCCCCTGCATCCTGCCAACCGGGATCCACCAGGGCCGTTCAGTCACCAAAAGTTATGAATTTTACTACCCGGCGACGGCTGCGAGGCAATTTGGTCTTGGGCAACTGCCCATCGGCTTCTATTATGCCGACAAGATTGAGACGAGGGGAGTTGTGAGCCAAGAACTGATAATGCATCGGCTGCTGAACATAGCCGGCCCTCCCCTCAGTAGCATCGGCGAGATGATTCTGGCGCTCAAGAAAAGCGCAGCCTACGACCAATGGTGGGCCGAAATCAAGCGACACATCTTCCACCAGCGGTCATCTTATTACGTCGACCTACTTCTGCCCGAAGAAATCCCCTTGGTAAGTCTTAAACTCCAAATGATTTTCCTTTTCTTATCATCAGCCAATGTAGCCGATTAACACTTGCCCTCTGGTTTGCAGGAGACCGAGACAGAACGGCCGCCGGTGAGCGACTCCAGGATCCCCATCGAATACCGCCTAGGTGTTTTGGATGGGGCGGCCTTGCTCCATCAGCGATCAGCTGGAACGCGCCGAAATTGGCGTCCCTACTGTGTGGGCAAGTGCGCGAGCCGATCGCTCACAAGAAAAGGGCTGCGCCTCCCGCACAGCCATCGGCCGCGCCTGCCCCCAAGAAGCTGAAGGAGAAGAAGCTGATCGCGCCGGCCGATAGCCTTCCCCCCTTGGACCCGAGCATTGCGTAGTTTCTTGATGTCGTCGCTAGCGAGGAGATGCCAGCGGCTGTTGGAGCAGCGGTTGAACTCGAGAGCTCGAGCCAAGAATCTGTCAACGCTCCACCCGGTGTCCCGCCAGTTCCGAGTCCCCCCACGAAAAATCGGCCGGTAAGTTCTCGTCTCATCAAATTCAGCCTTATGATGATATCACTTGCATCTGACCAAAAAATCCTTCTCAGGTCAAGAAATTGGCTGGCCGCACTCTGCGTCATGCACCATCAGTAACCATCCCTTGCAACTTGATTCATAAAACTTAGATGACTTGACCGCTAACCCTTTCTTTTGTAGCCCCCACGATCTCCGTCGGCTGCCCCCCAGGCATCTAGTGAGCACATTGTGACTGCCGCGGGTGGCAGCAATGGCACCGATGATGAGGCCCCGTCAGCTGCAGGCGGCGAACCAGCCGAGCCAGTTGCTCTGACCCTGGTGCCCAAGGTAAGCCGACTGAATTTTATGATCGGCTCTGCCAACTCAACATTTTCTAATCATCTTTTCTTTGCAGAACATAGCCGATGTCCTCAATTTTGACTTGTCGGAGTTCGAGGAGTCCGTCGAGATTGGTGAGGAGGCGCTGGTGACGCCGGCCAAGGACCTGAGGGCCAGCCTAGCTGACATCGTCAATCGGCTGGAGGCTTCGCAGGACGCGCTGGTAGTCGACAGCGGCTCGATCCGCGCACGCTTTAGGGAGATCCAAGGATAGCTGCCGGAAGCTCTAGCCGACGCCATCATGCCGGCCACCTTCTTGGAAGCCCACCAGCTCAAATACGAGAAGGCTCGGCAGCGAATAGCCGACCGTCGTGAAAACCAGATGCGGTCGACAACCCTCCAGTCGACCAAGGAAGCCATCGAGGGTCAGAAGGTTGCCTTCGACCGCCTGAAAACCAAGCCGGCGGCCAAGCTTGAGTAGCTCCTCTCGCGCCAGGACCAGCTGATGGCCGATCTCGTTCAAGTCACGAACGAGATCGATGTCCACAAGGAGTATATGGCTGGGCTGCCAGCCGAAATCGACGCTCAACGTAAAAGTATCAAGGCAGCCGTGGCGCATCTCCGGGTCTTGGTGAAAGGCATTCGGCCGGTGGCTGGGTCCGAGGCCGACGACGTCAAGGCCATCGAGGAGGTGGACCAGATCAGGCGGACGGCGCTGTCAGCTATAGCCGATTTCCTGAAGAAATGAACTTGTGATATTTTAGTATTCTGAAATTGGCTACTGCTTCATGTAATATATTCGTCGAACTTTGTAGTGGGCTTTAACTCTGAACAACTGCTCAAATTTTGTAATCGGCTCTGGCTCTTGTTTAATATAGCTTGTCAATTTTTTGCAACTGTGCTTGTGGATGAGATCGGCTCCGGCCGCATGTACTATCTTGGTATGACTATCAATTCTAAATTGCTTATGCTGAAATCAGCCCTAGCCGTCCGTGTTACGTCATGTTTGCCGTTTCCGAAACCACACCACGACCGTCGACCTTAACACCTGAATTATGGCCGCCGATCCCAATCACTTAAAACGCCTTTATATCGAAGCTTAAAAAATTTAAAATTTTCTGACACCCAATTTTGTAATTGGCTCGTGTATGTATATGCCCCCCAAATTTTGTTGATAACTTTGGTGTCGACAAAATTGTGAATCCAAGCCATTTGCACCTCATTGCCATCGCTATCGGCCAATCATTAGCCGACCGTAGAAAACTTAGGGGAAAAATGTTGCACAAAAATGCCTAAAGGCGACGCCTTATTGAAACAAGACATCGGTTGTCATAAATTGGCTAAGCAACCAGAGCCGAATCATGAGTATTTCTTCAGGTATTTTCCATTAAGAGCTCTTCCAAATACCTCTCCGTCTAACCCTTATAGCATGTAAGCTCCTTTAGAGACACATTTGTGGATCTTGAAAGGCCCTTCCCAATTTGGTGACCACTTGCCAAATTTGTTATTCCTAGATCCAATCGGCAGTATGAATTTCCAAACGAGTTCGCCTTCCTTGAAAGATTTAGGCACCACCTTTTTATTATAATGTCTGGCTACTCATTCTTTATCCCTTGTAACTTTTTCCAAAGCCCTCATCCTGGATAAAACTAAGTCTTCTGATTCGTCCACCATCAAGTGATAATAATCGTTGGCTGTGAGTTGATCCTATAGTTGAATGCACCTTGAGCCGATGACGCTTTCCCATGGTAGCACCGCCTCATGCCCGTAGACCGGCTTGTACAGAGGGACTTGAATTGATCCGTGGCATGCCATCCGATACGCCCACAGTGATTCGGCTAATCGGGTGTGCCATTGTTTGGGGTACTCAGAGATCTTTCTTTTAATCAATTTAATCAAACTTTTGTTTGAAGCTTCGGCTTGCCCGTTGGCCTGTGCGTAGTACGGCGAAGAATTAAGTAGCTTGATCCCCATGCCGTCGGCAAACTGAACAAACTCATCCGATACGAAGATAGATCCCTGGTCTATTGTTATCGTTTGTGGGACGCCAAATCAGTAGATAATATGTTCTTTGACAAACTCGATTGCGTCCTTAGAATCCACTTTCTTCAGAGGAACTGCCTCCACCCATTTTGTGAAATAATCTGTCGCCACCAGGATAAATTTATGCCCTTTGTTTGAGGGTGGATTGATCTGGCCGATCATATCGATGCCCCATCCTCTGAACGACCAAGGCTTAATAATTGGGTTCATAGCCGACGGTGGTGCTCGTTGTATGGCGCCGAATTTTTGACAATCCTGGCAACCCTTGTAATACTTGAAACAATCCTCCAGCATTGTTGGCCAGAAATATTCTGCTCGACGAAGCAGCCACTTCATTTTGTGGGCCGATTGGTGCGTGCCACAGATCCCTTCATGCACTTCTCTGATGACCACTTTGGCCTGATCGGCTCCCAAACACTTGAGTAGCACACCATCAATCGTCCGATAGTAAAGATCTTTATCGAGCAAAACATATCTTAACGCCTTGTATTGTAATTTCCTTGTAGCGGATTGAGAGGGGTTTTTGAGATAGTTGTAAACTTCAAACCTCCAATCATCGGCTGTAATGGCGGCAACCTCTATGTCAATCTCTTTCAACATCGGCCGATAGCCCGATGCCCCTTGAGCTAAATCATTGGCTTCTATGTTCTGCTCTCTGGGGATATGTTTCAAAGTAACTAGCCAAAAACCGCTCATTAATTCCCGGCATTGCTGATAATAGACCATAAGCACATTGTTTTTGCATTCGTACTCTCCTGATAATTGGCTAATGACCAACAGTGAATCTCCCATTATTTCGACGGCGTCGACTTCGACTTCCTTGAGTAGATGTAATCCTTTAAGGACGGCTTCATATTCGGCTTGGTTGTTTGTAGCGTGGGGGTTGATAGCGAAAGCAAATTCGAAACTTGCCCCCCAGGTGAAATAATGACTAAGCCGATACCGCAGACGTTGGTGCAAACCGAGCCATCAAATGTCAAAGTCCAAGGCATAATTTCCACTGAGCCGATCGAGTCATTTCTGTGCTCCACAATAAAATTGGCTATAGCTTGTCCTTTGACTGCTCTGGGTGCCTGATACCTCAAATCAAACTCTATTAGCGCAAAAATCCACTTCCCAATTCTTCCTTTCAACACTGGAGCCGATAGCATGTACTTAACTACATTGGCTTTGCAGATTATTGTGCACTCGTTGGATAGCAGATAATGCCTTAATTTTGTACACGAAAAATATAGGCATAGGCATAGCTTCTCCACAGGCGAATACCTTGTTTCTGCGTCTAGTAACCATCGGCTGAGATAGAAGATGGCTTTTTCTTTGCCCTCAGCTTCTTGGATTAAAACGGAGCCGATTGACTTGTCATCGGCTGATAGGTACAGCTTAAACGGTATCCCTTTTTGTGAAGGCATTAGAACTGGAGGGGAACTCAGATAATCCTTGATGTTGTCCAAAGCCTTTTGTTGCTCTGCCCCCCATGTGAATGCTTGATCAGCTTTCAGCCGAAGCAGTGGTGTGAGCGGCTCCATTTTTTCTGAGAGATTGGCTATGAATATCCTGATGAAGTTGATTTTGCCGATCAAAGATTTGAGTTGTTTCTTGTCCTTCGGAGGCTGAATTGTCTTGATAGCATTTATGCTCCTTGGTGTAACCTCAATTCCTCTTTCATGAACAAGAAATCCCAGGAACTGCCCAGCCGATACGCCGAACGTGCACTTAAGTGGATTCATCTTCAGGCCATATTTCCTCGTTCGCTCTAGCACTTGTCTCAGATCGGCTATATGACCCTCTATCTCCCTGGACTTGACAACTACGTCATCAATGTAGATCTCTACTAGTGAGCCGATCATGTCATGAAAAATGTAGTTCATGGCCCGTTGATATGTTGCCCCAGCATTCTTCAAGCCGAACGTCATTACCACCCATTCGTACAAGCCGATTGTGCCAGGACACCGAAAAGCAGTCTTGTGGATGTCTTCATCGGTCATAAATATCTGATTATAACCTGCATTGTCGTCCATGAAACTAATAATTTTGTGGCCTGAGGCAGCATCGACGAGCAAATCGGCTATTGGCATTGGGTATTCATCCTTAGGGGTGGCCTTGTTTAGATCCCTGAAATCGATGCATACCCTTAGTTTACCGTTTTTCTTCAACACTGGGACAATGTTTGAGACCCACTCGGTGTATCGGCAAGGCCGAATTAATCCCGCATCGTATAGCCTAGTGATTTTGGCTTTGATTGCATCATACATATCAGCTTTAAACCTTCAGGGAGGCTGTTTGAACGGCCGATAGCTTGCCTTAATCGGCAGTTGATGGACCACTATCGACCGGCTAAGGCCAGGCATCTCAAAGTATTCCCAAGCAAAACAATCTTTATATTCTTTTAACAAATCAATAAGCTGGGATCTACAATGAGGAGATAGATTTTTGCTAATATACATCGGCCTCGGCTTGTCACCAGAGCCGATGTCAATTTCTTCTAATTCGTCGGCCGACGTGAAACCTTGCCCGAGCTTGCCTTTGTCTTCGTCTGCGGTGTCCATGCCGAAGACGCTTGAGCCCTCCACCATGTCTTGTTCAAAGCAGCAGCTCCGGCTCGTCATCTCTAATAGGCTGTATTGTGGAATTGGACACGTTTAGAAAACCGGCTTGCCAGATTTTCCTAGACAAACAATCGATGCCTTCGATTTCCCAAAGCGGCAAAATCGACACTGACGACGCTAACTGACCTGTCGACTGGTACGATCTCAATCTTGTTGCCGTCCCATTGGATCAGGCTCTGATGCATTGTAGAAGGAACGCAACAATTAGTGTGTATCCAGTCCCTTCGGAGAAGCAGCGTAAGACCCCTTCCCATCGATGACAAAGAATGTTGTGGGCACGGTCTTATTGCCGATGGTCGGTTCGACGTTCGGATGCCCTTGGTTTCGATGGGTTGCCGCCGAAGTTTTTGAGCACCATATTGGTCTTTATCAGGTCTTCGGCTCCTTTGCCCAGTTTTCTGAATGTTGCGTAAGGCATGAGGTTGACTGCTCCTCCCCCATCAACTAGCATCTTGGACATTGGCTTACCGTTGACGAATCCTTTAATGTACAACGGCTTTAGGTGCCGATTTTCGGTCCCCTCGGGTTTGTCGAAAATAGCTTGGTCCGGTGAGATTGCTAGTTTCACCAAGTCGTCTTCAATGGTGTCTGCATTGGCTTCAGGAGCACTGAATTCGGCTGGCAATATGAACACCTTCTTGAGTGATGCAAAAACTTTGCCTTTCCCTTTGGCCGCCCTCCTGGCTTGATCGGCTGGACTCTCCTTGGCTTGCTCCTCATCGGCTGCGGCGGTTTTATATTTGGGAACCCATCGCCTTTTGATCTTACCCAGCCGACGGTGCTATTCTTGGATCATGTGCCGAACCTCATCCTCTCTCCCTTCACACTTGAGTCGTTGAATTCTTCTTTTCTGCGTCTTTGTGAAGAGATCGGACGGGCACCATTGGGGATTGGTCGATTCCTCGTCGTCGGCCTCTTCGTTGTCGCGGTTGTTGTTGTTGTTGTCTTCATCGACGAAGAAGTCTTGATGGATCGGGTCGAGCCGATCATGGATGGACCGCCGCCTCTGATTTAGCCGCACGGCTCTAGGGACAAACCGGGTTGGGCTTACAGCCGATGAGTTCCTGTGTTCATCGTTGCGGCGATCATTGCACGCAGGGCAGTCATGTAGTGTCGACAGCCTCATGCCGGATTCCCAGCAGTACCTGAAAAAATCACAATGCCAATGTGGATCAGCACTGTTGTGTCTTACCTTGTACCGACGGCTTTGGATTTTTGGCTCGCGCCGATGAGGTGCTTCATCGCGAGCTGCTTCCTACCAAGACCGGTGCTGAGGACGGCATCGGCTGTCATCACGGACTGGCCGTCGATCAACTGATCTGATAACGGGGCGCAACATGTTGATTGGCGCGGCGTGATGTCCAGTCGACTCGCCTTCTGACCTGGCCCCGATTGATGCGTCGACTAAGCCGTGCGCCATTCTGTTCTGTCGATCGGCTTGCCTGGGGCCGGCTTGAACTGTGTTGACCAGGAAAGGGTTGCCGTCTACCTTCATCGGCCGACTTGAATCGGCAAACTTTAGTTTCCCGGCCTCAATTGCCGACTGGATTTGCTGCCTGAAGACTTTTCAATCGTTAGTGGCATGGGATGTGGAGTTGTGCCACTTGCAATATTTCTTCTTCTTTAGTTCCTCGGTCGATTGGATCACATGATTTTCAAGGAGCTGGATCTGTTTCTCCTATCGGCCTTAGTGATGTCGAAGTCATATCTTTCTTCTTTGGCCGTCTTCGCAGCCATTGCGATGATGGCTTTTTATTCTTGGCCCATTTGCTGCCACTTCCGCGTCATTGGAATCGTAGTCCGATTCAACAACGACTTGAGTTATGTTTTGACGGCCTTCCGGTGTCTTGGAATCGCTGCTCGTGGGCCGTCACCTTCTGCGCCAGGTGGGCTTGGCTGTCAAAGTCCTGCGTAGAGAACGGCTCTCGGATCGATGCGATCAAGCCGTGAAAGGCCAAATCAGCCAACTGGGCGTCCGATAGCACCAGGCTGTAGCATCGGTTCCTCATCTCTCTGAAGCGTTGGATGTATTCTTGAACTGATTCGTTGTGCTTTTGCCTGATACTGGTGAGGTCCGATAACTTCATTTCATGGTTGCCAGAGTAAAAGTAGCTGTGAAATTGCTTTTCGAGATCGGCCCAGCTCTGAATTGACTTGTAAGGCAATGAGGAGAACTAGGTAAAAGCTGATCCTGAAAGAGACAGAGGGAACAACCAGACTCTCAAGGCGTCTGTAGCCGATGCTTCGCCGCACTGCGCCAAGAATCGGCTAACATGCTCGTAGGTTGACACATTGTCTTGCCCTGAGAACTTCGAAAAATCTGGGATCTTGTATCGGTTGGGCAACGAAATTCGCTCGGAATGCTCTGGATAGGGATACTGATACATGTTCCCTGAGTCCTTCGGCTTGAGGTCAAATGGATCGCGCATGACATCTGCAATCAGATCGGCCCAAGTCCGGTTGTCCTGCTGTATCGGCTCATATGGGTCATGTGGCGCGGGTGCTCGCCGATATAGCGGTGGTGGCATCTGAGGACTGTAGTGATGATCTTGACGGCCTCCTTGATACTGGTAGTGGAGTGGATGATCAGCGGGAGGCGGCCGATGCGCCGGTGGCGGCGTTGGTGGTCCCGAGAACAACTGTCGGCCACCGGCGTTGTACCGTCTGTCCAGGTCAATATGGGCAATTGGCTCTGACTGTCGATTGTCGTTGAACATGTTAGCGATCTGATCCTGGGGCAGCGGTTGCTGTCGGTTCAGCATGGATATCACTGGCCTTGTAGACGATTCAGTTGGATTCGGCTGGCCGAGGACCCCTCCTGGCGGCCCTTGTTGTGTTGGCGGTGGGATCGGTCGATTCTGGGTGACCAACGTCCTGTAACCAGGAAACTGGCCGTCCGTGAAGTACATCGGCCCCCGTTGCAGCTAGTCGGCTATCTTGGCGTCGACCACGATAGCGATCATGTTGTTGAGAGTGTTGACAAGGATGCTACTCTGGTTGACCAGCGCGTGATGGACGGCCGAATCGATCCGGTCTTGCAAGGTATGCAGGGCCGAATCATCTTGTTCCTGAATCGGCTCCTCCACCTTTTGTTTGCCTTTTGATCCACTGGAGGAGGATGCCTTGAGTTCGTCCATGCTGAACTTGTACTTTTGATGTACAGCCCCGGATCTGGTCTGGGTGAATGATTGTAAGTAGTTGGCTTGGAGCTCTTCCACCATCTTCTTGTAATCGGCTTGCTGCTCAGCCGATAACTGCTCCATCTTCAGAGGCACGATGTTGTCCTGAGAAACATTGGGGCTCTTGGAGTCGACCATCTTGTCGGCTGAGTCGATGCGTCCTAGCCGAGCCGATAGAGAAAGTCCCACCGGGCATGCCAAGAAGCGTGTTGATGAGAAATTTCTCTCACGCGCTGGCCTGGGAGATCTGCTTAGCTCCAGTGCAGGTCCTTCTTGGCTGCCTGTGTAGTACAGGGCGTGCCAGTTGGTTTGATCTGTTAACCAACAAGAAAAACAAAGATATGCGTTAAGTGTTAGGTTAGATCCCCACTGGATCGGCTGAGGGAATCCATGAGCATATATATGCTATCCTTAAATATATTTAAGCCAAGGGACTAGAATGGATCGGCTATACCGAGACAGCATTAGCCGCTTAACCCAAATACAGTAAAGGATAATAAATATATGTATTGATAATCTAGCCGATACTGGAAAGCTAACTATGGATCGGCTAGTACTTCGATGATTCTTATGAAAAGATATCATTCTTGAACTAAATATACTTAGCCTGAGAAATCGGCCGTGATAGCAGACCGATTTTGGCTTATGATGTCCGACAAGAATGGGATCTTGATATAAGAGGCAGTCCTAACATAAATCTAGCAATAAATATACTAAAAATATATCAGGGCAGATAAGGCCGGCTGAAACCCCGGCACTGTCCCTAAACATATAAATCTAACCAAACAGATCATTAGTTCTTCTAAAAACGACTTAATAGTTCAATGTTGATGCAGCATTAAGTACAAAAAGAACAACTTGATCTGTTGTAGCTGATTTATACCTCTCGAGACGGTGGATATCGCATATAAACTAGTCCAACCTTTGGATCTAGCCCTATCGGCTGCGGATTCTTGATAGAACTGGCCGATAGCAGGATAGATCTAAACATTGTTCTAGTTTATATGCGATATATGGTAAATAGCACAGTATAAACCCCTGAATCTAATGTGTCATTACGATGGAAGCACTAGAATCAGCAGAACATACCACTAATGACAAGCATTTACCTGGATTTGGGGATCGAAACGATGCAGCCCGTAGCCAAATCAATTGCTCGTCTGAAGAAAAGGTTTGGCGATGCGCCGAAAGTTGTTTGATTGATTGATTGTGTGTTTTTACAGGGGGTCTCGGGTCCTATTTATACCCAAGATAACATTATCTGTACAGACCCTGGACTCTATCTAAACTACTATTTAAAATACGACGATATCTCAGGAAGGACCCACGCCGCATTACAATAAACAGTTTAAACAAACTCCTAATTTACAGATACAATTGCCGTTACAGGACTCTATCCATAGATGGCAATATCTTTTAACGCACAAACTGATAACCGAATCTTCTATTTATCTTCAAACAGCTACACCAGAAACGGTTTTATCTTCTCTGAACCTAGAATCGGCTATCGGCCGCTCTTGTCCGATTCAACCTTAGCCGACTGGCTTCACAGCCGATCGCTTCTCAGCCGACGCGGCCTCTCTTTCTCCGTCTAACCAGCCGATCCGATCCTGTTTCATCCTTGCCAGGACTTAGGGATTCAATTACCATTTAGGTGTTAACAGACGGATGGGAGACAGAACCGTCGCCGATTTAATATACTATGGAATTAAAACTTGACTGGCTAGATGATAGGTTTGTGAAATGATTTACGAAAATTGGCTTGATGCAAATAAACCATAGCCATCCTTTGAATGACCCTATCATGTGCATCATTCTGTGTTGGCTTGCTGAGTACGTTGGGTGCTCACCCTTGCTATACGCACAAACCTTCAGATGGTGGAAACGAAGAACTGGAGGACCCCTAGGCTTACTGCCAGGTGGGCGAACAAGAAGAAGGCGCCTACTAGGTCTTAGTCCCCAGTCGTTTCCTGTAGGCGATCAACATGCCGCTGCCTTCCGTCTGCTATCTTATCTAATTTCTGCTTTTGGTTGTATCCAGACCAGTAGGTCCTGCATGTAATGATATCGCCTTCGGGCCTATTATTGTAATACCTTTGGGTGTAAGACTATTCGTGCACTTTGCACCTGATAATTCAGTACTATATTCGTGCGTACCAAACTACTCGATCCAGGAATATGGTACTATGAACACGAATGATTCCCATGCTCAAAAATGGGGGTCCACACCTTTATGGTTACAAACTCTTCTGCTAAAAGGAGTGTGGAAATGTAGACCCCCGTTTTTATGACGGGAATCATTCGTGTTCATAGCACCATTTCCCTGGATCGAGTAGTTTGGTACCCACGAATACATTGCTGAATCATCCAGTGCACGATACAACCATTGACTTACACAAAATATTACAATATAGGGCTTGAAGGTAATATCTAGAACATAGGACCCAACGGTGCGAAATACAATCGAAAACAAAGTTTAGATAAGGCAGCGGAAAGAAGGCAGCGGCATGCCATTGCCACAGGCAATAACCGGAGCTAAGACCTACTGGACGCCATCACCCTGCACACCCTCCTGGTAGTACGCGTACAGGTCTTCAGGGTCTTCATCACCCATATTTGAATGTTTGTGCGTATAGCAAGTGTGAGTACCAACCGTACTCAGCAAGTCACCACAACAAGGATGCATATGATAGGGGATAACCAAAGGATGGTTGTGGTTCTTTTGTATAAAGCCAGTTTTACAATTCTTTTCTCAAACCTAAGACCTAAGCCTGATCAAGTTTTATTTCCATAGTTCATTAAATCGGCGACGGTTCTGTCCACCATCCATTTGTGATTCCAAGGATAGCTTCCCGCCATCGGATCGTCATGATTTTCTGGGGAGTCTACCCCTTCTCGCATTTCGAGAAGTTGATCCACCAGCACATAAAAATCATCATGCAAACCCATCCCATCATTTTAAAATTTAGAGTCTAGCTAAGAGAGAAACTTGTCATGCCGCTCTATATCCACGAGCATGGCTATTCGAATAGATTGATTTACTCACAATGCAGTGGATGTACACTTTACCCGTACTCCGTGACTGCCCAACAAATGAAACTACGTCCCAACACATGAGATGGTCATGGCAAAGCTTTTCGATAACCTCACTTTGGCAGTACCCGCTCCATGAACTTAAATCCTCTTACACTCTAGCTGTCATTTCCTAGCAGTGTGAGAAGTTCTGGCGCTCCCGGGGTAAGGGAAAACTTCATTCTTTAAGTTGTAATTAATTTCGATTTTCAATCCTCCATTCTCAGCCTCATCTCATACATAAGAACCACTATGCAGGGGTACCACCTCCGCTCGGCTATCTACTCCGCTAGGTCTATACCCATTCGAGAAGTACGGTTGTACTAGCTCGTTTCATGTTTAAGTCTCAGGGCTCGGTCCTCAATTGACCAGGGACGACACTTGCCTTTTTTGGAATCCACCCAAATCATCCAGCCACCCCAGTCTAAAACATTTGTTTGTTTTAGTTTTCATCAAAGAATCATTTTATCCTTGTCATAGCAAAGTGGCGCTCATGTCTCCACTTGCCGAACATCAACCACCATTCCCAAGGTAGTTGCCCAAGCATATAGCATTTTGATAAATATGAGTATGCAAGAATCTAATTTAGCATGGCTAAACAATACCGAAGATTTCCTTCGGACACATCATGTCGTAGGTTACAAAGAATATATTTAGGTAATCAACGTCAAGGCATGGCATATAACAAGTAGGGGAGTTTGTTTGTATATAGCATGCACTTTTGATTTTAAACAAACATAAGTTCGCAAGCAGGTTCAATATGTTCAAGGGTAGTGATGACTTGCCTTTCTCGCAACCTTGTTGACCTGGGTCTTCAATGCACTCAACAACTCCCTCGGGTTCTACTCATACGTGCGAGAAATCCAATTGAATTCGATTTGAATTCAAATAAAATCACCAAAATGCCAAATAAAATCGCAAAAGCGGCTCCTGAAACTAGACTACAATTTTAGATGAATTTAGATTCGAGTTTCGACGAAATCCAAACTAAAACAAGCGAGTTATAATAGTTTGAAGTTTTGCGATTTTACCGGTTTAATTTATTATGAGGTGATATTATTTCGAATTAATTCACTTTAAATTTTTGAAATATTAAAATCGATGATTCAAGAATATTATACCAAAATGATTAATTCTATCGTATTTCCAAATTTTATTGGACCGACAAACTCTAGATTTAAAATAATCGGATCTGCGAATAATTAACCCTAAAGCTCGACACTATTTGGAATTTTAAAGTTTTAGAAATCCATATGCTAAAATTAATATTTAATAACAAACTAAATTATAATAAAGTTCCTAAAGTGATAATTAAATAAATCAATTTATGTGATAATTAATATCCTTATTTTTTAATTAATTCCAAAAATAAACGATTTAATCCAAGAAAAGGACATATATTTTTACTCAAAATTTCCCCAAAAATTTTCCAAAAATTTTCTTATTTTATTTTTATTTTTTCTTTTCTTCTTCTCTCTTTTTCTTTTGTTTCTTTTCCTTCTCTTATTTTCTTCCTTCTTTTTTTTCCCTCTCTCTTTTTTTCTTCTCTTCCTCCCGACGTCCTCCTTCCTCTGCTTTTCCCTCTCTCTCCCTCTCTTCACTTCGGCTCGGCCGAGCTAGGCCAAGGCGGCTCGGCGACACGGCGACACAGGAGGAAAAGGGGGCTTACCGGCGGCGGTCGGCGCGGAAACGAGGCGGCGGTCGCAGCGGCGTGGCGACGGTCGGCGACGATGGGGAGAAAAGAAAAGAAAAAGGAAAGAGTGGGGAACGGGGAAGAGATGCGGTGGAGGAGATGGCGGGGTGGGGAAGGAGCTCGACTCCCTTTTATAGGTGCGGCGGTGGCGAGGAGGGGAAAAGGGGGCCCGGGGGGAAAAACGGTGGCGACGCGCGGGCGCGTGCTCGGAGGGGCGGAAAAGGGACGGCGCGAGCGCACGCGCGCGCGCGACGACGTGGACACGCGCACGGGGCCGGGGAAGAAGCGGCACGGCGCGGGCGCGTCGCAGCTTGGGCGATGTGACGGCGCGGCGTGGTGATGTGACGATGGGCGTGACGTGGCGCGAGGAGGGGCGGCGCGCGGCGAGGCGCGGTGCGGGCGCGGACAGCACGACGCGTGCGTGCGGGCGCGCGGGTGGGGACACGCGCGCACGACGCGCGTCATGCGTGGCCGAGGAGGACGGGCCCGGCGCTTGGTCGAACACCGGCGCCCGTTGAACGATAGCATTTCACTTTTTTTCCTATTTTTCTTTTTATTTTATTTTATTTTATTTGTTCCTACCCAAAAATTAAAAAATATAACCTTGGCCCCAAAAATAAATTCAATTTTAAGTTTTCAATCTTTTCTCAACTTTGCTAATATATTTTTTTGTAACCTTTTTATTTATAATCTAGGATTTTATTTTATTTTATTTTATTTTTGTATTTTCAAAAATACAATTTTGATCCAAAAATGAATTTTTATCAACCTTAGCTTTTCTCAATTGTATATTTTTATAATTTTTATTTCGATATTTATTTTGGAATTTCCTTTTCGTTGAGGGTTTCCAAAACCTTTTTGACATTTCCGTCTTTTAAATATTTCTTTATTTATAACACAGTAAAACTTGCAAATAAGAGGCAAATAAATACGACGAGATGCAACAATCCAAAAGTTTTTGTAAGTTCCAAATTTTAGATTTTGATTTTTAAATCTCCGATTTTTAGGGTGTTACATGAAATCTACAAGATTTATACTATAAGGTGCGGTTAGGGCCCGCTCTGACCGAGTCCCCAGGGCACCTACGCCTTTTATGGTTACACACTCTTATGTGAAGAGGAGTGTGGAAACCTATAAGATTTACATCTTAAAGGTATTCCAAGATGCAACTACATATTGGAACGGAAATTATAAAGTTTTGTGTATCATAAACTTCTTCATCAACGACATCTTTGAGAAGCCTGTCAAACTTAACGATAATATCTCTTACGAAGCGCGAGAGCGTGCTTGGGCCCAGGCTCGGCCAGGGGACTCGGGTACCATGTGCACCTGGGGACCAGGCATGTTCAAGGCCCGGACGTCATGTATACCTCAGAATAAGAACAGCCGGGGAGTTGGTTTACTCTCAGGGTGAAAACAAACCACACAACGTTTGTTAGTAGGGAGCCCGATGGCATCTCTTGCCCCGAGTTCTTCATGGTGGTTTTCGCCCGAGGCTCACCACCTCGGGGTAGAACCGGTGGGCGCCACTAGTAGGCTGTGCAGAATGATAGGCCCAATGACTTGTTTGAGGACGACATCATCATGCCACTGACAACACGGTGCCCAAGAAATTATGGCTCGAGATTACAGCTCGACCAGGTGTAAACAGGAGGTGGCAAGGCATAGAAACGCTAGCGGTGTCGCGTCGCTTGTAGAAACAGGGGCGATGCGATGTGTTGCGCGCTGGCGGGTGATCTACGACTTCACCGCCAAGCAAAGAAAATCAACGACGACTCTTTTGTGACTTGGCTTGGGCCCACCAAGCCTGGTTTAGAACAGTTGGCGAGAGGAGCAAGACACAGCTTTCCCGGGGCCTCCTGGCATAGTGCCTGGGGCACGGTAAACACAAGCCCGCCGTGGTAATCCTCCCATTAAGTCTAGGATGTCAGAGAAGACAATGACAAGATGTAACATAGATGTTTCCTATGTGATAATGGTGCTCTAGATGCCTCTTCGACTGTAAAAGGAGGGGTCATGCTACTAAGAAAAGAGGGGAAGGAAAAACCCTAGATAGAGCAACCTTAGCACTGACTCATCTTATAAGCTTGTATTGTATACCCTTGCATCCTTATATTCCCAAACAAATGAGTAGGGTATTACGCTTCCGAGCGACCTGAACCTATATACGTGTTGTGTTTTGTTCATATTTGTTTGTTTTACATATTTTCTCATACCACACGTACCATGAGCTCGGTCGTTGTTCGCCCCCTAGTCGGATCTTCAAAGAGGAGGTATTCTCTTCCCTGTTGTGGGAGTATCGCTCTTCGACAACGGGCTATACCCAGGGCCGGTCCTAACATTTCAGGGGCCTAGGCAACAAAAAAATAGGGCCCTATATTAAGTTCAATTTTATTGCAATTGTATTAGGTGCTAGAATTGAAGAAAACTTTATTTTAGGATAGCATAAGAAAAATGACATAAATAGTGTGTGTAGATTTGCATCGAAAATTTTAATCATAATATCAAAAACTTATCAGATTTTATGAAGATTTTCTAATATAAATTAATTTTATGGTCGGAATTTTAAATATGTATGACCAAATGGAGTATTTTTTACAAATATATTAAGTTATAACTGACAATATAATATTTTAGCAATATTAGCACAAGTAAAAAAGATGACATCCATCCCTCCTAAAATATAAGTATTTTATAGTTTTTAATGAGATTAAGGGGCAATGAAATTAAACTGACATAATTGTGATTGGTTGACCCGAGGAAGTGATGGAAGGAGTCGTGATTGTTTAACATCATATGAAGAAGTACTTACATTTTGGAATAAATTTCAAAAGCAATATCATTGGCAAGTAGAGTAGTACTTAAAATCGGTTGAATTAAATTTCTAGATTAGTCTATAATAAAGTCAGTAGTATTATATTATTTACAATATTATAATAGAAAACCATTTATAATAATGTTGATAATTCTTAAAGTATTTATGGGTGCAAAATCAATATCAGTGATTCCTTCAATAAGGAGCAGTAGCACTAAAATTGTTGATAATCGGCTTGGCCATCAGCCTATTGGCTTGCTTGACCAATCAAATTACTGCTCTCCCTTCTATAGCTACACATGGGCCTCAATTAAGGGGCTTATGTTTTTGACGCTGGTTGGCTTGACACGCAGATGATGCGATCCACTGGAAATCAACGAGTTATACGCTGGCGATAGCAAACCTACTTACGTATACCTGGCCAGGGGTCTTCTCGACTTGGCGGGGCCCAGGGCGCTTTAGAAACACAGAGTAAATTGATATTAGGTACACGCGACATTGTAGTAATAGTTTTAATTCAGTTTATACTGGTTCGGGTTTCCAGGTTTTTAAAATAGAGTAATAGTTTAAATCTAGTTTACATGAATAGCTCCGAAATATACACACCAAATATAAAAGAGAAAAACAAGCACTACCGAAGAAATCATTTTCGATTGAAGTGTCAAAATTCACAATAGTCCTGATTTGAGTTGCACTCAGGACTAAAGAATATCTCTAGTCTCGGTTTAAAAAGACTACGAATTCGAGGAACATTAGTCTCGGTTCGTGACAAGAACCGGGACTAAAGATAATCTTTAGTCCCGGTTCAAATTTTGTCGGGAACACTGTTAGAGCGCCGGGCATCTTTAGTCTCGGTTGATAACACCAACCGGGACTAAAAGATGTTATTTTGTCCCGGTTGGTGTTACCAACCGGTACTAAAGATGCCGGCGCTCGATAGGTTCCGACAGCCTCTGGCGCCATCTTTAGCGCCGGTTGGTAACACCAAGGGACTAAAGATAGGGTTCCTTTTAAACTCCTTCCTCCTCCGGCCGAACCCTACACTTGTCTTCAAAATTTTTCTCTAGAGGGAGGTGCTGTCAAAATTTTTTATAATTTTTTTGGTGATAATACACAAATCTTTGCTATCTACAAGGTTAGCAACTTCTTCCACTTATGATCTATGCTTAGCACTTCGTATTTTACAGTTGTTTTTTATATATTTTCATCTTTAGATTTTTTTGTAAACATGAGGAGAGAGAAAATTTGTTTGGACTAACTATTTTGCTAAGCACATTACATTGAGAAAAAAGTTAGGAAAAATAAAGAGGAAGAAAAGTATGCTTAGCATGTTACATTTCTAGAAATTTAGTCCGTCAATGTTATCTCAAAAAATAATTATGGAAAATGATGAGAGAGAATCTTTTGGACAAAAAAGTTATAAAATAGATGACAAAGGTCCTTTTAAAATAGATGCAAAATAATTAATTAATTTTATGTTTATCACTTTAAAAGACCTTTTAAAAATAATTCTAATTTTTTAGAACAGCACATTACGTATGTTCGATTAGTATATAATAATTGTGTGATTAGATATATATATAATTATTGTAATAATATTTAAATGATTTGAATTTCGTGGAATTTTCTTACGATTTTTGTGCATTCCATGTAGATTGATCGACAATGGATGTACAACGCGGATCAACGGTCGAGAGAGTTTTTTCAAGGTGTGCATTATTTTTTGAGTGTGGCGGATGCCAACAAGCAGAAGGGTTTCATACGTTGTCCATATAAAAAGTGCAAAAACGAGAAGGAGTATTCTACATCAAGAATTATCATGCCCACTTGTTTCAGTCGGGATTCATGCCTCACTACAATTGCTGGACATCGCACGGAGAGGTGGGGGTTGCAATGGAAGAAGATGAAGAAGACGACGACAACATTCCGGACTGTGGTCAATACGGTGGGTTTGAAGAGAATACAGCGGGCGAGGCGGGGATGCTGAAGAAAACGACGGTGCCAATGACCTTGGTCAAATGTTGCGCGACGTATAGGGGGACTACGAAGGCGTAAAGGAGGTGCAGAAATTGGAGCGTATGTTGGCGGACCACAAAAGGTCTTTGTACCCAGGCTGTGAACAGGGCCACAAAAAGTTGGGTACCACGCTGAAATTCTTGCAATGGAAGGCCAAAAATGATGTTAGTGACAAGGCATTTGGCGAGTTACTAAAACTCGTGAAGAACATTCTTCCAGAGGGAAATGAATTGCCGGAATCAACGTACGAGGCTAAGAAGTTAGTCCGTCCTCTAGGACTGGAGGTACAGAAGATACACGCATGTCCTAACGATTGTATCCTCTACCGCGGTGAGGAGTACAAGAACCTAGAAGCATGTCCGGTTTGTAAAGCACTTCGATACAAGATCATACGAGATGATCCAGGCGAAGTTGACGGACGACCCTCGAAGAAAAGGATTCCTGCTAAGGTGGTGTGGTATTTTCCTATAATACCACGGCTGAAGCGTCTGTTCAGGAACAAGGAGCATGCAAGAATGATGCGTTGGCACGTGGAAGAACGCCTACAAGACGGCATGCTGCGACATCCCGCCGATGGGTCACAGTGGCGAAACATCGACAAAACATTTGAAGACTTCGGCGAGGATGCAAGAAACCTAAGGTTCGGCTTAAGCACGAACGACATGAATCCTTTTGGAGAGATGAGCGGTGGACATAGCACTTGGCCTGTGACGATGTGTATCTACAACCTCCCGCCTTAGCTATGCATGAAGCGAAAGTACATTCAGATGCCGGTTATTATTCGAGGCCCGAAGCAACCTGGTAACAACATCGATGTGTACCTAAGACCGCTGATCGAAGATCTAAAACTGCTGTGGAAGAAAGAAGGTGTTCCCGTATGGGATGAAGATAAACAGGAGCAGTTTAACCTACGAGGGTTGCCGTTTGTTACCATCAATGATTGGCATGCACTTGGCAACCTATCCGGATAGTCAAACAAGGGGTACAACGGTTGCACCCACTGTATGGATGAGACTGAGTGTACGTACCTGAAACACTGTAAGAAGGTAGTGTACATGGGCCATCGTCGCTTTCTTGCTGCAAGCCACCCTGTCCGGAGAAGAGGCAAACATTTTGATCAAAAGGCAGACCATCGTACTAAACCAAAGCATCACAACGGAAAGGTCATGTTTGACATGGTGAAAGACCTCAAAGTAGTATTTGCAAAGGGACCCAGCAACCAATCTATAGCAAGTGAAGGTGGTCACGCGGCGATGTGGAAGAAGAAGTCAATTTTTTGGGAGTTGCCCTACTGGGAAGTCTTGGACGTCCGCCACGCAATCGATGTGATGCACCTCACCAAGAACCTTTTGCGTAAACCTGCTTGGCTTCCAAGGTGTATACGGAAAATTAAAAGATACACTTGAGGCACGTAATGATCTGAAACATATGGCACAACGCGACGGCCTTCACCCGCAACCAAAGGAGAAAGGAGCCCAATACCTAAGTCCAGCCAGCTACACTCTGAGCAGGGCAGAGAAGGAAATAATGTTTGAATGCCTGAAGAGCATCAAGGTACCATATGGATACTCCTCGAATATAAAGGGAATAATAAGCACGAAGGATAAGAAGTTAACAAATCTAAAGTCTCATGACTGCCACGTGCTGATGACACAGCTGCTTCCCGTTATAATTCGGGGTATCCTTCCCGATAATGTCCGAGCAACAATAACAAACCTATGTGCTTTCCTGAACGCAATTTCACAGCAGATCATCGATCCAGACAGAGTAGAAGACTCTCAAAATGATGTGGTCTATTGTCTTGTCAGCTTTGAGATGATCTTTCCGCCTTCCTTCTTCAATATCATGACACATCTCCTATGCCACCTTGTCAAAGAGATCTGTATCCTCGGTCCGGTATTCCTACACAACATGTTCCCCTTCGAGAGGTATATGGGCGTTCTAAAGAAGTACGTTCGTAACCGTTCGCGTCCGGAGGCCAGCATCGCCAATGGATATGGAACAGAAGAGGTGATTGAGTTTTGCGTCGACTTTATTGAAGACCTCCGTCCCATCGGAGTGCCTGAATCAAGCCATGAAGGTAGACTACGAGGGAAGAGAACTCTTGGAAGGAAAGCAATAATGAACATAGACAATGACTTGTACAGAAAAGCACATTGGACCGTGTTGCAACAATCTTCCTTGGTGGCTCCTTACATCGAGGAGCACTTGGTGATTGTTCGCTCGGAAAACATCGGTAAGACGGATGTCTGGATTACACGCCATCACAACGATGCATTTCCTACTTGGCTGCGACAACGTCTCATGGGTAACGCGAGCATTGACCAACAACTAGCCTTCTTGGCGAGGGGACCATCTTGCTCAATCACCACATTCCAGGCATATGAAATCAATGGGTGCACATTTTACACACGGGCGCAAGACTTAAAGAGCACGAATCAGAACAACGTTGTCCGCATCGATGCCGTGGGATACGACGGTATGGCTAGCACATATTACGGCAGCATCGATGACATATGGGAGCTGGACTATGGACCTCTGAAGGTCCCTCTGTTTCGGTGCTAGTGGGTTAGGCTCAGTGGTGGAGGCGTAACCATTGATGCAAGTGGTATGACAACGGTCGACCTGAGCAAGGTTGGATACTCAGACGAACCTTTCGTCCTTGCCAATGATTTACGACAAGTTTTCTATGTCAAGGACAGAAGGAGATGAGCAGAGCTATCTACCGGACACACAGAAAGAGATGCTCTGGATGACAATGTTGCATACGTTCACCATCCCAGACTCACAACAAGCAAGGGTCAAGGAATGGACGTTAAAGAAAATGGCAGAACTCTTCAGGAACTACAAGAGAGAGTTACACAAGAAATATATCCTGAAGGGCCAGACCCCTGACTTTGACAACTTCCCAAAGCCCAGAGATCATTGGGATGCTTTTGTTGAACACAAGACTGGGGAAGAAGCACAAGCTATCATAGAAAAGAACAAGGCCAATGCAGCCAAAAAGAAATACCATCACAGGCTTGGGTCAAGCGGCTATAAAAAAGCAATGGAGAAATGGGAGAAAATGGAAGCCAACCTTGAAGCGCGAGATATCGTTCTAGGCACAGCCAACTGGCCGGAACGATCAAAGCACTGGTTTTATGCTCAAGGCGGCTCACTTAATCCCGTTGATGGCACAGTTATATTTGGTGATGAAATTCAAGAAGCCGGACGGAGGTTAGAGGAGGCGCTGTAGGCCACTTCCTCGGGCGCGTTCAGGCCCGACAGAGAGAAGGACGAGCTAACGCTCGCCCTCCAAAACCATGAGCACCTGGGGCGTACGCGAGGAAAAGGCGTCGTCCCCTGGAAATACGGGTTCCAAGCTGACGTCGACACATACAAGAGCCGAATGAGGTCAAAGCTCTCGCAGAGATGGAAATGAAGCTCTCGCAGATTGATCAAATTGTGGACGAAAGGCTGGCCCTAAGGTTGCCAGAGGAGCGGAGCCATTGGGTTAGCCAACAGCTGGATCCAACAACAGCCGCTCAACTACAGCAGCTGCGCTTCAACTAGAAATGAAGGCGACTTGGCCCCACAAGCTGAACCGGGTCCGCCATGCCCCGTTGAGGACATCACACAGCGGACCCCATGTGAGCTGCACATTTCGTTGAAGAACATAACAATAAAGGTATGTTCGTACTTTTATGTTGTACATATATTTCCTTGAATAACTTGTCAATCAATGTTCATTACTAACTAATAAGCAATCTTCTCGAACAGGTCGCGTCGGGCATGGCCATTCCAGTAGACCGAGACGGCACCTACCACTCCCGGCCCGTTCCACTTGCGTACTCAAAAGTTGAAATTGAACTGGTGGAACGCGGCTACGAAGATCTCGAGCTGGATATCCCCGGAGGAGACAGGGAGCTGACGCTAGGAGAAACAGCTCACGGAATATTTCTCTGGAGGAAGATGTTCATAATATTCCCCGGCTGTGGGCCGTCTCCTCTGCCTCCACGTGGGCCGTCTCCTCCACCTCCTTCACCGCCTCCGCCTCCTGCGTCGCCTCCACGAGCACCGACTCCTAAACGGTCGCCTCCAACTCCACCGCCTTCTCAGTCTCCTCCGTCGCCACAAGCAGCACCAACTCCTAAACAGACAACATCTCGAGCCACGCGGTCAAGGTCAACCAGCAGTGGACCAAGAAGCAAGAGGCCTAAACTTGACCCGCTCTTGCCAGCCCCAAAGAAAACGACGAACGACATGACTCTAGAAGAGCTGCACGAGGCCGTCCAAGCTGAAGTCAAGGCCCACTTCAGAAAGAAGTCTCCTGAGAAGCCTCCTGAAATCCCCCAGGAGACCAAGGACTTCTTCAAGAAGACGTACCTAACACCACAGCCTGAACCGCAACCTCAACCGCAGTCCGACTATGACAGGACTATTCGGAAGGCTGCTGGCAAGGCGAAGAGAATGGGCAAAGATGTACCCCAGCTCGGCATGCAGCCTCTAAAACCTCTGGAGTTCAGCACAGTTCCAAATGTTAGATCAGTGTTAAGACAATTTATGGAATCTGCTGGAATTTCAATGGATCAATTACACGGCCGTGCTCCCTTGGCGAAGGCTCCGCTGAAATACAAGTTCAAACTTGGAAAGCCTCTTGTAAAGCCGGATCAAGTGAAAAGGCTACCTACACAGATGTACCGCTTCCACAAGTGGTACATGCAAGAATCCAGCAAGGGTGGAGAGATGGTAACGAGCAGATATTCACTGGAGTATTTCTTCGATGGAGGTGACGACTTCTATATCCGATTCGAAGACATATTCGACCTGTACCAGCTTGATGCCCTCGACGTCTCACTTCTAGCCACACGGGTTCTGTAAGTATCGTTCTATTATTTCGTTTCTTACCTCCTTGTATTTAGCTGACTAAAATTCTTTTTAACCGTTGTAGAATGGTGATCCAATACTGCAACAAGCACGACTGTACCAAACATGGATTCATGGATCCATGCAAAATCAACGGTGTATTGGTTGATCAATTTTCTGATCCAACAGTGGACAACATTTACAATACGCTGGTGATAAACCACTTTCGGTCATTTATCCTTCTGCCCTAAGACACTGCGTAAGTATTTTCTTCCTTCCATACCGATTTCAACCCCGTGTGCATACATAAATTTTCATATGTCATCTAAACCAATTTGCAGATTTCACTGGGTTCTGTTAGTAATTGACATGGATAACTCGCGGATCCATGTCTTTGCCTCAATGGATAAACCAGAGTCCACATACGCAAAGATATTTGAACTGCTAAATAGGTAATGCCATCTTACTTGCTATTGCATATATGTGGTTCTCGAATAATTACTAGCTAACTTTCAACTACACGTACGGCATGGGAACGGCTACGGGCTAATATTCGCGGAAATTGGAAAGGTAAGCTCTCCATGAGGATGAAATTTCCAGTGAGTAACATGCTCCAAAGTTGTTTTGAATCATTACTTTGTTCTAAATATGAAATGTATATTAAATCTGTCATCGTTTCTCCTTTAGTGTGCAAAACAGTCGCAGGGCACCAACTTGTGCGGATACTATGTCTGCGACTACATTCACCGCTTTGTGACCGATGCCACAACTATCGACGATATAGATGTACGTATAACAGCCATTCATACATTACGGATCGATTTCTTATTCAGTTCATATATTTATTTCTCATTTAATCGAATTAATGACAGCTTATGCGAGTAAGAGACAACCTCCCCCAAGAGACTTTCATACAAGCCGCTCAGGAAGAATTGATGGGATGTATAAACAAGCAGATCATTGATCCCGCGGGGGAGTTTTACTTTAATTTAAGTAACTTAACCACCAGATCCACAAAATAGACAATGTTTTGTAACATACGAAATATATGTGGATATTGTACATATGTGTATATGTTTTGGAAATATGTTATATGTATATATTTCCTTTCTTAAGTTCATTTATATGTGTGTAACTTATATATTTATACATATATATTATATAATATATATGTATAAATATATGTGTGTAAAATATATAATTTGCTAGAGAAAGTAGCAAATTAAAAATATAAAAAAACTCTTTAGTCCTTATTGATGGCTCCAACGGGACTAAAGATGGCGGAGCCACGTGGCCGGATGCGCCATCTTTAGTCCCGGTTGGAGCCACCAACCGGGACTAAAGATGGCACATCCGGCCACGTGGCTCCGCCATCTTTAGTCCTGGTTGGAGCCATCAACCGGGACTAAAGATGTATCTTTAGTCCCGGTTATTTCAACCGGGACTAGAGATGGCGATCTGTAGTCCCGGATTCTAGTCCCGGTTTGACAACCGGGACTATTGAGGGTTACGAACCGGGACAGTTGTGGCTTTCTCCAGTAGTGAAGCTAGCTAATCTAACCTACCAACTAATATTCGTCGAGGACTAACCCGATGACCTGAAGTCGACGGTTAGCTGTTGACTTCCTCATGGCTGATCTTTGATGTGGCCTATAGTTATTGGCTTGTGATTCGATGTCGTTTTCTCCTCGGGGCTATGTATTTATACGGGTAGACTTTTTGTCTAAATAGAATTCAAAGAATTTATGTTAGACACAGGCAGATAAAATATTGTCTTTGTTGGGTCGGAGTCTAATATCTTCTATTTTCGAAAAAGGAGTTTTTGTTCTTACATGCTATATTCCTATATTTGAATATATCTTTTGTAGTCATACAATAGGTATGCGGTATTTCTGGTGGTCACAAATTCAAATATAGGGGATATACCTAATCCATAACACTATATTTATTGCAGTTCTCCTATAAATTGAAACGTACAACTAGTTGTATTATTATTAATTGATAAAAATTAGAAATGTCGACCTATTGTTTTAGAGAAAAAACAATGAGCTTCTTTGATTAGGGAAGCTCAATTGGAGTTGTTTTCATGTTTCGATAAATACTTGTCACCGTATTCGCTTCATATATGTATTTATTAATATTTGATTCTATTTTCATATTTGGGGTTTCCAATTCCGATTCCGATTAAAACAATGAAAAAAAAGGTAAAGCTGGTTTTCGTATGATTTCCAAGCCGTTTTCACTACTGGAGAAACGGTTTTTCCATGCGGGCCGAAAGGCATCTTCCCGTGCAGAAGGTCTGCCCGCATGCGCGAAATGGTCTGGGAAAAAATCATTTTCGCATGCGGGCGGCCCAACCGCACGGGAAGATCGATTATCCCGTGAGGTCAGCTTAAGCGGCCCGCACGGGAAGATCGATAATCCAGTGCAGGCCGCTTAGTCGACTGCATGGGATAATAGAATATTCCGTGCGGGCCGCTTAGCCGACTGCATGGGAAGATGGTCGTGCCCATTATTTTATGTATACGTTCTGTTAGCCCCCTATTGTCCTCTCTCTCTCCTCTCCTCTCTCTCTTCTCTCCTCTCCTCTCCTCTTTGTCCTCTCCCTCTCCTCTCCTCTCTCAGTAATGTTAAATGGGTCAATATATATATTTTTCGCGCACAAGAAAAGAAAGACATTTAATATTATTTCATCATAAAAGATATGTATGTAACACAGATCGATCATGCGTAATGTTTATATACATATCAAGCTAGTTTCGCCTCGCAAATTAACATAAGTCTAGCTAGCAACAAATTTATAAATTATTTAATGGCGGTGCTCTTTTTCCCACTCCCTAAGTCGTTTGAATTTATCGTCCATCGCCAGCTCGCTCTTTGGATCGTAGAAATCGCCCAAATGGTTGCAGACATCGCGACGGATGAAGCGGCAAAGATCTGCAACCAAGTTAAGCATGGTTCTATTGTCGAACTGGTTCGCTACAACTGGAACTTCCGTGATCTGTTTAAGAAAAAATAGTACACATATACATACGATTAGGAAAATTATACAAGATCGATAACAAGTAGAGATATATTTCTCTGATGAACTTACTTCTTTGAATTTAGTAGTGTATCTCCCGTAGATTCTGAGCATCTCACACACGTAGTAGCCGCAAAGGTTAGTGCCTGGTGGTTGCTTATAACACTGTGTTGAATAAAATTTATTATGTGCATGCGTCAGTAATTGAAGTTAAACACAGTATAAAATATCGGCAGATATCGAGCATATAATTACCGGCCAATTTGTCTTCACAAGAAGCTTCCTCTTTTGTGGATCCTTCACCGGTCCACCTTGCCTTACATAATTATGGTGTGCTCTGTAGACAAAATAATTGCATGTTTCACTGATCAATTGTTTAATTATTCGATAGTAAAAGCAGACAAAACTTATTAAATGGTGCATGATAGTACTTACAAATTTAAAATGACGAGGAACTCTTTAAATTTTCCTGGCTGTAGTGTGCCGGATCAAGCACTACGGTCAAGTGGTCCCATGGATATACTAGAAATAGTATATAGTGATCGCTACGAAAGATCGAAGAGATATGTTAATTGTAGGGGATATTAGTAAAATATTGGTTTTATGGATGAATATTACTTACGCAACACATAAGAGACCATTAGGACATCTTTTCTCTGTGCTCGAACATAGCACGACCCAAGTAGAAGGCTACCGCGATCATCTTGTCCCTGTGCAATTGTTTGATGATTGCATCCTTTTGTTTCTTTATTTTGCCTTTGAACTCAGCGGAGTCTTCACGAATATGTAACTTGTGTTCCGTCCAGCATATCCTTGTTGGGTTAACGAACGCAGCTGGATAGTTGGTCTTTTTCGCGTCTGCATATTGCATCCCAAGTAATGCAGCGAGTAATTAATTATTCACAAGTTAGTTTGTAAATCAATTCATTAATGACATTAAGTTAGGCTGATACTTACAGGCAAAACGTAGCAACGGGATTTATATCCATTTTTTCCATCCTGAATAATGCGTGAAGGTCGTTGAAATCGATGACCAGCATCCTATTTGGGCCACTGGTGAACGCATCATCCGGGACCTTCACAGTAAGCATGCTGAGCCCTAATCTGGATGCCTTTAGGTACCAGTCATGCATTAGCCTGATTTCTCAGGGCATGTCTTCCATGACGTGCCACGGCAGGAACAGCTTGTCGTACTCGTACGTTGTTGGCACTTCGTCCGAAGTCCATTTTTGCAGGTCCTCCGCTTTGTTCTTCACTGATTGTTGTGAGTCCGACAACTTGGTCGGTTGATCCTACGGCTTGTCAGTTGGCCCCCTCCCCCTAAAAGCCAAGAACCCTAAGTCTCTCTTGTCTTTTGCAATTAATTCCTTGTCATAGCTTGATCGAATCATCTTTGGGATAATCTGACGAGAGAGCTTGCTCGGACTTGGAAGGCTTGTTGTTTGTAGAAGGGGCCTTTGGGGTACTGCCAATGCTGACTGCGGTGTCGGAGGAGATTGGTGAATATGTTGTGCAATGACTTCGGGGCGACGGCGTTGGCGAATCGGGACCTTTATCCTTAGGAGGAGCGAGGTGGGGAAGCGGGCCGAGGTGGGAGGCGAGGTGGGAAGCGAGGTGGGGAAGCACGCTGAGGTGGGGAGCGAGGTGGGGAAGAAGGCCCTGGTGGAGAAGGCGGTGCAGGCGCAGCAGCAATCTGAGGAACCGACTGTACTAGGGATGCTGACGATGTATCGACCAGTAAGATATCTCGTCGATGCCATAGAATGAATTGATTCACCGCATCCCCAAGCAATTCTATCCCTTCAAGTGCTGGAATGTCTAGCTCTAAGCTTTTATGCTCTGCATGCACCTTGGCCACCTGCACCCTTGCATATTCCTTAGGGATTGGAGTGTTGTGAAATTGTCGCCTCGGTATAGCAAGTCTTGTACCCACCTCCTTTCTCTTCCCGGCCCTTCCTATCGGCACGAGGAGGCTGCACGGCGTCAGGCCAGTTATGGTATCCACGGGATATGGTGTGGTGTCAACTGACCCGACGCTACTGGGCATGTGTACTGTGGGTTCTTCGGATTGCTGAAAGAAGTTAGGGAAGACTTGGCGATTCTGTGCAACAAGAGAGTAGAAATGTTCTTCAACTTGTTTTGCTATCTTTTCTTCAAGTTTATGTTTGTACCTGTCCCTTTTCTTGTAACTTGCAGCTTCCCCAGGAAACCCTTCTTTCCAACTTGTCTTTGACGATACACCCCTTACTCGTCCAGAATGTTCGGGGTTGCCCAATGCAGCTGTCAACTAATCATGTTCCTTTTAGCAATAAATTCCCCAGTCTTCTCCTTTTCGGCTATGTCTTTTAGACTTGTGGTCACACGCTCTATATCCGGATCCTCGAACAGGACCTCTCCCTCATCGGTGACTGTCCCGTACTGCATGCCCACACCCAGTTTTTGCTTCTTTCTTTTAGTGCATCCACAAGCAGGGGCTTTCTTTGGGCGGCAAACTGTTCTTCGGTTGCTCGCCACTTCTCTACATGGCCATCGTAGCCGCTAGAGCCCAACCGGTGCGGGTACTTGTTCCTTTTCGCGAGGTCGGACATCTTCTTCCTCCGTGCTAAGGCTTCAGGGCTTGTCATCTTCGCCACGAACCTATCCCATTTGGCGGGCGTAATCCCACCATAGTCTTTGAATGGGGACTTGTTCTTTTGCACGTAGTTAGTGTTCAAGTCCGATTTCCACTGCCTCCACCTCCCCCAATCGTTTTTAATGCAAACTATTTTCCCAGAGCCTCTGAACCAGGCGGATATACAAGCCACTTCACTGCAGCTCGTTCCATATGAAGTTCTTCAAGTTGTCATCCACCTGCTCCCAGGAATCTACATTTAAAGGGCCGTGGGTTCTGGCTAGTACCCCATAAGCGCTTTGCTGAACTTTATCATTGCTACCTTGGGCTCTAATGGCTTCCCATCGTGGTTCAGAGAGGTGATTTAATATGTCTCATTGGGGGGTTGGTTCTTACTTCTCTGACCACGTCTTCTTTTTTGACGTCCTCCAGCGCTCGCAGACATGTCGGTTTCTACCGGACTGGACGTTGTTGTATCCGTCTCGACTTCAAAAGACCGAACGACAGACTTGGTGGCCTTTCTTTTTGAGCGGTGCCTTGCTTTCATCTGTACGTACAACAGATAATGTTAAATGAGATCCTATGATAGGGATCATAACAATATGGCTGGACTTACTGCTTGCTCGATAGGGATGTAGTCGGGGTCTTCTTCAACTGGTGGTGCTGGTGCTTGCATAACTTCGATGAACGGATTGCTTGATTCATGCCATGTTCCTTCGCTCGAAGACTTCTCCATTGATTCGACGTTGTGTGCCTCAGAGGGAGCTTTCTCGTTCGACATTTGATCTACGGTTGTTCATAACGCACAACTTGTGAAATTTGTGAATGCACAACTTGTTATATTATCTAATATTAAGGACATGCATAAAAAATATAGAGACAAAAACTAAAGAGAAGAAGAATGAAAAAAATGTATTTATTTTCTTCTTCTTCTCTTTATTAGAGATGAGAGATGAAAATATATATGTTTGCCTATTTTGTCCGTGAGAAGAGGTGAGATTGGGGGAGGGAAAGAGATGAGAGATGAGAGACCGAGGAGAGGGAGAGGAGAGAGGGAGATTAGAATATACCGAGGAGACGGTGGGTATATGTGTTTGAAAATTCAAAATCTAACCTAAAATCTAAAGTTCATCCTAAAACAAATGACCGAACGAACGACCGAACGACTGACCAACCGAACGAACGAACGGACGGATGAACGAATCGTTCGTTCGTCCGTTCGTTCGTTTGTTCGGTCGTTCGTTCGGTCGGTTGTTCGGTCGTTCGTTCGTCCGGTCGTTCATTCGGTCATTCGTTCGGTCATTCGTTCGGTCGTTCGTTCGTTCGTCCGTTCGTCCACGTCCGTTTGTCCGTTCGTCACGAACACTCGTTCGTTCGCTCGTCTGTGCGTCCGTTCGTTCACATCAACTAATTCACATAAAAAATTTCACAGCAACTATTTCACATGAAAAAAGTTAATCAACAAAATTCATCAAAAAAATAGCAGCTCATTTTACATTTCCATCAAAAAATTGAAGTCCTACACATCATTCCACACAAAAAAATTCATCGACAAATCCATCAAAAAATAAACAGTCCATTTTACATTTCCATCAAAATTAACTAGAGTTCCATCAAATAAATAAAAGTTCATTTTACAGTTATATCAAAAACTCATCAAAAATTTATGTAACATTCATCCAAAATTTATCTAAAATTCATACATAATCCATTCATCCACATTCATTTTCTATAAATCCATTCATCAACACATCATATTTTTCTATACTCTACTACTATCCAAAAACATCTATTACAGTACAATCACATCCATAATCCATTCATCCACATCCATATAATCAACTTAGCATAATCATCTTCTCGCAAGAACATAGCATAAACATCCACATTCCCGGGGTGGAGTACTAACCAGTGGCCGCCGAGGTCGGGATGGGCCGGCGGCGGTGAAGGGGCGGCGGTCTTGAGGGCGGCGGCGACGGTGAGCCGGTGAAGGGTGAAGATATTGAGGGCGGCGGTGCCGGTTGAGGCCGGTGGTGGGGCAGGCAGGAGGCGGTGGAGTGGTCGAGGGGCGGCGGTCTCGGTGAAGGTGGTCGTGCGGCGGGCGGGCCGGCGGTCTTGAGGCCGAGCGGCGCGACAGAGAGAGAGAGAGGGGCGTGAAGGGCGGATGACGGCCGGTGAGGTCGGTGAAGGGGCATGACGGCGGCGCGGCAGCCTTGTTGTCGGCCGACGAGAGAGAGAGGATGGGGCGGTGAGGCGAGGGTTAGGGTTGAGCGGCGGCGCAAGGGTTAAGGATGAGCGGCGGCGGCGGCGACGCTGGATCTGGCAGCGCAGGATCGCGAACAGGGCGGGGATCCGACGGCGGCGCTAGATTTTGGCAGCCTGACGGCACGGTGGTTGTTTGGATTTCGCCCGGTGACTTAGAAAAATTTGGGAGCCTGTGCGCGAGTATATATAGGCCGTCATCTTTCCGTGCGGGCGGCTTAACGGCCCGCACGAGAAAATGATCTTCCCGTGCGGGCGGTTTAAGCGGCCCGCATGGAAAAGATCTTCCCGTGCGGGCGGTTTAAGCGGCCCGCATGGGAAGATAATTTTCCCGTGCGGGCCGTTTAAGCGGCCCGCACGGGAAAACATCTTCCCGTGCGGGCAGTTTAAGCGGCCCGCACGCGATAATCGACCCCCTCTCTCTTTTTTGCATCAAATTGGATATTAATGAAAAAAATTATCAAACTGATTCAAAAAATTACCAAATTTTTCCATACATCAATATATGCTAATTATTGCCTATGAAAAATTTTTGAAATCAAAAGACAATTCGGCCGTCACTTTCTCTCCAAATCTAACCAGTCCTTCTCAACACTTCTAATCTTCTCTCGAGAATCTTCGGTTTTGTGAGCGTCATATGTGATAAAATAGTCGAAACCTTCTCAGTTTTTTACCACAGCCTCTAGTATAATATCATGACATCCGAGATAATTTTCATGATTTTCCGACTTCGTTTGCTATTTATACAATTTTAAAATCATTTGGTCAATAGGTTCCTAATCATGTTTCATGAAGAAAAATTCAAAATTTATTCTCATTTACAGGATAACGACTCAAGCATGTCTAAACAACATGAATATAATTTTTCCACTAATTTAATTCTATTTTTTAATTACTTGTAGTTCAAATGTGAGACTTGGCAAAAAAATCATGAAAATAAAATAAATCAAAGAAATATAGTAACAGTTGGCATCATCGCATGCGGTCCACTTAAGTACCCGCATGGGATAATGTATTTCCCCGTGCGGGAAGTTAAGTGGACCGCACGGGATAATGCGTGATTATCCCGTACGGTCGGTTAAGTGGGCCGCATGGGATAATCGCATTATCCCGTGCGGTCCACTTAAGCGACCGCACGGGATAATATCCCGTGTGGTCGGTTAAGTAGACCGCACGGGATAATGCGATTATCCCGTGTGGGCCAATAGCCGGCCCCCGGACCGGTTTTTCCAGGCGGTACCTCTTATGGCCCGCCCGGAACCTATTTGGGGCCTCGTCTAGAAAAATCGTTTCTCCAGTAGTGTTTCGTCTCTAGTATCATGCTTGTGCGTAACAATAGCGTCGGGAGAAAGACGAACAAATGATTTTAAGAGGGTTTAATTTTTCTATCCTATTTTTTTGGTGGATCGATTTTCACATGGATCACCAGTTTTCTTAGTGGGTAGGTTATTTTAGGAATCATTGTTTGTTATGTGGGGGAACTGTGATGGTTAGGGAGGAGAGGAGGACAGTAGTAGAGATAAAGCTCAAAATACGAGTTTAACTCGGTTTCTGTAACAATGATGTATTGTTTCGACAATTTAAAAGTATATAGGATGAATTTTGACATGAGGCTGGTCTTCCCGCAAAATCGATGCTTAACTTTTCTAAAGAAATCCAAAACCATCGAAATTGAAGTTTCCATTAAAATGTTATCACCGTTTGAAGTTAGTGTTGTGTTAGAGACCAAATTATGTTTCAAAATATACGGGACCTGAACACCTCTATATTACGAATTCAATATGATGTATTGACGTGGCAAACTTGAAGAATAGTAGAGGGATGTTTTGAAATGGTCCTTTTTTTCCCTTGTCATTCTGGAATTTTCATGCGTTAGACATATCCTTAATCGATGAAAACATTTTACGAAAGCGAAAAGGAAACACAATTATAATGCAATATCATTTGCTCAAGCGAATGGTATGTAAACATAACATAAACCACGTACACGTTTAGTAAACTTCTATACTTCTTTTACTATGGTATGCCTGTTTTTTTTATCACACAATTTTCTCTAAAAAAACGTAGAAAATGTCAGTGAGATTGAATTTCACAAAACTACAAACATTTCATAGCACGATCTCTTCTCACACTTTTTTAATAAAAAATCTGCACATTTTAGGATAAAGTGTTTCATAACATCCCAGTACACTAATATTATATCATCTAACTAGCTATATAATTTATTTATGATATTTATAAAACATATTACACGGTATTTTTCAGTGAATTGCATACTCACTAAATGAATGGGGAATACATGTTTGAAAATGTCTTACATTATACTCCCTCAATCTAAAAAACTTAAGGTTCTTTTTAGCACAGCTTTTTTCTTAAAAGCAAAAGCTAATTTGGAACTTTAAATTTGATTTTTTTAAAGAATAGTTTTAGGTAAACGTTTTTACTTTTCTGCGTAACAATAATGAAAAGAGAGCTAGACAACAAATATAATGAAGAAATACCCTTAACTTAATGCTAAAAACAAATTCAGAAATTCAAACAAGTGGTGAGCCAAGCATAGCCATGTCATTTCGGATATATCATATTTAAACCTCCTAAAGTTTAAACATGTATATTTAGACTAAATAGATATATATTGCGGAAACAGTTATGACCATAATATGAGTTTTGCGAAACAAGACTAAAATTATAATATTATTTGAGCAGTATACTACTATTAATAGATTTTTTAAATGAACATTACAGTAAAGTGTGATGTTTCATTGAATAGAGCAAAAATTACAAAGTATTATCCTGAGAAGCAATAGCCGGAAAAAATGAAAAGCAAAACACCACCACCACTCACCGATAGCACCTACACAGAGCCAAAAATAGAGCTAGCATCAGACTGGCTGCCGCTAGACCAACAAAAGAGTTGTAGTCAAGGTTGTCAGTGTCCCGATCCGTATCCTAGTACCTTATAATACTATGATCATACCAAACCAAAACAATATCGATTCCACCTAGTATCCTAATTTTCATAGTATGTCGATCTTATTATTCATTTTCACACAATTCTACAAAATCTTATGTAGCATCCTGATTCTATGATCCCTACGATCCTACAAAATATTATTTAAAATAATATAGATTGAAAATAATGTGAGTTAATATGCTAAAGTTTACATAAAAACTAATTAAATTTATTAAAATCAATATTATATGCTTTAATTTATACAACATATTATATATTTTATATAAAAATATGTGCTTTCTAAAATCTAATAGTATCTCGATCCTATGATACATTAAATAAAAAATGATCCTACCTAGTATCTCGATGCTGATTACCTTGGCTACAGACGAACCACCAAAAACCTAACAGTCGAGCACCTAGCCTTCCAAGCGTCATCGGGGCAAAAGGGTGTAGAGGAAGAGGTCAAGAAGAAGAAAGATACTTCTCCCTCGCACCAACCTTCCAACCCGTAGCCATCCGGCGTCTTCGCACATACTGTCTAAGAGCAGTTTTGGCAAAAGGAGGCCTCCTAGATGACGACTCTAAGGAGAAGAGTATCAGCACCATCCGACAAGGTCTCAAGGAGATCCAAGACAAGATTTTCACCCTGTAGCCCCAACAGGGAGAGAGAGGGATGTCTCGACAATGCTCCCAAGAGGGAAAACTGACACCCGAAGCACCGCCTTTGCCAGCCTGACAAGACCGGGCTAGGCTTTCATGTACCACCTGCCTCCTGTCGATCCATAACTTTTGCTCCATTGCTCCACCACCGGGCACTCATCATTAGCGCATGGACACTACTGTACCGACGCAGCCCTCCGGTCAGCCTCTGCATGCCTCCATGTGCAACATGGCGCACATGCCGATGTGAACACGTGAGTGTTTAGTTCCCGATCTTTCGATAAGAGAAAGTAGATAACTCGATTGTGGATTGGAGACGATGTTCAAGGCTCGACTAAAACTATCCAACGAGGTTGTGCCTTAGCAACCAACACACCACCTTCAATTGTCACTGTGGCGGTACATGACACCGACCACTAGGGCACTCGTCCTGCAAGCAATCGAAAAACTAGCAAAAACAAGTAAAACAAGCACTGAATTACGAGATGTATGTGAAGATCTCAAACTGAACCTCGATTATGGTGGGGTTTCGAAAACAAGTAGACAGGCGATTGATCCAACACGCGCGTGCATAGGGAAGTAGCGAAAGCTAAACTTGCATAAAAGAAACCCGATTGTTCTTGGTGGTGGCTAAGGGTATAAGAAGAGGAAGACCGACCACATGGATGTTGGGATCGTGCTCTAACCCTAGGATGCATCCCTAATGGACCCAACTTGATACAGAACCCATTAGACCCAAATAAGTTGACGTAGCACCATGGACAGAAAAGGACTCGGTAGTAAAATGATGATTGTGCTCTCTCCTGAATAGATATGGATATGAGACCGGATCCATTTTAAAGTAGACTTAATAATATTTCCATGAAGTATTTGCACACCCAAAATGGAGTCCGTATGAAGTCATGGCGGTGATCACAAGTTGGTGTTGTCCTGCACTCCAAATCCAGCCCGCGCGAATCCTCTCCCCTTTTGATCCTTTCCATCATTCCTAAGCAAAACAAGAAGGGACATGTCTCCATGGTATAAATAAGATGGATATGAACTCAAGAATGAACTCACCTGATAATTTGAGTTGATGGACATGAGCATGGGTAATAGGACCATGAAGTTGTACTTATGTAGACGTGGATGTATCGATGTCCTCATCACATGCTATCACTAGCATCCCCCCACCGCCTCACCAGCCTCCCTACCGCCACCGTGCTGGCCTCCTTCCCACGCTGTCGGTCAGGCTAGCCTCCCTGCCACCACCCATGTCGACCTCCTACGCCGCTTGCCTTATTGCCGTCACGCGCGGCGAGCTCCAACACTGTCGGCCTGCCTGCCATCACCCATGCCGACCTCCTACGTCGCCTGCCTTATTGCCGTCACGCGTGGTGAGCTCCAACGCTATCGGCCTGCCTGTTGTCACCTACGCCGGCCGCACTGTCACGCCCAAAAATTCAAGCCAGAATTTCCGCAGCTAATTTGTGCATTCGATCCTCATCTAGGCATCAGCCGAGGTACAAAAGTCGATAATTATTGATATTACAGAATCCATGTCTTAAAAACAATATAAAAGATTACATAAATGTAGCGGAAAAGAAAAGACTGACTAAATTAAAACTCTAACACTGTGACGGAACTCCAAAACACCACAGGCAACCTTGACGGTGGACGCAAGCCTAAACCTCGTTGAAACTTTCTTCTACTGCAACCTCTGGCTCTGGAGGAGGAAATTTAAGCAAGACTGAGTACTACCCACTGTACTCAACAAGTCATATCGAAAGAGAAGGTATGATGCAGGATAGTCCACAAGGAAGGAATATAGTCTCAATAGCATAAACAACATTTCAGAAATAGTAATATTTGAAAGCAGTAAAACATTAATAATAATTAAGCAATATTAAATAAACACTGTCCAACGTTAAACCCACGTTGCAACAGACCCAACCATCCACCTAAACTAGTCAAGTTCCATTGGTCAAACCATTACTTAAGTGAGACTAATCACGGTGAATCTGGTTGATCGCCCATAACCACGGGCACGACTATTCGTATAGTTTTACTCTGATTAGAGGTGTACAACTGTACCCACAAGACACAGTCCCACGACACGTAACCGTGTGCCGGTGTACCACCACGATACCCCAAAAAGGAATTGTGACAGAAACCTTCGCATAACCCCCTCTAACCAATCGTACCACACCAAGGTTTCGCCCCCACTCCCATCGGGGTAATGGGCAGCTCCCTCTCGTGCCTTGGTGAATTCGGAATCCGATCAACCCTTAAAACCAGGGCTGACCCAACTCCATCACACCCACCCTCACTAGGGTATGTCAGCTAGAGACAGCTACACTACAGATCCAGCCATTACCCATGTTGGCTTGTGGTATACACGATAATTCTTCCAGGGTTTTCCGAGAACCAGTCCTTAGTTGTCATGATCACTCTACCAAAACATCCAACCATGTGCCCACAACCCACCATTATCATATTTCGGTATTATTAGAACAATATCACATACTTGACACCATCTGAGCATTAGTCTCTAATGAAATATTTGATTAATGTGATTCCCTCAGGTGCGCTAGTTGATCTAAGCCAGGCTAAGCATGTCCTAAACCAATATATAGTCATATTGAACCCAAGTTGCCAATGGTAGAAGGTAAACAATTCCTATGGCCAAGTACAATAGGTATAATATGAAGGGTTACGCGGAGGCTACTCTAGCCGAAAACAAAAACTTTTCTACCGCGCAAACCAGGAACACTTGCAAGTAAGGGCCGATAGATCGTTACCGATTGGAGTATGCAGCGGAAATAGCCAATCAGGGATATCCGATCTGGAACTGTGCTGGCCGATGACAGCCGATTCCCGCAAGCCAACAGCCGTTTCTAGAGACAGCCGATTCACCAATCAGCTGATTCATCAAGCAGCCGATTCGCCGAGTCGTCTGACCGCGTTCTCGCGCCTCGCTCCGATGCACTCGACCGCAGCCGATTCCTCCATAGCCAATTCACAGCGCGCAACATAGCAGCGCCTCTACCGGTATCCACACGTCCGGGGACAAAACGCCGAACACCCGTGTGCTAGCAGGCGATGCAAGGCTAGGGTTTGGCTCGAAAGTGGGAGGGTTTCTGTGGAGATTGATCTCGGTGACTTCTGTTGTGGATTCGGTTCAATGTGATGCAGCAACTCTCCACCCCTCGCCCCTTTATATAGAGTTGGCCGACTGAGACTAGTGGCCGATCAGGACTCTATTTTGAATCGGATCCTATCCGAATCTCATAGAGTTGGCCGCCCATACGTCGTAAGCCCATAGGACTCTATCCGATCGGATCCCTATCCGATCGAGCCGTATCCGAGTCCAACTCGAATGCCTGTTCTTATACCCTTAAGCGTACGACCCTGTAGGTTCAAGTATACTTGGATTCGGCTATAGTCTAACTTAGCCGATCGTCGGCTCGAGTCCAACTCAGCCGACCTGTCAATAGCGGCACCTAGCAGCACATATTACGGAATAGTGTTTGGTAGTCCCAAAGTAAGCTACTACACATGTTGGAATCCATGGTGATCTCAGGTCTAAGGACTTTGTACCAACACTACCTGAGATCAACTAATGGCATATTAATTCCTGTAGTGTCTCATGGTGGGTCTATCCAACAATGTGTTCTCCAACACATATGTCCATGTTTATTGACTTGGTATCTCCATACCCATGATCTATGAGACATGATCATCAATCAATAAACATGCCGATCTTAGAATCATATTAGTTCCAATAATATGTTATATGATCGGGGATCATTTAGAAATAGATTCATACATATAGAGTCTATTTCATGGAACTGAATAACACTTTATTCATAAATACATAAACATTGACGTGATATCCAACATCTCCATGTTGCCTCTAGGGCATATCACTAACATAATAGTCCAATGAAATGACATTCTAAAACATATGTAGTATTTGAGACAAAAGATATATTTAAATAATGTAGGTACAATATGATCAATGTAAAGTATGACTTGTCTTGCTCTGAAGATTGGGGAACCTCAGCAACTACTTCAAAGTAAACGGGTTCGCCGAAATTATCGAAATCTACATGATAAACAAAGCACTTAACAAAACATGCTAAAAGTCTACTGAAATAGCACAAGAAACTATTTTTAATGGATTCTTGACATTTTTTTTGGATTTAATGAAATTTGAAGGGACTATAACGGAGCTCGGATTAAAAAGATATGAATTTTAGAAATTTAATTGCCATTTTTAAACTAAATAGAAAAGACTAATTAATTTATTGCGCAATTAAGTCCCTTGCTGACACAAGCATGCGCGTGGGCCGGGTAGGGCTGACGTCATGCCGACGCAAGCGGCGGGCATGGCCTAGGGCTGACGTCATCGTTGATGTCAGCGGCTGACATCAGCTAGGGCTGACGTCAGCGCCTAGGGCTGAAACAAGCGGTGCTTGGGCTTGGTCTACCGTGGACCGAGTCCACAGATGCGGGTGCCGGTGGGACACGTGGCAGCATCCGAGCGGTCGGGGCGGCGCACGATCAGACGGCCAAGCGACGCTAGGGTTAGGGTTGCACGGGCAGCGGCGATGGCGACATGTGACGCCCATCTATGGCATGGCGGTGCAATCGGACGGCGACGACGTGCGAGCGGGATCGGACGGCCCCGATCTACCCATGCGGTAGATCGGACGCTTGGCAGCGCGGCTAGGGTTAGGGTTTCGGGCGGCGGCGGTGCTCGAGCTCGGTTCGTTGGCCATGGCCGCGCGCCGTCCGGTCGGCTCACCGGAGACACGGGAAACGGCGGCGGGCGGCGGCGCGACGTACGGGAAATGGCGTGGCAGCGGCGCAGCGGCTCGGGATGGCGGCATGGGAGCAGCTTGAGCATGTGCGGGGTGGAAAAAGAGGGAGAGAGACGCGACTCACTGGAGACAAGGACGACGATGGTGGCCGACGGCGGCGAGCGACGGCGCTAGGCTAAAACGGGCTCGGATTCAAGCGGCGGAAACAAAAAATGATGGCGATGGCTGCAGGGGAATTTATAGGGGCTTAGGAGGCTGGATAGGGCACGGGATATGGCCTAGTTCTTCGCCGTTGACCTCAGACCTGGAGAGGGAGAGAGGAAAGTACGACGGCAGTTTGGATACGGACTCGGCCGGCGCGGGGTGCAAAAATGGCGGCGCGTGATGCAGGGAAGGGGCTTGGGCCCAACACGGGCCTGGTGCGGCATGGCGTGCAGCGACGTGGCTTGGGTGCGGGCGGCGCGCATGGTACGGCGGCGCGGACCGATCGGGCACGGGAAAGACGGCCGTGATAGGTGGGCCCCACCTGTCGGTGGCCTGAGGGCACGGGGGAGGGGAGGCCGACTTGCGCGCGGGCGCGTCCGGCTCGTGGGCCTTAGCCCACGGCCGAAGGGGAGGAGGCGGTGCGTGCGGCAAGGTGGCTTGGGCCGACGGCCTAAAAGGTTGGGCGGGAACCGTACAACCCAAAAAGGAAAAAATGGAAATTAATTCCTAAGACTTACTTTAATTGCGATTAAATCCTTTAATTGATTAAAAATATTTTTAGTGCTCTAAAAATTCCTATAAAAATCTTGTTAATGTATTTTGACATGTAGAATTTAGAAAAATCTCTACCATGCCATTTCCGTTTATTATTTGTACTATCAACTGTGCTCGTGCGTTACGACGGGTGAAGTTGGGGCGCGACGCGGATGGGGACGGGAGGGAGGGGCGCAGGCGCAGCGTGGGAGCTCCGAGCAGCGACGGGAGAGAGGGGCGCAGGTGCGGCGCAGGGCGCGGCGCGGATGGGGAGCGGTGGAGAAGGTCTTTTTTTCATCCAAGCCCTCCCTTTCTTTTCAGCATTGGGACTGTTGGTTAATTTTATAAACACTCAAGGGGTTTTCTGCAAAATAGTCAGGCGAAAGAAAATTTTGGGTAGAAACACTACTTGCTTTATAGATAGTTATAGATATAGATATAGATATAGATATAGATATAGATATATATATATATATTTTGTATGCGTACGTGCCTATACAAAGTGTACACACATAGGTTGAATAGTATGCCTATAAAAAAGCCCGATTTGGTGTGTGTGAACGAATTGGGTCAGCCTGCTAAATAATGAAGCCCATAAAAAATTACAGAAGAGAAAGTCTGAAAACGTGCAGCCAAATTTGGTAACGAGCCAAATTGATCGCACAGGCTGGGCCGAAAAAGGAAATTCCCAAAACAACCAATGAGCCGAAAACGGAAATGGCCGCACGCATAGTGGTTGTGCGCCTGGTCGTCCATTAGGGATTTCGGTCCTGGTTCGTGTTGGGCGCGAGATGGCCTCGAAATTGGATCAAATCCGAGGTGGATCGCTACTTGGGCCGTGGCCCTCCATTTCGGAAAAACTTGAGAGGTTTTCTACAAAATAGTCAGGCAGAACAAAATTTTGGATGGAAACACTACTTGCTTTATAGATACAGTAAATATGCCCGTACGTTGCAACAGACGTCATTTTATTTTATCATAATTATTCTAAAGTTAAAGTCTCATATAATTTCAATTTATAATTTTTCTTTATGTCTTCACTGGCCGGGCGTCGCCTCGGGTCGACCGAGCGGCGAGCCGACAACAGAGATGACGACGCAGGGAGAAAAGCAGGCGGAGGGCGAAGGTCCAGGCGGCGACGCGGGAGCTTCGAGCGGCGACGGGAGGGAGGGGCGCGGCGCGGGAGCTCCGAGCAGCAACGGGAGGGAAGGGCGCATGGAGGGAGGAGCGCATGAGGTCTTTTTTTCATCCAAGCCCTCCCTTTCTTTTCAACATTGGAACTATCGATTAATTTTATAAACACTCAAGAGGTTTTCGCAAAATAGCATGACGGATTGTGTGTTAATTTTATAAATACTTAAGGGGTTTTCGCAAAATAGCAAGGAGGTGCTTTATTTGTATCAGCTCCGCCATCTTTAGCATTTTCCTTCGCCGAACTAACAATTGCATCTGATGTATGGTTGGCATGTCCACTTCCACCCGCTGGCGGAGCATCTGATCTATTATTCAAATCAGCCTTCATATCCGAGACACTTCCGAATCCGCAGTGGCAACGACTGCGTCATTTTTATCGCCTTTACCGCTATGCTATTTACGAGCGTAAACACTACTTGCAACACCACTTCCACTTCAAAGTGCTATTAGATCTATTGTTAGAATCATCCTTTGCTGAACTTTCGGTTCCACTAGAATTATCCGGATGCTTTAGCAAAGAACTTTGGTATTGGCCTTCGCCTTTTGTTCTTTTTGTCGAAACGGCATCACCATTGCTGGGAGCTTCACTTCCACTTCCTGATTGCTTATTGGACTTATCTACACTCTCCTCGCTGGTCTTTGCGGAGGATGATTTTCGGTAGAAATACCGGTTGTGGATGGGGATCCATGCCCATCTCCAGGCGGGCTACTCGCTTCACCTGCGGTGTTCGCGTGGCGCCGCCACTTGTGGAATTATTCACCGGAGCGCTGCCTCCATCACGCCGCTTCCCTTTGCGGGTGGAGTGCCACTTCTTGCCAAATTGTCGGTGGAGGCACTCCCACCACCGGCATTGTTGCTTGGCGCACCACCTCCACTTCCCGACTTCTTAGTTGATCCATTGGATCTACGGGGATACGTGCACCGCCCCGCCGCACTTGCGCGTGTTCATCGATCCGATGGCTACTCACCTGACCGCCTCGCTCGCTCGATCCGCTGCCGCCACGATGCGACGGCAGCTCCAGCGAGGAGGAGGAGGAGCCAATGGGGAAGATGGATGAGAAGAATCCCGAGACCTGCACGCGGTATGGCACCGTGGACGTGTACACCCCATCGAACCACGACGCCCTCCCACCGCCCCCTCACCGGCGGGGGGCGAGGAGGAGGCGAGGGCCACGTACGCGGTGAATGCCACGAAGGCGACGGCGAGCACGTACACCACGAGCCTCGCGTGTCGCCCGGAACGCCCCACGGCTGCCGCGCCGAGGCCGCCAACGTTCACCGCGCATGCCATGCCCGCCAGGCCGCAGGAAGGCTGGCCGTTCATCCCCCACGCGACAGCCGTCGGCTAGCTGGCGTCCATGGCACGGCGGCTGCTGTATATTTACTTCAATTTTGGACAAACTCAAGGGGTTTTATGTAAAATAGTCAGACAGAACAAAATTTTGGGTGGAAACACTACTTGCTTTATAGATAGTTATCTTATAGTTATATATTTATAGATTTTAAAATTAATTGATGGCTCCAAAATAATTTCGAGAAAATCTCGATTGTTTTAGGATGAATTACTTTAATAATTTAGAGGCAAAACTCAGCTACTGCTCTCCGCACGACGACCATTGCCCGAACAAGCTACATGCAAGGAGGAGCAGCCACTGCCATGCTAGAAGAAGCCGCTCCTCCACATCTGCTCAGGCCGCCATGCTGGGTCCTTGTCATCGTTGAGATCCGTCGGCCACCACGCCATCCCATCATCACTGCCACGGACCGCTTTCGAAAGGCAACCATCCTCACCCCACCATCGCCTCCTTGGGACGGACCTGGGCGTTCTCCATGCAGCCGTACCTCGTCGCCTCGTAGCTGTTGCCGCCCCTGTGTACACAGGGGATCCAACCTCCCTCAATAGGAAGGTGTTGACGAGAAATTTCTCTCACGCGCTGACCTGGGAGATCTGCTTAACTCCAGTGCAGGTCCTTCTCAGCTACCTATGTTGTACAAGGCGTGCCAGTTGGTTTGATCTGTTAACCAACAAGAAAATACAGATATATGCGTTAAGTGTTAAGTTGGATCCCACTGTATCGGCTGCAAGAGTCAATTTACATATATATGCTATCCCAATGTGTATTTAAACCAAGTGACTAGAATAGATCGGCTGCACCGAGACAGTATTAATCACTTAATCCAAATGTACAATTGGATAATAACTATATGCTTTAACAATCTAGCCGATGTCGTAAGTCCAAGTGCAAATCGGCTAATACTCTGATTTATCTTATGAAAAGATATTGATCTGAGCCAAATGCCCTAAACCTAGATCAGTCGGCTGTCGGCTGTAGCTGACAAACTGATTCTGGCTTAGGACATTTAACTAGAGCAAGATCTTAATATAAGAAGCGGTTTTAATAAATCTGATAACAAGCATATCAAAAAATATTAAAACAGATAAGACCGACTGAAACCCCGGCACTGTCTCTAAGCAATATACATCTAGCTGAATAGATCATAAAAGCTCTAAAAACGACTTAATAGATCAATGTTGATGCAACATTAAATATAAAAAGAACAATATGATCTACTGTAGCTGATGTAAATACCTCAAGACGATGGATATCGCATATAATTTAGGCCAACCCTTAGATCTAGCTCTATCGGCTGCTGATTCTTGACAGAAACGAGCCGATGTCGAGTTAGATCTAAACATTGTTCTAGATTATACGCGATATATGATAACTAGCGTAGCATAAATCATCGAATTTAGAGTGTCATAACGATGGAAGCACTAAATTCGATGAGATACACCACTAATGACAAACATTTACCTTAACTTGGGGATCGAAACGATGTAGCCCGAAGCCGGATCAGTTGTTCGTCTGAAGAAAAAGGAGGCGATGCGCCGAAGGTTGTATTGATTGTGAGAGTTATTATTTACAGGGATCTCGGGTCCAATTTATACCCAAGAATAACATTATCTGTACATACCCTGGACTCTATCTAAACCACTACTTAAAATACGACAATATCCCAGGAAAAGGACTCATGCCGCATTACAATAAACAGTCTAAGTAAATTCCTAATTTACAGATACAATTGCCGTTACATGACTCTATCCATAGATGGCAATATCTCTTAACGCACAAACTAAGAACCGAATCTTCTATTTATCTTCAAGCACTTTCATCGGAAACAGTTTTATCTTCTCCTCTGACTCAGCATCGGCTATCGGCCATCCTTGTCCGATCAAACCTCAGCCGATTGACCTCGTAGCCGATCGTTACTCAGCCGATTTGAGCATAGCCGATGCAGCCTCTGCCTCTCCGCAGATTATTCTACCAATCCAATTCTGCTTGAAATTCGACCTTGAACTTAGGGATTTGGTTACCAAATTTGGTCGTTAACACATGCCCCCCAAGTCCGTGATAAGATAATATCGCAGATTTGCTGCCTTTCCAAATTCCTGCTTTCTCCGACCGAAATCGTTTTGGCTATCCAAAAATATCCTTCAAATACCGCCTTCGCGGCCACCGCACGTGTCACATTACCACAAACCAGTAGCCACCTCAGCAATCCTTCAGCTCTCCAGCGACCTCCTCGGCGAACTCGGCGACCTCAGCGACCTCATCTTCCCCAGCGAACCCTAAGAAGCGGCAATCAGCAATGGCTTCTTCGAGTGCCCACTCCGAGGCACCTCAGACGAATACCCAGAGGTAAGTCCCATCGGCTATCATCTTTTATTCTGCGCAATTTGGCCTTCAACTTTCGTAACCTTGTATTTCCATCCTTTAAACCACAGCATCTTGGCCATCAAATCGCAATCCCAGACCTTACCAGCCCCAATCAGTTTTTACTAGGGCCGATTGGCAACGTAGACCCCAGCGAGCTTATCAATGCCGAAACGAACAGAGTTCCCTTTAGATTTTCCTCTCCCAACCTAGCTCACTAGTCTAACGCCTTTAAATCCTAGCCATCAACGGACAAAACTTGGCCCGCTTAGTTCTCACGGATGTCGGCTAGGCTACAGACCCACTGGACCGAGATAGGGATAAATCAATGCCTAGCCCTGACAATAGCCGATATCTCAAAGGATGAACCCCTCTTATCGGCTGCCACCTATTTCTAGTCAGATACGCTGAATGTGTTCCTTTTTAGGCAAGGGCAAATGACACCAACCCTCATGGACATAGTGATGATCACAGGGTTGGACATAACTTCAACAGTTGACCCAATCGGCCTTAATGTCAAGTGCTCTCATAATTTCAAAACCAAAAGCATAGGGGGTTGGAGCGGGTTTATTTCCATGAACATGAAGGACGGCCCAATCACTGAGAGAGAACACACTGCCTTCTTGTTGATGTGGCTAGAGAAATATGTCTTCTGTGGGTTAAGCTGTGGGCCGACGAGCAACTGGCAACATGTAGCCGAAGCCCTAGTGAGCAAGAAGTAAGTATCTCTGGGGAAATATTTGCTCGGTTACTAATACAAAATGTTAAGCAGCGGATCGACTCGGCTAGCCTCTCAACAAGCAGTTAACACAGGAGGGCCCTGGTGGCTACTACAATTGTGGTTAAACCTTCATCTTCATCGGGCTGCAGAAAAACCATCCCCACTAGAGGCTGATTTCCCCTTGATCGAGCCGAGATTCGAAGATGATGAAGAAGTAACAACCCGCCGATACTTATCATATGGGGAGGCAATGGCAACCTATCCCGGATCCAAACTGACAGCCGATCAGTTCAAAGATTGGTTTGGCAACTTGTACAACGGCTTCCCAAGCACCTCAAGGATATGGTTTGCTTATACATACTTTGAGAAATTTGAACTCCTAGATGATCTTCGGATAGATGAACTCAATTCTAAAAGCTATGACAAGCCGAGGGAAATTTATACATCGGCTATCACACCATGCATACTTCCAGTCGGCATCCACCAAGGACGCAATGTTCAAAAGTCCTACGAATTTTACCATCCGATGGTAGCCACAAGGCAACTGGGTATGGGTCAATTGCCGATCGGCCTGTACTATACAGACAAGATCCAGACCAGAGGCAAGATCGAGGGCGACATCATGATGAATCGGCTGCTCAACATACCTGGCCCCCCTCTAGGCAGTATTGAACACATTGATCTGGCAGTGCGGAGGACGTCGATCTTCAACCGATGGTGGAATGAATGGAAGCAGCACTTGTTCCACCAATCGGCCTCTATGTACCTGACCATCATCGATCCAGAAATGACCCCATCGGTAAGTATCTTTTTCCTTATCTCAATTCATGTTTTTCTCTCAACCCTTCTCTATATTATCGGCTGATCATGCTTCATTCCTTTTGCAGACAACCGACTCCTCTCCCCCGCATACAAGCAATACAGGGGTGGCCATCCAATACGCCCCTGGGCTGTTATCTGGCGGCGGGCTGGCCCTGTCCATCATCGGCTACCAAGCGCCGAAGGTGGGCACTTTACTCCACGGCCAAACCCGCGCACCGCTGCATCGGCCAAAGAGGACGGCACCATCGACTACGGCTACTCCAGCTACAGAGAAAAAGAAGCGCGCTTCAAAGAAGCCGAGGACAACTCCAGCCAATGACTTGCCCCAGTCGATCCGGACGTGGATGCGGCCCTTGAAGAAGAAGTCAGGGACGAGGAAATGGAGGAGGCCGTCAACGCTGCCGCAGCCGAATCAAGTTCTTCCGATAGGCACGCTCAAACTCCATCGGCCGAGCAAACCACTGAGCGAACTCCAAGCCCTCCGAGACGCATCCCACGTCCTCAGCCGGTAAGTGTTTTTACTGCTCAATCCCGCCAGCTTTCACCTTTTCACATTGCAACTTATTGGCTTCTGGCGTCCATAGGTCAAGAAATTACCCACAAGGAAGAAAACGGCTCCCCCTCCCTCGGTAAGCTCAATCCTCATTTTCTCTCACTAGCTCAGCCGAATTTTTAACTCACATTTTCCTTTTACAGCCTCCTCGTGTTAGTGATATGCCCTAGAGACAACATGGAGATGTTGGATACCACGTCAATGTTTATGTATTTATGAATAAAGTGTTATTCAGTTCCATGAAATAGACATCTTGTATTGATCAATAAGTACGTGACTTATTTATGAGACTCTATTCTAAATGATTCTTGATCATATATCATATTATTGGAACTAATATGATTCTAAATTGGCATGTTTATTGATTGATGATCATGTCTCATAGATCATGGGTATGGAGATACCAAGTCAATAAACATGGACATATGTGTTAGAGAACACATTGTTGGATAGACCCACCATGAGACACTACATGAATTAATGTGCCATTAGTTGGTCTCAGGTAGTGTTGGTACAAAGTCCTTAGACCTGAGATCACCATGGATTCCAACATGTGTAGTCGCCTACTTTGGGACTACCAAACGCTATTCCAATGCGGGTAGTTATAAAGGTAGTTTTCGGGTTTGCTATGAAACATGGAGTGGGATGTGAGTGATCAAGATAAAATTTGCCCCTCCTTTGGAGAGATATCTCTGGCCCCTCGAGGTAATGGATTATGGAAATGCATGGCCATGCTAAGTTGATTGAGGAGTCAATCAACGGACGGATAATCCAATACGGTTCGAGTGAATGGTTAAGCTATTGAAGGGATGACACACATCTTGCCTATAGCTTAATTGGTATCGTGAGGCAAAGGGATTTGTGTACACATTACAGGTTCGAGCCGATATTATATTCTTGTATACTATGGTGTCAATATGTGCTGCTAGGCGCCGCTATTGCGAGTCGGCCGAGTTGGACTCGAGCCGACGGTCGGCTAAGTTAGACTATAGCCGAAACCGAGTATACCGAACCTGCTGGGTCGCACGCTTAAGGGGATGGAATAGATATTCGATTTGGACTCGGATACGGCTCGATCGGATAGGGATCCGATCGAGATAGAGTTCTATGGGCTTACGACGTATGGGCGGCCAACTCGTGAGATTCATATAGGATCCGATTTAAAATAGAGTCCGATCGACCACTAGTTCGAGTCGGCCAACTCTATATAAAGGGGCGAGCGGTGGAGAGTTGCTGTTCGCATTGAACCGAATCCGCAACGAAGTCACCGAGATCAATCTCCACGAAACCCTCCCCACTTTCGAGCCAAACCCTAGCCTTGCATCGCATGCTAGCACAAGGGTGTTCGGCGTTCGTTCCCGGACGTGTGGATCGGTAGAGGCGCTGCTACGTTGCACGCTGTTGGTCGGCGTGGTGTAATCGGCTGCAGTCGAGGGCATCGGAGCGAGGCGCGAGAACACGGTAAGACGACTCGGCGAATCGGCTATATCGGCGAATCGGCTGATTGGTGAATCGGCTGTCCCCGGGAATCGGTGTCGGCTTGCGGGAATCGGCTGTCATCGGCCGGCACGTTCCGAGATCGAGATAGCCCCGATTGGCTATTTCCGCTGCATACTCCAATCGGTAACGATCTATCGACCCTTACTTGCAAGTGTTCCTGGTTTGCGCGGTAGAAAAGTTTTGTTTTCGGCTAGCGTAGCTCCGCGTAACCCTTCGGTGGTATCGAGCTAATCTTGCTTAGTTTGGGTTTTAGATTAGATCGGAACAAGTTTTGCACACGGGTTGATTAGATCAATCGGTTTTACGGGATCTCGTTGAGGAGAGTAGATGGTAATTGCGTTCCTTGATAGTGTATCGGAACGGCGTAATGTGATTACGTCGAAGCAATATCCATAGAACTCGGTTTGAGTCGGGTTCGAGATAGCGTTCCTTGATAGTGTATCGGAACGGTATAATGTGATTATACCGAAGCTATCTCGTAGTCCGATCTTGTTTGCTGCCTCGCGCCTACGCAAACCATCTCCCTTGATAGTGTATCGGGACGACATAATATGATTATGCCGATATGGTTTCCGTAAGCGATTTCATAGATTGGATCTATGAATTTCGTGCCATGTGCGTACCCCTTATAGGTTGTCTCGATGTCGTTTCTCTGCGATAGGTAGAAAACGTTTCTACGCCTAACTTGTTTTTGCAGAGAATGCTTTGAGATGGTATGGCCCTATTGTATGTATGAGATGCATGTGATGCATGTAATATTCTTTCATATGTGCAATCCCTGTAATATTCTTTCATACGTGCAATGCTTGTAATATTCTTTCACGACCTACGAGTCGATGTAATCTTCAATTAGAGCTTCTATAGTAGTAGCTTAGTTTGAAGAAATCAAGCATCATGCACATTGGAAGATGGTGCCGAAGATGGAGATCCTCAGCGCCGGCATGGAGATGGAGATCACCATGTGAAGGGGGCCATACTATTTCATTATATGCTATTCTACTTGCTTTCATATGTGATATGTTTGTTTGATAGGATAGCATCCCTCACAAAATTAAGTAGTAATGATGCCCTTCCAAATGTTGCACCTCTCACCGTTATGCTCGTCAATGGTGGCTCTCGCCAAAGCAGAGTGCCATTCTCTATCATAACACGAGGGGGTATATGTCGGACATATACAGCAAGAGCATTTGGTTTACTTAACAAGGCTATCAAAACAATTTTGGGCCTTGGGGCATAGGTTGGCGCCGGGGCATGGAGATGCCACACCAACAACAAGAGTCACATAGAGATGTGATTAGCAAGGTGTTGCTTACCGATGTTATTAATTTTCTAGCGGTGATGCCAAAGCTCACTAGAAAATTAATTAACATGTGGATCTTGACCCAAATGCGTAACCTAGAGGGAAGGTGTAAAATACGTAATGGGAGTCTAATGTTAAATTGTTTAACAATAGACACAAGCATAAACATTGTGCTAAACTTTGCTTTTTCTGTTGTAGAATAATGGCGGCTAATACTACACCCAGTACTTTTAATTTGCTATCTATTCTTGAAAAGGAAAAATTAAATGGAACAAACTTTATGGGTTGGTATCGCAACTTGAGAATTGTTCTCAAGCAAGAGCGTAAGGAGTACGTTCTTGAAGTACCCTATCCCGAGGATTTGCCTAATAATGCCACTACAGCGCACGGAGAGCTTACGAGAAGCACACTAATGATGCCCTAGATATAAGCTGTCTCATGCTAGCTACAATGTCCCCGAGCTTGAAGCAATATGAGAGCAGCGATGCTCACACTATTATCCAGGGACTGCGTGGTATGTTTGAGAACCAAGCAAGGGCCGAGAGGTTTAACACCTCAAATTCCTTGTTTGCATGCGGGCTTGTTGAGGGAATCCCGTCGGTCCGCATGTGATAAAAATGATTGGCTACATTGAGAGTCCGGAAAACTAGGTTTTCCCCTTAGCCAAGAGTTGGCTACCGATGTGATTCTCCGGTCGCTCCCTCCGAGCTTCGAGCCATTCATATTGAATTATCACATGAACGTATGGATAAGACCTTGGCTGAATTGCATGGGATGCTAAAGACAGTGAGGAGAGTATCCAGAAAAATGGTCATCATGTGATGATGATGCGAAGGCTAAGCGCAAACCACTGTCAAGAAACTTTGCACCAAGAGGAAGTTAACTCCCGATGAGATCGCGAGTGCATCCAATGCAAATAAGGGCAAGAAGGGGTCGGCGGTATCAGATGCCGTTTGCTTCTACTGCAAGGAGACAGACCACTGGAAAAGGAACTGCAAGAAGTACATGGAGGATCTCAAAAAGAAGCAAAGTACGACTTCGCTCAGTGTATTAATGTTATAGACATTAATCTTGCTACTTCACCTACGACTCTCGGGTATTTGATACCGGATCGGTAGCTCATATTTGAAAATCATTGCGGGAATGAGAAGAAGTAGAGGCTTAAGAAGGGGCGAGGTGAACCTGCGCGTCGGCAATGGAGCAAGCGTTGCTACAGTTGCTGTCGGCACTATTTCACTTCATCTACCTTCAGGATTAGTTTTGGAATTAAATAATTGTCATTGTGTTCCAACACTATGTCAAAACGTTATTTCCGCTTCATGTTTGCGAGCGGAAGGATATGATTTTAGATCAATGAACAATGGTTGTTCAATATATCTCGGAGATATGTTCTATTTTCATGCTCCATTGGTGAATGGATTATACGTTTTGAATCTTGAAGCATCTCCATCTATAACATTAATACGAAAGACAACTCTCTAATGATACAAACCCCACGTTTATCCGGCATTGTCGCTTAGGCCATATAAATAAGAAACACATGGAGAAGCTCCATAAGGATGGACTGCTTCACTCTTTTGATTTTGAATCATTTGAGACATGTGAATCTTGTTTACTTGGTAAGATGACAAAGGCACCTTTCACGGGACACGGTGAGAGAGTAAGTGACTTGTTGGCACTCATACATACGATGTATGTGGACCAATGAGCTCAACGGCCAGAGGTGGTTATCGTACTTCATTACCTTTATCGATGACTTTAGTAGATATGGTTATATCTACTTAATGAGGCATAAGTCCGAATCCTTTGAAAAGTTCAAAGAATTCTAGCATGAAGTACAGAATCATTTAGGGAAAACAATCAAGTTTCTACGATCGGATCGTGGAGGGAATACTTGAGCCAAGAGTTTGGTAATCATCGAAAGATTGTGGAATTGTTCCACGTTGACTCCGCCAGAACTCCACAATGGAACGGACTGTCCGAATGGAGAAATCGTACCTTGTTGACATGGTGCGGTGCATGATGAGCCAAAGTGATCTTCCGTTATCCTTCGGGGATATGCTCTTGAAACAACTGTGCTCACACTAAATAGAGTTCCATCTAAGTCGGTTGAAAAGACACCATATGAGATATGGACGGGGCAACCCCTAGTTTGTCTTTTCTCAAAATTTGGGAATGTGAGGCTTATGTAAAACGTTTCTGATCGACAAGCTCACACCCAAATCGACAAGTACTTCTTTGTGGGATATCCTAAGGAAACTAAGGGATATTACTTTTATAATCGGGAACAAGGCAAAGTGTTTGTCCTCAGACACGGTGTCTTCTTGGAGAAAGAGTTTCTTTCAAGAAGGGTTAGTGGGAGCGTGTGCATCTTGAAGAAGTTCAACAAACACCGAAAATGTTTCGCGACCACAGAACCACAACGGGAGGAGCAAATTGTTGCGCCATCGGTTGTAGATACACCAGCCCCACGAAGGTCGAAAGATCACGTCGTGCGCGACAGTACACAGTGCGGAACAACGTGATATATTGCTGTTGGACAATGATGAGCCTAAGACCTATGAGGAAGCGATGGTGGGACCCGATTCCAACAAGTGGCTTGGAGCCATGAAATCCGAAATAGAATCCATGTACGACAATTAAGTTTGGAACTTGGTTGATCCACCCGATGGTGTCAAAACCATTGAGTGTAAACGGGTTTTTAAGAAAAGGCCGATATGGATGGAAATGTTCACATCTATAAGGCGCGATTGGTGGCGAAAGGTTTTAAACAGGTGCAAGGAGTTGACTATGATGAAACTTTCTCGCCCATCCCAATGCTTAAATCTATTCGGATTATCCGAGCGATTGCTGCATATTTCGATTATGAGATATGGCAGATTGATGTCAAAACGGCTTTCCTAAATGGAAACCTAAGTGAGGATGTATACATGATACAACCTCAAGGTTTTGTTGATCCACGATGCTGGAAAGATATGCAAGCTACGAAATCCATTTATGGATTGAAGCAAGCATCTCGGAGTTGGAATATTCGTTTTGATGAAGTAATCAAAGGGTTTGGTTTCATCAAAAATGAAGAGAGGCTGTGTTTACAAAAGGACGAGTGGGAGCGCAATTGTATTTCTAATCTTGTATGTGGATGACATATTGTTGATTGGAAATGATATCCCTATGTCAGTCTGTCAAGTCTTCATTGAAAAATAGTTTTTCCATGAAAGACTTAGGGAGGCAACATACATATTAGCATTCGGATCTATAGAGATAGATCCAAGAGGCTAATTGGATTAAGCCAAAGTACATACATTGACAAGGTGTTGAAAAGGTTCAACATGCATGATTCCAAGAAAGGTTTCTTGCCCATGTCACATGGCATTAATCTTAGGAAGAATCGGTGTCCTCGACACATGGTGAGCGGAATAAGATGGGTATGGTTCCATATGCTTCGGCAATTGGATCCATCATGTATGCCATGCTTTGTACACGTCCAGATGTCTCGTACGCTTTGAGTGCTACGAGCGTAGATGCAGTCGAGATCCGGTGAAAGTCACTGGATGCCGTAAAGAATATCCTTAAGTACTTGAGAAGAACTAAGGATATATTCCTAGTCTATGGAGGTAAGAAGAGCTCGTTGTAAGTGGTTACACCGATGCTAGCTTCCAAACGAGACAAGGATGATTATAGATCGCAACTGGGTTTGTGTTTTGCCTAAACGGAGGCACGAGTCCACTGGAAGAGTTCCAAGCGGGATACGTTGCTGATTCTACAACGGAGGCCGAGTATATTGCTTGCTTTGGAAGCCGCAAAGGAGGCTGTTTGGATCAAGAAATTCGTTTCGAGCTTGGTGTGATGACCGAGTGCGGCGGTCCAATGTCTCTCTATTGTGATAATAGTGGAGCCATTGTGCAAGCCAAGGAGCCGAGGTCACATCGAAGTCCAAACACATACTTCGGCAATATCATCTCATCCACGAAATAGTGGACGAGAGGTGGTGTCAAGATATGCAAAGTGCACACGGATCTCAACATAGCCGATCCGCGACAAAACCTCTCCCTCGGCCGAGGCATGAGGCGCACACAAGAGGAATGGGTATTAGATACTTACATGATTGACTCTAGTGCAAGTGGGAGATTGTTAGTGATATGCCCTAGAGGCAACATGGAGATGTTGGATATCACGTCAATGTTTATGTATTTATGAATAAAGTGTTATTCGGTTCCATGAAATAGACATCTTGTATTGATCAATAAGTACGTGACTTATTTATGAGACTCTATTCTAAATGATTCTTGATCATATATCATATTATTGGAACTAATATGATTCTAAATTGGCATGTTTATTGATTGATGATCATGTCTCATAGATCATGGGTATGGAGATACCAAGTCAATAAACATGGACATATGTGTTAGAGAACACATTGTTGGATAGACCCACCATGAGACACTACATGAATTGATGTGCCATTAGTTGGTCTCGGGTAGTGTTGGTACAAAGTCCTTAGACCACGAGATCACCATGGATTCCAACATGTGTAGTAGCCTACTTTGGGACTACCAAACGCTATTCCGTGGCGGGTAGTTATAAAGGTAGTTTTCGGGTTTGCTATGAAACATGGAGTGGGATGTGAGTGATCAAGATGGAATTTGCCCCTCCTTTGGAGAGATATCTCTCGGGCCCCTCGAGGTAATGGATTATGGAAATGCATGGTCATGCTAAGTTGATTGAGGAGTCAATCACGACGGATAATCCAATACGGTTCGAGTGAATGGTTAAGCTATTGAAGGGATGGCACACATCTTGCCTATAGCTTAATTGGTATGGTGAGGCAAAGGGATTTGTGTACACATTACAGGTTCGAGCCGATATTATATTCTTGTATACTATGGTGTCAATATGTGCTGCTAGGCGCCACGTTGATTGACCTGGCCGAGTTGGACTCGAGCCGACGGTCGGCTAAGTTAGACTATAGCCGAAACCGAGTATACCTGAACCTACACGGTCGCACGCTCGGATACGGCTCAATCGGATATGGATTCGATCGGATAGAGTTCTATGGGCTTACGACGTATGGGCGGCCAACTCTCGTGAGATTCGGATAGGATCGATTTAAAATAGAGTCCTGATCGGCCACTAGTCCCGGTCGGCCAACTCTATATAAAGGGGCGAGGGTGGAGAGTTGTTGTATCGCATTGAACCGAATCCGCACGAAGTCGCCGAGATCAATCTCCACGGAAACCCTCCCACTTTCGAGCCAAACCCTAGCCTTGCATCGCGTGCTAGCACACGGGTGTTCGGGCCTCTGTTCCCGGACGTGTGGATACCGGTAGAGAGGCGCTGCTACGTTGCACACCGTTGATCGGCTGTGGTGTAA